>CM031602.1:90963536-91051036 GCA_018398815.1 Conus ventricosus | reverse complement strand
ATTTGAGCAGCCCTTTCGTTTTTCCTGTCTCGTCCCCCTCTCCACCCACCCAGTCATCAGCTAGATTAGCTATTGTTGTACTTGGTACATTGGTGCCTGTAATTAATGTAAACTATCTCACTGTGGGAGAAGAGTTATCCTTATTTGTTAGTTGAAATATGATTGACAGAGCAGATTTTGAATGCTTTAGTTTAATTTACACATAAGGATCTTTATGTGGACTGCAGCTGAAGACTGTTGGGTGTTTGACAGACGATGCCAAAAACAGCAATGGAGACTGCAGGTGGTGAGTTCTTGACGGAGAGGCATTAAGGTAAAAACACAACAACATTTGCACTGTTGCACAGTTTTTTGTTTGTCAAGTGGGCATCTTTTTGTGTTTTAATGATATGCTTTTCTGTTGTACATTCCATAATTGTAAATTGAGATCTTTATCCTGATGCATGCCTTGTGTGGTTGTGTTAGAAAACATGAGTAAATAAACAAAATCTTCATTTGGTGTCCCGTGATAAATATAAGAAAACCATCAATAATGTAGTCTGAATCAATAATTTTGAATGTCCTTTTGAATCTGATGACATGGTGGATCTTCAGTGAAGGCTTTCTCTTACCTTGTGTGTATGATTGACATCTTTAGCTGCTACTAGTGCTAGTATAGTGCTAGGCAAGGAGAAGGGAGACACTAACCTCCACTTTTATCTGTTTTGCAATTCTCCTCACATCAAACATTTCACATGAATTGATAACGTGTCAGTTTAATGTGTGTCAGACAAACTTGCGCTAGTTCCAGTTGCAGAAAAACAAAAGTGGTGCACTGTCTTGAAAAATGAAACAGGCAACTTCATGCATTATTACTGGCTTCTTGCTCTCTTGGAGTTGGACAATTTTGTGCTGACTCAAACTTTTTTTTACTTCATTATTTGCCAGTTTATCTTTGAAACTAAAGAGGTGAAATAATATTGTGAGTCACGTCTCTTTTAATAGCCTCACTTCCACATACTCAATCATCAGACCAGAAGGCTATGTGGGTTGTTCTCAAAAACATGTGCTATTTCGTGACATAGAGACCCCAAAATAAATTTCACTCTACATATACGTCTTTGTGTCACACAGTACAGCATTTCAATGTACATCATATTCTAAAGAGGAAAAGATGATCGGTCAGTTCATCTTCTCGCAGTAGATGATTAAACATTTAATTTTTTGCTGTGTTACGGTTGTGACATGGAACCCCAAAAAAAGAGCTCTGAAGTCTATAAAAACAGCATGCTTTCTAAAACCTGGCATAATTTACTTGTAAACCAAGGAAGAAAAGGTTCCCATATGAAGAGAACTTTCAAAATGATCGAGAATGTGTATTTTTCTGTAATTTTCAAGTTGCACATTAATCCTCCATGCTCGCAGCAACTTCATATTCTCATGTCTCCATAGTTATTGAATATACAGCTCAATTCAGGCATGTAGTATTCTTATCCTGGCAATCAAAGGTACAAAGCAGCATTTCAAGAAAATGTACTTTATATTTCATACAACCATCTCATTAAATATTGCTTAGATCTTCGGACGAAGTCGCGATGGTCGACTATCGATTTGTATCGATTCTTATAAAAAAGACAACCCCAGTCCCCCTCTCCCGCGCACTTCCTCTTCCGGTGTTCCGTCTAGCGTCACTTTTATTTTCGGCCAGCTACCGTACGGAGCTGTTTTCTACACGCGGTGGTACTATCATAAGCCCTGAACTTCATTTTTTCCAGAGACGAACACGAGGTTTGACCAAGAACTCAGGTGAGATCGTTCCATTATGTTTCTTTGATTGTGAAGAAGAATTTTGAGGAATGGTATCCACAGATCGTGTTTGAGAATCGTCAAGAGACAACTGTGGAAAATAACTGGTGTAGTTTTGAGTGTTGATCCAGCGACGCTGTGACAGTGTGAAACCGACCGGTCGGTCGCTCTCTCGTTCGCGGTATTCTAGTGTACCAGTAGAGCTAGTGTCACAAAGAGATGTGTTCACAAGTTAGTCTTTTCAAAACTCCTCAGTACTTCAGAGTATTGGTGTTTCTCATTTTGTTGTTATACTTATAGTGTCAGTTTGTTGGGTTGAAACTACAATAATGGCAGAAGGAACCAGTAGTAGCCACGTGGAAATCACGGACACCTTTCAGTCACTACTGGGTGTAGAGGGGTCTAGCTCGTCCACGACTCAGCCCACCAAATCTAAAGGCAAGAAGAAGAACAATCCAGAAAAGAAAATGGCTAACACCTAGAGCATCAGAACCGACACGTGCCCCCACGCGGCGCAAAGGTTCTAGAAGAGTCTTCACAGGGGCAAGGGAAATGACCAACACCTCTACAAAAGAAGCACGCGCCATCATCGACAACCAAATCAGGTAATATGGCGGATACACTCAATGGCGACAGGTCTGATGAGGACTTTCCAGACAATAGCCAAAGTTCGAGTGTTGGTCATACTGACGTACGGGCTCAGAGAGATCCTCTGGGGAAACAGCCCTTCCAGTTGACCGGTGCCTACGAGCACCCAGGACCGCAGAATGACATGCACCTGCCAGGTCCTATACCGGTCGAAGTGCCAGCGCGTCAGCGCAAGAACAGAGTGCGTACGTACCAACGCTCGACAGAAGCCCTAGTGCACACGCACAGGGACGCGGGACAGGTCACAGTACCAGTGCGAACGCACTTGACCAGGGTACTAGTGCACTAGCTACGTGACCGTAGTCCGGGCGCACTGAGAGGAGGTCAAAGTACATATGCTCTCACGCCCAGATACGATCCCATGTGCACACGCCACCATTAGTGCGGACACACTGGAAAGGGCGCGTGCACTCTCACTGGCTCACCTACTTGAGAGTAGTCAACGAGTGGATTCACAAGCACGCTCAAGAGCGAACATCGATGCTTTTCTCCACAACTACAATGGCAGTCCAGTTCTGCGGGATAACCTCCCTTACGACAGACAGAACACGTCCGGACTCTTCAATTATGAGCAGGCACTGAGGAGCCAAGGTCTTACGCCACGGAGTGATCAAGACTTGTACTCCTTGGAAGATTTACTGAGAATCAGCCAGCACCCAGTGTCCTTCGACCATGAGCAACAAAGAGACCACGTGCCTACACGACCGGTTCACAGGGATTTCCAGAACATGCGGCGAAGTGAACCACGTGCCTACATTCTGAGCCAGTGTCCAAGGGAGACAACACAGAGGTGATGATTCACGGAGTGCGCTATGTACCCTGTCCAGAGAACAACACCACATCTAAATCCCTAAAACGACCTCATTCCAATAGAGAAGAGTCGGAGGGACACAGAGTAGAGCAAAGATTCCCAGAGTCACTGATCGCGACCCATTATCGATTCGGAGCAGAAGGGGAAGATCAGACTAGACTAACCAGGGGAGCCTACTCAGACTTCACGCAAGACATCCCAGATGAATATGGTGATTCTTTACGGAGAGGGACTTTCTACCTTGGGACCAGAAACACACTATAGGTCGGAAGAAGAAGAGGAGTGTGAGTCACAATTCGATGAAGGGGCTCAAGAGCTCTTAGAGGCGGAAAAGACGGACCAGGAATCCTCGGCAGAAAAACTCGTCTTTAGGAGACATAAGTAATTTATGGCTCACATCATAGAAAAGGCGGGTGAAATGTGCCCAGAGGTCCTGCATTCCCAAGAATCAAAGGAGAAGAAAACTAAGGATGAATGGGCACAGGTGTGGGGGGAAGAGGTTTCTACCAGCAAGAAAGTGTTCAAGAGGTGTGAAACAATTGACGACTGCATCAAAAAGACATTCGAGTGTTATGTTAAGGACAAATGCAATCAGTCTAGACCCCCTAAAGGAGTGAAATTTTTCCAGCATGGGACAAATACTCACCTTTCCTGGTGGATGATGGCCGCCCTCTTCGTTGCCCCGAGAGAAATCTGAGACAAAACTTTTTGAAGAGAGATCCGACACGAGAACCCTCCAAGACTTTCAAGAGAAATAGGGTCCAGCAAGACGCCACTATTCGCCTACAGAGTGCTCTGACTCATATAGAGCAAATGATCAAGGTAGTAGTTCTCTCCAACACCACTGCCCCGAAACAAGGTGCAGACAGACAGGGGAAGAAGGAGGCAAGCGCAGAGTTTTTGACGCAATGCATGAAAAGCATTCACCAGGCGGCGGAGACGGCGGCGATGCTCACAGGTCATCTTCATGCTACCAGTTTAATGGAGATGAGAGAGGAAGCCCTGGAAATCCACTAACATTCCTATGGAAATCAGACACACACTGCTAAAATCGAGTGTGTTTTCTAAGGGACTGTTTGAAGATTCTCAAATGGAGAAAGCAAAACGGGACATGGAATCTGAGGCCACGACTCGCTCCCTCCTCAGGTACGCCCCAGAAAGAAAAAGGGAACGTTCCTCGGGGTCGTCCAATTACAACAGCCAGACGAAAAGGGTACGGGACTTCAAAATCGCCTCAGTACCTCTTACCGGAGCAGTGCGCCTAGTTCCAACCACAAACCAACACCTGCAGGCCCAAGAGTGCAACAAAACACCAGCTTCTCTACCCCTCAACCCAAAGGGAATTTTCACAAGGGCAAAGGGCGGGGGGGGGGGGAGGAGGTGACTGACGAACACTACTCCTGCTTCCACTCAAGGCCCCTATGTACTCAGGTACAAGGAGTGGAAGAACATGGAGCGTCAGCCTGGGCCTTAAACATCGTTCAGAATGGGTTTCGCCTCCTTTGGGAAGAAGGAAAGCCGACACTGCAAAGAAGCCCTATATCTTTCCCACGTCCAAAGTCGAGGAACAACAAGACCTCTTAGACGAGCAAGTAGGGGAAATGATGAGGAAAGGGGCTATAGAAGAGGTGAAGAACATGTCATCACCCGGCTTCTACAGCAGGCTATTCGCAATTCCCAAGCCCTCAGGAGGATACCGTCCCATTCTGGACTTGTCTCCCCTCAACGCCTTCCTCAGGAAGGTGAAATTCAAGATGGAATCCCAGACAACATCAGGAGATCCATACAGCCACACGATTGGGCCACTTCATTAGACCTCAGGGATGCCTACTTCCATATAATGGTGGCAGAAAGGGACAGGAAATGCTGGAGATTCGAATGGGGGGGCAAATGTTACCAGTACCGGGTACTCCCATTCGGATTGAGCCTATCACCTTTCGTCTTCACCAAAGTGGTGAAGGAGGTTGTAGCCAATACACACAAACACAAGATCAGGCTACATACCTATTTGGACGACTGGCTACTTCTGGCGGAGAAGGAGACAGAGTGCCTCAACCAAATGACGGTCTTACGCAAGCTTACAGAAGACCTAGGCTTTGTAATCAGGTTGGACAAGTCCGAACTCACTCCCTCCAGGAAGTTACATATCTGGGATGGAATTCGACACCAACGCTTACACGGTCCAACCCAGCAAGGCCAGGGTGGAGGCCCTTCGGGCACAACTAACCAATTTACTACCACTCCAGTCAGTCTCAGCCAGGAATCTCTTTGCAGTACTAGGGAGGATGGAGTCTCTAGCCCCCCTGTTACATTGGGGAGACTTCACAAGAGGCCCTGCAACGGGAAGTAGCCAGCCGATTCTCCCAGGCAGAGATCGTTGGAACCAGAAAATCAGTATACATCCCTGGTTCAAGGACACAATCCAACAGTGGCTCGACCACGATTGGCTGAAGGCATCGTCTCCAATCACTCTGCCTCCGCCTCTGGCAACAGTGTACACAGATGCATCGGAGCACGGTTGGGAGGCCACATGAACGAACACACAGTCAGTGGGACATGGGGCAGGAATATGCAGGGCTACCATATCAACAGACTGGAATTAGAGGCGGTAGCCCTATCCCTCCAAGAGCTGCAGGTCTGGATCCCGCCAGGAGAGATTTTAGTCAGGTCGGACAACAACACAGTGGTGTCTCTCATAAACAAACAGGGAGGCACTCATGCCCCCAATCTCTCAATCAGAGCGGAACAGTTGTTACTGTGGACGCATGCCAAGGGTGGAATCTGTCGGCGAAACACATAGCCGGCAGTGCAAACATAATGGCGGACCTTCTGAGCCGCCCGGACAAGATCATCCCTACAGAGTGGACTATAGTCAAGAGAAACTACAGGTGGTTTGGGAAAAGTGGGGCAGACCACATGTAGACCTCTTTGCGACGAAATTCAATGCGAGGCTCCCCACCTACATCTCGCCAGTCCCAGACCCACAGGCATGGAAAGTGGACGCGATGGAGTGCAACTGGAAGGGCCTGTTAGCTTAACGCTTACCCGCCCCTGAATCTCATCCCCCAAGTGATAGTAGAAAGCAAAGAGGGAGGGAGCAAACCTCATCTTGGTAACCCCCTTCTGGCCGACAAAAGAGTGGTTTCCCCACGCTACTCAAGGCTTGTCACGAACAACCAATGGACCTGAGACTACAAAACAAGCACATCAGGCAACCAAGGTTGGGGATAACGCACGGCAACGCAGCAACACTCAACTTGCACGCATGGAAATTATGCGCAAGTACTTGCTCAAAAGGAGACTGGGGAAAGGCGCTATCAAGCTGATAGAAGCTAGTCATAGACCCTCAACCAGGAGAGTCTACCACCACATTGGGAAGACTGGAGAAAATGGTGCATTAGAAACAAGGTCAGAGACCCTCTCAAACCATGTACACGCCACATTGTCAACCATTTGGCAGAAATTTTCCACTCAAGAAACCTTTCGGCAGTCTCTCTCAAAACTAGAAGAGCAGCCATTGCCTCGGTTTTAAGAGCAGCGTCAACAAGGACGTGACGCAAGACAAAGCAGTGACAGATCTTATCAGGGAGCAGCGAACCTAACCAAGAAGGTCACCAAGTTCTTACCCCAATGGACTTAGCAGTGGTCTGAACTACCTCAAGGAAAGAAATTCAAAGATAATAAACTACTTCCTCTCAAGGAGCTCACATATAAAACGGCATTTTCTGGTGGCACTGGCGACGGCAGAAGAGTGTCAGAAATCACTAACCGTCGGGCCTTAAGAACGGGGTGGCACATGCAACTAATGGCTCAATCAGCGTCCAGTTCTTGCCAGAGTTTTTGGCCAAAAACCAGAATCCAGAGGACTTCCCGCCCCATCCAGATTAAACCCCTCTCAAGGGACATAGATCCAGAAGGGTTGGATGTGGCGTTGTGCCCAGTGAAAGCGCTCAAAGAATACAGAACTAGATCAAGCAAATTCGATCGGTTTCACAAAGGGCACTGTTTCTCTTGATCAACACCTCTTACACATCGGATATCTCCAGAGCAACGTTCTCCAGATGGTTAAGACTACAATCAAACAAGCGTATGTAGCTCTCAACCTGGAGGATGGGTCAAAATCTCGTGCGAGTCAAGAAAACCTGAAGGCTAGAGCACATGAGATAAGAGCCTGGGCGACAACTATGGCATCGACCACAACATCTCTGGCACATGTCATGCAAGCGGCGTATTGGCAATCACCTTCAGTCTTCGTAAGACACTACCTGAGGGATATCGCCCAGAGGTCTGAAGATGGCAAGCTGAGACTACCTGCAATGGTTGCGGCCCAAGCAGCAGTCCCGCGAGACACTAAAGAAGGGCAGAATGCAGGGGAACTAGGGGTAAGTCAGCAAAATGTTTGTTATTGAGTGTACCTTACCCCAATCTCCTTTTTGGAAGTAAAACTGGAAGTTCAGGCAATGTTTATTGATTCAATTAGACAACACAGTCCCCCTTTTCCTTGCTGATAGTCAGCAATATTTAATGAGATGGTTGTATGAAATATAAATGAGGTTTTTAACTAAACCTAGTTTATATTAAATACTACCATCTCATTAAACCGTTAAACCCTCCCAGCCGTCCCCGCACTGTGTTCCGTAATAGCAGGAGGTATCCTTAAGGCAGATAGCCTGGAAAATAAAAGTGACGCTAGACGAACACCGAAGAGGAAGTGCGCGGGAGAGGGGGACTGGGGTTGTCTTTTTTATAAGAATCGATACAAATCGATAGTCACCATCGCGACTTCGTCCGAAGATCTAAGCAATATTTAATGAGATGGTAAGTATTTAATATAAACTAGGTTTAGTTAAAAACCTCATGTTTATTGCATTTAATTATGTAATGAAAACAAATTGTTACAGTTGTGACACGGAGTCCATTACAGTTGTGACATGGAATCTAATTCTACAAAACAACTTGAAAACCAACCATGGACATGGCAAACATGAGTCAAAAAGAACATAACTGACAACAGAATGATTACAGTTAACAAAACAGAAAGGATTTGAAGTCAAACACTGATAAATGTTTTCAGTTTGGAGTCTATTACAGTTGTGACGTGGAATCCAATTCTACAAAATACTGAGAACTCTACAATGTACATGGCAAATATGAGTCAAGGATAAAACAGCTTAAAATAAAACAGTTAATTCAGGAAAATAAACAAGTGGAATCATTTCAGCATATGTACATGTCTCAAATGCTAAAAGTTGTAGTGATCAGGCATCGATCCTGGGTCACCCATCACTTTTGTGATCTGCTGGATCTTCACCCATGATGAATCAGTCTGTTGTGGCCAAGTGTGGTAGGAGCCTGAGGGATGAGTTTTTAGGGAGCTGACGTAGATGTCCTGTTCCTCTACATCAATTGCTTCAATCTGCAATTTAAAGCAATCGTTGAATTATCACCTACTGGCAGAAATAAGTAGTGTCAGTGTAACCACGCTATAACTAATCATTGCTATTGCTCTATGAATACTACCATCACCATCAGTGAAGCACTTGAACCCAATGCGATATTTTTGTCACCTAATGCAAAATCTAGTAGTGTTAATAATCAAACTATTTCTAATTATACTATCAGCTCTATTAATACTACCATCAGCGTCAGTGAAGAATTTGGACCTGTTGGCTGGTAGATTTTGCTTAATGTTAAACAAAGTTGAATTTATTTGGGGTTTTCAAAGAAGCTTCTTACCTTTCCAATGAAATGTTCCATCTTCCGTCCGCTCTTGCTAGGGAAGGCCACTTCTACGTACTGATTTATTTTCAGATGACTGCAACACATTAAAATAGCAAAGTCATATTAACACATTTGTGTCACACACAATATATAAATGCAGTGAAGAATGGATTGACATAGTAATTTTCAGTCTAATTCTTTCAGAATGCATGTATGATTATGAATGATTATTGTACACTTTTGTTTTGTGTCAGTTGGGCATACTGTATAGTAGTATACCTTTTGGTTGGCACTGAAAACACACACACACACACACACACACACACACACACACACACACACACACACACACACACACACACACACAAAACAGAGAACTGAAGCATGAAGTTGCAAAAATACAAGTGGACATTAATGATATCAAAGTAAGTAATTTTCCAGTGAAATGCAAGGAAGGCAGTTACCTGATGTTCATAGGTGAGCCTTCAGTCTCACTGAAGTTTCTGGATCAGGGACAGTGGGGCTGACTGGAGCTTCTGAGGAGGTCGTGTTAGTTCTGGCCTCCCCATGTGTTTGCCCAGTTGGGGTAACTGAAAGTAAGTCATAACAATGAAAATAACATCTCTCAGTTTTGTAGATGATGTGTGTGTGCGCGCGCGCACGTGCGTGGGTGCGTGTGAGGTGAGTCATAAGTGTTGAAAAGTAATATTACATTACATGAAATGAAAAGAGGTCATTATTAGAACAAGTTACTGAAGTTAGTGAATTAACCAATTAATAAATTACTTTAATCAAATGAAAGAAGACTGCTGGGAGAAAAAAAGGATGGAGACAACAACTTGTCCTCATGATACATATATTAAGAGGAGTTAAAATACACACACACACACACACGCAAACAGTATACTTTACCACAGGATGCTAGCAGGGCTTGTTTCCACCGAAGATGACGGGACAATGTCCACTGGGCCAGAGAGGCGTCAGGTGGCAGGACAACTTGCCATTGACAACATGGCGGCAGACAGTGCTGTGGTGTCAATGACAGGTAGCGTGACACTGACAAGCGAAGGCATGGTGATGGCAGGGTCTTCAGTTGGGCTGAGGGACGACGGTCAGGGTCAGAGGAGGTGTTTGGTTGGAGGGAAAGGGAAGGGTCAACTTCAATGCCTTGAGTCTCAAGTACACAGACATGATTAGCTACTTCCCTAACACTCCTCTAGAAGGGATGGAGAGATAAGGCATTTGCTGTCACAGATGCAATTGGAGCATGAGGTGCAGGAGCAGAATGAATAGGATGGACCACATTGCTGTGTCTGTTGTCGACGGACAACTTTGTGGTTGTCCTTGCTGACCTTGCTGATGATGCAACTCATGGCACACCCAGGAACCTACAACATTTTCTACAGGACAGTGGCCTACTCCTGTTTGGCATGGCAAGCACATGCATGTGAGGATGGCGGCTGTGGATAGAATTTTGCTCAATACATCTCACAGAGTGAACGATCTTGTTCCTGCACTGTCTTGATGTTCTGTGTGGGTGTTGTCTCTGGATCTCGTCCTACTCCATCCAGAAGAAAGAGCGCAGGAAGTGGGAACATCCATGGTGTGGTGGCTGCTTGTTCAGAGATGAACCTTGACAATACTGGAACATGTCCAGGCATTGGCAATGATGGCTTTTTTGGCCACAACAGCAGAAGATGCATGGTGTTTCACCACAGCACTCTCTCCATCAGAGGGACTCTTGCCATGGCGAGAACCAAAGAAATTTCTTTCTAAGTGCATCAAAGTCTGAAAGAGAAGATGCAATGTCAGCAAATGGGCCTTTACTTTTGTATTGAGAAGCACAGCCATCGGTCCATTGCACAAGGTGAGAGATGGTCAGCCTCGTGCTTCCCTGAGATGGGACAGTGCCCTGAGGGTGAAGGCCTGTACAGGATGGTGATCATGCTTCTTGTCGGGTGAGATGAAAACCAGGACTCTGTGGTGGTTTCACTACACCTGGGCACTGTAGTATGTGACTGTTGGATGAGAGTCACTTGATCATGGGTGCCAGTGTGCTGCTTGGATCTCCTCCTGGTAGGTGCAGGCAAAGTTTTTCTGCAAAATCCATCACCATACAGACAGTCTCAGATGGAAATGGTGTCATTTTTCTCAACTCTGAAAACTGTCGGAGCTGCCAGTCTGCCCGGAAAAGATGCTGGCCAAGAATGTCAGCTCCTTTCGGAGATCACAAAGAAGCTGCTGGATATCCCCCTTCTTGGTAGCAAGAAATTTGCGATTGATGCGCTTACCATGGGATGAGAAACAGTTTTTGATTCCCAGCAGTGCCAAGTCAGTTCTCCGGCATGACTTAAGAAGCGGGCGAACATGACTGTCAAGCTTTTGCAAGCCACAGACATCACATTCACCATAGCAGCATGCTTTGTTGTTTGGGTCGCACGTTATGAGTGCAACAGCATGCCGCTCATGCCGGATCCAGCAACTTCTGTCATGGACAGCAGCAACTGAATTTAGGGTGTCCAGTTTCAGTTTTAAATTTGTGCAGTACTCACAGAGACACTGCCTCAGTTTTGCCTGTGCCATCAGCCGAATATTTGCTGGACGGCACTTGGCAAATTTTGAAGAACTGAGCTGCTGACACATGGTGCGGAATTCCTGATGGAGTTCCCTGATGGGTCTCTGCAGAACTGCAGCTGCTTTGCCAGTTTTCCTGCTCACCAGTTTCTTGTCAGAATGGTTCTGGCTGACTCTTCAAAAAAGTGTCTTGCATGCTCTTCAGCAGCATTCACTTTTTTGGTTTTTTCTTTTTGAACTTCGTGGCGTTTCACCGTAGTCCAATGGACACCCAGCATGGCGCTTCTCTCTCTGTAAGTACCAGTGCCTTTGCAGACACTGAGGAGAATGCGCCTGGCTTGCCTGTCAGCTGAAAGCTGCTTGTTCCTAAGCCGCAGACAGGCGTTCATGAAAGGTGACCCATCTTCTGCGCAGGAACACCTTGATTTATCCTCTGTGCAAACAACTGCTTCTTCCTGGGGCTCGCCCTTTCGATCAGCGTTGCTACAGTGGATACAAATTTTCTTGGGCTCTGTGGTAGAGCACATCTTGCCCTCTGCAGTGCTTTGCGTTGGGCCTCTGGGGAGCGTTCTTCAAAATGAGTCGAAGCTTTTGGCTGATCATGCCTGCTAAAACACTACCCTGACACTGAACTGACTTGTTTTCCCTTGCTGCCTGCTTTTTCTGATGATAAAGAGATCTTCGTCTTTCATTCCTCTTTTCCCTTGTTCTCCAGTGCATCTTTTCAGCTTGCTGTCTTTTCTGCTCCCTCCATTTTGCCCTTTGAGAATCTATCGCTACAATGTCTTTTCTTGTTTGCATTTTTTCTTTTTGGCATTCCTTCTTCCTCTGTCTTTCTGCTCGTTTTCTAAGTGTAGCTTTTACTGGCTGTTCAGCCTTCTTTTCATCAGATAATGTTTTTCTGTATGCTTTGCACTTTTCTTTATTTCATCTAAGTATCTCTGATACTTCTCTGGATCCTCTTTTACTCTCTGCCTGTATGCTTTGACCTCTCAGCATTTGATGAAGCTTTTCCCTTGGGCTTGGGGGTGGGGATGGGGGGTGAAGGTTCAGGGGGTGTTGGCCTGGCCCTCTTTTCTGCCAGTCGTCCACATCTTCGTGGTTCCATATTAGGATCAGACATCTGTAGGCAATCAAATAATGACAGAGTCTGAAGGGACAAAAGGGAAAAACAATGAGACAAAAAAAGGTGTTTAAATGAAAGAAGACATATGGCAAATATTGTTTGTTTGTTTATTTTGGTTAAAATTAAAAATAAAAAAAAACTGTCTGCTGTCAGCTCATTTTATGCACACACATGTGTGCGCACACATACACATACACGCATGTATGCATTACATTTTTGTTTTTTGTTTTTGTTTTGTTTTGCGCATGAAGTGGAAACAGTGATGATGACAATCGATATATATGATACTTAGAACAAAAACCAGTGATAGTTAACTCAACATGAAATAAGTGTAATAGCGAGCGTTTAAGAAAAAAAATTCCAGATACAGAAACATTTTTATCTATTTGGAAGATGTGGGTTTTCTTGGTTTCTCGTCACAACTGAAATCAACCAATCTGATTTTATATAAATTACTTATGTTAAACTCGGCATTTGTTAGTTTTTAATTTTGTCAGATCTTGACAAAAGAACAAAGGCTGGGGTTAGGAGCGAGTGACGTATGGACAACAAAGCAAAATCCCACGGTAGTCAAGAGACTTAATTGCTTGGTTTCCATGTCACAAACTGTTCACCTTTTTTTTTTAATGATTAAAATAGCATTAGTTTTGCACTTAAACTAATGTAAGTGAGACGAAATTATAGCCAAAAAGCAAAATTAGGTCAATGTGGAGTACAACCACGGGGAAGAAGGTATGGAAGGGAGAGGGTAGTGACGCGTTTTCGTCATGACGAGAAACTCGGAACAGTGGGTTCCGCGAGCGACTGTACGTACTTCCGACGTAGATTACATCAGAAGTAACAAACCGTCGTTGTCGGCAGAAAAAGATGAGTAGCTCGAGTTTAACGACAACATTATAGATCTGTTCCTTTCACTGAATCAACAATCGAAATATGTGGTGTATGAAAAGGAGAAATACGATGATGAGGCATTTCGGTTGGTGAAAGAAACCATGCAGCTTTCGTTTCCCGTCGCGACGAACACATCGGTAAATCTTCATTCTGCCAGTGACTGATACAATGGCAGTGACAGGCAGGCAGACAAACTGTAAATTTTGTTTTTAGCAACTGCTCCACTGACAGATAAAAAAGGCAGAAGAAACAACCGACAGGCAAACTATTTGACTTTCTCCATTTCCAGATCTAACAGTCACGACAAGGAAACGAAGTGTCATAGTTTCCCGTCGCAACTGAACACTCGCCTGATATTTACAGACGGAGAGAAAAATAAACCCACAATCAAAAGTTCGAAATCAAATTCAGTATTTACCCTACACATTTGTTTGGTTATTACATAAACGAAATAAAGAAAAACATCGATGACACATAGAACGAAAAAAGTTTAACAAATTCCGACCGTCGGCCCCGGAAACTATGCACTTTCGTCTCTTGTTCAACTGACATGCTGCTCACAACCAAATCTATTTATTTAGATTACGCTTTAAAATTTCACCCCGCGCAGGAAATGTCGCTTTCTTTAATCAAAGTGTAGTTCTCTGACGACATTTTTTACCTCTGCAAACATCCCGTCTTTATAAAATAAAGACTAAGTGTAGCTGGAAGTTGGTTAGCAAGACGAAGACAAAGTCTGTGAGAACATCCGAAATTAAAAAATTTCTCGTCTTAAATACTAATTTACATTATTTAATGCCTTCATAATGTAACAATATTCTTTTTTACAAAGAACTGCTCATAATTAAACTATCAAAAATGGTTGAACAAATCAGTACACCCACCTTCAATGAAGCAGTCGCAGGAGGCTGGCACTGTCGTGACGTTGCCGCAGAGGATGGAAGACAAAGAAACGGGAGTGCAGAATCCACTATAGAGTGATAACGCGGGAAAATTCCGCATGCCAGAGATGTTTCAGGTCAAGGCAAGTGCTCTGACGTGGAATCTCGGTCAACCGACCTCAGTCTCAGAGTTCACACAGAGTTTACGTTGCACAGTCGCGACCGTAAAAAGTGGAAACGACGCCGTGTTTGTTATCCGCGATATGATTTTAAAGAGACAGGAACCATAGTTTAGTTTTTGTAGGAAAGCATTCGTGGATTGCTGAACAGTTTTGTGCATGAAACATTACGATGGACCGGAAAGTGGAAACGAAGCGTCACGACCGTAATGAAAATATTATACGCCCATATATAATCAACATCAAGATGCAGCAAAGAGTTTGATTATTGCAAAGGTGCAAAGATATCTGTAGAGGTGTTTGACGCTGTTTTTGTTTCAAAAAAACACTTGTTAAAGGGTCTTAAAAAGATCAGTTTACAGCGTGTTTCTTCTTGTCACAAATCCGCCATTTTGTTTTGTGTGATTTTTGGTAATGAATGCTCAATTTACAAAGAAAATAATACAAACATGCATTTTTGTTTTAGATTTTATTTCTTCAATACAAACACCACCAAAATATAACAAGCATCACAATATTCCACAAACAAACACAAATTTCAAGTCTTCCAAGTGGGTTACCCTATGCCACACATGTTTCTGAGAACAACCCATGTGTTTAATGTATATAATGGATATAGTGCAGCCAGTGACCCACCTGTATGACCAGTGCTGAAGAATGACCCAGTGTGTATTGTTTTCCAGGAAACTGAAGCAGTCAAACAGACACATCTACCAGCAGAAAAAAGCAAGATGCACTTGTTTTACGGTAAAAATTGATTGCTTTTGCTTCATGCAGACTGTGTAGATCGTAATCTGTGAGATTTTGTTCTATTGATTAGAAATTAAATTTTGTTGTTTAATTTACACATACTATACCGTGGCTCACTAATGCAATAAGCGGCAGCAATTTGCTATCCCTGCCTCGTATACAATAAAGTCCGTACGGACAACAAACCCTTGAAAGGCCTCGTGCCTTGCGCATGCTCAGAACCATCCTCTTTCCTCGGCAGCCATCTTCCCGTTGAGCCTCGTGTACACGGGCAGCTAAGTATATTTTGCTTTTCTCACGATCGCTCGATCGTTGTTGCTGTTCTTTGGTGTTCTTGCTTATGTTTTCACTTAAGGGAGAACGTACGTGAAGCGATTGGGTGGTAAGGCGAGATTTGCGAAGGTTTCGTCATTCGATTCCTCGTCTCACTGTCAGGCTCTTAGCCTGCCTAGCCTACTTTGGCCGCTCCAACCCCCTCTCTCTTCAGCGTCACTTTCTCTCTTCTTGTTCCTTTTCTTTCTCCAAGGGTTCACTTCAACTCAGCTTCGGTTCTGTTGTCGTGACAGCGAGCTCTTTCTCGCAACCCTTAATTTGTGACGATGACCGGCTCAGGCGCGGTTCTGTCGGTCTCGTCCCTCGCCCCTAACGGCACGGTTCTGTCGTGTCCGTTACTGCATCCTGTGTGTCCAGTTCAGCTGCGGTTCTACTGCGCACAGTTCGATTCCCATGGCGGAATCAAAGATGCACGACCCCCCCATGACGGAGGGCTCAGGGGTGGGGTAATGAGGCGGGCTTCACGTCTGCCTCTAACGGCAAACGACTCAGCTTCGGTTCTGTCGTTCGTTACAGCATCCTGTGTCCAGTTCAGCTGCGGTTCTACTGCGCACAGTTCGATTCCCATGGCGGAATCAAAGATGCATGAGCCCCCTATTATGAAAGGCTCAAGGGTTAATGAGGCAGACTTAACGTCTCCCCTCCCTTTTGCTCGGTGGGCGATCCAAGGGAAGCAACTCCCTCTCAAGGGCTTGAATCTCGTTCGGCCCCAGTTGTTTCCCTTCCCCCACCTCATGTCTCTGCCCTTTTGGTCAGGACACTGGGGTTTTCGCCCTCTTTTCAAGGCGTCCCTCGGGGGACTGGTGCATCAGGTTCCCCATTTTCCCGTTACTGCATCCTGTGTCCAGTTCAACTACAGTTCTACTGCACACAGTTCGATTCCATGGCGGAATCGAAGATGCACGAGCCCTCTCTGACGCTGGCTCAGAGGTGGGGTAATGAGGCAGACTTCCTGTCTGCCTTCCCCTTTCTAAAACCCCCACCTCATGTTTTGGCCCCCCTCTTGGGCAGAAATGTGGGTTTCGCTCTCATTTCAGGGCGTCCCTCAGGGGGCTGGCGCATCAGGCCCCCCCCCCCCCCCCCCTTCTCTTTTTTACCAGGTTGGCCCAGCAGCCATAGCAGCAGCCCCCCCCTATCATGGGGTCAGGGCCACTTTGCCTTGGGCGCCATGGGCCCAACGACAGTATCCCCGACCATGGGCTTTCCACAGCCCCTGCTGCGGGGTTTCCCTGGTGGCCGGGTTTTATGCCCAGCTCTCCACCAGTGCAGGCCCTTTCCTCCCAGGCCCTTCGGCCCTCCCGACGGCTGATCCCTTCCTAGGAGTGTCTGGGGATCAACCAGCCTGGGCCTGTCTGGACTTTCACAGCGCACCACTTTACAAGGGCTGTCCCCCCCTCAGTATGTGGCTCCGACCTGGTGGATTCGGAGTTGGAGGACGAGGGCCAGTCTCCTGGTTCTTATTCCTTCTGGGACTCGGTGGCCTTCCTGGCTTCCCTTGCCCCGGAGGCGGTGTCGTCCTCACGGGAGGTCAGGGCCCCCTCCCCCCCCCCCCTTCCTGCCCTTCGGCAGCGGAACTCGCCCTGGGGTCTCACCCACTGGCGGCTAACCCTCCTCTCTTTAAGGAAGTCGGTAATGGTAGCCGACTGTATGAGGAGGGCCCAAGTAAGTCAGGGCATTGGGACTCAGGGCATCACGCTTGGCTCCATCCCTGATTTGCCTGGGTGCTGGCGTGCAGAGGATTTCTCAAGCCAGAAAGGCTTCCGTTTGCAAGGAGGCCATCTTGGTAAATGACACCATTCTCTCAACCCAAGGGACGACGGTCATTTGGACCCCGGGGATCTTAGTCAAGCAACCCAGCAGGGTCGCCCTCAGGCACGGCCGGCGGGTCCGAAAGCTCCCACGTCTCAGACGGACCACCCCCAATGACTTGCCCCGGCCTGGGCACTTCACCCCAGGGCAGTCCTGTGGGCAGTCTGTTCAGGCGCCTCAATGCCTGGGCGCGGGTTCCCGCAAGCCTTGGGCGCTGCGGGTGATCAGGTCGGGGTTTCGTCTTCCTTGGGGTGCGGTATAGGCTCCTCTCACTCCTTTCCCTCCTCCTCGGGATCTAGCGGCCTCTCAGGCCTTAGACCAAGAGGCCCTTTCGCTGTTAGCCAAGGGAGCCACAGAGGAAGCCCTCTTCCATTCCTCTCCGGGCTTGTATGGCGCGTTTTTGTGGTTCCCAAAGCTTCTGGATGATGGGGACCGGTTCTAGACCTCTCGCCCGTGAACAGGTTTCTTATCGTCCTCCGTTTTCGGATGGAAACCCCCATGTCAATCCGCGATGCCATGCATCCGGCGACTGGGCGGTATCCATCGACCTCAAAGATGCGTACTTCCTTCTCTTGATCCGCCCAAGGGACAGGAAGTACCTCCGCTTCATGTAGGGAAGCCGCGTTTTCAGTTCAGGGCTCTTCTCTTTGGGCTAGCCCCGGCCCTTGGGTTTTCACGAAGGTGGCCTAGGAAATTTGCTTGCGCGTTCGGGAGAAAGGAATTCTTCGGAAGGCCTATCTCGACGATTGGCTCCTTCTTGCCTCATCCAGCACTTTGTGCTCCCAGCAAGCCTCCAGGTTTTATACCTCTGTCAGCAGCTGGGATTTGTTCGCAACGAGGAGAAGTCCGATCTCATCCGTCGCAGCAGTTTCAGTTTCTGGGCATGTCCTTCCATACCACCAACTGGTGGGTCTCTCCAACCCCCCCAACGCCTGGTTCGCCTCCAGCACCTCTTGGCCCATCTCCTTTCCTGGGATCAGGCCCCAGCCAGAAAGCTGGCTCTCTTCTGGGTCTGATGGAGTCCTTGGCCCCCTTAGTGTCCCTCGGACGACTGCACAAACGCCGGTTTCAACGCCTCTTTCGCAAGCGTTGGTCTCAGGCGTTGCAGTCGTGGGACCTTCCGGTCCTTCTCGGTCAGTGGTTCCAATCATCGGTGGCCCGATGGCACTCCCAGTCCTGGCTGGCGCAGGGAGTCCCCATCACACCCCCTCCTCCACAGGAGGACCTGTTCACGGACGCGTCCCAGTCCGGGTGGGGTGCCCATGTCAGCTCTCTGACGGCGGCCGGGCAATGGTCCCCGGAGATGGGATCCTGGCATATCAATCGGCTAGATCTGGAAGCCGTGTTCCAAGCCCTGAAGGAGTTTCTTCCCTTCCTGAAGGGAAAACATGTTCTCCTCAAACCGACAACACGACTGTGGCGTGTTATATCAACAAGCAAGGGGGGGCGCGTTCTCACTCCCTGTTCCGGAGGGCGGAACAGCTTCTCCTTTGGTGCGAGACACAATCAATCCGGATCTCGGCCAAGCACGTTCCCGGGAAGATCAACATTCTCGCTGACTCCCTCAGCAGGTCGCACATGGTTCTTCCCTCGGAATGGACTCTCGTCCACTCAATCTTGGAACCTCTTTGGACTGTATGGTTCAAACCACATGTAGACCTGTTCGCCACCCGGGTCAACCACCGTCTCCAGCGGTATGTCTCCCCAGTTCCGGATCCGGCAGCGTGGGCTGTGGACGCCCTGTCCATCCCTTGGTCCGGACTGACGGGCTATGCCTTTCCCACGTTCCCCATTCTGGGAAAAGTTCTCCGCAAAGCAAGGGAAGACGCAGCCACGCTTATTCTGGTGGCTCCACGCTGGCCGGCCCAAGCGTGGTTTCCAGAACTGTTGCACCTGTCTCACGTGCCTCCGATACCGCTCGCCTTCAAGGCAAAGTCCCTGCTTCAGCCACGGTCAGGCATTCCACACGGCAATCCAAACGGGCTACATCTTCACGCCTGGCTACTGTGCGGGACGCGCTGTCTGCACAAGGCGCCTCCCCAGCGGTAATCGGCCTTGTGGTACATGCCCACAGGTCAGGCACCCAAAGTGTCTACAGTGTCCACTGCAATGGCTGGCTCTCTTGGTGCTGCAGCCAAGCAGTATCACCTCATTCTCCTTCTCAATGCCAATTGGCTAACTTCCTAGCTTTTCTTTCATCGGAGAAAGAACTTTCAGCCTCCTCTGTTAAGGTTCACAGGGCGGCTATTTCCACCACTATGCGCCAGTTAGGGGGCCCCTCCTTCGGGGACGACCCTCTTCTGCGGGATCTGGTCAGAGGATCAGCCCTACAGGAGGCCCGATGCCCCCGCCGTGTCCCGGCGTGGGATCTTTCTTAGTCCTCTCCTCCCTCAGGCTCCCCCTTACGAGCCCATCCGAGAGTGTTCTCTGAAATTCCTTTCCTTCAAAACAGCCTTTCTCGTTTCCTGGCCTCAGGGAGGCGCTGCAGTGAAGTCCACGCCCTTAGTGGCCTGCCTGGGGACGTCGCCTCCGAACCGGATGACTCGATATCTCTTCGCCTCCTCCCAGAATTTTTTAGCGAAAACCAGTTGCCAGGTCCTCCTTCCCCGACTATCCCCATTCTTCCTCTCACTGCTGTTCTCGCCCCAGACGACGAAGACCGCACTCTCTGTCTGGTGCGCGCTCTGCGGGAGTATAGGAAACGCACGAAACCTTCTCGCTCCTAGCAGCGCCACCTGTTTCTCTCTTACAACGAAGGTTATAAGGAGGCCATCAGGCGCTCTTCAATCTCTCGATGGCTGAGAGATGTCATTAAAGCTGCGTGCGCGACACCTGAAGGGGATTTGGCTGTTTTCTCACCAAGACCTCATGAGATTAGGGCATGGGCGTCTTCGCTGGCAGTAGCTCATAATGCCAGCATTCAAGGTGTGTTAGATGCCGCATATTGGCGTTCCCCTGGCACCTTCATCCAATTCTGCCTGCGCGACTTTTCTCGTCTGCGCGATGATGGGTCTAGGGGCATCGCATCAGCTGTGGTGGCGCAACACTCCATCTCCGCCACACGCTCCGGCTCTTCTCGCTCCTCCAGGTGGTAACCAGGTGAGCCCTCCTTCCAGGTAGTGCTACTCTGCATTAGTGAGCCACGGTATAGTATGTGTAATTAAAAGGAAATTTTTATTCTAAAATTACGTTTAATCTAACATACTTACCGTGGCTCACGCAGAGGCCTCCCTACCTCCCCGCCTTCCTGGTTCCATCAGGAGTTCTCAGTCAGGGTTTGATATACCTCGGAAAGAGGATGGTTCTGAGCATGCGCAAGGCACGAGGCCCTTTCAAGGGTTTGTTGTCCGTACGGACTTTATTGTATACTAGGCAGGGATAGCAAATTGCTGCCGCTTATTGCATTAGTGAGCCACGGTAAGTATGTTAGATTAAACGTAATTTTAGAATAAAAATTTCCTTTCGCCTCAATCTTGATACTTTCTGATGACCTTGTGAATGTAGACCAGGTCTTGTGTGGAACATGAATGTAACGCATATCAAAGAGCAAATGGTAAGGAGTGAGTTGTTAGCTTACGACAAAATTTGTAAACTTTATTTTAAATGTAATTGATAGGGAAAAACATAGACAAACGAATCACAAGACAATGGTTTGACGGCTAAGTTTACAGCCCATGCAGACAGGGACTGAAAAAAAGACAGCACTTTACTCTGATGATGTGCTCCCCAGAGGAGAGCAACTTGAATTTTACTCTGTGAAATCTGTTATAACAACTGTGTGTGTGTGTGTGTGTGTGTGTGTGTGTGTGTGTGTGTGTGTGTGTGTGTGTATGTGTGTGTGTGTGAAAGAGAGATAGAGAGAGAGGATACATTTTGAGGAAAAGGTGGGGTCATTGGTCCAATGCTTGCTGTTATCTAAAGGGTCTTAATGAAATGGTATGTTGTTACAGTTGTATGATTTTAGTTCTGATAGCAGTAACATGCAACTGTAGAATATTTTCTGAAAGGATAAAATTTAAACACTGAATCCATGGAATGAGAGGAAAAGAGAGAGGGGGAGGGGAGAGGAGAGGTGGGTGAGAAGGAGGAGGAAGGAGAGAGACTGAGAGTGTTGTTAACTCCAGTGGTTTGAGGTGGAAGGTGTTTAATGGAAAATTTCCTTTTGTCATGTTTTGCTGTAACTGCATCATCAGAGACTCACAGCGTTAGTTCCTTGAAGTCCTTTGGCATAAACACTTTGCGTTAAATGCAGATGTGTCATTATGGAGAACTATACACATTGACTTCATATCAGTATCAATCAGATGCTGCTAGTTTGGATTTTTATTGTTTGTTCCATAAGGTGAATAAGTGTTGTGTATTCTGACTTGGGCAATGTTTTGTTTTGTTCAGACAAAAGCTTGAGCAGTGGAAGGAAGAGAAAAAGAAGAAGACAAAGGAGGAACAGAAAAAGTGAGTTTGGTGTTGTGCATGTGTATTGAAGAACATGAATGAGATTTTTCCTCATCACTGTGTGCAGTGAGACTAACAAGAATGTAGTGTTATTCTGGTGTAATTTGGGCCATTATTGGGTGAAGCAATGTACAGAGACAAAGGTTATTCAGATTTATTCAGGCACCAAAAGAATGCACGCAAACACGCACATTCCTTTACCATTAACCCGTTCAGTGCCCCACAATAGTACAAACAAAGGTGTTCCCAGGTGCCTGGGAAATCTCATGATAATTAACAAAAAATTCTAGCTCAGAAACTACAAAAGGTAGAAAAATGAAATCTATATCATTTTTGAAGGAAATTGAATGAAGATTTTGAATCTGGGCTTCTTTTGTTTTAATTTTGATAATAAAAAAGTATTTAGGCTTTTAGATTTGGATAGATTTTTTTGCACGATCAAAAACATATGTATTTACCACATCCAAACAAGAACACACAGCAAAAAAGTTGAAAATAAAGTTTGTATTGTCACACTACACCTGTAAATGAAAGTAAAACAGTTTGGAAGTCTATCAAGACGCTCACACTCGATGCAGACTGATCAGTCCACGACCACGCCCCCTCTCCCCACCACACTCCTTGCTCTACTTCAACCCTCTCTTTCACCCCTCATCTCCCCCTACCTTTCCGTCTGCACCGTGTGTCACGCCGCGAGCATGCCACGCTCCCCTCTCGCGCTGATTTTCACATCACTGGACACCAGCACGCGGTGCACAGTACACACTAGGCTGGCTCGTTCGACGCTGTCAGCTGAACACACACTGAGGTCACAGAGCCCTACTCAATAACTGACGAATATGGTCGGCAATTCCACCACTATCATCATCTCACCTTCATGCTCGAGTGAGTCGTTGAATAAAAGATTATTGTCTTTGTCAAAAATCATCAGCAGAGCCTGCTCAGCTGTGTAAATACGTTGATTTGGTCGCTGGGCTTGTCGAAGTTTGCGCCGCCATCTTTGCAAGCGAGACGAAGTGCTGGCTGGTCATCCAGTCAGTGATGAGAATAAATGGGCTTTCCCCTCACGTGTGGTCATTTACATATTATTTTAAGACTACAGACATATAAGGCTTTCTACGCAAACTCTATTTGAGTCCGTTGATAGAAATAGTAACGAATGAAAATTCAAGAAAAATGCATGACGTCAGGGGACTGCCCATAGTCACTGGAAAAGCACTTTTATTTCCGCGTCAGCTGACCGACTAAAGGCACTCAACGGGTTAAGTGTAGTTTTACATCTCATAGAATATTAAATGTATTCCTTTGTCTCATGTAGGTTTATATAGATCATGGGAGAACAAAAAGCTACAAATGCCACACAATAGTAAGCAAACCTGACTGTTCTCAATACCAGTTGAGTCACAGTGTTTAACACTACTGTGACTAATAGCAAGCAAACCTGACTGTTCTCAATACCAGTTGAGTGACAGTGTTTAACACTACTGTGACTGGCACTGCCTCTGCCTGATCTTCCTGCCAGCCTGAGTCTGTCTCCAATAAACTTCAAGAAAACCAGGAGTTGTAAACAGACCAGTCCAGCAGCCCACTTGAGATATAGTGCAGTCAACACTAAGTGTGGTGCGCTTAATGAGAAATGGATGCTGAGAATAACTGGTATTCATAACTTGATTGCCAGATCTCAAATCTTAGGCGAGCGTTGAACACCCCTGGCCCTACCACGATCAGTCTGTCCACTTGCAATGGCTACTGAAGTAAAATCTGACACTGATACAATTTCTACATGATCTTCATCATTTTCACTACTACTAGCACTTGCTTGAGGCCAAAAGACTTGTCAGGATACCTGTTGGCAGGCTCGTCAAGATCTTGTGGACAACCAGCCACCGTGGCGAAGTGGTTAGCGTCGCGGACTCCCGGCTGGGAGGTCGTGGGTTCGAATCCCATCAGAAGTCATGTGGGTTTTTCTGCCCCGACCGGCTCCTACCCAGAGTTGAGTTGCTGCGGACTCAGTTGGGAAGACTGGGACCACACAGTCGAGTTTCATCCACTTAATGGATGCGTTTCTGAGAGTGTTGCTCAAATTTCTTGACCAACACTGCAGGTGCCTGTATCTCTCGGGCCTGGTTGACGTCGGGATATATTATGAAAGGAAGCGTAGAGTACAGCCCTGTCATGTAGTCTCAGACCGAAATGGAAATCTGTAGCATCATCTTAATCATCCTCATTCTCATTGATCAGCATTTAAAAAAAGTCTCAAATTCTGTGGCCCTTCATGCCCTGCTCTCATGGTGACCTCAATTTCGATGTCCTCTCCACGTCTGTGGCCTTGGTTTGGTTCCGTCGGGGTCACTGGTATCGGCGGGTCCATGGGGGCTGTCGTTGGACGGACGTGGTGGCGCCCTCCGGAGGGAGAGCTCATTCACGCCGGCTCTGCGACTAAGCAATTATTGTCGTCAGTAGGGGGCTTAGTAGGTGGTGTCCTGCGTATGTTAGATCAGAACAGGCGCCACTGAACACCACCGAAGTGACTCGGCAGCAGTGCAGTGTCTCCTCCGGTGGGTTGCCTCTTGACGACTTGACATTGACTGCTCCCTGTGGATTGCTGGTCAGAGCTTAATCTAGAGCGCGGGATTGGTACAATCCCCCGAAAATCTGTTCCTTCCCGCAATTATCGAGTCTTAACGCGGGCAGACTCCCGCACATTTGCAGAACTGCCCGCCCTGTTGACTGATCGTTGCGGGCGCTCGTTTGTCGTCTGCTTGAAAAACTGAAACTAGGACTGAGCAGGAGTGAACGATTTCATGATATTTCATTGGCTGTTAGTGTAAATCAACCAATCGGCGGCGTTCATCTCCTCCTTCTCGATCACCGACGAGAAGTTGCGAGAGTTTAAGGCGCCATATTGGATATTTTCCAAAATGAAGCGTGCACCCACCCTATTCGACTTCGACTTTCGTGGAGGAAAAGTGAAAAAAAAAAAAAGATTCTCTGCCATGCGAGGGTGGAGAAGATCATGAAGAAACCACGACTACATCCAAAAGCTCGGAGAAGCAGCCCGAAATTAGTGCCAGTGCAAGGGAACACTGGTTTCAAGACGATTGGCTGAAGAAGTGGCCCTGGATACCTAAGCTGAAGACCGGTGTGATGCGATGTGAATTGTGTTTGAAACACAAGAAACAAAACGTATTTACGTCGCCCCAAGGTGGTTGTTTAATCTAGATGATTTGATCAAGGTGTGTTGAAGTCTGTGTACAAAGGTGGAGGAGGTATGTAACGTGGGGTTGTAGGGGGGGGGGGGGGGGGGAGTGCCCCCTTTTTTTGATATGAGGGGGGGACTGCCCCCTTTTTCAAAAATCCTAGATTAAGCTCTGCTGGTGCTGGGGCTGCGGCGGGACTGATCAGGCTGTGGCTGTGGACGGGGTGTCGGAATGAGCGGCGTGGGTGCACTGCCTCTGAGGTGGCGCAGAAGTTGGGACAGCAAAAAAAAAAAGATCTTGTGGACAAAGACTTTTTTCTCTTGACATCCAGTGGCAGAAGTGGAAACACGGTACACCGGTCGCTTATATCAACTGTTTTACATGCACATTCAGGCTATGCATGTTTATAATTTGGTGATTAATGATAGGACTATTATTTCAGTGGAACAGAAAATTGGGAAGAGATAAACGCATTACTTTTTGATTTTGTTGCTTTATACATGTTGCCTCGTTTACAGTACAAGTCACTTCGTGTCTTCAGATACTGGATGTATATTGAATTTTGTGATATGTTGTTAGGAGTTGATAGATTAATCGATTCATTATTTTTCAGGCCTTTTGTGACGACTGTTTCAAAGCCAGTACCACCCAAACCTCTGAATGTTCAGTTGAATAAGCCAAGGAAGCCTGTGAGTGTGTCGACAAAAGTCCTGTCCAAAACCACCATCGGTCAGCCTGCCGGCAAGCCTGTTAAAACAGGTAAGGTAGAGCAGGACATGTTGACAGAAAGCATAGGGATTCAAGAACTGCTCAACAACAACAGAGAAAAACAGAGGAAAGTTGTGAGCCACAGTTCTGTTAGGCTTGTGGATCACATGGGAAAAAGCAATTTTGCCATTAAGAAACAAGCTTTGTTCGGGAATTAACTGGTACCTATCAGTCTATTGTTCAAACATACTGTTGTGATTAGTGATTGAAGTATCATCTCCGTTGAAAATTTGGTTAAAAGACTGACGATTTAGTATTCATTCTTTAATGTTTGCAGGTGAAATGTTGTTATACATACCAGCAACTTGAGCATGTTTTGTTTTGAACTTGTTGGCTGAACTGCTGTTGAACTGCTGTAGTTTGGCTGCCTTTGGAAGGCTGATCTTAGAGGCTGTCGTAACACTGATACGGTGACAGTCTCAAGTTTTTGTTGTCTCTTTAGTTGCATAGTCTCTTTGGCCGAACCCCCGTCCATAGTCTTAAACTAGTTAAAGAAAACTGATGGGGAGGGACAATCTTATCAGAGCCACTGTTGAAACCATAGCAGAACCTCCTTTGAAAATATTCCACACACTAGACTGAAGATGTGATATTCTAAGGTGTACAACAATTTATCAAATCTTCTTCATCCAGTATTGACCACCGCTCGAAACACCGATCATTACTGTCATGCCCGGGTGCGCAGCGTTAAGTAAAAGAGAGAACAGAGTTTAAAATTGGACAGCGACGAGGGTGTGGTGCGGGTTGAGGTATGGCAGAGGGGGGAGGTGGGGGGGGGGGGGGTTGAAGGAGTGGGTTGTACCAGCTATCAAGGGGAAAGAGGACATATGGGCTGGGGTGGGGCCTTGGGGGAGCATTAGGGGTGACGGGCCTTGAGGACATGTTCAGACCTCCACCTAATGAAGTGCGGACACAGCAATGATCTCCAACACAACACCAGGCTTCGCTCGGCAACAAGACTAGGCTGGGATGGGGAGGGTTAGGGGTGGAGGGAGAGGGGGGGGGGAGCAGGGAAGGGGTGGGTGGGAAAGGGGGGGTGTAGGTGAGCTAGGCAAGGCTTGACACTCTCCTAGTGAAGGTGTCAAGCATGGGGGACAAGGCAACTTCCGAAGGGAGTTTATTCCAGTCCCTGATGGTCCTTGAGAAGTAGCTGGAATATCTGTAGTCCGGCTTGTCCTGAAATCTTTGGTACTGCAGATAATGTTGGTTCCACAGTTTTGTTTTTGTTGGGTTTTTCTTCTTGAGACTGGGACAACTGATGTGGGCTTGGCCATGCACTACCTTGTAGAACATGGAGAGTCGAGCATTGCGGTGATGAGTAGCCAAAGAGGGCCAGCTGAGCTGCTGCATGCTCCCAACACTGGAGGTGTTGCGGTAGCGGTGTAGGACGAAGCTTGCTGCCCTGCATTGGACTGTCTCAGTGTTATCAATGTGGCAGCGTTGGTACAGGTCCCTGACAGACGAGGCATATTCAACAGAGGGCGGCCCAAGGCTTTATAAGTAAGCTCCTTTGTTTTTGTTGAATATAGTTTGAGATTCCACCTGAGAAAGCTGTTGACATTATTGGCTTTGCCACAGATATTGTTGATGTGCTCCCCCAGCTAAGGTCGTTCTGGATAGTCACGCCCAGGTACTTCGCAGAGTTGACCGTTTCTAGGACTTGGCCACACAGGGTCACTGGGTGTAGATGCCACTTGTGGAGTTCTTCTTCCGTGTAATGGGTAGATAGCAGCACTTGTCTGGATGGACGGCCATATCCCATTTGTTTTCCCATTCTGCCAGCTTGTTCAGGTCGGCTTGGAGTGCATCCCGATCTTGTGGACAACTGGTGATAAGACGATGGACTGCTGTGTCAACACGTAGCTTTTCCTAGTTTAGACATTTTGCCGCTATTTTTGTACTCCCAGTTCTTAAAGAACAGGGAGTACTTTAGAATGCCAATGGGAACGAAGAAATGCTGTGTGTGTGTGTCTATCTGTGTGCCTGTCTGTGTGTCCGTGGTAAAAATGTGTTCCACTCGCTCCAGACAAAACTACTGGGCCGATCTTTCTGAAAATTTGTAGGTATGTTCACTATGGGTCAAGGATGATGTCCGATGTTTTAGTTTACCGTTACAGTCGTTACTAACGGCTGTAACGGCCTGTAATGGTTTTTCTTATCCATGGAATATCTCAGAAAGTACTTGGCTGATCTTTGTGAAAATTAGCAGGTATGTTCATTATGGGTCACGGATGATGCCTGATGTTTTAGTTTACCCCGTTATAGCCGTTACTAACGGCTCTAACAGCCTGTAACATTTTTTCTTCTTTATGGAATATCTGAAAAAGAACTTGGCCGATCTTTCTGAAAATGTGTAGGTATGTTCATTATGGGTCACGGATGATGCCCGATGTTTTAGTTTACTGTTACAGCCGTTACTAACGGCTGTAATGGCCTGTAACGCTTTTTCTTCTTTATGGAATATCTCAGAAAGTACTTGGCCGATCTTTGTGAAAATTAGTATGTTCATTATGGGTCACGGATGATGCCCGATGTTTTAGTTTACTGTTACAGCCGTTACTAACGGCTGTAACGGCCTGTAATGGTTTTTTCCTCTTTATAGAGTATCTGAAAAAGAACTTGGCTGATCTTTCTGAAAATTTGTAGGTATGTTCATTATGGGTCACGAATAATGCCTGATGTTTTAGTTTACCATTATAGCCGTTAGTAACGGCCTGTAACGGTTTTTCTTCTTTATGGAATATCTCAGAAAGTACTTGGCCAATCTTTGTGAAAATTAGCAGGTATGTTCATTATGGGTCACGGATGATGCCCGATGTTTTAGCTTACCCCGTTATAGCCGTTACTAACGGTTGTAACGGCCTGTAATGGTTTTTCTTCTTTATGGAATATCTCAGAAAGCACTTGGCCGATCTTTCTGAAAATTTGTAGGTATGTTCATTATGGGTTACAAATAATGCCCGATGTTTTAGTTTACCATATATACCATTACTAATGGCTGTAACGGCCTGTAACGCTTTTTCTTCTTCATGGAATATCTCAGAAAGTACTTGGCTGATCTTTGTGAAAATTAGCAGGTATGTTCATTATGGGTCACGAATAATGCCTGATGTTTTAATTTACCGTTATAGCCGTTACTAACCGCTGTAACAGCCTGTAACGGTTGTTTTTCTTCATGGAATATCTCAGAAAGTACTTGGCCGATCTTTGTGAAAATTAGCAGGTATGTTCATTATGGGTCACGGATGATGCCGTATGTTTTAGTTTACTGTTATAGCCATTACTAACTGCTGTAACGGCCTGTAATATTTTTTTTCTTTATGGAATATCTCAGAAAGTACTTGGCTGATCTTTGTGAACATTAGCAAGTATGTTCACTATGGGTTACGGATGATGCCCGATGTTTTAGTTTACCGTTATACCGTTACTAACGGCTGTAACGGCCTGTAATGTTTTTTCATCTTTATAGAATATCTCAGAATGTACTTGGCCGATCTTTGTGAAAATTAGCAGGTATGTTCATTATGGGTTACGGATGATGACCGATGTTTTAGTTTACCGTTTTAGCCGTTACTAACGGCTGTAACGGCCTGTAACAGTTTTTCTTCTTTATGGAATATCTCAGAAAGTAAGTGGCGATATTTGTGAAAATTTGTAGGTATGTTCATTATGGGTCACGGATGATGCCCGTTGTTATAAGTTTACCGTTATAGCCATTTACTAACGGCCCATAATGGTTTTCTTCTTTATGGAAAATCGCAGAAAGTTCTTGGCCGATCTTTCTGAAAATTTGTAGTATGTTCATTATAGGTCACAGACGATGGCGATGTTCACCAGAATAGCCATTACTAGCGGTTACACCAGTCCAAGACGGTTTTTCCTCTTTATGGAATATCTCGCGCGTATTCAGGATAAACTGGGAGAAACGTTTATAATGCTTCGCATCTTGTTTTTTTCTCATCAGGATTGGATTATGACAGTTTAATGAACATAAACGAAAATTATTAATGAAAATATACACATTCAGGTAAATATGATACAAATTTAGGTAATACTAAATGTCTTCGAATTTTGAATATATATTGAAATCTGCAGACTTTATTTCAGAAATGTTTGTGACTGATGAAATGGTAACAGCAGAAAAATTCATAGGGCATGGTCTCTCGAATGTAGACAATTCATAGGGCATGGTCTCGAATGTAGACAATTCATAGGGCATGGTCTTGAATGTAGACAATTCATAGGGCATGGTCTCGAATGTAGACAATTCATAGGGCATGGTCTCGGATGTAGACAATTCATAGGGCATGGTCTAGGATGTAGACAGTTCATAGGGCATGGTCTAGGATGTAGACAGTTCATAGGGCATGGTCTCGGATGTAGACAATTCATAGGGCATGGTCTCGGATGTAGACAATTCATAGGGCATGGTCTTGAATGTAGACAGTTCATAGGGCATGGTCTCGGATGTAGACAATTCATAGGGCATGCTCTCGGATGTAGACAATTCATAGGGCATGGTCCAGGATGTAGACAGTTCATAGGGCATGGTCTCGGATGTAGACAATTCATAGGGCATGGTCTCGAATGTAGACAATTCATAGGGCATGGTCTCAAATGTAGACAATTCATAGGGCATGGTCTCAAATGTAGACAATTCATTGGGCATGGTCTCAAATGTAGACAATTTATAGGGCATGGTCTCGGATGTAGACAATTCATAGGGCATGGTCTCGGATGTAGACAATTCGTAGGGCATGGTCTAGGATGTAGACAATTCATGGGTATGGTCTCAAATGTGGACAATTCATAGGGCATGGTCTAGGATGTAGACAGTTCATAGGGCATGGTCTCGGATGTAGACAGTTCATAGGGCATGGTCTCGGATGTAGACAGTTCATAGGGCATGGTCTCGGATGTAGACAGTTCATAGGGCATGGTCTAGGATGTAGACAATTCACAGGGCATGGTCTCGAATGTAGACAATTCATAGAGCATGGTCTAGGATGTAGACAGTTCATAGGGCATGGTCTAGGATGTAGACAATTCATAGGGCATGGTCTAGGATGTAGACAGTTCATAGGGCATGGTCTCGGATGTAGACAATTCATAGGGCATGGTCTCGAATGTAGGCAATTCATAGGGATGGCCTCGAATGTAGACAATTCATAGGGCATGGTCTCGGATGTAGACAATTCATAGGGCATGGTCTCGGATGTAGACAATTCATAGGGCATGGTCATGGATGTAGACAATTCATAGGGCATGGTCTAGGATGTAGACAATTCATAGGGCATGGTCTAGGATGTAGACAATTCATAGGGCATGGTCTCGGATGTAGACAATTCATAGGGCATGGTCTACGATGTAGGCAATTAATGGGGAATGGTCTCGGATGTAGACAATTCATAGAGCATGGTCTCGGATGTAGACAATTCATAGGGCATGGTCTCGAATGTAGACAATCAATTTGAAGGAAGTTAACTGACAAGAGGTAAGCTAGGAAAGACACATTCAAAACATTATCAAAAACAAAGAATCAGTTTCAGCCATTCGAGAAAAGGGAGAGCTGGGATTGGGAAGTTGTCCAAGATTTGAACAATGACATACATAGTCATTGATGATGCTGTCTGGGAGTGGTATTGTGAGGCTGAACATTTTTTTTGTATTACATACATAGCCATTAATGATGCAGTTTGGGAGTGGTGGTGTGAGGCTTAACGATTACATAGCCATTAATGATGCAGTTTGGGAGTGGTGTGAGGCTAAACGATTACATAGCCATTAATGTATGCAGTTTGGGAGTGGTATATTGTGAGGCTAAACGATGACATAGCCATTATTGATGCAGTTTGGGAGTGGGGGTGTGAGGCTAAATGTTTTACATAGCCATTAATGATGCAGTTTGGGAGTGGTGTGAGGCTAAACGATGACATAGCCATTAATGATGCAGTTTGGGAGTGGTATGAGGCTAAACGATTACATAGCCATTAATGATGCAGTTTGGGATGGTGTATTGTGAGGCTAAATGTTACATAGCCATTAATAAAGCAGTTTGGGAATGGTGTGAGGCTAAACGTTTACATAGCCATTAATGATGCAGTTTGGGAGTGGTGTATTGTGAGGCTAAATGATTACATAGCCATTAATGATGCGTTTGGGAATGGTGTGAGGCAAAACGATTACATAGCCATTAATGGTGCAGTTTGGATGGTGTGAGGCTAAACGATGACATAGCCATTAATGATGCAGTTTGGGAGTGGTGGTGTGAGGCCTAAACGATTACATAGCCTTAATGATGCATTTTGGGGAGTGGTGGTGTGAGGCTAAACAATTACATAGCCATTAATGATGCAGTTTGGGAGTGGGGGTTTGTGAGGCTAAACGATTACATAGCCATTAAGGGTTTGCATTTTGGGGAATGGTGGTGTGAGGCTAAACGATTACATAGCCATTAATGATGCATTTTGGGGAATGGGGGTTTGTGAGGCTAAACAATTACATAGCCATTAATGATGCAGTTTGGGAGTGGTGGTGTGAGGCTAAACGATTACATAGCCTTTAAATGGTGCAGTTTGGGAATGGTGTGAGGCTAAACGATGACCAAAAGCTGATGATGATGCAGTTTGGGAGTGGTGATGTGAGGCTAAACGATTACATAGCCATTAATGGGCAGTTTGGGATGATGTGAGGCTAAATGATGACAGCCATTAATGATGCAGTTTGGGAGTGGTGGTGTGAGGCTAAACGATTACATAGCCTTTAATGATGCAGTTTGGGATGGTATATTGTGAGGTTAAATGATTACATAGCCTTTAAATTTGATGCATTTTGGGAGTGGTATATTGTGAGGCTAAACGTTACATAGCCTTTTATGATGCGTTTGGGAATGGTGGTGTGGGGCTAAACGATTACAAAACCATTAATGATGCAGTTTGGGAGTGGTGGTGTGAGGCTAAACGATTACATAACCATTAATGATGCATTTTTGGGAGTGGTATATTGTGAGGCTAAACGATGACTAGCCATTAATGATGCAGTTTGGGAGTGGTGGTGTGAGGCTAAACGATTACATAGCCATTAATGATGCAGTTTGGAGTGGTATATTGTGAGGCTAAACGATTACATAGGCCATTAATGATGCAGTTTTGGAAGTGGCATATTGTGAGGCTAAACGATTACTTAGCCATTAATGATGCAGTTTGGGAGTGGAAATATTTTGGGGTTTTAAACGATTACATAGCCTTAATGATGCAGTTTGGATTTGGTGTGAGGCTAAACGATTACATAACCATTAATAATGCATTTTGGGGAATGGTGTGAGGCTAAACGATTACATAGCCTTTAAATGATGCAGTTTGGGAGTGGTATATTGTGAGGTAACGATTACAAAAGGCCATTAATGATGCAGTTTGGGAGTGGGGGTTGTGAGGTTTAAACGATGCCCTAGCCTTAATAATGCAGTTTGGGAAGGTGTGGGGCCCTAAACGATTACTAGCCATTAATGATGCAGTTTGGGAGTGGTATTTTGTAAGGCTTAACGATTACATAGCCATTAATAATGCAGTTTGGTAATGGTGTGAGGCTAAACGATTACATAGCCATTACGATGCATTTTGGGGATTTGTGGTGTGAGGCTAACGATACATAGCCATTAATGATGCATTTTGGGAGCGGTGGTGTGAGGCTAAACGATTACAATGCCATTATGATGCAGTTTGGGGAGTGTGGTGTGAGGCTAAAGATTCAAGCCATTAATGATGCTTTGGGAGCGGTGGTGTGAGGCTAAACGATTACATAGCCATTAATGATGCAGTTTGGGAGTGGTATATTGTGAGGCTAAACGATTACATACCCTTTAAATGATGCAGTTTGGGAATGGTGTGGGCTTAACGATGACATAGCCATTAATGATGCAGTTTGGGAGGGGGTATATTGTGAGGCTAAACCGATTACTTTGCCTTTTAATGATGCAGTTTGGGAATGGTGTGAGGCTTAACGATTACATAGCCTTTAAATGATGCATTTTGGGGGAGTGGTATATTGTGAGGTTTAAACGATTACATAGCAATTAATGATGCAGTTTGGGAATGGTGTGAGGCTAAACGTTACATAGCCATTAATGATGCAGTTTGGGAATGGTGTGGGCTAAACGATTCATAGCCATTAATGATGCAGTTTGGGATGGTATATTGTGAGGCTAATGATTACATAGCCTTAATGATGCTTTTTTGGGAGTGGTGGTGTGAGGCTAAACGATTACATAGCCATTAATGATGCAGTTTGGGAGTGGTATATTGTGAGGTTTAAACGATTACATAGCCATTAATGATGCAGTTTGGGAGTGGTATTGTGAGGCTTAACGATTACATAGCCATTAATGATGCAGTTTGGGAGTGGTGTATTGTGAGGCTAAACGATTACATAGCCATTAATGATGCAGTTTGGGAGTGGTGTGAGGCAAAACCAATTACATAGCCTTAATGATGCAGTTTGGGAGTGGTAATTGTGAGGCTAAACGATTACATAGCCATTAATGATGCAGTTTGGGAGTGGGGGTGTGATGCTAAACGTTTTTTACATAGCCTTTTTAATGATGCAGTTTGGGAGTGGTATATTGTGAGGCTAAACGATTACATAGCCTTTAAATGATGCAGTTTGGGAGTGGTATATTGTGGGGGCTAAACGATTAACATGCCATTAATGATGCATTTTTGGGGTGTAGTGTGGGCAAACGATTACATAGCCATTATTGATGCATTGTGGGAATGGTGTGAGGCTAAACGATTACATACCCAAATTAATGATGCATTTTGGGATGGTGTGAGGCTAAAGATTACATAGCCATTAATGATGCATTTTTGGGAGGGGTGGTGAGGCTTAACGATTACATAGCCTGATGATGATGCAGTTTGGAGTGGTATATTTGTGAGGCTAAATGATTACATAGCCATTAATGATGCAGTTTGGAAATGGTGTGGGCCCTTAACGATTTATAGTCATTAATGATGCGTTTGGGATGGTGTGAGGCTAATGATTACATAGCCATTAATGATGCAGTTTGGAGTGGTATTTTATGAGGCTTAACGATTACATAGCTGTTAATGATGCAGTTGGGAGTGGTGGTGTGAGGCTAAACGTTTACATACCCATTAATGATGCAGTTTGGGAGTGGTGTGAGGCTAAACGATTACATAGCCATTAATGATGCGTTTGGGAATGGTGTGAGGCTAAACGATTACATAGCCATTAATGATGCAGTTTGGGAGTGGTATATTGTGAGGCTAAACGATTACATGCCATTAATGATGCATTGTGGGAATGGTGTGAGGCTAACGATTACATAGCCATTAATGATGCAGTTTGGGAGGGGTGGGGAGGCTAAATGATTCATACCCTTAATGGTGCAGTTGGGAGTGGTGTGAGGCTAAACGATGACATAGCCATTATGATGCAGTTTGGGAGTGGTGGTGTGGGCTAAACGATTACATAGCCATTAATGATGCAGTTTGGGAATGGTAGAGGCTAAACGATTACATAGCCTTTAATGATGCAGTATGAAGTGGTACGTGAAGCTAAATGATTTTTGGTATTTTCATTCATCGTTGTAACATTGCAAACTTTATTGGAGTTTTTTGTGCTATATTTCAACAGTATGTCAAATAAAGTCATTCCATGACAATCAGTTTCTTGCTGTGGATGGTTGATGATGAATATTTGTACTGTCATTCACCCTCTCTTATAAGAACCTCTCTATTGAGACCAGATTTTAGCTGATTTTTCAGTCATGTTAAGACCTCTCTGCTTTTTAAGACTAGGTTTTTCAGTATGTTAAGACCTCTGCCTAGTAAGACTTGATTTAACAGGTTTTTCAGTCATGTTAAGACCTCTGCCTAGTAAGACTTGATTTAACAGGTTTTTCAGTCATGTAAGACCTCTTTATATTAACACCGATTTACCAGCTTTCAGATTTTTTAGTCTATTAAGACCTTTTCATATTTAGACCCGACTTAACAGATTTTTCATCATGTTAAAACCTCTATATTAGGACCTGCTTAACAGGTTTTTCAGTCATATTTAAAACCTCTCTACATTAAGACCTGATGTAAAGATTTTCAGTCAATTAAGACCTCTCCTATGAAGACCTAATTTTAATTGCTTTATCAAGTCATAACAGGGAGGTTCCGTGGGATCTGGATTTCAGTCTTGATTCATGTGTTTTGTGTGGGTGTGTATTTGTGTGGATAACTTTAAATAGTGGCTTTTTTTCCTTGTTTTTTGTTGTGGTTGATCACCTTTGACCTTTTTGTCAGTTGCAGAAGGTCAAGCCAAATCCAGACCTTTGGTCAGAGGGCAGAATGTGAGAGAGAAAGAAAACCAGAAGCCAGCAGGGACAGTCAGGGGACGGCGGTCCTGACCGCAGACACACTGACCGTCCCAAAGTCCGGTGACCTGAGGCTGTCCCCCCAAAGGGCACACTAACCATCCCAGAGGTGTTGTCACAACCAAGGCTCCACCCCAGGGCTCTAAGCCCCCAGTCCCCGAGATGACAACCCCACTGTCAAGAAACAAGAACACTGGTTTCGGCAAGCGCCATACCAGCTTATTTTACCAAAGGCATGAAGGAAGGGAAAGGAGTTGGTACGGCCAGTCAGCTTGGCGGAGGAGTACAGGGTGCATCTGTTGCTGTATAATTCCCAATTCAACCCTGTCCAGCCTTCAAGCGATCTTTCTGCTGTTGATGGGAAGTTTGGGTGACTTTACTGGTCATGTTGAAGAGTTCCAAATGAGGAACTGGCAATACTTCAGTGTTACAAAATAAGACCAAGGGAACTCGAGACAGCTTGAGGCGCTTTCCGGAAATCCAAGCGCCTGCTAAACCCGCTAAGGAAGAGTTCAGCGGTGCTGCTCCCAAAGCAGTCTTCACTGTCCGAGGGTCGGCAGCTAAACATCCGCAAGTCTGTGCACACCCCAGACCTTCAAATGCAAGCCCGCAGAGCATCTTGAAACGAACGTCCATCGCCGGGCCGTGCTAGCTCAGAAGGGGGGGCATCCCATGTTGCCTTATCTAAGCCCGTCAAAACAGGTGAAAGTTATTTCATAAAACTGACCGCTTGCACCTCTGCCAGACCCGTCGGCAGATGACAAACCAAGGAACACCACTTGCCTCGTAAGCCCTGTGTGTTGCCACAACACTGAGAAGGGGGAGGGGCCCGCATTTCAAATTGCAAGCCCGCAAGACATCTGAAACAACGTCCATCGCCATCCTTGCTAGCTCAAAGTGGGAGCATCCCCAGTGTTGCCTTCATCTAAGCCACGTCAAAACCAGGTGAAAGTTATTAGCAGTAAAACTGACCGGCGTGCACCTCTGGCCAGACAGTCGGCAGATGACAAAGACAAGGGAACACCCACAGTAGTGCCCTCGTCAAGCCATGTGGTGTTTGCCACAAACACTGAGAAGGGGGAGGGAGCCCACTATCGCAAAACTCCAGGAAAAGCCAAGACACAGGATTACATGAGGTATGTGGTATGAACATGGGACTGGAAACTTCATAAATCCTCTGTACATTTCTGTTCTCTGTATCGGGGTAGGACATTATCACTTTCATTACACACCCAGCGGCATGCAGAGTACTTTACCTGCTTCCATTTTCACAGTAAATGGTTAACCCTCTTATACTTGCAACGGGAGAATCCGGGAGTTAACTTCAGGCGCCTGTTCTTCCCGTACCGGGAGCTACCGGGATCTGTCCGTAGGAATTTTCCATCACGCAGTTATCACGTGTGTAAACACGCTGAGTCGCAGACACTAACTAGGAAGACTCAGGCATGGTCCAATCATGTGTTGGCACTATTTTGGGGTGATGGAAAAGGGGCAAACACAGCGAGTAAGTTTGTGAATGAAACCAGGGACCGTACACCGACCGACTTTCACAATGGCTGCTTTGGCGTCTGCTACTAACGACGAAGAGATGATCGACTACTCGCAAGAGGAGTTGGATCAAATTATTGGAGAAGTAGAGAAATTTGAAAGAGAGATGGAGAATGAAAGTGATATTAAAGTAGGTAGTGGTATTGAAGAAGATGGTGATGTAGAAAGCGACCCGGAGTACGATGTTCCGCTCGCTGCGCTTCAAACAACGTGGCGACCAGCGACACGTGGCGTGGCAGAAGTGCGTCAGTTTCAGGAACCCACTGGGCCCGCTCACTCGTTACCCAACACTGCTACACCACTTGATTTTTTTCTTTTTGTTTGTACCTCTTTGTTTTTTTAAGACTGTAATCAGCTGTAGTTTGTAGAACTGCAAAGGCTGACGGAAACACCACAACGTATAGAGTGTTGGGAAGTGACTGAGTTCAGTATTGTGTGTGACAAGTGACAAGTTTTGTATGACATTGGTGGGACAACCAGTGGGACCTGTACTGCCAGGCAGCGGATGGATCACGTCAGGTAGGCCTCCGGTTTCATTTTACACTAACAGCCTGCATCAGCATGGTGATTGCGCATGCTTGCATCAGGGTTCGCGCTAGGATTTTTCAAAACCAGTCCCCTCATCTCCTACCCCGACCGTTTTTCAGCGCCTCTGAGCAAAGCCAGTCCCTGTGAAAAAATTCCGGTAGCATTGGAAATAACGATGTAAATTTTTGCAAGCACAATTCAGAGACTGTCAAACAAAAGACGGTTCACTTACCTACTTTCGACGCACTTTCATTGCGAAGAAACGATCAGTGGCAGAGGCAACATCAAAGTCTCGAACACTCTAGCGTGGATATTGAGGCGCATCAGCCGTGACACTCTCCCCTCGCCCAGCCGGGAACGCGCCTCTGTTTTGATTCCGTTCTGGACACTGAAACCTCTCTCCGCGGCCACACTGGACACGGGGATAACCAAGGCAATTTTTGCCAACAAAGCGAAGTCTGGGTACTACACAGCCAAGTTTCTGATCACAATGCGACAAGACATGGCAAAAGTATCATCACCCCCGTAGCCACTCAGTGTTCGCTTGAACTGATTGAAGTCAGTCTGTGCACGTGGTCCGTTTATCACTGTCGCATAGTGGGGAGTCAGTACTGTCATTTCTCGGGTTGCGTAATGATCCAGTGGTCCGGGAATTGGATTGCTTGGTGGGTATCTCTGTCTGTCGAAGATATTTGCCAACGCTGACACTGTACTCATCTGATCATCGGAAAGCGGTCTCTCAGAGATTGGAGGAGCTGTTCAATAAAGTTCTGACGGGCTGCTTTGAAAGTAGCTTCTCTGTCCACATGTGTCAGTCTGATTGTTTGGAAAACACCACCATCACGTGTCACAGCATGTGAAAACTCCTGTTCCTTCTGGCCTGGTATCATCAGAAGATGCTGCAGTCTTGCTTTTGCACTTTCCACAGCTGGCTGAATGTCTGACAAGTTCACCTCCTCTTGCTGAAAAGTCAGGTTCAGTCTTTCCATGACTGGTATAATGTCTGAAAGCATATACGTCATTGCAACGAATGCAAACATTCCGCATTTTTGACTCAAACCCACAGCTGCAGCGTTCTTTCTCTGGGCTTCCTCTTCAAGTTCCAGTGTCAGTGCTGGGTACACACTCCTGACAGCTGTGACAGCTTTCCCCAGACTCAGCCAGCGCACACTGATTGGATGCTTCAAGCATAGATACTCGGCCGAATCTAGGGCATCACACATCTCTTTCAAATGATGGGTTCTGTCGCCCGAAGCCTTGTACAATTTGAAGATCTGCTGCAAACAAAGTCTGTAGTCCGATATGGATTGCACATTTTCTGTAGCATCCTTTGTCGCCAGCGCTATACGGTGAGCGGCACAGTGAATGTGTACCAGAGCAGGTTGACGGGCCTTCAGTCGAACGCCCACACCATTCAGTCGGCCTGTCATAACGGACGCACCATCCGACCCCAATCCGGCCAGCTGCCTATCTGTGATCAACCATTCTTGAAGCACTTCGACCAACATGTCAAAAACACATTCTGATGTTCCCCTGTCGATGGTGTAGTTGCCTAAGAAAAGTGTCTCAGCAACACCGTTGTTCTCTATGCGAGCATACACGATGAGCTTCTTGTCTAGAGTACAGTTCAAAGTTTCATCTATGATGATGCCCACAGAATCACTTTTCGAGTTTTTCTCCGATTTCCTGCTTGGTAATATCATCCAAACACTGTTCCATCTTTGACACTGAAGAATGGTGTGTGTAGATCGGCCCTGACTTCAGTGACTACTCCATTCACCTCCTGAAGTTCAATCAGTGCTCCAAAATTATTGGCAGCGATGTTGCGTTTTGACATGCATAACACAGTTCGTAACTGCGCTTTCACACATTCTTTTTCATCAGCACGGGCTGCTTCAGAGTGTGGGACCATGGAGGCTTGTTATGTGTCTGTTGCTACTGCTGCCTTATGAGATACTCTTTGCATGGTCTGCCAGGGTAGAATACTGGAAATTTCGTGATCCCCTAGTTAAACCATTTTTCTGTTTGGTTTTGATGCACACTTTACAGTACATTGTCATTTCATCATTTGCATCAACCTCCAGCCATCTGAAATCTTTCAGCCATGATTCTCCGAATTTATCATGTTTACATTTCATTTTCTTGCTACTGCTGGTGCTAGGCCAATCTGTGCTGGTGGAGCTGATTGGAGTACTGTCACTCGAAGTCTGTGGTCGGTCTGAACTGCCTAAACTTGCGCTTCTTTCCGGCTGCCTGTCTGAATCACTTCTTCGACTTCGTGAAAAAAAAGAAAAAATCGACTGCTGGTTTTTTTCTGCCATTGTGATCCCACTGATCATTCAATGAATAGGCGCGTGAATAAGTACTGGCTCTGCTGCATCCGGTTTGAAAATTGTAATGACGCGACTTAGCCTAGCATCGCAAGCGATGACCCAGACAGACGTCTGGGAGAAGTTGCAAGTAACGGGCAGTAATGCGCGTCTGTACAGCGCGTCTGTACAGCTTTTATTATGGGACATTCGCTATTCTGCTCTATAGCCTGCAGCGGTTATTGCCGATGGCTAGGCCTACGTGACAATCTGCATTTGTGCGAAGAGGCCGGAGGGTGGTGGAGAGGGGAGAGGGCTGGTTGAAAGATAAGGCAAGTAAAGTGCTGCTAGGAAAGCCTGGGCCACATAATTTGTATGAACAATCAACTTTTTCTTTTTCAGCCTTTTAATTTATTGATTTTTTTTTTTTGCCCCATAAATTTCTAACCAGTCCCAGCAAAATAAAACCAGTCCCTGGGACTGACAGCTAAAAACATTTCCAGTATTTCCTCTTTATAACCAGTAATTTACTGGTAATTGCCAGTTAACGCGAACCCTGTTGCATGCTGTAAACTTGATTGTCATCATAAAATGTCACGTGTCTGGTGACAATTTGGTGACAGTGACACGACCTATATCTCTAAGACAGACAAAATAGAGTTCAAAGTGAAGTGCATGCTCTATGAAACTGTCTGCCAATTTTCTTTCTCCTAGAGATTCACATACATTCCCCATAAGCTAATAATCACACATACCCATTTTTAGGCTGAAACATGTAGAAGAATCCGAAATCTAGGGGAAGTTTGCCGTCAGAGAAACTGAGTACAAGAGGGTTAAAACTAGAAAACCCATGTACTACATTCTGATTGGCCAATGCATTTTGACTTATATTCATTTGACACAGTATACACTTGACACAATACGTTAAGATGTAGATGTCATAAACGGTAACTGAAAGCAGTATTTTTTCTGACGGAAAATCTCAAGTTGGGATGACTATGTGCTGTTTGCAAGGTAATGTTGTAGTTGTATTTCTCAGCTGTAGATGTTTGAGAAACATTCCTGTTGCTGGGAGGACAGATTGCAGTTTTCACTGCATGCCCGCTACATGTGACTGGTTGCTGTGGGGCAGTTGAACAGCAATCACTATCGTAGCCTGGGTGTACACCACACTGTCAGCTACAGCAGTCACTGTCGTAGCCTGGGTGTGCACCACACTGTCAGCTACATCAGCCACTGTCATAGTCTGGGTGTGCACCACACTGTCTGCTACAGCAGTCACTGTCGTAGCCTGGGAGTGCACCATACTGTCAGCTACAGCAGTCACTGTCGTTCCCTGGGTGTGCACCACACTGTCAGCTACATCAGTCACTGTCGTAGCCTGGGTAAGATAAGATAAGATAATGTTGCTTATAGCCCAGCCGACCGCAAAGGGCCACATCAGGGCTGTTCGTAGCCTGGGTGTGCACTACACTGTCAACTACAGCAGTCACTGTCGTAGCCTGGGTGTGCACCACACTGTCTGCTACAGCAGTCACTGTCATAGTCTGGGTGTGCACCATACTGTCTGCTACAGCAGTCACTGTCATAATCTGGGTGTGCACCACACTGTCTGCTACAGCAGTCACTGTCATAGTCTGGGTGTGCACCACACTGTCTGCTACAGCAGTCACTGTCATAGTCTGGGTGTGCACCATACTGTCTGCTACAGCAGTCACTGTCGTTCCCTGGGTGTGCACCACACTGTCAGCTACAGCAGTCACTGTCATAGTCTGGGTGTGCACCATACTGTCTGCTACAGCAGTCACTGTCGTTCCCTGGGTGTGCACCACACTGTCAGCTACAGCAGTTACTGTCGTAGTCTGGGTGTGCACCACACTGTCAGCTACAGCAGTTACTGTCGTAGTCTGGGTGTGCACCACACTGTCAGCTACAGCAGTTACTGTCGTAGCCTGGGTGTTCACCACACTGTCAGCTCTGGAGCTGATTGGGTGGAAAGAGTATGTGGCCTGAAGACGAACCCTTGATGAGAATGGCTCCAGACCATGGGGCCTAGCCGGCATTTGGTGCCGAGAAGGCGCAATAACTAGCGACCTGACTTTAACCATACTTGGTAGAATTTAAGAAAGGTGGAATGTGGGCCTGGACACCAGTTAATCCTGATGCCAGTCCATAGCAATAGGCAAGTTTAAGACCTGTTAGATCTTGGAAGAGGTCTGTGCACTCTCAGTGCTGTCTGGTCTTCCCTACTTTGACCGTTGTACGTGATTTATCTAATAATAAATATTGTGGTGTGCTTTGTTTTCCTTTTTTTAATTATTTTTTTTATTCGTATTAAAAAGAAAACTGAAAGTTTTGAAAGAGTGCAGACTGTGTGACAGGACAAAGCTAAACGAATGGCTAACTGCCAAAGGCCGCACCCCCCTCCACCTGCGACACACCCCCTGTTTCCATAGCCACGGGGAGGACAGCCAGTGGTGCAAGCCCCGGTCCCAGATCAAGGCTAGCATGTCCCTGGAGCAGCTGTCCCAGCAGGTGGGTCTGAACTGTGTGCAGGTGATTCCGCAGTCAGGATGGTTTGACCTGTTTTTATCCGTTATTACCTGTTCACTGATGTTAGGGATGGTTTGACCTGTTTTTATCCGTTATTACCTGTTTATTGATGTTAGGGATGGTTTGACCTGTTTTTATCCGTTATTACCTGTTCATTGATGTTAGGGATGGTTTGACCTGTTTTTATCCGTTATTACCTGTTTATTGATGTTGGGGATGGTTTGACCTGTTTTAATCCGTTATTACCTGTTTATTGATGTTAGGGATGGTTTGACCTGTTTTTATCCGTTATTACCTGTTTATTGATGTAAGGGATGGTTTGACCTGTTTTTATCTGTTATTACCTGTTTATTGATGTTAGGGATGGTGTGGTGCTGTGTGTATGACTGTCTGGCTCTCACTTTCAAAAGTTTGGATGCGTGTAATGATTATTCCCTACACAAACGCACACCACAGGAACATGGATAGCCAGGCAACACACAAGTTAAGTTTCTTTCTTTTATATGCTGCCTGAGCCATCAAAACATAAACACATGTCAACATAAACCAGTAAGGACATTCAACAAACACAGGGAGCTTCAACCGTCACTCTCAAAACTGACACATTGAATATTTCTTTTCTAGTACATTTCTCACTGGCACCGTCAGTAGTGTTCCAACAGACACAGTCCATACAGCTGGCTGCAACGAGCCCAAGTCGCAGTCTTCACATGGCAAGCAGAGCCGCTCACGAATACAGTTTGAAGTCCCACAGGGTACACCCACACAGAAGATCAGGTTGGACTACCCACCTGCTTGTTAGCCTCCACATCGTCTTGACGGAGAATCCTCAAGTCACAGTCTTCACACGGCAAGTAGAGCTGCTCACAAATACAGTTCAAAGTCCCACAGCCGTGACAGGGTACACCAACACAGAAGATCACGTTGGACTACCGACCTGGTTGTCAGCCCCTCCACATCGTCTTGACGGAGAATCCTCAAGTCACAGTCTTCACATGGCAAGCATAGCTGCTCACGAATACAGCTCCAAGTTCCACAGAGTACACACACACACAGGATCACGTCAGACTACCGACCTGGCGGTCAGCCCTCTCCATGTTGTCTTGACTGAGAATCCTGAGGCCCTTGACTACACAATTCTGCTACTGACATGGCGGTTAGCCTCTTCACGTCATCTTGACGAAGACAGCAGCTAGGGCGCGGGCAGTATCCCCACACCCAGTGATAATCAGTTCCAGGCTGGACTCAGGGGCCTCACTGTTTTTTTTCTCTCTCCCTCGTTCTCTGCCAGTTTCATTGGGGTGAATGCTAGTTTGGATTGTATGGCTTGATTCTCTGTGTGTGTATGAAGATCAACATGTTGTAAGCTCTTAACTTTGTATCATCTCAACACATTTTTTCCAGTTTACACATCTCTTCGTAAAATTGAAAACACTTTGTATACCTTAAATCACCTGGATTTCCCTTCAAGTGGCTGGGATAAAAAAACAAATGAAAAAAAGTGGTACTCTTGAGCTTTTAAAATGTTTCATATCAAAGGTATCATTTTCATTTGATTAATTTCACATTGCATTACATATTTTACTGTTCTCAAGACAATTGCGACATCAATCATTCTTTATTTTTGTTATGCACAAGTCATATTCTCTTCTCTTTCCTGTTGTTGTTGAGTCAAGTAAAATCATGCTGAATTAAAGTGTAAGATGTGGATCATAGTATTGTTCATTCATTGATATCCAGCCACATCTCCCTATCTCTATTCCAAAATATGCTGTTGTGCTGATTGAAAAAAGATGATTAAAAAAAAAAGAAGCCAATAACAACATGTGATAGTACAAATAGCCCTAAAACAAAGAACAACATGTGATAGGACAGAAATTCTCTAACATTTGGTAAGAATACTAACACAATGTACTTGTGCAAAAGCCCTAAAATGTCTGGTAAAAATCCTTATTAGTTCATGCCTAGCAGCCAATTGAGAATCTGTTTGACAGTATTATTACAAAGTTTCCAATGAATATGAACTCTGAAGTGTTATATTTCAATGGAATATTAAACATTTGATAGAGAAACTTAAATCATTTCATATCCCATGTCCTACGACTAAAAAAGTACACTGGAAGTAACTCATTTCATAACTCTTATTACCTCCCCTGGCAGAAAGGGGCAAAAGATGTTTTCACTCATGAATTGACTCAAAGGGCAGATTCAGGATCTGTTCGACTCGGGTAGAGGTCTGTGGTCTCTGTAGTGCCTGTCTACTTTGATTTGAAATTGTTTCATTTTCTCTCCTTTCCTATCAAAAGAGATGCATTGAAATTTCTTTTTTAACAAACAGCAGGTTTGTTTCTCCAGCTGAGAACCTGTCCAAGTGCCCCTCACGCCTGTGTGGAGCTTTAGTGAGAGTGTTGTCACCCCCAATCCTGACTCCTGCCCAGCTATGTCTTCTGCCCAAATTAATTAAAAGTTTCGTAAGTAAATTTTGTTGAAGCAGTCCAGCATCAATGATAAGGTTACAGGTGAAGATTATGTATTCCAAACGTGACTTGTGTAGTGTTTCAGGCGCTGATTTTCTGACATTCAGTTTGCCACCTGTTGGGGTGAAGGGACAGAGACTGAGATGCACCCTGCGTGTCTTCATGGCTGACTGTACACTGTGTGCCTTTCCTTCGTTCCCAGGAGAAGACCCTGACCAGGGAGGACTTGCAGAGCGTACGCAAACGTCTGGAATGGACGGGCAGGAAGCGCAGACCCCTCACACGACGCTCCTCATCTTCACTGCCAATGACCACCACCAGGACCCCTGGCTCAGCCCTCACCTGCACTGAAACCAACCTGCAGGGAAGCGAAGCAGGCGCAGGGGAGGCGGTGCACAGCCCTGATGACCGTGGGGAGGCCAGGTGTGAGGCCGAAGAGACGCAGTGTGGGGATGCTGTGGGCAGCACAGAGGGGGAGGAGGCCGTGGTGTCTCCCAGGAAGAGGGTGTCCTCCTCACCCATGACAGCAGGTTCTGGACCCTCCAGTGTGGCAGCGGGAAGCCTGGACCTGTGCACAGGGAGCACAGAGCAGCTGCAGGCAGAGTGCCACAAATGTCTGACAGCGCTGGATTCTGTGAGAATGAGTTCCATTTGTGTGTGTGTGTGTGTGTGTGTGTGTGTGTGTGTGTGTGTGTGTGTGTGTGTGTGTGTGTGTGTGTTGTTGTTGTTCTTCGATTTAACGTCTTTTCACTTTAAAGTGATATTAGACAGGAAGTAAGCGTTTACTTGTATATGTGCATGTGTGTGTAGTATGCATGCGTGCTTGCATGTGTGCGTGTGTGTGTGTGTGTTATATGTGTATGTGTGTGTGTGTGTGTGTGTGCGTGCGTGCATGTGTGTATGTGCGCGTGTGTGTGTGTCTGTGCGCGTCTGTGTGTGTGCGTCTGTGTGTGTGTTAAATGTTAGCGGAAATACTACATAAGAACAGTCCTTAGAAAAAAGCAACATTAACAAATCAAACTACAATAGTCAAAACAAAAACAGTCTAAAATATGCAGAAATCATAAAAACGAGCTGACTGGACTTATCATTAAGTTCTGAACAAAGTTCAAAAGAAATACAGGTTCTTGGAAAATGCATTTAGATTAATCTTTTCTGAATTTTGATAGAGCTGATTCAAAATAAGGACAAAAGTGTGTGTGTGTGTGTGTGTGTGTGTGTGTGAATTTCGTGGTTGATTTTGGTCTCTGTAGTATGATGGAGTTTTTGTTTTGTTTTGAGGTATGTTCCTTTACCATCAAGATAGTGCAAAATGCTTATTTACACAGTGGAACACTGCATCTGAAATCTGTTTTAAAGTGAAGCACAACCTTTTCTGTGTCTGCTTCTTGAAAAAAAAAGGTTACAATATTCAAAGTAGAATTTATCAGGGGCCCACAGTCTGACAGTAGGAGCATTTGACTTCAGAGCTGATGCTTGTCTGGTGGAATCATTCAGTGGGGTGGATGTTTACAACTGGGGAACTCAGTGTGCCCACCCAGCAGTAAATGGGTACTAGCAGATGTCATTGAGGGAAGGTGAAGGTGGCCGATGGAGGGGCTGGGTGCTCCATCATGCTGTGCAGACATTGTCAACTGCTCATGGTTCACTGTTGCTGTGGCCATTTCACTGGGGGAATTCAGTTTGTAAACAGATGAAAGTTGGTACACTGGGTAGACTGTCTTCTCTAAGCTTACAGGCCAAGAAGGGTTGATGCGGGGGAGGGAAGGATAGGACTTACAAAGAATAATCAGTGAAGAAGGGGCTGAATTAAGCGCTCTTTTTTCCCCCCCTGCTCTCATTGATGTCTTGTGTGAATGTCAGTCACTAGAGTACAGCTGCACAGACCAAGGACATCTAAGACTGTAAAAGAGCACTTTTCATTGGTTCTTTTGTACAGGACAGGACTTCATTTGTCTGCCTGGGCGGTGAAAGTCCTGAAAATGCTGTGTGTGGTCGATGGGTCCATAATGATAATAAAAATACCAGTAATGATGGCTATCAGTCTCATGTGGAAGCTGATCCAATGTGATGAAAAATAATATCTAGTTAGTAATCTCATAGATGTACATTTTTTTTTCATGAAAAAGAATCAAAATCATTGACAACAACAGGCAAGGTCTATGCACAGACTGCTACACAAGTGTTGTTTTCCCCTTCATGCCGGGACTTTGACATTGCCTGTTTTTTGTTGTTCTGACACGGTAACAACCCTGGTGTAGCTGTCTCTGCTCAACTGGGCTCAAAAGAAATAGAAACCACCGAAATCTAGTGGAACAATTGTCAGGCATGAAATTCTGCTTTCGGCGGAAAATCTGCCCATTTCTTTTTTAGTGGAGTCAGCTGAAATGAAAATGATCTCAGTGATGACAGGCCAACACAAAGGTGTGTACGGGTTCATGAAGAAGCAGCACGGGGAACTTCACCTTGCAGGCTGCCCTTGTCATCTCCTTCATCGTGCAGCTGAAAAAGCCTGTTCTGAACTGCCCTTCAACTTTGACGAGGTGCTTGTCGATGTCTACTATTATCTTGATAAATCCAGCAAACGACAGGCAAGCCTTGAAAAATTCCAAGCTGATGTGAAGCACCAGAAGATCCTCAAACATGTTTCTACTAGATGGCTCAGCGTCCGAAAATGTATTGGCAGGATGCTGGAGAATTGGGACCCTTTGAAGAGTTTCATCCAGGAAGAAGTCAAAACTTCAGGCTCCGAGACTTCATCCTCAGCTGTGGCAAGACTGAAAAGACTACAAGACTTCTTCATTTCCCGCACAAACAGGCTGTACTGTATTTTCTTGTTTGAGGCACTGGAACCTTTTGATGTGCTGAACCAGCAACTTCAAAATGAGTCCCCCCAGATTCATCTTCTGCAGAGGCTTCTGCTCCGGTTCTTCAGGCAGTGTCTCACCAAGTTTGTGAAACCCTCAGTCATGATTGGTAAAAGTGCTCTACTAGTCTAGACATTCGATACGAAGAAAGCTTCCACTTAAAGACTGACAAGGAGTTGTTCATTGGAGATGAGGCCAGAACCTTCATTCAAAACCATCAGCTCAGAGAGAACAAGTTGACTGAATTTCATCAGAAGGTGAGGAAATTCTGGACAAGTGCCTGTTGCTACATGAAAATGAAGTTTCCTTTGTCCTGTCAAGTGCTGAGACATGCAAAGGTAGCAGACATCAAGATAAGAGCTGTTGATGGTGCTGAAGGTGCACAAACATCTGACTTGGACTTCTTCTTGGACAAATTTCCATGCTTGTTGCCTCCAGGAGTGGAGAAAGGAAAAGTGATGCATGAATTCTCGGACTACTGTGGAGACAACCTGACCCAGATTCCGGGGATACAGACAGAGGAGGAGAGAGTGGATGTGCATTGGGTGAAGATAGGGGAGATCAAAGATGCTGTAGGGGTACATTGCTTCAAGAACTTGGCAAAGGTCATGCTGGGAATTCTCACCATACCACATTCAAACGCAGCATGTGAGAGAATCTTCAGTTGTGTTAGGAAGAATAAGACAGATCAGAGGGCTTCCATGGGTCAAAGGACTCTAGAGAGCCCTAATGATTGTGAAATCCCGCCAAGGTGAGCCTTGGAAAGGCACTACTCTGACAATGAGCTTAGGGCATTGAAATCTGCCTACACCCAATCCAAAGGCAAGAAAAACTAGTGAATGTTGTACATGAAATCAGTTGAGCCTTGTGAGGGAAATTGACAACAGTGTTATTTTCCAGTTTGGACTACTTGTGGATTTTAATATATGGTTGCCTTTAGAGTCCTACACCCATCCCACTTTTCAAGACTGAACAGTCAGAAGATCAGAAGCAGTTAAAACAGGTTAGTAATCTGAGTGTGAAAGAGAAAAAGACCAACAGCTTGCTTTTATAGGTCTCCAAGACAGTGAACTACTGGTTGTATCATAGTAAAACTTATTATTTTATTGCTATGAACAAACAAAAAATTACTAATTTTGAAATCAGAAATACTAATTGGCAAAACAGGGGTAAACAGGTCTGGATCTGCTGTTTCAGGACAGCCCAGAGAGAGCGGAGTGTTGTACCTGAACAGTCCGGTATGACTTATAAGAAGACCATGTCAAGGTCAAACGCCCTCCTATCCCCACCTGCCCCACTCCCTTGCTTTGAGAAACATTTGGAAGATGAAAGAAGCCCTTTCATAAGTGCTTTTGTTTTCCATACTGTTGACTGTTAGTGCATTGCTTTGCCGTTAGTTTCATGCCTGCATTACACTCATGTGCCATGTATTTGGAGTGACCATGGCGGTTGTGTGTTGTCAGGGTATGATGAGTGTGTAGTTTCATGCCTGCATTACACTCATGTGCCATGTATTTGGAGTGACCATGGCCGTTGTGTGTGGTCAGGGGTTGCTGCGTGCTGAGGAAGCCCTGGAGTGGCTGGACATGGTCAGTCAGGCCAGCCAGGACGTGTGGGGTCACGCCCCCTGGTACAGGTGTAAGGTGGCTGCCCTCAAACAGCTCGGGGATGAAGATGGTCTGCTGGCCACCTTTGAGCAGGCTATCCTCCACAACGCACAGGTAGGAAGTACACCTGATTGACAGGGCCTGTGTGGCATTAGTTGTTTTGCTCTGTAGTGGTTTACTACAACAGGAACACTGTGAAGTGAAAATCTACAGGTATGTCTGACTGGAAGCCAGTGCTGATGAGAATGACGTGCAGTCTCCTCATGTTTACCTGTGTTTGGAACCCATAAGAAATACTGTTATCTATGTTCAAAAGAGTAGAAATGTATGTTCATGCCACATTGTGGCACGTGTCACTGTCACGGTCAAAAAATAAACAACCAAAGTCGTGGTCCAGGTTGTGTGGACATAAGCTCAAACTCAAATATTCTGAGCGCCAGCCAGACGGACTAAGTAGCTGACCGACGCCTCGATGTCTGGTCAAACGAGTCTCGACGCCCGGATCGGACTCATCCAGCCAACTTGGGCACAGCGAGGAGGCTAATCCTAATCCTCCACGGAGACGGTCTGGTCCACCCAGACAGACTAAGTAGCTGACCGACGCCTCGATGTCTGGTCAGACGAGTCTCGACGCCTGATCAGACTCATCCGGCCAATTTGTGGGACCAGTGCCCACAATTAGATCGACGTAGCCGAAAAGGGAGAGGGGAAGGCAGTGTGTGGGGGGGGTGAAATCAAGCTAATCAATTAAATGACCAATTGACCACCACAGAGAGTAAGGCGTGTAGGCGTGACTGTCATGATTTGAATATCCAATGGAATTAGAGGGAGATAACTTCGGGTACGAGGCGGTAAAAATACTGACCAATGGTACTCGCCCTTTGACAGATGAGTTTCAAGATAAGATAGGGATGCGGGAGGGGAGAGGGAGAAGGAGAACGGGAAGAACGAAGAGAGAGAGAGAGAGAGGAAGAGGTTCTGGATGTAGGTCTGCTCGAGAGAGAAGCAGAGAGATGAGGGGAGGAGAGAAGAGAACCAAGTTGGGAGATTAGCACGAGATAGTCTGCAGAGGAAGGACTAAGGAGAGATGTGGAGAGAGAGAGTTGCTAACTAATGAAGAGGAAAAGAAAGAAAAGAAAAAGAAAGAAAAGCAACCATGTCCATTTGATAGAGCAGACTAGAAGAGAGAGAGAGAGTGCAATGCGTTAATGCAGGAAGAAAGAAAGGAGAACAGATCTATGTTGATAGTCACTGTTCCATCTTAACCGGGGTTCGACCTCATACTTGGCCAGCGCCACTTTCATCGGCAGTCCAACCTGACCAACGCCAGCGGTCTAACCTGACCAGTGCCAGCAGTCCAGCTCGACCGGTGCCAGTAGTCTAACCTGACCGGTGCCAGCCGTTGTGTTGTGCTTGTGAAAGTGACAGTGAAAAGAAAAAAAAAAGGGAAAAGAAAAGACAGTGATTCGTGAATAGTTAAGATCACCTGGCCAGGTAAAGTAGAAATCTATTTATACCCGGGTTAGTTAATGATGTTTTAGATAAATGATTTTGTGAAGTTCAGGAAAGAGAGAATGTTTTATTTTGTTTGATTCCATATGCATTGATGTTTCGTTCTATGATCATGTGTAGTAAAGTTATAGACTTTACTAGTGGTTTGATGTGACGAATGCATGATATATGAATGAGATTGTAAGCAAGCTGTGAGTGTGTTTGGGCTGTGCGCTAGTCCTTCCTCCATCGACATCACCCGAGGTTGACAGTCACCACTTGATATTGCATGAACGTACATTTTACAACTAAGGAAACTGAAGTATAAGAATCCATCAGTATTTCACATCTGACAAACAAGATTTAAGGCTTTTGCTGATTGGCTGACTGATGAATCAAGATATGTCACATGGAAGCTGCTTTTGCTGTTGTTGTCCTATGAAATTTGGCAGCTTTGATTTGCCAACTTGTGCTGTGTGTTGTTGCTGTTCTGTTAAATATGGAAGCATAAATTTACCACCTTGTGCTGTTTGTTGTTGTCCTATTCATAAATTTACCACCTTATGCTGTTTGTTGTTGTCCTATTAAATATGGTAGCATTGATTTGCCAACTTATGCTGTTTGTTGTTGTTGTCCTATTAAATATGGCAGCATTGATTTGCCAACTTATGCTGTTTGTTGTTGTTGTCCAATTAAATGTGTTTGCATAGATTTGCCAGCTCATGCTGTTTGCTGTTGTTGTTGACAGCCTGCCAGGGACATGGCCCAGCTGTTGACAGCCACCATGAAGGAGCTGCTGTCGGAGCAGACAGCACAGCACAGCCGGCCAGCCGCTGCATCCAGTGCCAGGCACATCTCTGCCTCCAAGAGAAGATCACGGTGTTCTGGTCAGGTGGTCCAGGAGTCTGAGGTGCAGGCAGAGAACATGTTCCAGTCCACCACTGTGAGGTTCTCTGTGACAGAAGTTACGCCCTTCAAGAAAAGGTGAGTTACACCAGAGGAGTGTGCTGGTTGAGTTGGGGGAGTAGAGAGAGAGGGGGATTTTTTGATTTTATTAAACCGAGAGATTATTTAAAAAGAAAAAAGAGCATACACCTGCCATGCCTGATTCTCAACAAATAGCATTCTCAAATTGCTGATCTGCAAACAGTTTGTTAGATGCACCTTCCTGTGCTTCTGCTATGCTTTAGCGTCATCATTCTCAATCTCTATGGCGCTGATTCAGTGTGGAATAGCTGGGATTCTCAATGGCTATGGTGCTGATGCAGTGTGGAATAGCTGGGATTCTCAATGGCTATGGTGCTGATGCAGTGTGGAATAGCTGGGATTCTCAATGGCTATGGTGCTGATGCAGTGTGGAATAGCTGGGATTCTCAATGGCTATGGTGCTGATTCAGTGTGGAATAGCTGGGATTCTCAATGGCTATGGCGCTGATGCAGTGTGGAATAGCTGGGATATGGGAAGGAGGAGTGGCTCTGGAGTAGGGGCATGGAAAGGGGAGAGTGGAAAAGCAGCAAACACAACCAAGAGTAAGCTCAGGTTAAAGCTTTGATGATGTCTAGTTCCCAACAATGGTGGTTGCATGTTGACGAGATCTGCTTCCAGGGTTCATGGGCGTTTAGTGTTATGAGATGCATTGTCATGGCTGCCACTATCCTCAAGTCCTTAAGCCTGAAAATTGGATCCAGAAATTCTGCAGGCCTGAAACCTCGATTTTCTGAAATCCTCAGACCTGAAACCCGAATGTCCTGGCCTAAACCTAAATTCCAACGCTGTCCAATATAAAACAAAACAAAAACCTCTGTTCAATCTGAATATTTTTTTGATAGATTTTGTTACTCCATTTTCATTGTCTTCCCGAACATGGTCCTGATGTCAGCATCGACCAATGTCCTTTTCCGATTGTTTTTTTTGTTGCTGCGACTGTGATGAAATTTCAATGCAAGGAAGGCATGCTACAAAATGGTTTGGTCTCCAAGTTCTCTCTGGAAGGTCCTTGCCATTTAATCTAGTCCACATAATTCCGTACACAGGCTGTGATGATGGCACTTCTTGATGTGGCTGGATCAGACGATGCAGGTCTTTCCTGACACTGTGTCCTCCATACTCTGGGTATACGGAGAAGACAGGTACTTGCAGGATGTTGGCAACAGAACACACCTCCCACATACCCATGTATGTCCCACTGACAGCAATAGCTCGCACTTCTTTTCTAAATATACTGCTTATCGTGTCTGTGGTGAGTTCTTCCAAACAGTAATGATCTGAATACTGTGCATAGACTTTTGAATGATCTCTATCTGCCAGATAAGTCTCTTCATTCAGCACGAGTTCCAAGACAATTCTGACCCGCATTTCCACGTGAAGATCCTCTGTTCCACTACATAACAAGGAGGCAACTCGTGGTAAGCAATTACCATCTCCACATATCATGACTGGCACAAGATTGGGCCCGTCAGCTGGATAGAGTTCATGAGCTTTCACGCTAACCTCGAGTGCTGTAATGTCTTCTTTTTCTTTTAGAAAATTGTCCGTCATCGTTGAACCGTGACACCCAGGCCTAGACACAGAACTTGAAGAAAAGCGTTGATAAACTTGATTGACGAAGGCTGAAACTTCAATGGCGTTCCCTCTCGAAGTCATCGCTGGTTATAGAGTGGAAGTGACCTCCCCTTATCACTGATGATCCGCGTTTCGCCGCTCTTCAACTTCGTCTTAAAACCGAAAGTGTGTTGATTCTCGATCCTCTTTCTACCATCCTTCTGCTAATATAGGCCTAGTAATAATAATGCCGTCAGTTGATATCTAGAGCTTGCCACCAGTGTCACCCCCCCCCCCCCTCCACCCCTCCCTTAGGCTTGCCTATGACGAGTTTTGACCAATCAGAAGCCGAAGAGTGCTTATTGTGCGGAAGGGAGATTCTTGGCAGACGACGTCGTGATTTCAGGCCCGAAAAAGGTGGAGGCCGGAAATTTAAATAGCGTAAAATTTTGCTGTGACGGAAAAGTGATTTTCAAAAATTTCATAGGCCGGAAAAGCACTTGTAAACATTTTCAGAGGACGGATTTCCGGCCTGGGCCGGAAATGTGGCAGCCCTGCATTGTGTCGGTCAGTATCATGTGTTTCCAGCATTACACTGTTTCACCTCCCTCATTCCCACCATGTGCCTGTCACACATAGCTCAGCACTGAGTCCTATGGCCTGACAGTGACCCATGTATGCTGGCTGATGACAGGAGGCGGGCCACAGACATGGAGGAAAAGCTGGTGTCCGTCGTCACCCCAGTGCGACGCTCTGCACGGCTCTCCTCCACTGGGCTGGGCTCTGCCAGCAAAGGGAGGCAACATCCTGGAACTCCTCATGTGGCAGAGTACTCTGCCCTGGAAGAAGTGCCCAGCGCTGAAAAGGAGCGCATGCTGTTTCTGCCGAATCGAGCCCTGGACACACTGTTGATCGAAAGCTCACCGGAAGTGAGGGAAAAAGATACATCCTGCATGGAAGAGACAGCTGAGTCAGAAGTGGACACGTCAGCTGAAACTGTGGCCGAGTGACTGGAGAGCGGCCACACAAAGACTGGGGTCTTGCAGTTGATAGCTTGCACAAGGCTTGATTTTAACCTCAACAACACATGGTTTTATTGCTGTATCTGTTTCATGCTACAGGGCTCCCACTGAGGGGAACCCAAATCATTGAAATCTTAGGGGACATGAGGTGGAATGGGAGCGGGAGGTTGAGGGAATGTGCCGCCGTCTCCCCCAGAGAAAAAAGAATGGAATCTGTCATTCAAAATGGTGCAGTCTGACACAACTCTTTGAACCCAGTGGTGAACTGTTCACCTTTCTGTCCAGCCACGACCAGGACCTTGATGTACACAGATTTTCCAAACAATTTTATGCTTTTTGTCATCTTTTTGCCTTTTGTGTCTGGAGTATTTTTTCATGTTTTTCTGAAATCTGTGAATTCACAGAGACAGTTGGAGCCCTGATATTGAACTATGGATAAAGTACAGCTCATTTGACATGGAAACAAACAGTCTGCACACATGTTACTATTTCTTTTAAGCCCATTATGTACACAGCGCAGCATATGCTTAGCTACTTGCCTACTTGCGTGTATATATGAAAATAAGTGCATTGCGTGTTATTCAGATTGCATATGGATGTAATGTAATGTAATGTAAAAGGATATTTATAGAGCGCTTTACCTCGCAAGAGCCCAAAGCGCATATTACAGAAAAACATGATAAACATTATAATTCTAATTCAAAGCGCGCGCGCGCGCGCACACACACACACACACACACACACACACACACACACACACCGCCGGGGGGGGGGGGACTCTCACACGCAGACAGACACAGGAGCGCGTTCAACACCAGCAAACACCCGCACAGTGGTAACTGGATATCGTTGATCAGTCCGAGGGAAAAGATGTGTCTTTAGGGAGGTTTTGCATGGCAGTTGGTCCAAGTCAGGATACTGTGAAAGGAAACCTATGCAACAAGTACTGTACTGTTTTACTTCCAGCTACATGCTCAGTATAGCCAGTGGAAAAAATGCCACAGCCAGTTTCTTCATAGCTCCCGTGTCTTCATGCTGCTGTCCTGTAAACCCTGGCTAGAGTGAGCAGAGGGCAGCATTAATCAAATGGAAAAGGACAAGAAAGCCAGAAATTAGCATCATACCCAAAATATATGAGTTTGTGGTGTGTTGGAAAGATGCTATCTGGGGATGTGTGGTACTGGTATCCCATCTGAATGGCTTGTTACACACAGGCCTATGCTGATAGCGTTATAGTCTGGTTATCTGCTTGAGCTGTGCTGATCTTCCTCACTGAATGGCTTGTTACACACAGGCCTATGCTGATAGCGTTATAGTCTGGTTATCTGCTTGAGCTGTGCTGATCTTCCTCACTGAATGGCTTGTTACACACAGGCCTATGCTGATAGTGTTATAGTCTGCTTAACTGCTTGAGCTGTGCTGATCTTCCTCACAATGGAACGATGGCGGCGGCCAGCATGTTTAACTAGCAACCAAGAAGAGCACTGGTCTGTGGTTTGAACCTGGTTTTCTTGGCTCTTTTTCTCGTTTTGTCTCTCATGCTTCATCAGCCAGAACATGTTGGTCTGAGTGCGTCTTTCCGATGATGTCACTTTTCCTGTTTTTGTTTTTTCTTTATCTTCCATCGGTCATTAGCCAGAAAATGTAGGTCAGAGTGCATCTTTCGAATGATGTCACTTAGCCTTTTTCTTTCTGTTTTTAATCTCCCATTCTTTATTAGCCAGAAAGTGTTGGTCTGAGTGTGTCTTTTGGATGATGTCAGTAGGCGTTATGTACATGTTTCATATTTCATGACTAGCTTTCATAGGGCAGCAAAAATGAATGTGTTTAGTAGCAGTTTTAATGCCGACAGTTGAAAATATTGGAAACCAGTTTCACACAATATACGATGCTTAAAAAAAAATCTTTTTGGTCGTAGTATTTTCTTCCATTTGTGTGAAGACAAGATGAACAGAGCCAGCAGGCTTCGGTAGTTCAGTTTCTTTACTGAGGCAAACCATGAGGAGTGAAGTGGTCTGGTAATCTGAGGTGTTATGGTAATCTGAGGTGTTCTTCCACTGGTCCACACACAAAGAGTTCAGATTACTGGGGAAAAATAAGATCTGAGATGTTAGAATTGCGTTCTTGATTGCTGAGATTTTAAGTCCTACATGCAGAGAGAGCTGGCAGTTTTGATTTGTCCTAAAATAATTCTGTGGAGAGTCCAAATGTCAATTTATTTGATCACTGACAAAGTCTTGCCAGTTGTTCCATCCAATGCTGTGTTACATATGTCCTTGACTGCACCACATCATTGTGCTTCTAATAATGGGGAACATGCAGCATTCCCGAGTAAAAGATGAGGCAGCTTTTGTATAAACTCTTATCACATCCATTTCACTTTGACTGAAGTGGCAGTTCACAGTGTATGTGAACAACAAAGAAAAACTTTTGTTCCATTTCCATTCATCATGCAAAATAAACAGCACAAATGGCTTTGAAAGTATAGAGACTATAGTCCCGAGTTAAAACATGAAAATGACGAGATACTGGGCGGTCACATCAATGCATTAAACACCAGAACACAAGCCTTAACCTTGGTCTTTGTGTGTAGGTTTTCTCTTGCCTGCCTGAAGAAGACCACAAGTCAACAGATCAGGGCCCGTTGTTTTGTGTTCGCTGGGTTAATTTGGTGGTCCAGTATCTTGACGTTTGTTTTCATGAATTCCAGTAGACTTTATTGAAAACTTGGAGGCAAGTAAAAAATTTTTTAACTAGTCAAGTTGAAGAACAGTATTCTTTAATTTGAAGGAGGCAGACTTGCAATATTTCTGCATTTTGTATGTTGCGCATTCACCGTTTTCATATTTTCCCCTGAAAAAAAGTCCAGTAAATATGCTGCTGCCATGTTGTGGAATAGTGTTAAGTTGTTCTCCTCCCTCCTGTTTGTACAATCTTGGGGAAGATGGAAAGCCGCTGCCACCCCCTCCTCCCCCCAGCCCCTTCACTCTTGTTCTGTAAACTTTTAGACCATGGAAAGCTGCTGCCACCCCCAGCCCCTTCACTCTTGTTCTGTAAACTTTTAGACCATGGAAAGCCGCTGCCACCCTCCTCCCCCCAGCCCCTTCACTCTTGTTCTGTAAACTTTTAGACCATGGAAAGCCGCTGCCACCCTCCTCCCCCCAGCCCCTTCACTCTTGTTCTGTAAACTTTTAGACCATGGAAAGCCGCTGCCACCCTCCTCCCCCCAGCCCCTTCACTCTTGTTCTGTAAACTTTTAGACCATGGAAAGCCGCTGCCACCCTCCTCCCCCCAGCCCCTCCACTCTTGTTTTGTAAACTTTTAGACCATGGAAAGCTGCTGCCACCCCCCCCCCCCCCCCCCCCAGCCCCTTCACTCTTGTTCTGTAAACTTTTAGACCATGGAAAGCTGCTGCCACCCCCTCCCCCCAGTTTTCACACAGTACACATACACCACCCCCTCCTCCCCCCCAGCCCCTCCACTCTTGTTTTGTAAACTTTTACTGTTTTAGAGAATGGAAAGCCGTTGCCACCCCCTACCCCCAGTTTTCACACGGTACAAAGTTTTGGAGAACAAAAGGAAGACTTCTTTCCTCTTGTTTTCTCTCTCCCCCCCCCCCCCCCCCCCCCCTGCACACACACACACACCTTTGAGGCTATGCTTTTCTTTGTTTCATACCTGATAAAGAGGGATGAAAGAAGAATTAATGGTTTTTTGTTGTTGTTGTTAATGATTGTGTGAAACAGCTGTATGGGTTTGGGTATCACAAGTGATCAGACAGCCTTTTTTTCAGCCTTGGAGAAGTAAGTATGGTAGTTTTGCTTTCACAAATGATCGATTTTAGGCCTTACATATAACGTGAGAGTGTTAGTCCTGGACTGGCACATACAACACATTGTTGAGATGTTTGCTTGAACAAATGTAAACATTATGTCATGCTTGCTTACAGTTGGCTGCATGTTGGTTTATAATTTGTTTGTCTAAAGTAATGTACAGTGTTGTTACTGTTTTCTTTCCTCTCAGCCTGTTGAAAAAGAGGCATGATTTGGATAATGAATAATCATGATTCTTTGGCCATTCTCACTTTTAATAGATGTATTCACTCAAAGTGAGGACTGTAAACACAATGAGCATGGAGTATACTGTTGCCAGTTGTTTCATAATTCATGGTGCTATTTTCTGCTGCATACTGGCGTTATCTGGCTTTCATAACATCCTGTGACATTTTGCCTTTCAGTCTTGTTCTGAAAATTCACTACACACTTTCCTTCAGAAACGGTTTTGATTTTTCTCGCCAGCAACCAACTCTTTTTCTCGCCAGCAACCAACTCTTTTTCTCGCCAGCAACCAACTCTCGTCAGAGATAGAGTTGACAGCTGATAACAGTGTTCACCTTTTTCATGTTTTCTACTCACCTCACAACTCTGCCAAGTCAGAGATGTGTCAACCTGACACCCCTTATTGGCACAATAAACTGAACCCGCAAAGAATTTATAACTGGACCCTTGGATTGAGTGGTGATGTTTACATCAAGACTATCAGCCTGTGTCTGTTCAGGACATTTTAACCAAGGTCTGCAAAACGCTGAAAGTGCACGCGAGTGCATGAGACGCGTATCTTTCACAAATGTTAATTTTTTTGTTTTTGTTTGTTTGGTTTGTTTTTGAATTTCTGTAGAACACATCTCCACCTTTAACACAATTCATGAAATGTCCTTATTTAGTATCATGTAGTAATTGTTTGTAAAACAACTCTCTCGGCTTACGGAATACTTTGTGTTGCCCTTCCCTCCCCTACTCACCCACCCTTTGTTTTTTCCTTTTCTTTTCTTTTTTTTGTCTTTTGATTTGGTGAATTGTAAAGTTTGAACTGCATGCACTGATGAGTTGAATTCTTTAAGGCGTCCATGTCTCATGTGTTTAGCCGGTTGATTCCTCTCATTTTGTGGCCATCATTGTACAAAATGTATTTACATTGCTGCTCTTAAGCAGCGATTTTCTGGTGCACATGTACTTCATAATGCTGCTTTATTCATTAATTTATCTGAGTTTTAACGTTATTGTCATTGTACTATAGCCCCCCAAAATCTCACAGAGGTTTTTCTTGGGCAGTATATAGTTTTAGTTTGTTGTTATTGTAGCTCAGCTGACACACAACATCACTTTAAGGGCCGTCACCTTGGAGAAATCCAGTCCTACAAAGATCAACAAATGCCAAACTATACAAATGTGCAGTGAAGTTACAACACACCTAATCTACTGACAGCCTGGTTTTGCGTGCCTTAAAGGATGTATGTGTTGTGTTTTTGTGCTGGACAAGAGTTTTCCCCCCTGATGAGGTGATAGCCATGGAGAGTTCGTGTGTAGTCAGCAGTGCTATAACAGAAATGAACTAAGCATGCATGAAGCAGAGGACCTTTGTCAGCATTGAAGGCTTATTTTTGTGGCTATAGTATATGGGCCACCACTTGCCTGCAGCAGTATGAGATGTGATGTTTATTTTTCTTGATGGGGTACAGGTGTGGTATGATTTTAAATCGTCAACATTTCGTATGCACCAGATCGATTAAGAACATTAAACATCAGTCTGCCCAGTTCTGTTTGTGTTCATCTCTTCTTCTTTGTGGAACTTGCACACACAATGACAAAAACAACACCTGAATTGACCAAGGATTTACAGCACAATTTATGGTTTAAGATTGGCAAAACATTTTACAAAATCTGTTGGAATGAAAAAAAAAAAAAGTCAACAAATCTTTCACGAACAACCAACCAAAAAAAGTCAAAATGTACCCTGTGTACGATAATGGATGCATGAGTACACACTTAAAAAAAATCATTCTTAATAAACGGATAACAACATAAATGAAGAGCATTACCATTCACAATATATCAACATAAATGTTAGACTTCAATACAGGTAAAGTAGAGAATTTCTTCTGGTTAGATCTGTGAAAAAAAAAGGTTAGAAATGGTTGGGGTCTAAAAGACGCCATTTACATTAAAGACCAAGCAGCTGGGAGACTAACAGGATGTTGGGCTGGGAGGGTGGGTGGGGGAATTCATTCATAATCATACATGAACCAAAAGAGGAAGACAGAAAGAGATGGAATGCTTGATTTGGGGTCTCATTATAAACAACTAATCAAATTATCTGTCCCATCTCCCCCCAAAAATAAAGGCACAACAAAAGAAAACAGAAGTTACACAAATGGTCTGAAACTTGTTGGTTCAAACTCTTATGCTTGTTTCTTTAGTGTGTTCATTAACACAGTCAGTGAAATCTGTCTGTCCACACCCCCATGTCTCATCACATTTTATAGAAAAACGGTACAGACAAAGGATGTGTAAACATTACAAACTATTCACCTATAAATCACACTTCATACAACAAACAAAATGCTATTAATACTTCAACAAACAGACCTATACAGGCAAAAGGATTTCTTGAGAAATAAATCAATGAGGAATATACAGATATTTCTAATGCGACAAAGAGATTAAGATGACAGATCACAATATAGACTGGATGAAAAAATGTTTTTTAAATAGTAAATGATACAACTAAAAAAAAGCAACATAACAGTAACAGAAATTGAAAATATCATTAGAAAAAAAAAAAGAAAAGAAAGAGACATGCAACATAATCTAAACCAAATCCTACCCAGCTTCAACGCAGAATGAACCAACCCTGAATTTGCACTGGTGTCAGTTTTAATGCCTCCGTCATGCTCTGGCTTCCACAATGCTGCCTGCCTCCACACTGTTAACTTTTTAACAGTTCAATGCCTGTATGGCCGTTATGTGGGTTAACGTTTTAACAGTTCAATGCCTGTATGGCCGTTATGTGGGTTAACGTTTTAACAGTTCAATGCCTGTATGGCCGTTATTTGGTCAGGCTATGGGATTGTTAACTTTTTAACAGTTCAATGCCTGTATGGCCGTTATGTGGGTTAACGTTTTAACAGTTCAATGCCTGTATGGCCGTTATGTGGTCAGGCTATGGGACTTTAACACCATGATAACAAGGTCAGATTGATCCATTCAGACCTGTTTACTTTACGCCTTTGGCGTAATAAATCACGATTTCAAACCTCCAATTACGCCATTACGCCTTCAAACATTAAATTCCGCCACGCGGATCGCCAAAACTACACTTTTCGAAAGCAATCATTCTCGTCGGTTCAACAACGCGATGGCCCGTTCACTCACTGTGCCGCCTGCGAAAGTTACAGTGTTCAGTTATTCCTTCATAACAGTGTAACCGAAAGCCAGCATTGCGGGCAGGCATGAGGTTGAACGTTTTAGTAAGGGAGATAACTTTCGCGGGTTGACATCATTATCAAAGATGGCGTCAAAGCGTGCTCAGCATGAGACAGACGACGATTCTGATTGCCGTGTTACGGAAGAAACAGTTCCTGAGAAACCAAAAAAGGCACGAGTTACTCAAAAATACCGCCAGGTATACCATGACAAGTATAACTGTCTTTTCCCATCAAGAAAAGGGCCGGGATATGTGCATTGTAGCATATGCAAGTCGGACTTCAGCTGTGAACATGGCGGAATGTTCGATTGTAAGAGACATGTGGGCACGGCTTCTCACAAGCAGTTCATCGAAGCAGCTGGAAAGCAGAAATCTATCGCGAATTTCATGATCCAGAGCAAGCATGATGATTCTGGAAATTCATTGGAAAAGATGACAACAAAAGCTGAAGCAAAGATGTGTTGGGACATCCTGGCAAAAAATAACCTGCCTCTCGCGAATGCTGACAAGTTTGTCAAGGCATTTCAAACGATGTTTCCTGACTCCAAGATTGCTGCAAGTAAGTATGACTTAGAAAATTTGTTATGTATTTAGTACCTTTACCTGTACATGCCCTTTTCTGAAATTTCATATTTGAATAGAAATTAATATAAAAATAAATTATTGTTGTTTTTTTTAAAATATCATCTCCAATCTACTGATCTCACTCACTCACTCACTCACACACACACACACACACACACACACACACACACACACACACACAGAGTGACACACACCTCACGAACACTTTTCCGGGGGGGGCATGCCCCCGGACCCCCCTAGCTATCTCGGCGCTTCGCGCCTTCGATTACACTTTTCCCCCATAAGATTACACTTTTCAGTATTTGGGATTACACTTGGGTAGCCAAGGGGGTAAACAGGTCTGTCCATTTCCAAAAGCCTCCTGTTACATCTTTTCACACACACACACAGGCACCCACACCCACATACAAGAAATCTTCCATTTTGAGCCAGGCACGCAGCTGACTCCAAGTCTTTGTCAACATGTCTGCTATGTATGTCAGGAAATCCATACACATGCTGCCAATCCAGGAACAACACGCACACCAACAGGACGGCCCATGCTGCCCATCATGAAGTCAATGACCTATCTGGTATCAAGTGAAACAGATAACACAGAAATCATCTGACCTCTCAAGCTCAGATCATGTGGAAAAAATGCTCAGGAAAAAACCCAAGCTATTTTCACATGACCAAACACTGTGCACAAGGTGCTGGAACAAGTCAGAGCACAAATGAGGAAGAAACATGATATGCTTCCAAGTTCACACTTGCTAAACTTACCAATGCTACACAGAAAAACCTATCAAGTTTGTTCCAGTGTACTATGAAAGTACTGTCTGACAGAAGTCATAGCATAACACTTTTACAAAGACGTAGCAATCTTACATATATACATATATATATATATATATATGTTTTTCTTACTTTCCGTTGGTGAATGTGAAATGAAGGTGGAATAGTGTGATTGGAAGGCTAGGAAGGGGAGTGTAGCATGCGAAGGGAGAAGTAGAAGAACAAGGGGGATACATTATGTATGTATGTATATTAAGTATGTGTTGGCATGATTGATCATTCACTGCTGAACATCAGCAACCTCTAACGACCATGGAGAATCTATGCCAGAACTATCATGACCCTTGTGTCAGCTCGGCTATTGAGATCATGATCTGACCTCTAACGACCATGGAGAATCTATGCCAGAACTATCATGACCCTTGTGTCAGCTCGGCTATTGAGATCATGATCTGACCTCTAACGACCATCGAGAATCTATGCCAGAACTATCATGACCCTTGTGTCAGCTTGGCTATTGAGATCATGATCTGACCTCTAACGACCATGGAGAATCTATGCCAGAACTATCATGACCCCTGTGTCAGCTCCGCTATTGAGATCATGATCTGGGGGGGAAAAAAAAGTGAGATCTGACATGATCCTGTGTCACAGATGCAGTCCCAAGAACCATTTTTCCACACTTAAGTACCATGCAGGGTCCAATGTTATGAGCCTTCCAGTTTCACACATGAACATGGTGAACCGCTCGCTGTCATCTAAATAAAGTTTTGAAAAGAAAGGTATTGGTTCCGCAAGACAATACAGACAAACAGATTACAGGATAAAGTGCTACAAAGTGTTTTGTCCTGTAATCTGAATCTGTCTGTCTAGTCTTGCACAACTAATACCCTTTCTATTTACAATTTGCTTCAATTTCCGCCCTCGGTCACCTCGCTTTGAAACTAAATATAGACAACAAATCTCTGTGTGTGTCTGTCATTTGCATCATGTATGTTAAAATGGCAGAACATTTTGATCTGGAACGTTCAGTTAATATCATGTATGTTAAAATGGCAGAACATTTTGATCTGGAACGTTCAGTTAATATTCTTGTGTATCTACACAGCAAAGTTCAGCGCATCCAAACTCCTTCGTACTTGCATTAGAGAATGACTGAAGCAAGTTCACAGCTCAAAGAAACCCCCAAAACAGCCAGCATGCACTGTGGTAAAGTAGTTAGAATAAGTGAACGGTCATTCCGAGGGTCTCAAATTTCATGGCCGTCAGGAACTTGTTGTTTTGTTTGTAACACTGTTAACAACTCTGCTCCATTGGGCAAACAACTAGCACACAATACAATGCTACACTGCGTGAATAACACACAGGTCCTCTGAACTCTGTTTACATTGCCAGCAATCTGACTCATCTATGGGAATGCTTCTCACACATCAGCCACAACTACTCATTCATCCCCCACACACCACTTGACATGTCACCGTCCCATAGTCACTGGCTCACAAGCCTGGAAGACCTTCACTTGTAGCCTGGGGACGGACTGGACGTCAGCGACTGTAGCGATTCTTGTCATAGGTTCTGCCATACCCTGTCACATCGCGCATCATGATCAGACTGCAAGGTGTTAATCAGTCATGTTGTGGCACATCTCAAAACAGAAACGTAACAAAGAATCATTGGGGTTGTAAAGAAAGCAATGCGAAGGTTCAAAAGCAGCAGTCGCCATTTTGTCTGCTCACTTGTAGGCAATGAAAACGCAATGCTTGGGTACGATGTGTTTAGCAAGACAGCCACCACAGAGAATGAAAGGAAGGAATACTGTTAGAACAAAACAAGACAGCCACCACAGAGAATGAAAGGAAGGAATACTGTTAGAACAAAACAAGACAGCCACCACAGTGAATGAAAGGAAGGAATACTGTTAGAACAAAACAAGACAGCCACCACAGAGAATGAAAGGAAGGAATACTGTTAGAACAAAACAAGATACCACAGAGAATGAAAGGAAGGAATACTGTTAGAACACATGCTGCTGATCCTGGCTGGACCTGGTGACCAATGGTGTAGTGACCAATGTTGTAGTGACCAATGTTGTGGTGACCAATGTTGTAGTGACCAATGTTGTGGTGACCAATGTCGTGGTGACCAATGTTGAAGAAAGACAGGATAAAGAGTGCAGGCATTACTTGCTGTATTGAAGTAAGACAGGATAAAGAGTGCAGACATTACTAAAAAGTCTTGCTGTATTGAAGACAGGATACAGAGTGTAGACATTACTTGCTGTATTGAAGTAAGACAGGATAAAGAGTGCAGACATTACTTGCTGTATTGAAGTAAGACAGGATACAGAGTGCAGACATTACTTGCTGTATTGAAGTAAGACAGGATACAGAGTGCAGACATTACTTGCTGTATTGAAGTAAGACAGGATACAGAGTGCAGACATTACTTGCTGTATTGAAGTAAGACAGGATACAGAGTGCAGGCATTACTTGCTGTATTGAAGACAGGATACAGAGTGCAGACATTACTTGCTGTATTGAAGTAAGACAGGATACAGAGTGCAGACATTACTTGCTGTATTGAAGTAAGACAGGATAAAGAGTGCAGACATTACTTGCTGTATTGAAGTAAGACAGGATACAGAGTGCAGACATTACTTGCTGTATTGAAGTAAGACAGGATAAAGAGTGCAGACATTACTTGCTGTATTGAAGACAGGATACAGAGTGCAGACATTACTTGCTGTATTGAAGTAAGACAGGATACAGAGTGCAGACATTACTTGCTGTATTGAAGTAAGACAGGATACAGAGTGCAGACATTACTTGCTGTATTGAAGTAAGACAGGATAAAGAGTGCAGACATTACTTGCTGTGTTGAAGTAAGACAGGATAAAGAGTGCAGACATTACTTGCTGTATTGAAGTAAGACAGGATAAAGAGTGCAGACATTACTGCTAAGACAAGGAAACAGGAAGAGTGGGGGCAGTAGGACAGGCTGCAATTTCAGGATGGGTTTTGTGCGGTGTGTGTGTGTGTGTGTATGTGTGTGTGTGTGTATGTGTGCGTGTGTGTGTGTGTTGTGTGTGCATGTGTGTGTGCATGCATGTCTTTTTTTCTTTTTTCTCTTATTTTCAGGGGGGTTGGTGAGGACGGGATTTCAGGAATTTTTCACATTTCTTCCTTAAGAGCCCTGAAAACAGTTTCAAACTGTGCCCCATTCTGGCTGTTGAAATGCTAGGAATTAAAAAACAAGTTGATAAAAGATCATTTTTGTCAGACAGAATGGCGAAAGCTGCTCTTTCATGAAGACCTTCAGATCTCATGATTTCAGTATTGTCTGCTAACACACAGATCATGTCACCAGAGCTAAGAGAATTCAATTTCTACTCTTCTTTTTTCATCCCTGCTTTTTTGATCACCTGACAAAATTTTTTCCCCCCCTGATTTCCAGTATTAGTTTTTCATGAAGTCTGTCACATTATGGAGAAGTGGGAACCGTGTGTGTGTGTGTGTGTGTGTGTGTGTGTGTGTGTGTGTGTGTTTAATAATTAAATATTATTATTTCTGTTTTATTTCTTTCTTCTAAAGAATAAAAATCAGATGTTGTGGCTGCTAAACAACAATAATCCCCATCTCCCTCCTTCCCCTTAACATACAAGAGAGAGAGAGAGAGAGAGAGAGAGAGAGAGAGAGAGAGAGAGTGACTGCAATAGAGAACAGACAGACAGACAGTCAGTCAGTCAGACAGACTGACAGACAGACTAACAGACAGACAGCAAGAGAGAGAGACAGACAGACAAGCAGACAGACAGGCAGATACAGATAGAGTAACACACAGAAAGAAACAAGGGGGAGAGAATGCAGAGATGACTTTCCCAAATGACAAACTCACCGTATGGAAAGTAGCGCACCAGCATCTCTATCGTTGTGTTCACCTTCAGCACCTTCACCGCCTGCCAGGACATCAAAGAAACCACAGTCAACAGACCATCTCTATTGTTGTGTTCACCTTCACCTCCTGCCAGGACATTAAAGAAACCACAGTCAACAGACCATCTCTATTGTTGTGTTCACCTTCACCTCCTGCCAAAACATCAAAGAAACCACAGTCAACAGACCATCTCTATTGTTGTGTTCACCTTCACCTCCTGCCAGGACATCAAAGAAACCACAGTCAACAGACCATCTCTGTTGTTGTGTTCACCTTCACCTCCTGCCAGGACATCAAAGAAACCACAGTCAACAGACCATCTCTATTGTTGTTTTCAGCACCTTCACTGCCTGCCAGAACATCAAAGAAACCACAGTCGACAGACCATTCTCTCTCTGTCTCCACATGGACAATGACAAAAGACTCGGTGTCTGTAGGGTATATAACATTTTCGTTCCCATTAGACGGACAGAGATGCTCTGTTTTCTGACAGTGCAGTGAAAAGTCTGGGAGTTGGAGACAAAACCACAAGGGCACAGGGAAAGCACAGACCTTCACAAACATCAGCCACGTCTTGTATCCACTTTGACCAAGTCTGGCTGCACAGATCTGAATCAAAGTTCAAAGGCTTAATCTCCAGGTCACATTCCTTTTTTCCATCATTTTTTTTTCTCTCTCTCTTTTTTTGAGTTGGTTCAGTGGCTTTTGCATAATTATACATTTTGAACAGCCCCCTCTTGCCCCCCTTTACACTATCACCTTCCCTCATTTTTCATTAGCCCTCTTCACACCATTATTTTTGGTTTCCTGGTGTGCAGAATGCTGTTGCTGAAGCCTGTGTCGGCATAATGTGTGCTCTGGCAGTGCTTAACACATACATGACCTGCACACACACTTGGCTGTGTCTCCAAAACACCTTCCCTGGTGTCAGCGTCGCTGGGCGTCAACTCTTCCTTGAGGGCTGTGGGGACAGTGTTAGCCCACAAAAATTTATTGCAGAGCAGACCACTGGCCCATGAAGTTGGCAAGGTGAATATCCATTGGCCATTTACTTTGGGCAAATGACAACAGTGTTCTTAACTGAATATTCTGAGATCCCTGCATGCCAATGGGAAGAGGAAGGTGGGGAGGGGAGAGGTTCGCCTAAGCCCCTGACTATTGTTTCTTTAGCTGAAATTATTTCATGGAAAGCACAGAATGTTTCTAACATCAGAATTCCACCAAACTGTGGATGATTTTATCTCTCTTCAGTTCTTTCCCTTGAATTTCGATCACCGGTGATCGACGGTTTTCTTCCCGGAATTATGATATTTAAAACAACATTTTTGTTATCTGAAGCAATGAATCACCTAAAAAACCCAAAATTGACACATTCATCACAAAAATATTATTATTTTAGAAATATTGCACAGAATGTTACGAAAAATTCATGCAAAATGCAAAAATCTCAAAAACTGTTGAGAGCTAAGCCATGGCAAATTATCCAAGTTAATGTTGAGAAAATTATGGAAACATGTCCAGATATGGAAACAAATTACCCATGTTCATGTTACTCACTAAGTTGATGATTGTAACGATCAACAAATAAAAAAGACCATGGCTGCTGTAGTTCCACAGCTCCTCCCACTTACATCTGCATGATCCAAGCTCTCAAAGTCAATGTTGTTCACCTCCCCCCACTTACATCTGCATGATCCAAGCTCTCAAAGTCAATGTTGTTCACCTCCCCCCACTTACATCTGCATGATCCAAGCTCTCAAAGTCAATGTTGTTCACCTCCCCCTACTCACATCTGCACGATCCAAGCTCTCAAAGTCAATGTTGTTTACCTCCCCCCACTTACATCTGCATGATCCAAGCTCTCAAAGTCAATGTTGTTCACCTCCCCCCACTTACATCTGCATGATCCAAGCTCTCAAAGTCAATGTTGTTCACCTCCCCCTACTTACATCTGCATGATCCAAGCCCTCAAAGTCAATGTTGTTCACCTCCCCCCACTTACATCTGCATGATCCAAGCTCTCAAAGTCAATGTTGTTCACCTCCCCCCACTTCCATCTGCATGATCCAAGCTCTCAAAGTCAATGTTGTTCACCTCCCCCCACTTACATCTGCATGATCCAAGCTCTCAAAGTCAATGTTGTTCACCTCCCACCACTTACATCTGCATGATCCAAGCTCTCAAAGTCAATGTTGTTCACCTCCCCCCACTTACATCTGCATGATCCAAGCTCTCAAAGTCAATGTTGTTCACCTCCCCCCACTTACATCTGCATGATCCAAGCTCTCAAAGTCAATGTTGTTCACCATCAGAATCTGCAGACAGATTAAAGGTATGGCTTTGTATTCACATGAACATTTCCTGCCTCTACCCACTGCCCCCCCCCCCCCCCCCCTCCCCCACCCCCCATCCACACTCATATGCACTCTCCCCCCCACCTCCTGTCACAAACACGCACACTCCCCGCCCTCCTACACACAAAGATAATTTAACTTAGTGCAGATGCACAAACATACAGCAGTAACAATCACACTAATAACACAATATGGACAGTCCCTTCATTCTAGCTTATCACATTTCCCCATTTTACATCAGCCCTCTTCGTACATCATCCAAAAAAAGGACAAAAAAATTCCTTATAAAAGCTTAGTGACCATTACCTTAAAAACAACAAGGATAATGGAATTATTGGAACGTGAAATTTTGGAGAATTTGATGATGATTATAATACATAATCTGTGCATCAGTATAAACACATACGCACACACATATGCACACACGCATACACGCATGAACACACACACACACAAGCACACACACACACACACACAAGCACACACACAAGCACACACACATGAACACACGCACACACACATATGAACACACACACATACACACATGAATACACACACACGAACACACACACACACATACATACACACACACACACACACATGAACACACACACAGACACACACACACACACACACTCACACACACACACACACACATGAACACACACACACATGAACACACAGACACACACACACAGACACACACACACACGAACACACACACATGAACACACACACACACACACACACACATGAACACACACACACACATTCCACAGCTCACCAACCTGGTCCCCTTCCTTCAGTCCCAGCCGGTCGGCCTCACTGTCAGCCATCACCTGCCCACAACATCAGCACCATCACGCCACACTCCTCTTGCTACAAATAACAACACATCCTCTGCCCACATCATCGGCACCAACATCACACCACACTCCTCTTGCTACACCTCCTCTGCCCACATCATCAGCACCAACATCACACCACACACCTCTTGCTACACCTCCTCTGCCCACATCATCAGCACCAACATCACACACATTCCTCTGCTACACCTCCTCTGCCCACAACATCACACCACACTCCTCTTGCTACACCTCCTCTGCCCACATCACACACACACTCTCTGCTACACCTCCTCTGCCCACATCATCACACACACTCCTCTGCTACAACACCTCCTCTGCTCACATCATCACACACACACCTCTTGCTACACCTCCTCTGCCCACATCATCAGCACCAACATCACACCACACACCTCTTGCTACACCTCCTCTGCCCACATCATCACACCACACTCCTCTGCTACAACACCTCCTCTGCTCACATCATCACACCACACACCTCTTGCAACACTCCTCTGCCCACATCATCACACCACACTCCTCTTGCTACACCTCCTCTGCTCACATCATCACACCACACTCCTCTTGCTACACCTCCTCTGCCCACATCATCACACCACACTCCTCTTGCTACAACACCTCCTCTGCTCACATCATCACACCACACACCTCTTGCTACACCTCCTCTGCCCACATCATCAGCACCAACATCACACCACACACCTCTTGCTACACCTCCTCTGCCCACATCATCAGCACCAACATCACACCACACACCTCTTGCTACACCTCCTCTGCCCACATCATCAGCACCAACATCACACCACACTCCTCTTGCTACACCTCCTCTGCCCACAACATCACACCACACTCCTCTTGCTACACCTCCTCTGCCCACATCATCACACCACACTTCTCTTGCTACACCTCCTCTGCCCACATCATCACACCACACTCCTCTTGCTACACCTCCTCTGCCCACATCATCGGCACCAACATCACACCACACACCTCTTGCTACAACACCTCCTCTGCTCACATCATCACACCACACTCCTCTTGCTACAACACTCCTCTGCTCACATCATCACACCACACACCTCTTGCTACAACACCTCCTCTGCTCACATCATCACACCACACACCTCTTGCTACAACACCTCCTCTGCCCACATCATCAGCACCAACATCACACCACACTCCTCTTGCTACACCTCCTCTGCCCACATCATCAGCACCAACATCACACCACACTCCTCTTGCTACACCTCCTCTGCCCACATCATCAGCACCAACATCACACCACACTCCTCTTGCTACAACACCTCCTAACATCACTCCCCAACCTTACTTCCCCCCACCCCATCTAGTTTCTGCAAGGGTTTTCATTAAAAAAAAAAAAAAAAAAAAAAAGCAGCTTTCTCAATACTCTGGGTGATGAAAATTGTCCATATTCAATGAAAGGGGGAGATCACAAAAACAAACAACCCCTTTGGGGTACCAATGAAATACCCCAGTGAGCGAAATATTCAGCTACAGCTAATAAAATATCATTTCAAAATGTGTAAATGCTTAAGAAATGAAGCTGTGGGAAGTGATTACTGGCTGGATTTTGATGGCACTGACTGGTGTAGAAGCATCTTCCTCCTACACACAACAACCACCCCCCCCCCCCCCCCCCCCTCCTTCCCCGCTTGTTGTGTATACAACAGCCATCACCTTTATTGAAATTCCTCCATGACACGACTATGCCTCTCTTTTTTTCTTCATCTTTCTCTGTACTTATCTGACCTCTCTCTTTCACCTTTCACTTGAGTATGTGTGTGTGTGTGTGTGTGTGTGTGTGTGTGTGTGTGTGTGTGTGTGTGTACTTGTGCGCGCGCACGTGCGTGCGTGTGTGTGTGTGTGTGTGAGTGAGTGTGTGTGCGTGTGTGTGAAGGAAGGGTAATTCTGACTCTTGACCAGGGGAAAACAGTAAGATACTTTTCAAAGGTGTTTATCATGTTATGGACAGTTGATTTTTTTGCCTTTTTTTTTTTGGTTATACATTGGTGGGTGGTCAGGCAGCTGTGTGCCACAAAAACAACAATCTGCTTATATACCGACGATTGTGAGCTGAACCAAACTGCAAAATTTGCAGTGTATTCACTGGCACCAAGGAAAAGTTGTTTAGGTGGCAGGACTCCAAAGAGACCGGCATTGAACACCCACCTTGGACACATAAATGCCACAGTGGTGTTCCTTCCCTCCTCGCACATTGAAGCCTAGCTGAAATCACAGACAAAAAGTACACTACATAAGGTAATGAGACTGCCATATATTGAGGTGTAACATAACTTCAACATGTATGTAGCAATCATTTAATAGTATTTAACACCTCCTCCCCTCTCCCCAAACCACACAATGCAGAGACACAATTTTTGTGTCGTCAGACCAAAACATAGTTTCAATGGCTTCCAAGCATGTTGCAGTTTGTGTAGCTGCAATGCAAGTCATAGTCTGTGTAGTTTCAATTATAAGTTCAAATCAAGACCTAGTCTGGATGACTTCAGAGCAAGACATAGTTTGAAGAGTTTCAATTGTAAGTTCACAACAATACCTAGTTTGCTTGGCTTAAACCACAAGTACAAAGCACAGCCTAGTTTGGATGACTTTCGACCTATTTCTCATGGTTTCAAAAGACATACTTTGCATGATTTTAAAGCAAGGCATAGCCTGTATGGCTTGACATAAGTTCGAAGTAAACACAGTTAGTATCGCTATAATAATAAACTTGTACAAAGCAAGATTGTAGTTTGTGTGATTTCAGTGCAAAACCTTGATTATAAAAGGCTTGTAAGTTGACAGCAAGACTAAATTTGAATAGCTTCAATAATACGCTCAAAGCAAGACCTGGTCTGTATTACTCTGTTCATCTCTAAGTTCAAAGCAAGACCTAGTTTACATAGCCTCATGGAAATACCCAGTTTGTATGGCTTTATCATAATTTCAAAATCAAAGCAAGACTTTGTATGTATGGCTTCTAAGCAAGACACAGTCTGTACTGTTTGAATTATAAATGTGTTCACTGGGGATCAAGATCTAGATTGTGTGGTTTTAGTTAAAAGTTCAAAGCAAAAATTAGCGAGACATGCTGTGCATGATCATAGTTCCAAAGTATGACCTTATCTGCATGCAAGACCAGATTTGTTTGGCTGGACAGCATCTGAGCATGACCTGATTTATATGGTTTCAAAACCAACCATTGTTTGTAAGGCTTCAGAACAAGACAAACTTTGTATGGCTTCAGAATAGGACATGATTTGAAAACCAAGACTACTCGGAAACCTATCACATAGCATAACCATAACTGATCAAAACTACTGGGATGACCAGCCGCTGTGGCGAAGTGGTTAGCATCGCGGATTCCCGGCTGGGAGGTTGTGGGTTCGAATCCCATCAAGAGTCATGTGGGTTTTTCTGCCCCGACCGGCTCCTACCCAGAGTTGAGTTTGCTGCGGACTCAGCTGGGAAGACTGGGACCACACAGTCGAGTTTCATCCACTTAATGGATGCATTTCTGAGAGTGTTGCTCAAATTTCCTGACCAACACTGCAGGTGCCTGTATCTCTCGGGCCTGGTTGACGCAGGGATATATTATGAAAGGAAGCGTAGAGTACAGCCCTGTCATGTAGTCTCAGACCGAAATGGAAATCCGTAGCATCATCTTAATCATCCTCATTCTCATCGATCAGCATAAAAAAAGAAAATGTCTCAAATTCTGTGGCCCTTCATGCCCTGCTCTCATGGTGACCTCAGTTTCGATGTCCTCTCCGCGTCTGTGGTCTTGGTTTGGTTCCGTCGGGGTCACCGGTATCGGCGAATCCATGGGGGCTGTCGTTGGACGGAAGTGGTGGCGCCATCCGGAGGAAGAGCTCACTCACGCCGGCTCCGCGACTAAGCAATTATTGTCGTCAGTAGGGGCTTAGTAGGTGGTGTCCTGCGTATGTTAAATCAGAACAGGCGCCATTGAACACCACCGAAGTGACTCGCAGCAGTGCAGTGTCTCCTCCGGTGGGTTGCCTCTTGACGACTTGACATTGACTGCTCCCTGTGGATTGCCGGTGCTGGGGCTGCGGCGTGGCCGACCGGTCTGCGGCTGTGGACGGGGTGTCGGAATGAGCGGCTTGGGTGCACTGCCTCTGAGAGGGTGCAGAGGTTGGGACAGCAAAAAAAAAAAAAAAAAAAAAAAAAACTACTGGGATGAAGGTCAAACATATAATATACGAACACACAGACACAGACGCAGACAGACAGACAGACAGACAGACAGACACACACACACACGCACACAAAGGCACACACACAAAATGGCACACACATAATGACATATGTGTCTAAGCTAAGGTAATCAGAGTTTTGCTGGAGGACGTGGTGTAAGCAAATGGCAGCAGTACAACAGCAAGACTCACAGCTTCAGAAGCCTTGTTCCTTCGCAACATCACAGCGCGAGGAAGAAAGTGGCGAAGATCCGTGTTATAATCCGGATTACTGATCCGCTGTATAACACAGAGCAGTCTTTTATAAAAACCAAATATATTATCTTGCACACTGTACACTGAAACATTTTTTTCTTCTTTGTTTCACACACTTACACACACCTGATCAACGCCCATAATCTTCAAACAAACTGAAAAGAAACACACACAAACAATGAATAAAGAACAGAATCTAAAATAACATTGACACACACTTAAATGCATTTTAAAGAATATCTCCATAGATAATGATACGTAATATGTGAATAAATAGCACACACCCCTCCATCTCCCCTCTCCAACCCTTTCTAAAACAAAGGAAGTTCTCTCTCACACACACACACATAGATAGTGACATACACACATGCACACACACATTCATATATAATACACACACACACACACACACACACACACACACACACACACAGTGACACACACACACACACACTCACAGTCACACACACACACACACACAGGGCATTACTGACATCATTGCTAAGGCCTCCAATTCTCAGAAGACACACCTGCTTTAGCACCGTGACAGAACTGAGAACTGGACAGCTGTTGACGGTGACAACATCATGGACAGTATAACTGCTAATAGTCCTGGAGACTCACAGACTGACAGAGTGATGGACTAGGAGCTAGTACTTAGTTCCTCAATGGGCTTGGCAAGCATCCTGACAAAACTTCTAAGCCAGTGTCTCAACTGATGTGGTATTGTGGAGGGCATGTGTGTGAATGTGCAATTGCTTAACAAAATACATATAAATTAACTCCTCCAAAATGGTGGGTAAACACTTTATTGCTGTCAGGAGTGGGATATACTTAGCATACTCCATCACACAGTGGAACCCCAGCTGCAATTTGACAACAAATGGAAAAGGGAGAGCATTGGGTGGTGCTTGTGTTTGACACAAACCAGGCACTTACTGCACTCAGCACTAGCGCTTACCAGCTGTGGAATGGGAAGATGATACAAGACGAGACAAAATTCGTTATTTACCAGGATAATAGATAAGCACTGGTGTGCTATTTTTTTAATTTTATATCCAGTCCTCGCCTTGAGTAGGGTCACCAATGCAAAATAAGACAAGGCAATAAATATTGAAGCATGCCAAAATGGATTAAATTAAAATGAAATAAAAATAAAGAATAAAATCAAATAAAACAAGAGAGAGAGAGAGAGAGAAATAGAGAGAGAGAGAGAGAGAGAGAGAGAGAGAGAGAGAGAGAGAGAGCCTATGAGCGTGATAGAGATAATCGCGATGTGACATGTCACATTCGTACATTTCATTTGACAATCTGCAGTCATTACTGTAAATTGTAATGATTACAACCAGATTGAAGACTGCACCTCCTCCATTGGAATCCATCTTGGTGGAGGCTCGTAGGGTGGAAGGCGGGGAAATATGGCGTTCAGATCTGGGCTCTCCATGCTTTTGTAAAACTTTCACATGTCACTAATAACAGCCCTGTTGAAAAATACCACGGTACGCCTAGGTGTTGAACGCATCCGTGTACACAACATTTGATGACGTCATACACACACTCATGGCACAGAACGAGCACTCTGACAGATACAAGATACAAGATATAAGAATACTTTATTATCTCAATTCTGAGAAATTACAATCGTGCTGCTGATTGACTATACATTAGTGACATAAATAAACATGAAAAACAATGAACAATAAACAAGTAGGGTAACTCAGAAACAATAAACAATAAACAAGTGGGGTAACTCAACAACAACAACCCAACAAAATCAATTTAGTTATAATGTAAAACCTCATACACACACACACACACACACACACACACACACCACTTACTAATTTTCAGAATTTGCTAAAAACAGAAACAATACTGTAAGACCTAAATTCTAATTAAAAGAAGCATTAAAGTGTGATGATGATGATGATGATGATGATAATGATGCACATAATAAATGATCAAGCAATAGTAAAACCCATTTGAGTAAACAACAATACTTATAATAGATTTTCAGAATTACATAATGGTCAAACTTGATTTCACAGAATTTCAAAATACACGTATAATGGTAAATAATAGCAAAACACATAAAAGTAGTCAGATCACACACACTCACTCACTCTCTCTCTCTCACACACACACACACACACACACACACACACACACACACACACACACACACACACACACACAACACTCATACGCATGCACACGCACTCATAATTATACTCACAGGTGTGTGGACACACATTCCGTCGCCGATGGGAAGCAAATCGCTGAGTTGGAAATGACAAAGTGTCGCTTGAACTTTCAGTTAATAAATTTCTCATTTCTCTTCATTTCGGTCAGTTGGTCACAGATGGTATTGAGTCAGTGACCAGTTTCTTTTGGAACGGGTGCATTGATTGATTCACTGATTGATTGATGATCGTTATTCCCAAAGGTAATGGATTGATTGATTGATTGATTGATCTTTAATTCGCAAGGACGAAGATTTTAGGCCAAAGCCTTAGTCTGACAACCTGTCGTTGTCATGCATACATTATTTCAACACATATCATTCATACTGACAATTCAACATAGCAACATTGCAATCTAATTCTACAATGACAAGCAAGAAGGTGCTTTTATTTTCATCTGGCCCTTGTCTCTTAAGGGATTGAGGATACTAACACATTAACATTATTACATGATATAAAAATGATCAGAATAAAACAGTAATGATTCATATCATCATAAAACATACGCACTAAACTCTCTCTCTCTCTCTCGTTTCACTAAGACCAAGCAGATGAATAGAAGGGGATTCGTTTAGAAGAAAACAGACATCATGAATCTTATTTGGCAGATGATAAACATTTAGGTGACCAATGCGTAATCCAGTATCAGTATTAATTACATTACAATGGTCCATTGTATTAATTCTAGAGTAAAGTCATGAGCAATAAAACAAAATAGATATACTGTTACAACAACAAATAAAATATAAAATCAGCAATCATAAAATATTCAAGAACACACAAAATCCAAAAAGCAGGGCAATGAAGTTCAGTCCAAAGGACAGTTCAAGTATGTGTATGATAACAGTATTCAGGAAAGTATGACCAACCAAGACAAATGTCGCTTTCAAGCTGTCCGGGTCACAATAGTACAGTCATCCACAGTAACTAAGCAATACCGGGGAGAAGGGGGGGGGGGGGGAGGGGGGGGAGGGGGGGGGGGACAAGACTCACAGGGTTGGGGGGAGGGGGGAAGGGAGGAGGAGTCAGTGCGTGATGGGAAGGTGAAGGTGAGACGGAGCAAGCAGGAGGGAAAGAAGACACGGCTGGGGGTGAGGTGGGGGGGGGGGGGGGGGGGGGGGGTAGTGGAGCTGAGAGGCAGGGGATGGGTAAATTTGGGCGGGGGGAAGGGTAGACAAGGGCTCGGGCCTGCACTTGGAAGGCGAGACAGCAAGCTGTTATCTGAATTCCGGATACCGGAATTTCTGTTAAGCAGGTGGGGAGGGAAGATAAGGATGCATTTGTGTCCAAGGATTGAAAGGCAGAGGAGGGAAGGGGGAGAAAGGCCACATGGGGGGAAACATCGGCATTGATGTCATGGGAGGTCTGTTAAAGTACGGCATGGGTGGCATTGCATGGTGGGAAAAGGTTTCATTTGAACAACTGGATTTCTGGTGGACAATTTCAGGAGCATTGTCCAAGTGATTGTTTGAGCTACGTTGAACTGTCTCTGGGGGTAAATTTGTAGGATAGGAATCAGGACGCTTTCCTACTGACTGGGGGTACCTGGGCTGCACACTCCGACGGAACTCAGTAGGGACAGAGAGAGAGAGAGAGAGAGAGAGAGAGGAGAGAGAGAGAGAGAGAGAGAGAGATTCATTGATCTTTAATACGCAAGGATGAAGATTTTAGGCCAAAGCCTAGTCTTACAATCATTCCGACACCCGTCCACAGCTACAGCCCGGTCGGCCCCGCCGCAGCCCCGGCACCGGCAACCCACAGGGAGCAGTCAATGTCAAGTCATCAAGAGGCAACCCACCGGAGAAGACACTGCACTGCCGCCGAGTCACTTCGGTGGTGTTCAATGGCGCCTGTTCTGATCTAACATACGCAGGACACCACCTACTAAGCCCCCTACTGACGACAATAGTTGCTTAGTCGCGGAGCCGGCGTGAGTGAGCTCTCCCTCCGGAGGGCGCCACCACGTCCGTCCAACGACAGCCCCATGGACTCGCCGATACGGTGACCCCGACGGAACCAAACAAGGCCACAGACGTGGAGAGGACATCGAAATTGAGGTCACCATGTGAGCAGGGCATGAAGGGCCACAGAATTTGAGACATTTTTTTCATGCTGATAGATGAGAATGAGGATGATTATGATGATGCTACGGATTTTCATTTCGGTCTGAGACTACATGACAGGGCTGTACTCTGCGCTTCCTTTCATAATATATCCCGGCGTCAACCATGCCCGAGAGATACAGGCACCTGTAGTGTTGGTCAGGAAATTTGAGCAACACTCTCAGAAACGCATCCATTAAGTGGATGAAACTCGACTGTATGGTCCCAGTCTTCCCAACTGAGTCAGCAACAAACTCAACTCTGGGTAGGAGCCAGTCGGGGCAGAAAAAACCCACCTGACTCTGATGGGATTCGAACCCACGACCTCCCAGCCGGGAGTCCGCTAACCACTTCGCCACGGCGGCTGGTCACAACTGGAAGGTTCATCGTTATACTGAACCACGCATTTCATTTTCCATTTTGTCTTCAGCATGACATACACCATGTTAAGGTTCGGTGTGTCGGATATTACCGTCCACTCAGATGTGATATTATGGTGGGAATGGATCTGCTCACTCAGATGTGATATTATGGTGGGAATGGATCTGCTTTACAGTTGAAGCTTTCTGAGCTTCTTTCCGTTTAAAATTCCGCTTCATCTTCGGAACCAATGAGATGAATGTCGGTTGTAATGGGTTTCATACCGAAATAAGCTGAAACAAGGGGGAGGGGGGTGGGAACGGGGGGAGGGGGGGAGGGGAGGGGGGGGGAAGGGGGGGGGAGGGGGGGGGGGGGGAGGGGGGGGGGGAGGGGAGGGGGGGGGAGGGGGGGGGGGGAGAGGGGAGGTGGGGGGGGTAAACGCCGCTAGGACCCATTGCCATTAGGGCTCAGTTCCTGAAGACACCTGTCTGGTCCTGAGCGGGGCTTGGACCTTGTGGGATGAACTGTTCAGTTTGTCTCATCACGGAGGTTTACTGCAAGCGGACGTGTCCATATACGCTACACCACATCCGCTAAGTTGCGAGACCACACTGCGCATGATTTAAAACTGATGGATAAATGAATTAATGACTAAGATGAGAGAATTTAAGAAGAGGGTCTCGTGGCTACGACTTAGCAGATGTCTGACCTATGCATTAGCCCAACGCTCTGGTCAGACCTTGGGTACGTCGATCAACTGCTGAAAAAGTGATTCCATTAAGTTCCAGAACTGTTACGCCCCAGTGCTGGGCCTGGTCACAGCGGAGTCACAGCGGACAGAGCTGGGCAGCAATGGAGTCAGCCTCAGTCACAGTCAAACCATGAGGGTCCCGGTCCCGTCAGGGCTCAGTTCTGATAGGGCCATTACTACTAGGACCCCGACGTAGTTAGAGCCCCGGACAATTTTGTATTGGTGAGGTACCTCTGACGAGCGGGAGAGATAGAAAAAGAGAGATACGGAAACAAGAGTGATGGACAGATAGAAGGTTGCGCAGAGAGAGAGAGAGAGAGAGAGAGAGAGAGAGAGAGAGAGAGAGAGAGAGATAAGATAAGATAAGATAATGTTGCTTATAGCCCAGCCGACCGCAAAGGGCCACATCAGGGCTGTCACCACGTTAAAATCAACTCACCAGTCATTAAAAAAAACAAAAAAAAAAACAAAAAAAAAAAAAAACCACTTTCACACATCTCTTTAAATGACATCGTCTAGAAACGTACCAGAAACTTCGTCAAAAATCTTTTCTTCCGTAAAATCTTAAATCAGATGAAAAATGTTAATCTCTCTCAAAAACTCAAGGATCACATCAGGCGGGACATCCCTGAACAGGATCTTCATGGACTCCGCCGTAAAATGTTTGTGTCTAACATCGTGCAAGTCCCAACACTCTAAAAGAACATGTTTCATTGTGAGTGGCGCATGACATGGAATGCACCACGGAGCTTCTTCACTCTTTAAAAGGTAGGCATGGGTAAAATACGAATGGCCGGTGTGCAGCGGCACAGAACCGTTTCCTCTTTACGACCTCCCGACGTAGATGGGAGGAAGTCCTTAAGGTTTGGACGGATCTGAAAGAGTTTGTTACTCGTCTGTGTGTTCCAATCCTCCTGCCAGAGGTCTCTCACATAATCGTTAATTTTGGGTTTCACATCTGAGCAGGGGATATAAACGTTGGACAGTTTCTCTCTTGTGGCGTTCTTGGCTAAACGATCAACCATTTCGTTCCCGCCGATGCCAACATGACCAGGAACCCAAGCAAGAGTAATGTTGTAACCGTCCGCCTTCAACTTGCTAAAAAGTTAAAAAAAAGTAAAGTTCTGGATGCTGAAGGTTGCGGCCAGCTATGGCCTCCAAAGCTGACAGCGAATCCGACAGAACCAGAAAGTCCCTCTTTGAAGAATGGGAGATTATCTTCAAAGCAGTACCAGAGCAGTAAGTTCAGCGGAATAGACAGAAGCATCTGAATGTATATGTTCCAACAGTATCTGAGAAGGAGCCCCAGGGCAGTAGGCTGCACAGGCCACTCCATCTTCAGAATTGGAACCGTCAGTGAAAACTTTTTGATAGGATGGGAATTTGGAACAGAGCTCAGCATACAAAGCCTTGTACGCCAGAGAGCTGGTAGACTCTTTGCGAAAAGCTGCGAGGTCGAAACAAATCTCTGGTGTGAAAAAGGTCCACGGAGGTTGATCCGGAAATTTGGAAAAATCGGACACAACTCCTAGGTCTAGACCTGCATTCCGCACGTGAGGCCGCATACGAATACCAACGGCGGAATACATTTCGGGTTGTTTTCAAACTTACTTTGGAACAGAGGGTCAAAAACACAGTCATAGGCAGGATTCTGCGGTTCTGAGAACAGTCGGATATAATAATTCAAAGACAATTTCAGCCTGCGGTTGGACAGTGAAGGTTCACCCGCCTCTGTGTACAGGCTGTACACAGGGGTGGTGCGGAACGCTCCAAGACAGAGACGAAGCCCTTGATGGTGGATAGGGTCCAAGAGTTTGAGGTAAGATGATCTTGTGGAGCCGTACACAGCACAACCGTAGTCCAGTTTGGAACGGACCAGGGCTCTGTAGAGGTGCAACAAAGTTTTCTTATCAGCGCCCCAGTCGGTGTGTGCTACAACCCGCAGAATATTCAGTGCCTTCTGGCAAGCAGTTTTGAGGTTTTTAATATGGCTGAGAAAGTTAAGTTTTTGGTCAAAAATGACTCCCAGAAATTTGGCCTCTTTAACAGATGGAATGGGAGATTTCCCTACTTGAAGTTCAGGATCTGGAAAAAACTGACGGAAATTATGGAAGTGGATACACTGCGTTTTTGTAGCAGAAAAAGTGAAACCGTTTTCATCCGCCACCGATGGATTTTATCTACGCAAAGCTGGAGCCTGCGCTGGACACTCGGGTACAGGCTTCCAGTTGCGTAGACAGCAAAATCATCCACAAACAATGAGCAGTCTGAACCCTGCTGAACTGATTGAACAATGTTGTTGATTTTAATACTAAAGAGGGCAGGAGACAGTATGCTCCCCTGTGGAACACCCAACTCCTGCTCGTGGACATCAGAGAGAGTGGTGCCAACCCGGACCTGAAACTGTCGTTCTGCCAAAAAATTTTGAATAAAAAGCGGAAGATGACCTCGAAAACCCAGATCGTGGAGATCATGAAGTATCCCGACTTCCAGGTGGTATCGTAGGCCTTCTCTAAGTCGAAAAAAATTGCCACTGCATGCTGTCTGTTCAAAAAAGCGTTCCGAAGTGTAGATTCCAGACGAATCAAATGGTCAACTGTAGACCGATATTTGCGGAAACCACACTGTTCTTTCGCCAAAAGGCCATCGGTTTCGAGTTTCCACATGAGCCTAGCACTGACCATTTTTTCCATCAATTTACAAACACAGCTGGTCAAAGCTATGGGACGGTAGTTTGATGGGTTAGAAAGATCTTTTCCAGGTTTGGGAATTGGAATAATGAGGGCTTTCCGCCAAGAAGGTGGAAAGAAACCAGTAGTCCACACATGGTTGTATACATGTAGCAGGATGTTCAGACCTATTTGCGGAAGATGTTTCAAGAGTTGATAATGGATTTCATCTAGACCTGGAGAGGAATCGCTTCAAGAGAGTAGGCAGATTTCAGCTCGTTTAACGTGAAAGGAAGATTGTAGTCTTCCATGTTGTCTGACGAAAAGTTGCAGGGTGATTTTTCTTTTAGGGCTTTGTTTTTGACAAAAGTGGCTGATTTATTAGAAGAGGAGGAATTCTTTTCAATGGTTGAAGCAAGCAGATTAGCAACTGCTTTCTTCTCTGTTATTAAAGAATCCGAAAACTTGAGATGGTTCACAGTGGGATAGGTGTTCTTCCCTTTGATTTTCTTAATGATGTTCCACACTTTTTTCTTGGAAGTTTTTGATGTCAGCCTGGAGCAGAAGCTTCTCCAGGACCGACGTTTACTAATTTTAAAAGTGTGTCTTGATTTAGCACGGAGTTTTTGATGGGCTCGAGCGTTGGGACCGAAGGTCGTTGGTATACCCGACGCTGAGCCTGTTTTCTAACTTTGGAAATTTGTTGGCATTCTGAATCAAACCAGGGTGTTTTTGGCATTTGAAGTTTATCGGAAGACACTGGAATACAAGCTTTAGCACACTTGATTACAGTGTTAGTCAGTGATTCTGCTGGGTCCGGACTCTGAAGAAAATCAGCGTCCTGGAATGCCTAAGAAATAGTGGCTGCAAATAGATCCCAGTTTGCTTTCTTATAATTTAAATGTTGAGAGACAGAGACGTGTTCAGTCATTACAGGTTGTAGAAGGACAGGGAAATGGTCACTTCCGTGCAGATCGTCATGGACAGACCACTCATAGTCCAGGACCAGCGAGGGGTCACAAACCGACAAATCTAAACACGAAAGTGAACCTGTGGAAGAGTGGAGGTAAGTTGCGGATCCGTCGTTCAGACAACACAAATCCAAATCCGAAAGGACATCCTCAATGAGCAGACCTCTGGATGACGAACTGACACTACCCCAAAGAGGATTGTGACCGTTAAAGTCACCCAACAGCAAAAAAGGTCGAGGAAGTTCACCTATCAGACTGACAAGGTCCTGACGACAAACCGGGGCAGAAGGAGGTAGATAAAGGGAACAGATTGTCACAGTCTTGTGGAGCGTGACTCTCGCAGCTACAGCCTGAAGGGAGGTAGACAGAGCGACAGGACTATACAGCAAAGTTTTGTGTATGAGAAGGGCAACACCGCCCGACAGTCCCAACGTGGATGGTTGTGCAGGTTTTGAAAGAATAGTAAGCCAGAAAGAGTAAAGGTCTTCTGGCTTTGAATTTGAGTTTCCTGAAGAGCCACGACGGAAGGTTTTATAGATTGACACAGAAGCTGCAGCTCCTCAAAGTTGGAATATAGTCCACGGATATTCCAATGGAATATTGTACTATCCATGGTGCAGAGGGAGAAAAGGAGAGAGATCAGGTCATCTCCTCATCAACATCTGTGTCCAATGGAGTGAATTTATTTTTTAGTTTCACTGGACTGTGTTGGTCTTCAGACCTGCTGGCAGACTTGCCAACAGGTGAAGAAGGTCTGGATTTGGGAGACGGTGGAGGTTTCTTCCTCATCTCCACCATCTCCACGCTGGGTTGAACTCCCTTGCCCGCACGGGCACTGGACAGAGGAGTTCGAGGGGGAATTGCTGGTTTTTTAATCTGCCAGCAGCAGATGTTGTAGACTGCTGGGCAGTCTGAGGGGTGGCGGATTTTTTGCCTCCACCAGGGGCAGTCACTTTGGGTTGGAAGGTGGTGGACCTGCTTCCACCAGAGTTGACAGTTCTTCCTTGCAATGTCTTAGAAAACGTAAAGTCATCAGTCTGGCAGCAGACTGACCGAGTAGGAACTGTTGGAACTTTCTTAACGGCCGAAGCATACGAAGAAGCTGTCGGCGTCTGACTGCCCATAACCTGTTTCCGGGCTTCAAAAAAGGAGATCTTCTTTTCTGTTTTAACTCTTTGTATTGCGGATTCCTGGATCCAAAGAGGACAGTTTCGTGAAGAGGAGGGATGGTCGCCACCGCAGTTAGCACAATGTGCCGGATCTTTACACGGCCCATCATGGGTTGCCTTGCAGCAAATACCGCACACCTCCTGCCCAGAACAACGGTCTCTGACATGGCCAAACTTCTGGCACCTGAAGCACCTCAACGGGGACGGAAACATATAACTGAACCCGGACAATCAGGTAGCCGACTTTGATGACCGGAGGCAGCACAGGGTTGCAGAAGGTCAGAAAGAGGGTGTTGGTGGCCACTCTTTCTGCACCCTTCTTTACTGTCACCCTGCGCACCTCCGTCACACCCTGGGACGCCAGCTCCGTTTTGATCTCTGCCTCTGAAACACCTGATAAATCCCTGCAGCGAATCACTCCTTTCGATGAATTTAACTGTTTGTGGGGAGTCACCCTGATCTCCCTGTCCACTAATTTTGTTGCCTTCAGCAGCTGTTCAGATTGTTTTTGTGATTTACATTGAATTAGGAACGAGCCGTTCCTCAACCTCTTGATGGACCGAGGGTCACCTGCTAAAGCTTGAAAGCCCTTCTGTATGGCGAAAGGGCTCAGAGCTGAAAGGGGTCTTTCCTGCTCCGTCCCTTCCATCACGAGCCAGGAAGCCCAGAATCCTGTCCTCTGTCGTACCTCCGTATCCGAATCGCTATCTGAATCAAAATTCCCTGAAATAGGGGATGCAGCCTTCCTCTTCTTTTGGGGGGGGGGGGGGGGATGTTTTTAGAAAAAGCCATAGTTATGTTTTATGTTTCATCTCTCCCTTACCCACCCACCTTGGAGTCCAACTAAGGGGCCAGGGCCAAGAAACCAATGTCTTGACCCCTTCCAGGCTTCGGAGAGACATACGACAAACAGAAGCCACCAACCCTATCCCCCCTGATCATGCTCAACTCCCGGGAACAGAGAGCTGAGCACTGCAGGGGTTTACTTGGCCAGCAGGGGAACTGTCTGTCTTGACCCAACCCAAGAAGGGGAGCCGATTAGTACACCCGGGCCAAAGTGTACTCCCTGTCTAGGAGAGGTCCGAGCCAAAGTGATGTGTTGAGAGCGCTGGCCCTCTCAATCACCAGGATCTCATTCCCCTCCGACACAGGTCGCACCGCACGGCAAACGCGGCGGATCTTAAGGAGACCACAGAGAGAAAAGGAGTGTGGAAAAGAAGACTTGAAGGGGAGACGAAGATAGAAAAGGGCCAAATAAGGGAGGCAGAAAACAAGAAAAGGAGAAAGGCGGGTTACTCTTAGTCAGGATCCTCACCCTTAGCCTATCTGACATGGGAAGCCCTACCAGGGGCATCAACTCCTTACCACGTTACGCTTAGGTCAGACAGCATCTTGGCTTCTCGGACCTAGAAGCAGTTTGACAAAACCAGCCTATCTCCGAGTAATGATGCCCCCGCCAGCAAAGCCTAAAGGATCACTGGACCGCGCAAGCCCTCCGACCACGACAAGGTCGCAACCCCCGGAGGGGAGAGAGAGAGAGAGAGAGAGAGAATACGCACCCACCCACCCGCCCACACAAACACATATATACACCCACATTGTACACACCCTCACACCCACCCACACGCACGCACATCTCTGTGGTCAATCATGGTTGACAGACTCCAAACAAAACTGTTTTCATTCCTTTTGCCAACAGCATTGGCCA
>CM031602.1:90943536-90953536 GCA_018398815.1 Conus ventricosus | reverse complement strand
CATCAAAGAAATCAATCAAATGATTAACATTTTAAGTTTAAAGGGAACCAATATCACCTTTTGCTGGGTTCCTTCACACGTTGGATTATATTCAAACGATTGTGCTGATAGAGCCGCAAAAAAGGTGCAAGGCAAGACAGGGAATCAATAGAAATAAACATCCCATTATCCGTTCCAGAAGGGTATCATTTACTAGAGCAAGCATCGTGGAACAAAGTTTCAAAATCTCTCCATAGGAAGGAGAAATTCTCTGGTCTCTTACTGAATTCGGTTAGTTTAACAAACAAAATAGCTGTGAATTATAGCAACAGTTTCAAATTTAGACACATTACTTCGCTCTCTTATAGGATAAAGCTTAATGCCTTCAAAACAAAATTCAGCAAGAATGTTAAATGTCTGTGCGGTGAACAAATTTCAAACCAACACATTCTTCTGGAATGCCAGAGATTGAGACCTATTTTACCGGCTATTTCTGAAAGTTCTCTTGACAGTATTCTTGAGAATTTTAGTTTGTTGTTTGATTTTGCGAAGTGTTTACTACGCAGTCCTATGGGACATTTGTTATAGTTTGTGTTATGATTCAAAATAGTTATTTAAAGTTGGCTTTCCCATACCTTTTTTTTTATTTTTATTTTTTTTATTGCGAAGATTGTAAAGATGCTTTTTTTTTTTTTTTTGGTATATGATTGCAAGATGACCCACCCACCTCCTCCTCATGCTCCCCCTCTCCAAATCCTTTCCCTTTGTCTAATATCACTTAATGTGGAAAGACGTTAAATTGAAGACAACAACAACAACAACAACAACAACAACAACAACAACAACAGCACACACACACACACACACACACACACACACACACACACACACACACACACACACACACACACATACACACACACACACACAAACGCGCACGCGCCTTCCCTAAAAAAGAAAACAAAGAAACCAAGAAACCCACAAAGGACAACAAACAGACGACCCTTCAAACCGATACATTAATACGGACAGCTCAGTATTCATTGAACGCCATATTCATTTGAATTTGCAAATTGCACTGCATTAACTGCCCTCACCACCAACGCCCCCTCCCCTCCCCCCTTCTAATGTACTGCTATTTGCGTTTACTTACATTCTCTTCCAATGTCAGCAAAATTGTAACATTCGTGTGCATCCGATAGCCTACATGCATATTTGTCTATCTGTCTGTCTGTGTCCTTCGTGTTACTGTATGTATCTGCAAGCGGTAATCAACAATGGTACAATTTACATTGATAAAGTAATACCAAGTTTTAGGAAAGTTGTTTTTATAAGTTGTGAATTCAACAAAAGTGAACACCTGTGTAGATGATATACTAACTTTGACAAGATGATGATACCCCCTCTTGGTCGGCTAGGCAGCAAACAACAGAAACTGAATACATGTTTGATGATAAGCATGCCACTGTAAGATCATTGTCAACGTTTTCCTTTTCTTTATTATCAGGGAAATGTCACACACACACACACACACACACACACACACACACACACACACACACACGCACGCACGCACGCACGCACGCACGCACGCACGCACGCACGCACGCACGCACGCACACACACACACACACACACAAACACACACCACACGCACGCACCCACACACACACACACACACACACATACACACACACACACACACACACACACACACACACACACACACACACACACACACACACACACACACCACAGGGTATCAATCAGCTTATTCACCGTTGCGGTGAAAAAAAATCTTAAATATAATTATCAAGAATGTGTCCACCAACAGGCCTCGCTTTACGATTACGAACTGGAGCAAAGAGAAGCAGAAGAAGCAGCAGCAGCAGAAGAAGAAGAGGAGGTGGAAGAAGAGGAGGAAGAAGAGGAGGAGGAAGAAGAGGAAGAAGAGGAGGAGGAAGAAGAGGAAGAAGCAACGACTGAAGCAGCCCCAGCGGCCAAGACAGGCATGATAAGAAATGGAGGGGAGCCAACTCCAAACCAGCTTCACCGGATGTTGAGCAAGTTGCAGAACGTGGCTGACAAGGTCGGTAACAAGCTGGACATGGTCGACAACTCTACCATCCAGGTGGCGCCTCTACAGGACTTGCTGGAGGCTCTAGAGGTGAGCGTGAGAATTCAAATCGCTCTGTGTTCCAATCAGAACGCTTAACTGTTTCAGGTGCGTAGGAATCGTAAAAATGATGATTGACTGTAGGTGGAAAAGAGGATGGTTTTTTTTTTATCTGCTTTTATTTTCAAAGACAATATTGACCTAGTCTGTTTTAACGATGAGGTGAATTTTAACCGAAAGAGGCTGAATTAAGGACTAAATTGTTCAACCTTCATTACTGTGTTTCATCTATGTTTCCGGACATGCTGGCTACCTGATAGGCTGAATTCTGTAAACCTCCGCGCGATTGGTAGCCGATGACACTGCATTTCACCTGCTGGAGTTCAGAGACAACATTCAGTTACTCCTTGTAGGTTTGTCACGTACGCCCGCGCGCACGCACGCACGCACGCTCACACGCACGCACGCACGCATGCACGCACACACACGCACGCACGCTCGCACGCACACGCACGCACGCACGCACGCACGCACGCACACACACACACACACACACACACACACACGCACGCACGCACACAGAGGATAGGCTTAGTACTCATTGCTCAAGGTACGAACATCGTGTGGGAATGCGGTGTAGAGCCTTTATATGCATGTCTTGTCACCTTTCGGCAGTATGATATGAATAGTCTAAACAGGACAGTCATAATTAATGTTCTTAACTTAATTAACAATTTCATCATTCCCGCCATAAGTACCTCTGCTAACTGCCCTTGCTTCCTTCCTAGAAAATATCGAAAAGGAAAACACAAGAAATGACATAGAAAATCCATAAAAACAAAGAGAAGAAAGACAGAAAGAAGGAAAGAAAGAAACTGAAAATATGCAAATGAACCATTGTTTTAGCAGGGATACAGGCAGCAAGGAATTCAGTTTTGTCTGGCATCAAAGAACACGTGAGCACGGTGGACCGTTACTCGTTGTAACATAGGACCCCCCCCCCCCCCCCTTTCATGCATTGTCTAGACATAGCCAGCTGTATTTCGGCTAGTGACACAAGGATTGACACTGTCCCCACAGCTGGCGCTATAGCAGCCTCCTGTATGTATTGTCTGGACATAGCCAGCTGTATTTAAGGCTATAGCAGCCTCCTGTATGTATTGTCTGGACATAGCCAGCTGTATTTAAGGCTATAGCAGCCTCCTGTATGTATTGTCTGGACATAGCCAGCTGTATTTAATTAAGGCTATAGCAGCCTCCTGTATGTGTTGTCTGGACATAGCCAGCTGTATTTAAGGCTATAGCAGCCTCCGGTATGTATTGTCTGGACATAGCCAGCTGTATTTAAGGCCATAGCAGCCTCCTGTATGTATTGTCTGGACATAGCCAGCTTTATTAAAGGCTATAGCAGCCTCCTGTATGTATTGTCTGGACATAGCTAGCTGTATTAAAGGCTATAGCAGCCTCCTGTATGTATTGTCTGGACATAGCCAGCTGTATTAAAGGCTATAGCAGCCTCCTATATGTATTGTCTGACATACCCAACTGTATGTAAGGCTATAGCAGCCTCCTGTATGTATTGTCTGACATACCAAACTGTATGTAAGGCTATAGCAGCCTCCTGTATGTATTGTCTGGACATAGCCAGCTGTATTTAATTAAGGCTACAGCAGCCTCCTGTATGTATTGTCTGACATACCCAACTGTATGTAAGGCTATAGCAGCCTCCTGTATGTATTGTCTGGACATAGCCAGCTGTATTTAATTAAGGCTACAGCAGCCTCCTGTATGTATTGTCTGACATACCCAACTGTATGTAAGGCTATAGCAGCCTCCTGTATGTATTGTCTGAACATAGCCAGTTGTATCTAAGGCTATAGCAGCCTCCTGTATGCATTGTCTGGACATAGCAAGCTGTATTTAAGGCTATAGCAGCCTCCTGTATGTATTGTCTGGACATAGCCAGCTGTATCTAAGGCTACAGCAGCCTCCTGTATGTATTGTCTGGACATAGCCAGCTGTATTTAAGGCTATAGCAGCCTCCTGTATGCATTGTCTGGACATAGCCAGCTGTATTTAAGGCTATAGCAGCCTCCTGTATGTATTGTCTGGACATAGCCAGCTGTATTTAAGGCTATAGCAGCCTCCTGTATGTATTGTCTGACATACCCAACTGTATTTAAGGCTATAGCAGCCTCCTGTATGTATTGTCTGGACATAGCCAGCTGTATTTCGGCCACTGACACAAGCACTGACACTGTCCCCACAGCTGTCACTGGAAATGGCACTGGAGGAAATCGAACAGGCGCAGGAAGAGGAGGAGGAAGAGGAGGAGGAAGAGGCAGAGGAAGAGGAGGAGGAAGAGGAGGAGGAAGAGGCAGAGGAAGAGGAGGAGGAAGAGGAAGAGGAGGAGGAGGAAGCGGAAGGGAGCACGGAATCGCCGGAACCAGAGGTGACGGAATCCTCCGTAGAGGAAGTGGAGGAAGTGGAGGAGGACGAGGAAGAGGAGGAGGAGGCAGAGCTGACCAGGCAGCTGAGGACTCTACTGCGCATGTTGAATCGCCAGAAGTGAGGTGGGTTGTGATATGGCAGAGAATGAATATGGTCTGTTATGAAGTGGCCTCCTCCCCCCCCCCGTCCCCGCCTCCCGGTGATTTCCCTTTTAACAAACATGGGTAATATTGTTTCATTTATTGTGGCTGCACACCAAAAAATGAATACGCCAAGGCCTTACGTATTTATAGACTGGTGCAACTGGATTTTGTTTTTTTTTTTGCATTGAGTCTGAAAGTTGATTCTCCTCATTTTCTTTCATATGGCCATCAAGGTACAAGCCAGGTGGTTCCAAGCAGGCAGATTCAAATCAAAGGAATGGGACTATTTGGGGAAACCCACCGGTGGAAAGATAGGGTCAGGGGTGAGAGCAAAGGCCTGAAATGTGACGTCATCTAAGGGGAAGGTCATGTATTTGAATATTGTTTTTTATTTCATCGGTAAAAAATTCCATCAAAACAAGGGAAATAATTGGCGGGGAGTTGTTCTTTTGATCAGCTATCAGTGTAATATCAAATGCGGGCTCAGAGTTATGGTAGGCCTCCACACGCTTACATGGATTGTATACAGCGTTTTAGTACAACTCCTAACTGTGGCGTGTGGCCTGTATGACCTTCACAAGCCCTGCTTTCTTTCCCCTTCAATGCGCGGTGTTTGGCTTCCTTTGTCAATGGATGTGTGAAGTTTTTCTTTATTTTTAGTTTTCTTTGTCTTAAGCAGTCATTTTGTGGTACGTTTTTAGAAGATGAGATGAAGACGTTTAAAGAGATGTGTGAATTTTTTTTTTAATAACTTGTGAGTTGACTTCAACGTGGTGACAGCCCTAATATGGCCCTTTGCGGTCGGCTGGGCTATAAGCAGCAGTATCTTACCTCTACCTTGCTTGAGTATCTGCACGATAATTACATAAATGATAATGAAAATGTATATGCATCGCATCTTGGCGGAGCTCAGAGAGCTAACAATAAAGAAAAGAAACACAGAAGATATTATTTGTGCAAACGCTTTCACTCCTATCACAGGCATCCGACACCACCAACATTCCTTCTCTTCTCCCCCCCCCCCCCCCCCCCTCCCCACCGGTCACTCAACCCCTCTGAATGCCCTTCAATATTCGGCCATCACACATCCAAACACACACACACACACACACACACACACACACACACACACACACACACACACACACACACACACACACACAGGGTCATAACAGCCCCGACTTACACCACTAATCTCTCTCAGCAGCAAATTTTCTTTTGTCATACTTTGCCTTGCCTTGCCTTGTCTTGTTTGGTCTTGAAGACTTTGCGCGTCACAACAAATTCGTCTGCGTCATATCCGCCATCCCTTATGTCCTTTCTGTCTAAAAAATAAAATTCTGTTTTTGCTGAACCATCAAACTGGATTCCTTCTGTCATTTTGCCTAAACCTTCTTCATGACTGCCAAAGTTGTTGTTGTTGTTTAAACGTCATGTTAAATTCTGGCTGCAAACGAAACCTCGGGTTTGTCGTCTCATCCGACACAAACAATCCGATAAACCCATGTGGATATTTCTTCTATAGTTTTTGTCGTTTTTTTTTCTTCTATGATTGATCAATATCTTAAACTTAGAAGACGCTGGTGTCTTCTGTCAGCAGATGGTTGTCACGTGCACGGAATTCCTGACTGAGAGATGGAGGGACTGGGTTGTCTACGCATGCCACGTAACAGAATGCATTCCCCTGTCATTCCTCTACAGAGTGCATTCCCCTGTCATCCCTGTACTGCGTGCATTCCCCTGTCATCCCTCTACAGAGTGCATTCCCCTATTATCCCTCTACAGAGTGCATTCCCCTGTCATCCCTGTAGTGAGTGCATTCCCCTGTCATCCCTCTACAGAGTGCATTCCCCTGTCATCCCTCTACAGAGTGCATTCCCCTGTCATCCCTGTACAGAGTGCATTCCCCTGTCATCCCTGTACAGAGTGCATTCCCCTGTCATCCCTCTACAGAGTGCATTCCCCTGATATCCCTCTACAGAGTGCATTCCCCTGTTATCCCTCTACAGAGTACATTCCCCTGTCATCCCTCTACAGAGTACATTCCCCTGTCATCCTCTACAGAGTGCATTCCCCTGTTATCCCTCTACAGAGTACATTCCCCTGTCATCCCTGTACAGAGTACATTCCCCTGACAACCTTCTACTTCAGCGGTCATAGCTTTTAAAGCCAGTCACTTTGGGGAATGAACGAAAGCGAAGTGTCGTGGGATGGAAGAGGGGAAAAGAACGAACGACAGCAATAAATGGCCTGTTTAATTTAAACTCAATTCAATCGAACGTTATGCATCTTGTGTGCAAAAGACGTTTTTGTTTGGAAAGAATATCGATGATTTTACATTCCGAGATAGTAAGTAAAAGTCCTTGAGAATATGAACAGCGCAGAGACTGAATATCAGTCAGAGGACCTTTTCATTGATGGATCACGGGGGGAAAAAAGAAATGAAAAGGCTGGACACAACTAGTTAATACGTTCTGTCTGGTCTCTGGCCCTTAAAGGATCATTTTGTTGTGTTTATATATTGAGGATCTGGTGGATTTTCAACAGGGAAAGACAGCTGAACCAGGCACTAGGGTTTTAATCGGTCTGTCTGTCTGCCTGTCTGTCTGTCTATGCACACACACACACACACACACACAGAGACACAGACACATACACAGGACACAGACAGACAGACAGACAGACGAACAGAGACACACACACACACACACACACACACACATACACAGACACACACACACACACACACACACACACACACACACACACACACACACACACACACACACACACACGCGCGCGCGCGCGCGTACACATACACATTGTAACATCTGGAAATTGTCACAGACAGACAGACAGACAGACAGACAGACAGACACACACACACACACACACACACACACACACACACACACACACACACACACACACACACACACAATTCATCCAACCCTGTCAACTTCCTTGGAACCATCGCTAATCAGTCAGGCTCTGGGCATGCGCAACAACCGCTTCTGTCCTCCGTCAAGTGCTTCACTTAATCTTTGTTGTTTTTTTCCACATGTATCTTTCTTTTCTCTTTGCAGTTTTGTGTCTTTGGATGTTTTATTTAAGTAATTAAAGCAACCCGTGGGACAACGAAATCCAGTGGAAAGTGAGACGGGGTTTATATGCTATTTTGTTTGTTTGTTTGTTGAATACCCAGAATGATTTTTAAAAGATTGGAACCAATAAAGAATATTTTGCTCGTCAACCAACTTGTCACTCGGATAAAAAGCAAAAAGTGTGTGTTGTGTGTGTGTGTGTGTGTGTGTGTATGTGTGTGTGTGTGTGTGTGTGTGTGTGTGTGTGTGTGTGTGTGTGTGTGTGTGTGTGTGTGTTCTGATCCAGAGATGTGTCAGTAGATGGCCATTTCGCACGCATATTTGTATGGCTTTATGCGTGCACATACGCACACGCGTGTAAGGATTTGCACGCACGTGCATTTCTTAACAGTAGTAAGAATGAAATGAAATGAAAGTACTGCTATTGGGGAGATTCCAAAATAAACACAAACCACGGACACAGTGACAACAATAACAACACAAATTAATGACTTTGTTGATGGCAGAATCAAGATTACTGATTTTAAATCACCCCGTTTAAAATATACGTTTACCCTACAACTGATCAATTTTTCCTATAGGAATTTTTCATCTGGTCAATATGTACTGTAAAATGAAGAGATTAAAGGTTTGTTTTTGTTTGAATATAGTGCATATTTCTGAAAAGTGAATAAGTTACGACACAAATAATATATGATGCTTTAAGAGGATCTAGAGTTTGGACTTCGACAATATCCACATTCGACCAATTCATGACGTTACAGTTTATCCTTGTTCCTAAATTCAGTATGCTATTAATTCACTGAAAAATTATGCGTTTGTTTGAATAGTTTTGACTTGATCAACCAATGGATGATCGCAGGGTTCAGGAGATCTAAATTGAGGTTATGTCACTCAATTTGTAGCTCCTGTTAGCGCTGGTGTGGCTGCACACCAACATTGATGCGTCAAGGCCTGGCTTAAGGAGTCGAGTATTTATAGACTAGCGCAATTAGAATGCTTTGAGCATTTTTATTGTGACTGAAAGTTGATTCTCCTCATTTTCTTCATATGGCTATCATGGTACAAGCCAGGTGGTTCCAAGCAGACAGATTCAAATCAAAGGAATGGGACTATTTGGGTGCTTCAAACTGGTGCAAAGATAGGGTCACGGGTGAGTGCAAAGACCTGAAAAGTGACGTCATCTAAGGGGAAGGTCATGTATTTGAAGGTTGTTTGTGATTTCATCGGTGCAAGTCCCCCCATAACAAGGAAAATAATTGGTGGGGAGTTGTCCTTTGATTCATTTTCAGTGTAACATTAAATGCTGGCTCGAATTTACGGTAGGCCTTAAAACGCTGACATGGATTATATAGTCGCCCCACCAGGCCTCGCTGCCACAACAGCAATAGTGAGCTGAAGAAGACAGGGCGACCCTGTCGAAATATTCTCAAAGTAAGTTTTTGATTCTGAGTCTAAATACTTTTCTAATGTCGAATCCAGAATCCAGAAACCTATATTCCTATGGATTATATAGTGTTTTAGTGTTGACATGGATTATATAGTGTTTTAGTGCTGACATGGATTATATAGTGGTTTAGTGCTGACATGGATTATGTAGTGTTTTAGTGCTGACATGGATTATATAGTGGTTTAGTGCAATTCTGAACTGTGGCGTGTGGTCTGTGACTGACAATAGTTGAATTACTTGTATAGTAGAACGGAATGATCTCCCCTACATCGTTTGGTGACCTTGGGAGACAAAATCGTCTAAAGCCAGGGTAACAAATATTTGTCTTCACAGCACAGAATTGGATGGGTCCCATGCATTTCCAGTAAATTCTCTTCTTTATTCTTACCCCTTCCTCTTCCAGTTTTCGTTTTGCTAAAATCAAACAAACGTCGTGGTAATGACCACAGAGGAATAGTTTGCCTACAATCAACTTTCACCTGTACTTATTTGTTCCAAAATGCTACGACTGTAACACATCTCTGACGTATATGAGCATGCGTGTACGTACACAGACACACACATACACAGAGTTAACATCACACACACACACACACACACACACACACACACACACACACACACACACACACACACACATACACACACACACACACACACACACACACACACACCACACACACACACACACTACACACTACACACACACACACACACACACACACACACACACACACACACGCACACACACACACAC
>CM031602.1:90921036-90928536 GCA_018398815.1 Conus ventricosus | reverse complement strand
TGATCATCATCATGATCATCATCATCATCATCATCATCACCACCATAATCTGTGTGTGTGTGTGTGTGTGTGCGTGCGTGCGTGCGTGCGTGCGTGCGTGCGTGCGTGCGTGCGTGCGTGCGTGCGTGCGTGCGTGCGTGCGTGCGTGCGTGCGTGCGTGGTGTGTGTGTGTGTGTGTGTGTGTGTGTGTGTGCGTGTTTACAGCTCCCCATCTATCTCTGTCTAGGTAGTGACAGGTCCATCTGTCCATGCTGTCAGCGTCAGAACCGCCTGGGTGGGGCTGTGTGGGGAGCGGCCGGCATGAGCCACGTGCAGACAAGGCCGCTGAGGGCACATGGAAGGGCAGACAGTGCCGCTCAGGGCACATGGAAGGGCAGACAATGCCGCTGAGGGCACATGGAAGGGCAGACAATGCCGCTGAGGGCACATGGAAGGGCAGACAGTGCCGCTCAGGGCACATGGAAGGGCAGACAATGCCGCTGAGGGCACATGGAAGGGCAGACAATGCCGCTGAGGGCACATGGAAGGGCAGACAGTGCCGCTGAGGGCACATGGAAGGGCAGACAAGGCCGCTGAGGGCACATGGAAGGGCAGAAAATGCCGCTGAGGGCACATGGAAGGGCAGACAGTGCCGCTGAGGCACATGGAAGGGCAGACAATGCCGCTGAGGACACATGGAAGGGCAGACAACAACGGTCGACACACTGACAACAATTGAGCGTTGTTGCCAGTGATGTTGTTGCCAGTGATGTTGTTGTTGCCAGTGATGTTCTTGCCAGTGATGTTCTTGCCAGTGATGTTGTTGTTGCCAGTGATGTTGTTGTTGCCAGTGATGTTCTTGCCAGTGATGTTATTGTTGCCAGTGATGTTGTTGCCAGTGATGTTGTTGCCAGTGACGTTGTTGTTGCCAGTGATGCTGTTGTTGCCAGTGATGTTATTGCCAGTGATGTTGTTGTTGCCAGTGATGTTGTTGCCAGTGATGATGTTGCCAGTGATGTTGTTGCTAGTGATGTTGTCAGTGATGTTGTTGCCAGTGATGTTGCAAGTGATGTTGCCAGTGATTGATGTGTCAGTGATGTTGTTGCCATTGATGATGTTGTCAGTGATGTTGTTTCCAGTAATGATGTTGTCAGTGATGTTGCTGTCAGCGATGTTGTTGTCAGTGATGTTTGTTGTTGCCAGTGATGATGTTGCCAGTGATGTTGTTGTCAGTGATGATGTTGCCAGTGATGATGTTGTCAGTGATGTTGTTGTCAGTGATGTTGCCCGTGATGATGTTGTCAGTGATGTTGTTGCCCGTGATGATGTTGTCAGTGATGTTGTTGGCAGTGATGATGTTGTCAATGATGATGTTGCCAGTGATGATGTTGCCAGTGATGTTGTTGCCAGTGATGATGTTGTCAATGATGATGTTGCCAGTGATGATGTTGCCAGTGATGATGTTGCCAGTGATGTTGTTGTCTTCTTGTTTTTGTTTCAGCTTCTCCGCTTTCTTCAATATTCGTGCAAAATTTAACAACGTTTCTGCAGTTGTTTCGCAGTAATCTAGCATACGTTTTCAACAAGATGGCGCGCTGAAATACAGACTGTCATGCAGCGAACCTTTGAAACATTCGTCCTCGCACATTAATGCGTTTTGATAGCAACTAGATGTTTCGTCAACAGGGGGTGGGGTAGGGGAAAGTAGGACACTGGGGGTAGTAGAAGGAGAGATGGGGGGTTTATCAATGGCTTGTTCACAGTGGAGTCACCCTAAATTCGCTTGTAGTTTACAGCGCTGAGGAGTTAGCTCCCTGTGCAGTGAGTATAAGGATGAGGCAGAGCCATGCGCGCGCGCAGGAAGGGATGGACAATGCGCTGGAGAGGTGAGAAATAGTCAGCAGTGCTCGCGTGCTTCTCTTTACCTTGAAACAACAGTGAAAAATGAACTGAGTCGGGGTGATAGGAATGTTCACAATTAAGACAGTGTCATTTTGTCTGTCGTTTATCTCGATGAGCTTCCAACAACAACAACAACAACAACACACAACAACACAACAACACACACACACACACACACACACACACACACCACACACACACACACACACACACACACACACATACACACACACACACACACACACACACACACACACACACACACACACACGCGCGCGCACGCGCACATTCACATACGCACACGTGCACGCACACGCACAAACGCACACACACACACACACACACACACACTTTCTCTCTCTCTCTCTCTCTCTCTCTCTCTCATGGACCCGGTGCGCGCGCGCATACACCACACACACACACACACACCACACCCCACACACACACGCACACACGCGCGCGCGCGCCACACACACACACACACACACACACACACACACACACACACCCCACACACACACACGGATTTAGTGCCTATGAATAGCCGGAACGAATAATTCTGAATAGTTTACTTTTTAGAAGTGTTAAGACAAAGAACTTAACACGGACATTTTTAAACAAAACGATGACCATTAAAGTTTCAATGATGAAAATAGATTGACCCAGGAAAAATGTTTTTTTTTTAATGTTACATCCATGTCACTATACCCCTCCTTCTCCTTTTTCTTTTTAGCAGCTTTACAACTGTTTTAAATTACAATAAAAAAAAATCGTTCTTTAACAGAGGCTCGCTTTAAAACATCAGCAGATCAGATTCAAGCGTGTTTTTGTCACCTTTGGATTGGTTTACACGGCACACTCATACAGTGGGAATCGTTTGTTTAAAACTGGGGTGAACTGAGCATAATGAGTTGTAGAATGACTCAGCTTTGGAAGAGGAGAAGTCATAAACAGAATTTCTTCGCTTTTGAGCAAACTGACAGACAACCAAAATTTCTAATCAGTGTGATCTGATTCTCAAGTTAGATGTTTTGTGCTTTAAAAGCAAGAGATGATATGTGTTAGTCATTTAGTCGCTGATCTGCTGTGAAAAAAATATACGTTGTCAGAAAAATAGGATGTACTGTAATAAATAGAAGGATGTTCCGTCTCCTTCTCCCTCCTCCCTGCACCCCCCCCCCCACCAAAAAAAAAAAAAAAAAAATTCAGGGAAATCTTGCATACGTCCTCATCAGACTTCTGCCGTGTAGAAGCTTATTTAATCATTAGTTAATTTATTTTGTTTTACTACTAATAGTTTTTTGGACCACGCAGTGCTCTCTCTGTCTGTCTGTCTGTGCGTGTGTCTGTCTGTCTGTCTCTCTCTCTGTGTGTGCAGGACCTGGGTGGAAATCTTCACAGTCCTAGTGGTCAGTTTCAGGGGAGGTAACTCAGGCTGTTGTTCCAATCGTCTCATCCGCGGCAGCAGCAAAGCGCACTGTCAACACCATCAGTCTGTTTAATCGCCACCAAACGAAGGTAATTCACCCACCACATCGCCTATCTTAGTCATCATCATGCTAATTTTCATCAAACCTCCCCTCCACCCTCCCCCCCCCCCACTCCCCGCTCCCGTGGCCTCTCCCTTCTCACTCTCAGACGATGTCGGGGTGACAAAACCAAACCGGAGCCAATCAAGGGAGATAATGAACCAACGTGGCAGCACCCCGGGCGGGAAAGATTGGATTCCCGGTGGCGCTGTGGTTTTGTAAGATGGTCATTGGAGGGCAGTTCTGAAGCGACAATGACTGTCTCACAATACTCAGCGCCTCGAGGGCTGAGCGGCGGCTGTGACAAGTCATGACGTTAACGACGAGCCGACCGCGGTGGTCGCATCAAGACCTACGCTGTCAACGGCGCGAGGTAAAGAATGTATAATTAAATAGAAAAATCACAATACCACTCATCTAATTTTCGGCCACGTGGCCTTTTTCAAGAGAAAAAAACAAAAACAATGCAACTATGTAATATCCATCTTTGGTGACTGGTCAGGGCAAAGAATTGACGTCATAAATATCTTACACAATTTCTGACATCATAATGTGTGATGTCATCAACAAGAGAAATTTGTAACAACCCTATCCAGATTTACCTGTAATGCTAGGTTCACACTATGGAAACTGTGGGAAACTCTGGCAGTCTGCGCGTTAAAGAAAACTGCTTTGGAAACCGTCTATAAATAAATGTGACTGGAGTTTCTGTCGACAATGTGAACGCTCGACGAAATTATACAGAAACTGCGAAGCTCCTCCCCTTTTTGCTCTTTTCGCGCCATTCACGCTGTGCGCGCGAGCCACACTGCGTTTTGCACGGACTTCCCTGCTATTTTTCGCCTTTCTTTTTTTTGTGGTCAATTTCAGTCAGTCTCGTGTACAAAAACTTTGTTGCCTACCTGTTCACACTTTGGAAACGATATGGAAACTCGGTAGCGTCAGTGTCCTAGTTTCTTCTCGGCCTGTATTTCCAAACAACTTTTGCAGACTGAGATGGAAGGAAACAGGATTGGCAAATCTATCGGGAATATCCGATAGAGGTAATGCAGTTTGTTGAAGGGGGTAATGTGAGTTTTCTCTGTGCAGATTTCGGTTACCCGACAAGAAATTGGGGCTGTTTCCAGGCCGGTTTCCATAGTGTGAACTAAGCATAAACAACATTGATGAATTGCAGGAAATTTATACATATTTTTCAGGTGACAGTTCTTGTATGCCATGCACAGTCACAGACAGGACTATGGTCATATATTCTATGGTTGCAGTTTCATTGTGATTTATGGAGCGTATTGTTATGTTTTTGAAGTACATTGGTTACTGTATAACTACACACAGACACACACACAACTTGCACCCCTTCCTGCCCCAACCCCCCCCCCCTTTTTTTTTGTTCCTTGTTGATGACATCACACATTATGATGTCAGAAATTGTGTAAGATATTTATGACGTCAATTCTTTGCCCTGACCAGTCACCAAAGATGGATATTACATGGTTGCATTGTTTTTGTTTTTTTCTCTTGAAAAAGGCCACGTGGCCGAAAATTAGATGAGTGGTATTGTGATTTTTCTATACCGTTTTCTTCCCTTTGGAGGACTATTGCTTTTGTGTCGTATAATTAAATAGTTATGCTTTTCTTCTTTTTGAATTATTCCGGTGCTGCTGTTTCTTTCTTTTCTTTCTTCTTCTTCTTTCTTTCTTTCGTTCTTTCAATCCAACTCGGCTTGAGAAAGGAAGTTTGTGTGGTTCAGAATGGTTGGATTTCAAATAGGTATCAGAGGACATTTGAATGCAGGTTGGATACTTGTCGGCGAAGTGTCATTTACGTGTCATGTCAGTTTGGTTTTGTGAACTCAAGTGTTAGCTCACTTAACACTAAATTATCCTTGTTCGTCGTCGGCCATACACATCCACACATCCCCAGTAGTTATTGGAGTACAAAGGGACAGAACTCTGAATTGCTATCAGTAAGAGAAATAGTAGTAGCAGACTTGAGGTAAGCAAAATCGACACTGAAACTGCAACTCAAAATACGGTAAACAAAATTAAGAACAAGCAACTAAGGCTACTTGAAATCAAAAGGAAAGCCATTGATCATGACATTCTTAATGGCAGCGTTCAATTTGAGAAGAAAAAAAAAAAAAGAAAAGAAAAAAAGAAAAGAAAAGAAGGAGAGCGCTGCTGATAGCAACGATCCATCATGGCGTAGAGCTCACTGGCTTCTTTAATAACAGACAGACTGGCATTGACAATGGGAAGGAGAAAGCAGAATGAATCAAGTTCCACGTAGATCTAATGCTGTGCTAGTTGTTTCCCCAAGAATTCTGAGGACTAGCTTTATCTTATCAGACTTTAACATCCTATGCTATTTGAAGATAAATACTTCTATATGACTACAGAAACAAAAAAAACAAAAAAAAAAGAAAAAAGAGAAAAAAAGAAAAAAAAGAAGAGAAAAGAAAAAAAAGGAAGGAAAAACAGCCCGCCCCCCCACTCACCCCTACCCATAACTGTGTGGGCCAGGTCAAACTGTTTAAAGCCCAGCAGACACCGGGGCCACGTGTAGGCCGGAGTCGGTCAGCATCTCAACAGAGATGAGCATCCGTGGATGGGGTAAAGGAGGCCCAGTGAGTACAGTCACCAGCCCCTGTCCCACATAAAATGCCGCTTTAATGACTGCATACACACAGACACACACAGACACACACACACACACACACACACACCACACACGCACACGCACGCACGCACGCACGCACGCACGCACGAACGCACGCACGCACACACACACACACACACACACACACACACACACACACACACACACACACAGCGCTATACGTCATTTTTCTTTGTTAAACTGCCTTTTCTTATGTAGTCATATTTACACCTTCTTCGACTAGATCAAGTGCCTACATTTATTTATAAAATCGTATGATACTGAGTCATTCATTCGTGGGGTCACTGTCGTCTGACGGAGTCATTCATTCGTGGGGTCACTGTCGTCTGAGTCATTCATTCGTGGGGTCACTGTCGTCTGAGTCATTCATTCGTGGGGTCACTGTCGTCTGACTGAGTCATTCATTCGTGGGGTCACTGTCGTCTGAGTCATTCATTCGTGGGGTCACTGTCGTCTGACTGAATCATTCATTCGTGGGGTCACTGTCGTCTGAGTCATTCATTCGTGGGGTCACTGTCGTCTGAGTCATTCATTCGTGGGGTCACTGTCGTCTGACTGAATCATTCATTCGTGGGGTCACTGTCGTCTGAGTCATTCATTCGTGGGGTCACTGTCGTCTGACTGAGTCATTCATTCGTGGGGTCACTGTCGTCCGAGTCATTCATTCGTGGGGTCACTGTCGTCTGAGTCATTCATTCGTGGGGTCACTGTCGTCTGAGTCATTCATTCGTGGGGTCACTGTCGTCTGAGTCATTCATTTGTGGGGTCACTGTCCTCTGACTGAGTCATTCATTCGTGGGGTCACTGTCGTCTGATCAGGTGATTAATTCGATGCAACGCTGTCCTCCGAGTAAGCCCACGAGTGTAGGACTCAATCAGATGACAATCAGACGCAATGAATGAATGAATAAATAGACGAATGAACTACCGAGGGCAGTATCAGTTCACACGTAGACGTTAATAAAGGACAGAGAGTCCGAGTTGGTGAATGACTTACTTGACTTATTCCCGTTGGCTCCTAGTGGAGCATAGGTCATCCACGAGCCTTTTCCATCTCTGCCTGTCCTGGGCGGCGACTTCCAGCTGGCCCCAGGAATAGCCCAGTCGAGTTGTCTCCGCCTCCGTTGATCTTCTCCAGGTGGTGCATGGTCGGCCTCTCTTGCGTCTTCCCTGTGGGTTCCATCGCAAGGCATGGCGGACAACGCTGGATGCTGGTTTTCTGAGGGTATGGCCAAGCCAGCCCCACTTCCTGCGCTTAATTTGATCTTCAATGGGCTCTTGTCCGGCTCTTCTCCACAAGTCTTCGTTTGTGACCATGTCCTGCCACCTGATGCCGAGTTGGTGAATATTTGACTTCAATTGGCATCCCGTACCAGTAAACGTTAGGCCCTTGATGTGTTCGAAGGAGTAA
>CM031602.1:90916036-90918536 GCA_018398815.1 Conus ventricosus | reverse complement strand
CATCAATGTGATGTGGATTTCTTTCCGACTCTTTGAATAAGCATGATACATATGAACCAATTGGCTTTAATGAAGATATCTGTCTCGCCCATTTAAGAAAATTGATTTCTGATTTTATTTGTACTTCTTCCGAGACAATGTTGTCAATTGTTGAGGTCCTAAGAACGTGCTTTGCACAGGCAAGATTTCGATATTCATCCAAAGGCAGTTCTCCAGTTTCTGTATAAGATCATCGTGCTGGTTCAGGTTTTGTAATACCAACTTAAAAAAAAGAAAAGTCATACTTCATTGGTAAAAATCGATCAATATTTTCCGCCGAACTCGTTGCTGTACTTATGGCTCTTAATTACACAGTTGATCTTCCATTGAACATTTTTCAAATTTTATTCTGCGTCGATTCTCAGTCCGTACTGTATGCTTCACGTTCATTTGATTACAAGAAAAAAATCCAAAATGATGATAGAAATCAATCAAATGATTAACATTTTAGTTTTTAAAGGGGACCAATATCGCCTTTTGTCGGCTTCCTTCACATGCTGGATTGTATTCAAATGACTGTGCTGATAGAGCCGCAAGAAAAGGTACAACGCAAGACAGGGAATCTATAGAAAATAAACCTTCCATTATCCGTTATAGAGGGGTATCATCTACTGGAGCAAGCATCGTGGAACAAAGTTTCAAAATCTCTCCACAGGAAGGAGAAATTCTCCACAATATTAATTAATTCCGATGATTTGGCAAACAAAATAGCTGTGGATTATAGAAACATTTTCAATTTTAGACACATTACTTCGCTGTCTTTTAGGACAAAGCCTTCAAAACAAAATTCAGCAAGAATGTTAAATGTCTCTGCGGTGAACAAATTCCAAACCAACACATTCTTCTGGAATGCCAGAGACTGAGACCTATTTTACCCGGTATTTCTGAAAGTTGTCTTGAAAGTATCATTGAGAACTTTAGTTTATTGTTTGAATTTTTTTTTTTATTACGTTTTCGATATTACCACCTCCTTCAAGGGCGTCATAGGATGATCATGGTCTGTTTGATTGTTGGTGACATAACACAACAACAGCAAGCCGCCATGGCAGAGTGGTTTACGCCGCAGGTTCCCCGGTGAGAGGTCATGGGTTCCATTCCCATAGGCCGGAGCTGAGTTTACTATGGCCTGCAACGGGAAGACTGGGAATATACAGTTGGATTTTGTCCACTTAACGAATTTTTTTTTTTTTGCGCCGAATATGAGAAGATAAGTGGTTTCTCGTTCTTTGTTTTCACTGTCCTAAATGTTATTTGTTTTCGCCTGAAGAAGACCCAAGAGGTCGAAATGCATTGTGTCTTGTCCTGTATTTTGTTTGTCTATGTCCTTGGCGGTAACTATCCCCCTCTATTTCTAATTTTTTCTTCATTTCCGCCCTCAGTCACTCCGTTTTGAAATTAACGTCCAGCGGTTTAAGGCAGACCGTGTCAGTTGAACAGCTGAGCATTAGGGAAGGGACAAGTGTACCACTACACCGGGACACACCAGAACGACAACACATGATGAGGAGGCAGTGAAAGTGACCCTTTTTTTTGGTCTGATGCGAGAGGGATTCGAACTCTCAACGCCTGACTTTTTGTTAACTGGTCGGTGTCCTGCCCTGAGGTATAGTGGCACCCATGTCTGTTAGTTAACTGGCCGGTGTCCTGAGGTATTGTGGCACCTATGACTGTTAGTTAATTGGCCGGTGTCCTGAGGTATTACGGCACCCATGTCTGTTAGTGAACTGGCCGGTGTCCTTCCCTGAGGTATTACGGCACCCATGTCTGTTAGTGAACTGGCCGGTGTCCTGAGGTATTACGGCACCCATGTCTGTTAGTGAACTGGCCGGTGTCCTGAGGTATTACGGCACCCATGTCTGTTAGTGAAATGGCCGGTGTCCTTCCCTGAGGTATTACGGCATCCATGTCTGTTAGTTAACTGGCCGGTGTCCTGAGGTATTACGGCACCCATGTCTGTTAGTTAACTGGCCGGTGTCCTCTCCTGAGGTATTACGGCACCCATGTCTGTTAGTTAAGTGGCCGGTGTCCTGAGGTATTACGGCACCCATGTCTGTTAGTGAACTGGCCGGTGTCCTTCCCTGAGGTATTACGGCATCCATGTCTGTTAGTTAATTGGCCGGTGTCCTGAGGTATTACGGCACCCATGTCTGTTAGTTAACTGGCCGGCGTCCTGCCCTGAGGTATTACGGCACCCATGTCTGTTAGTTAACTGGCCGGTGTCCTGAGGTATTACGGCACCCATGTCTGTTAGTTAACTGGCCGGTGTCCTGAGGTATTACGGCACCCATGTCTGTTAGTGAACTGGCCGGTGTCCTTCCCTGAGGTATTACGGCACCCATGTCTGTTAGTTAACTGGCCGGTGTCCTGAAGTATTACGGCACCCATGTCTGTTAGTGAACTGGCCGGTGTCCTTCCCTGAGGTATTACGGCATCCATGTCTGTTAGTTAACTGGCCGGTGTC
>CM031602.1:90861036-90911036 GCA_018398815.1 Conus ventricosus | reverse complement strand
TGGTGACGTTGTGCAGTGTTGTCCCGCTTTGAACAGTGTGTTGGTTCCGTTGTTGGTGACGATGCCGTCGAGGATCACGTGCAGGGCGAGGAGGGCAGCGTCAGGTCAGACCAGTCCTTTGAGGAGGGCGCCCTTCTTGAGGCTGAGGGCCGGCATGGCGGGGGTGGAGCCCTCCTCGGTCGGCGCCGGCTTCTCCGAGGGTTCCATCACGGTGCTAGCCTTACCCTGCAGCAGGCTGCAACACATTCAGACAGGCTGGACATGATGAAGTCATCATGGTGCTACCCTTACCCTGCAGCAGGCTGCAACACATTCAGACAGGCTGGACATGATGAAGTCATCATGGTGCTAGCCTTACCCTGCAGCAGGCTGCAACACATTCAGACAGGCTGGACACGATGAAGTCATCATGGTGCTAGCCTTACCCTGCAGCAGGCTGCAACACATTCAGACAGGCTGGACATGATGAAGTCATCATGGTGCTAGCCTTACCCTGCAGCAGGCTGCAACACATTCAGACAGGCTGGAAATGATGACGTCATCACGGTGCCAGCCTTACCCTGCAGCAGGCTGCAACACATTCAGACAGGCTGGACATGATGACGTCATCACGGTGCCAGCCTTACCCTGTAGCTGGACATGACGAAGTCATCATGGTGCCAGCCTTACCTGTAGCTGGACATGATGACGTCATCATGGTGCCAGCCTTACCCTGTAGCTGGCCATGATGACGTCATCATGGTGCCAGCCTTACCCTGTAGCTGGACATGACGAAGTCATCATGGTGCCAGCCTTACCCTGAAGCTGGACATGATGAAGTCATCATGGTGCCTGCCTTACCCTGTAGCTGGACATGACGAAGTCATCATGGTGCCAGCCTTACCCTGTAGCTGGACATGACGAAGTCATCATGGTGCCAGCCTTACCCTGTAGCTGGACATGAGGAAGTCATCATGGTGCCAGCCTTACCCTGTAGCTGGACATGACGAAGTCATCATGGTGCCAGCCTTACCCTGTAGCTGGACATGACGAAGTCATCATGGTGCCAGCCTTACCCTGTAGCTGGACATGACGAAGTCATCATGGTGCCAGCCTTACCCTGTAGCTGGACATGATGACGTCATCATGGTGCCAGCCTTATCCTGTAGCTGGACATGATGACGTCATCATGGTGCCAGCCTTACCCTGTAGCTGGACATGATGAAGTCATCATGGTGCCAGCCTTACCCTGTAGCTGGACATGATGACGTCATCATGGTGCCAGCCTTACCCTGTAGCTGGACATGATGACGTCATCATGGTGCCAGCCTTACCCTGCAGCTGGACATGATGACGTCATTATGATGCCAGCCTTACCCTGTAGCTGGACATGATGAAGTCATCATGGTGCCAGCCTTACCCTGTAGCTGGACATGATGAAGTTCATGGTGCAAGCCTTACCCTGTAGCTGGACATGATGACGTCATCATGGTGCCAGCCTTACCCTGTAGCTGGACATGATGAAGTTCATGGTGCCAGCCTTACCCTGTAGCTGGACATGATGAAGTCATCATGGTGCCAGCCTTACCCTGTAGCCGGACATGATGAAGTTCATGGTGCCAGCCTTACCCTGTAGCTGGCTGGACACGATAAAGTGAACCACAACCATCTCACTACCACACCAAGTCTTGTCGAGGACGACGAAGACGATGACGATAATCACAGATTGAGCATCAATATCAACAGTGACATGACCAGGGTTTTTTTGCAATGAATTTACAGTCACGGCGACTTTCATGACAGCAATCACAGAAAATCAATATCAATATTAACAACATGAGTAAAGACTTTACAAAAAAGGAATTTACTGCTACGACGACGATAATGACAACAATGACAGGCATTAAATATAATATCAACAACTCAACAAAGATTTCACAACGAGCTCGTAACGACGACGACGACGACGACGACAACTATTCAAAGTTTAGTATTTTACTGTAAAATTGTACCTGGAAAAATAATGTATACTTATACCAACAGTTACAGACAATGAATATTGATGTCAACAATGACGTGAGCCACGATTTAACAACAATCTAGTCGTCAATAAGGACGACCACATACCACGTCAATAAGACAAGGAAAAAAAAAGGTTTAAACGTTTGATCACAATCCACATCTCCACACAACGCCACATAACGGTCTTACACAGATAGTGATTTTGCAGAACGGGCTGAAGAACCAGGCGCCGTGTTACAGTGCGTAACTGACGAATTACGCGCTGAGAGGTCGAGGGTTCGAGACTCATCTGAGGCATACACTCGTGGAACCTGTCAGTGTTGGCGAACTCATGTCTAGTTTAAAGAGTGATCTGAGCCTTAAACGGGAAGACTGAAGCCACAAGGTCGAAGTTCATCCAGCAAAGCATGGCTTTCTGACAGTAGATTAAAAAAGGGGATTCCTATGCCGCCGAACGAAGGAATGAACACATTACAAAACAAACACTACGCGTTTCGACCTCTTTTTCCTTTTCAGGCGTGCCAATCAAAACGAAGGACGAACAGAAGGCTCTTTTCGCCTCAAACGGGGCGCAAAATGAAATGGCGCCCAATCTTGCTCCCAGATTGAGGAATGGAATTAGCAGGCACAGCCACCGTCAATAAGCGCGAGGCACGGAATCATAGTTATGAGGAATGTGAATGCGCATGAAGTTTGGGATCAAAAGGGGTTTATGTAAATGCGCACGAGGTAATCAGTAATTATCACTAATTTGAATGCACACGATGTATGAAACCTATGGATAGTGTGCACGCTCACCAGGCATTGAACTACAAGGTTCGTATACAAGCTTACTAGACATTACTTGAAAGCACCGCCACGTTTATTCTTTTCACTATATATACCTGCAACTGATTCATGTTTTATTCCTCGGCTAGAGGTCCCAAAGGAAATCTTACACGAGGCTGGGAACAATAAACGGTATATAACGAACACGTAGAGTAACTTTTGCTCCCAGAATGATATCATTACACGCCCATAACTTCTAACTAATGTTGCTTTACGCGTGTAATTATCTTATCCTGGGAGCAAGAACAGCCCCACTTCTTTTCCGAAATGTACCATTTAGATATTTCTAAGTACTGACCATTATAATCAAATCACTATTAAGGTGTACGCATTCCATCTTCAGCGATGATCAAAGCTATTGTTCGCCTTTTCACACACTTTTCGGCGGATCAGCGGTGTTAACAACCTAGACGAAACTTTTCACATAAACCTTGAACTACTTTCCAAACAGACGAGCATTAATTTGACATGAAACCTTTGTGACGAATATTGAATTACTTCGCAACCTCCTCCCTCCCTCCAATCCTCTGCTGTCCATGACTTTTTCACTCAGAACCAGTGATGTACATCTTTCCAAACGTATTCTCCTACCACCACCAATGGCGTCAGGACAAGACAGAGAGGGAAGAGAACTGGCCAAACATCGGAGTTATGTCTGATATCCAACTTCTGCTGGTTGGCTAGGTTCTCCACTCGGCTCCATAACCTGTCTCTTACTTATTCTACCCCCCCTTCCCCTCTATGACTGTATGACTACCCCAATGCTCCATGTAGGCCTCTATGACTACTGCCATGCTCCATGTGGGCCTCTACAACTACTCCTATGCTCCATGTGGGCCTATATGACTACTCCCATGCTCCACGTGGGCCTATATGACTACTGCCATGCTCCATGTGGGCCTCTATGACTGTATGACTACCTCGATGCTCCATGTGGACCTCTATGACTGCATGACTACCTCCATGCTCCATGTGGGCCTCTATGACTGTATGACTACCTCGACGCTCCATGTGGACCTCTATGACAGTGTGACTACCTCCATGCTCCATGTGGGCCTCTATGACTGTATGACTACCTCCATGCTCCATGTGGACCTCTATGACTGTATGACTACCTCCATGCTCCATGTGGGTCTCTATGACTGTATGACTACCTCCATGCTCCATGAGGGCCTCTATGACTACTCCCATGGTCCATGTGGGCCTATATGACTACTCCCATGCTCCATGTGGGCCTCTATGACTACTGCCATGCTCCATGTGGGCCTCTAAGACTGTATGACTACCTCCATGCTCCATGTGGGCCTCTATGACTGTATGACTACCTCCATGCTCCATGTGGGCCTCTATGACAGTATGACTACCCCCATGCTCCATGTGGGCCTATATGACTACTGCAATGCTCCATGTGGGCCTCTATGACTGCATGACTACCTCCATGCTCCATGTGGGCCTCTATGACTGTATGACTACCCCCATGCTCCATGTGGGCCTATATGACTACTGCCATGCTCCATGTGGGCATCTATGACTGCATGACTACCTCGATGCTCCATGTGGGCCTCTTTGACTGTATGACTACCTCCATGCTCCATGTGGGCCTCTATGACTATATGACTACCCCCATGCTCCATGTGGGCCTATATGACTATATGACTACCCCCATGCTCCATGTGGGCCTCTATGACTGTATGACTACCCCCATGCTCCATGTGGGCCTATATGACTACTGCCATGCTCCATGTGGGCCTCTATGACTGCATGACTACCTCCATGCTCCATGTGGGCCTCTATGACTGTATGACTACCTCCATGCTCCATGTAGGCCTCTTTGACTGTTTGACTACCCCCATGCTCCATGTGGGCCTATATGACTACTGCCATACTCCATGTGGGCCTCTATGACTGCATGACTACCTCGATGCTCCATGTGGGCCTCTATGACTGTATGACTACCTCCATGCTCCATGTGGGCCTCTATGACTGTATGACTACCCCCATGCTCCATGTGGGCCTCTATGACTGTATGACTACCTCCATGCTCCATGTGGGCCTCTATGACTGTATGCTACCTCCATGCTCCATGTGGACCTCTATGACTGTATGACTACCTCCATGCTCCATGTGGGCCTCTATGACTGTATGACTACCTCCATGCTCCATGTGGGCCTCTTGACTGCATGACTACTCCATGCTCATGTGGGTATCTATGACTGTATGACTACTCGATGCTCCATGTGGACCTCTATGACTGTATGACTACCTCCATGCTCCATGTGGGCCTCTATGACTGTATGACTACCTCGATGCTCCATGTGGATCTCTATGACTGTGTGACTACCTCCATGCTCCATGTGGGCCTCTATGACTGTATGGCTACCTCCATGCTCCATGTGGACCTCTATGACTGTATGACTACCTCCATGCTCCATGTGGGTCTCTATGACTGTATGACTACCTCCATGCTCCATGAGGGCCTCTATGACTACTCCCATGGTTCATGTGGGCCTATATGACTACCCCATGCTCCATGTGGGCCTCTATGACTACTGCCATGCTCCATGTGGACCTCTATGACTGTATGACTACCTCCATGCTCCATGTGGGCCTCTATGACTGTATGACTACCTCCATGCTCCATGTGGGCCTCTATGACAGTATGACTACCCCATGCTCATGTGGGCCTATATGACTACTGCCATGCTCCATGTGGGCCTCTATGACTGCATGACTACCTCCATGCTCCATGTGGGCCTCTATGACTGTATGACTACCCCATGCTCCATGTGGGCCTATATGACTACTGCCATGCTCCATGTGGGCATCTATGACTGCATGACTATCTCCATGCTCCATGTGGGCCTCTTTGACTGTATGACTACCTCCATGCTCCATGTGGGCCTATATGACTACTGCCATGCTCCATGTGGGCCTATATGACTATATGACTACCCCATGCTCCATGTTGGCCTATATGACTGTATGACTACCCCCATGCTCTATGTGGGCCTCTATGACTGTATGACAACCCCCATGCTCCATGTGGGCCTCTATGACTGTATGACTACTGCCATGCTCCATGTGGGCCTCTATGCTGCATGACTACCTCGATGCTCCATGTGGGCCTCTATGACTGTATGACTACCTCCATGCTCCATGTGGGCCCCTATGACTGTATGACTACCCCATGCTCCATGTGGGCCTATATGACTACTGCCATGCTCCATGTGGACCTCTATGACTGTATGACTACCTCCATGCTCATGTGGGCTTCTATGACTGTATGACTACCTCCATGCTCCATGTGGGCCTCTATGACTGCATGACTACCTCCATGCTCCATGTGGGCATCTATGACTGCATGACTACCTCATGCTCCATGTGGGTATCTATGACTCTATGACTACCTCCATGCTCCATGAGGGCCTCTATGACTACCCCCATGCTCCATGAGGGCCTCTATGACTACTCCCATGCTCCATGTGGGCCTATATGACTACTCCCATGCTCCATGTGGCCTATATGACTACTGCCATGCTCCATGTGGGCCTCTATGACTGTATGACTACCTCCATGTTCCATGAGGACTCTATGACTACTGCCATGCTCCATGTGGGCCTCTAAGACTGTATAACTACCCCCGTGCTCCATGTGGGCCTCTAGGACTACTGCCATGCTCCATGTGGGCCTCTATGACTGTATGACTACTCCCATGCTCCATGAGGGCCTCTATGACTGTATGATTACTCCCATGCTCCATGTGGGCCTCTATGACTGTATGACTACTCCCATGCTCCATGTGGGCCTCTATGACTGTATGACTACCCCCATGCTCCATGTGGGCCTCTATGACTGTATGACTACCCCCATGCTCCATGTGTGCCTCTATGACTGTATGACTATTCCCATGCTCCATGTGGGCCTCTATGACTGCATGACTACCTCCATGCTCCATGTGGGCCTCTATGACTGTATGACTACTCCCACGCTCCATGTGGGCCTCTATGACTGTATGACTACCCCCATGCTCCATGTGGGCCTCTGTGGATGTATGACTACCCCCATGCTCCATGTGGGCCTCTATGACTGCATGACTACCCCCATGCTCCATGTGGGCCTCTATGACTGTATGACTACCCCCATGCTCCATGTGGGCCTCTATGACTGTATGACTACCTCCATGCTCCATGTGGGCCTCTATGACGGTATGACTACCTCCATGCTCCATGTGGGCCTCTATGACTGCATGACTACCCCATGCTCCATGTGGGCCTCTATGACTGTATGACTACCCCCATGCTCCATGTGGGCCTCTATGACTGTATGACTACCCCATGCTCCATGTGGGCCTCTATGAGTGTATGACTAACCCCCATGCTCCATGTGGGCCTCTATGACTGTAGGACTACCCCCATGCTCCATGGAGGCCTCTATGGCTGTATGACTACGCCCATGCTCCATGTGGGCCTCTATGACTGCATGACTACCTCCATGCTCCATGTTGGCCTCTATGACTGTATGACTACTCCCACGCTCCACGTGGGCCTCAATGACTGTATGACTACCTCCATGCTCCATGTGGGCCTCTATGACTGTATGACTACTCTCATGCTCCATGTGGGCCTCTATGACTGTGTCACGAGTTTGTCACGAGGCCTACGACGTTTGACCCATCTAGGGTGGCGGAATTATTCGTTTGTTTATTGTCGTTGCTGTTGTCGTGTATCCGTCCCTTGATGTGGCTTGTGGTGCGGTTGCACCTTGGTGTAGTTCAGCTCAACTTCGGTTTGCTTTCTCTCTCTCTCTCTCTAATTCCACTGCCCGTGCTATTCATCCTGCAGGTTCACGGGTGGCCGGTACCTTTCTCTCGAACTTGCTGTCTATCGGCCTCTCGCCTGTCTTTTTACCTGTCGCACGTGCTTCGTTTCTTTTAGTTTGAAGTATGCTCACTCTGTGACGCAGCATGGCATGTTGGCCGCCATTGCTGAGGGGGGTTAGCTTTTCACTCGAGGGGAAGATTTTCCGGGGAGGCCTGCCCCAGTCTGGTTCTTCACCTATCATCGAGAGTACAGTCAAAAATTTTCAACCCCGCACCCCCTGTGGGAGAGGACACACTTCTTCTGTTTCCGCTCTTCGCCTTTTCCTGACGGGACGGGGGTAGAGAGAGTGTTTGACCCCCCCTTTGGGGGTCACCCAGGTAGCTGGTAAGCATCAGTTTCGGGTTTTGTTTTTTTTGGGTTTTGTTGTTTTTAGCCGGCTTAGTCTTCTTTTTTCGCAATTTTCTTTTTTTTTCGAAAATTTTAAAGAAAATTTTTTTGAACCTTTTCTTGGTAATTCGATCTTTAACCCGGCCCTTCAAAAAATTTTCCAAAAATTTTTTTTCCCCCTTTATGCATCTGGGGATGCGTGCGTGGGGGGGGAGAGAGAACCTGGTGATTCGGGGTTTGGGAAATTGCTTGGGCTCGCTCGTCCGCCCCGCACATTCGGGACTCTTTTCTTTGGGCCACCGTCTTTGTGTTGCAAGGAGAACGTTTTTTATGTTCGCGAGCGGCGTCCATGATTTGTCTTTCGGTGGTGTTGGAGATTTGTGTTTTTTTGAAATGTGTTTTAAAATGACAATTACCATAAATTTTTTTTTGCAAAGTGGGGGCAGTAAAAAAGCTTGGGTCGCTGTTTTGGGTTATTCCTAAAAAAGGGGAAATGTTAAATGGGGATGAAGAAGGGGAAGAATTTATTTGTTTTAACCTTTTTTTTAAATGCATTTTTTACCGCACGTGTGAGAAGCCCCCTATGAAATTTCCTATTCAGGGGGTTTACTGTGGCGTTTATGATTTCCCCCTCCCCCATGCGAGTGGCTGTTAAAAATTTCAGCAGGGGTCAACTGTCTGACGGCGGGGTTCCATTCCCCCTTCTTCCTTCCCCTTCCTTCTTCCTTCCCCCCTTTCCCTTCCTCCCCACTACGTTTTCCCCCCCCCTTTGGGCTTCCCCCGGTTTTAGGGCGGGAGGTGCCACGTGCTGGTTGAGGCCCGCTTTGGCTAACCACGACTGAGGGTGCCACGTGCGGTTGAGGCCACGCTCTGCGGGAACCACGGACTGGTGGTGCCACTGCTGGTTGGGGGCCCCCCTCGGGGGGGACCGGGCGGAGTCCACGCGCTGGTCGGGGCCACGCCCTTGGGGACCGGGACGGGAAAGGGGACCCCCGTCTTGACGGGCCCGGCCCGACCCCCTTCCAGGACCTCCAGTAACGCGCCACGTTTCCCCCCCCCCCCCCCCCCCCCCCCCCCCCCCCCGGGAAAAACTCTTCACTCCCCCCTTTGTGAGTCGGGGGTTTGGGGTTTTTGAGCGCTCCCTGGGGAAAAACCGACCCGGTTGGGCACCTAGTGCGACGGGTGCCCCATGGGCCTGACAGGGGCGGGGGTTGGACGCCCGCCAGGTGTTAGAAGGATCGACTGAAATGTTTTTATTTTGTGTATATTTTACATGTCTGGAATGCTGAAATTTGTGATTTTTACGTCGTATGGTGAAATGTTTTTTTTAAATCGGCAGTTGTGGTTTTGGGAGTCTTGATTGTGATTGTGCTTTGGGTGCGTTGGAGTGCTTGATTGGATCGTGCAGGGTGTGTGTTTTGGGGAATTTTTATTTGCTGGGGTGAAAAAAGGGGGGTTTTTTGTACGTATCTTTATTGTGGGGTCTCTTGGGGGGCGGTGGGGTCAGTCATCCCTTTCACCCCCACCTAGACCGATCCTGTCGGGGGCAGACCCCAGGGGTCGGTCGTGACAATTGGGGGGGGCTCCCCGGGTTTGAGGCTCGACTGCCCTCTTCCGTTTCGGGGAGTACCTTTTTAGTCTGTCTTTTTTGATTCATTTAGTTGGTTTGTCGTGTTTGTATTGTGGGGGGTTTGGCTGGGTGACTCTAGCGTAGGGAGTCTTGGGGGCCTGAAGGAACCCCCGGTGTGTCGGAGTCGAGGTGAACCGAGGGAGTCGCCGCGTCCACCCCTCCTTTCCCCCGGGTACCTCACCGGGTACGGCCGAATCTTCCTTTCTTTGCCGCTCTTTCCCATTCCGTTTTGTATTTAGCAGTTTTTTGTTTTTTTTTCCTACCGGTAAATGAGTAAAGGGGTTGTTCGGACGTTAGTGCCCCTTTGTTTTTTCCCCCCGGACCCCGTCGCCAGTTTGTTTTTTTTTTTTTTCCGGCCAGCCCCCCGCCTGTTGCTCGTGCGTGGAGCGGGGGTTTCCCAATGGGGGCGCCGGACATAGTTTTTTTTTTTTTTTTTTTGGGTGACCCCCACCGCACTGTTGCCTGTTTAGAGCGCGGGTTCCCAGAGGGGGAGCACCGGAACTTTCCGCACACACGCACACAACCCCAACCACATATAACACCCCCCAAAAAATATTTGTTTTCAAGGGGAATGTTTTTTCCCCCTGTATTTGATAACGGGATATATTTGTATGGCAAGTCCGGTGCGGGTGGTATGGTTACCGGGGCTCGAAGAAGAAATTCAAAATGTTTCTGTAGCCCCATATATACCGTACTTCGACCGAAATTTTCTACTATTCCAGTGCTAGGGGTACCCAGCAGTACTTTCATTCTTTTTTCCTAGGGGGGCTTCCTGTCGAGACCCCGACTGGCACTTCCGCTCGGGAACGCGGTAACGAAGAAATGTGGGGTTCTGTTGAGTCGCAGAAAACCAAAGCCCTCTCTTCCAAAGCTTCCCCCGTAAGGGGCATGCCCCGGAAGACTTTTCCCTTTTGGGAAATCGAGAAACCCAGGGACGGGGCAAGGGTCATCCCCCCGTGTCGGGGTGGTGAACCCCGCTCAGGTTCACCCCTTTTCCTTTTTCGGAGCGCGCGTAGGGAAAAGGGGTCGGCGGAAACTCTCCTTTGGGGAAAAGGGTGCTAGAGGGAAACCCCCCGTAGGAAAGCAGACAGTGGAGGCTTGCGCAGAGGAACTGACAGACAGGAAACTGCATAGGGAAGAGGCTACGCCGAGAGGAGGCTACAGGCAGGGAACTCGGTAGGGAAGAGCGCAGAGAGGAGGTGCTCAGCGTAAAGGGGGCTGCCAGACAGGGGATAGCGAGGAAAAAGGGGTCCCTCGTGGGGGAAAACTAACAGGATGGGGGGCTTTTGGTAGGGAGGAATGGAACAACTTTTTTTCGCGGGCTCCCCTCTTAAGTCAGGGGGGTTTTCACCGGAGGGGATAGAAGAGGCCCAAAGTTTAAAACCCCAGAGTTTTAGACTGTGAGGACTTGAAGTTCCTAACATTTTGACAAGGTTCTAGTTCTACCCAAATTTTTGAGGAAAAAAAGGAAAGACCTTTTTTCTGGTTTTCTGGTGCGCAAAAGGGGTTTGGGGCTCAAACCCAAATGATGCGTCTTTGCAGACATGCAGTTTGGGTCGCGTAGCGTTTCCCCCTTACCCCCGAGACGAAAAGGAGGAAGTTCAGTCCATGAAAAAAAAAAACGACGGGACCTTCGTGCAGTTTTTTAAAGGCGCGCAAAAAGCTAGGTACTGGCGTCAGTTGCAAGTTGGACGGAGGATCTACCCTTTAACGCTCACCAACCTTGTCCCCCAAATTGAGGTCCGGGTAGGCGAACAGCACCTCAGGATTTTGCGGGTGCGATTTATACCCTGAGGTGTTTGCTGGCTCCAGAGCTTTTGGGGATCGCCCAGATACGGGGGGAAGCCCTCCACAATTTTTTGGGGAATAAGGCGCCGACAACTGCTAGCGGGGGGGAATAAGGCAGGCAGTCCATCGGGGGCCCCCACCTCGATTTTGTTTTCTTGTGGTCGCCTGGCCACTCAGGAAGATTGCCCCGAGCCGCTGGTAGTCTGGGGGTAGTCTTCCAGCATCCCGGCCTCGGCTAACGGGGTCCCCCCAGCTTCGGGGATTCAAGTGCCCATGTTTTTCTCTGGTTGGTTCCTCCTTGGCGACCTCAGGGGTTTGGGAGCATCAACGCTCTTTTTGATAAAGGGTTTGGTTTTCCCCCCGAGGCCGGCGGGGCTAGTTATGATGTGTGTGGGGTTGGGGGCGGGTTTTTTTCCTCCACCCGCCTTCTGTACTTATTCCTTCCCACCCCTACTTTTTGGGGGAAGTATGGGCTATCGCGGTGGAGCGCCTCTTATTCCCTTTTCATAGGAATACATCACCTTCGCAAGGGCCATCATCCTGTCTACGGATTTGCCCACGGCGTGTGTGGGGGTCCCAACGCGCCAAGCTAAGAAGCAGGAACAGGAATTGCGTCCCGTTTTTTACCGATCTCTAACGAGGTTCTGGCAAGGGCCCAACCTGCTAGCATTACCGTCTTTAGCCAGGACTTGGGTGTCCAACGCCTACAAACTTTTGGTCGCCCGCTCAGTCGCCCGACACGCCAATTTGGGTTCAACTCCCAAGGGATCTCTTTTGGTTTTCACTCAGGCAGCGTGTGGCCAACAACTGTTGCCCCCCAAAGTTGAGAGAGTCTGTGCTCCGGGAGGGGGCCCCGATCCCCCCCGGGGAGGTCTATGGGGTCCAAGCGGACTCCCCGAGCGAGTAAGACAAAACTTCTTTGGGCCCGGGGTGAATCACGGTTAGGCAGTACGCCCCGTTGCGATTCTCCACGGACAAGCCCAAGGGTCGCTTGAAACGTGTTTCCCCCGGGTCAGCCACGGGGTTTGGGGGGGCATTCACAAGGTTGGGGTCGACCTGGGGGAACCCTAATCCTCCATCCGATCGCGGGCACCGCTCAATTTGGTAGTGGGAGAATCTGCGAGCGATCCCCGAGCTGTCCCGCTTGGGCTATCGATGCCCTACTGTTGTGAATCTCTCAGGGAGATTTGGACGCGCACTGCGTGCCCAAGAAAAATACGGCCGGGGTTTGACTGGAGAGCGTTTATCAACCCTCCAGGGGTTGGACCGGGGTCCGGCCCGTCGTGTGACTCATGAATTTAGGCAGTGGAGTTCAAGCATGCTTCACTTTTCCTCATACAAGGGGCCTGAATACGGGGTGCTGCTTTTTTAGCCGGCTCCGTAGTCGCGCATTGGAAAAACGGGCAGAAGGGCACTTCCCCTCAAACCCGGGGTTATATCCCCTTTTTGGGGTTTTGTTCAGGTGAGTGACAGTTTTCACTTTAGTGTGTTAATGGAGCGAATCACCAATGGGGCTTTGTTTTTCATGGTTGGGGGTTTGCTTAGTTTTTTTGATAAAAATAGTATTATGTATTTCCTTGTGTTTTCTATCGTGGGAAAGTTTGTATTGGATTTGTCGTACCCGTCGGGCACAGAAGTTGGGGCGGGGCCCATTTTGTGAATTTCACATCGTCAAAGGGTTTAAAGGAGCACTGTATCTCAGAGAACAGATGCTTTTAGAAGGGGGGGTTGTCACGAGTTTGTCACGGGCCACGACTTTGCCCATCTGGGTGGGGGAATTATCGTTTTTTTATTTTCTTGCTGTTGTCGGGATCCGTCCCTTTAGTGGCTTGTGGTGGGGTTTCACCTTGGGATTCACTCAACTTCGGGTTTTTTTTCTCCTCTCCTCTTAATTCCACTGCCCCTGTATTCATCCTCAGGTTCAGGGTGGCCGGTACCTTTCTCTCGAATTGTGCTATGGCCTCTCGCCGTTTTTTACCTTTCCCGTGCTTCGTTTCTTTTTGTTTGAAGTTGCTCCCTGGAGCGCATGGGATGTTGGCCGCCATTGCTGAGGGGGGTTATCTTCACTCGAGCGGGAAAATTCTCGGGGGGCGCCTGCTCCCGTCTTGGGTTTTTCACCCTTCATCGGGGTACATCATATTCAATTCCCCACCGGGCCCGTAGGGAGGGACATCACTTTTCTGTTTCCGCATCTTTGCCTCTTCCCCCTCGACGGACAAGGGGGAGAGAGAGTCGTTTGCCCGCCTCTTCGGGTCACCCCGGGGAGTGGAACATCATTTTGTGTTTTTTTTGTTTTGGTTTTTTTTTGTTAGCCGCTTAGTCTTCTCTTTTGCGCAATTTTCTTTTGTTTTCGAAATTGTAAGAGAAATATTGTTTGAGACCTTTTCTCTGGTTAATTCGATCTTTAACCTGGCCATTCTAAATTATATCCAAAATTCTTTCTCCTGTTTATGCATCTGGTGATGCGGTAGTCGGTGGGGATGGGAGAGAACCTGGTGATTCGGGGTTGGAACTTGCTTGGTCTCGCTCGTCCGCCCCTGTCACATTCGCCGGACTCTTATCTTTCGGCCACCGTCTGTTTGTGTGTGCAAGGAGAACGAGTTTTATGTTCGCGAGCGTGCGTACGCATGATTTGTCGTTCGGATGCGTGGTTGGAGATTTGTGTTATTTTGAAATGTGTTTATAAAATGTGACAATTAGGCCATTGAATTATTATTTGCAAATGTGGTGGCAGGTATAAAGCGATGGTCGCTGTGTTGGTTATTTCCTAAGAAAGGTGAATGTTAAATGTGAGTGAGAGAAGGGTGAAGATAATTCATATTTGTTTTATAACCTGTGATTTAATGCAGTCTTTTACCTGCATCGTGTGAGAAGACCCTAGTGAACATTCCTAGTTCGATGGGTTTACTGTGTGCGTTTAGTAGACTTCCCCTCGCCCATCATGCGAGTGGCTGTTAAGATTTGACAGCATGGGTCAGACTGTACTGACGGCGGGGTTCCAGTACCCTTCTTCCTTCCTCCTTCCTTCTTCCTTCCCTCCCTTTCTCCTCTCCTCCCAGCTACGTTTCCCCCCCCCCTTTCGGGGGCTTCACCCGGAGTACGGACTGGATGGTGCCACGTGCTGTTTGAGGCCACGCTCTGGCTGAGACCACGGACTGGATGGTGCCACGTGCTGGTTGAGGCCACGCTCTGGCTGAGACCACGGACTGGATGGTGCCACGTGCTGGTTGAGGCCACACTCTGGCTGGGACCGCGGACTGGATGGTGCCACGCGCTGGTCGAGGCCACGCCCTGGTCGGGACCGTGGACTGGTAGAGGAGCCCGCCGTCTTGACTGGCCGGCCCTGACCCCCGTCCAGGACCTCCAGTAACAGCGCCACGTTCCCCCCCCCCCCCCTCCGGGACACGCTCTTCACTGCCCGCTTGTGAGTCGAGGGTGTCGGCTTTGAGCGACTCCCTGCGAGAACCGACCCGGTTCGGAGCACCTAGTGCGACAGGGTGCTCCCAGTAGGCCTGACAGAGGCAGGGGTGGACGCACGCCAGGGGGTTAGAAGGGATCGATGCTGAAATGTTTCTTTATAATTGTGTATATGTTACATGTGCTGGAATGCTGTAATTGTGATTGTGTACGTCGTATGGTGAAATGTTTATTTATAATCGTGCATGTTGTGGGTGTTGGAGTGCTTGATTGTGATTGTGCATGTTGTGTGCGTTGGAGTGCTTGATTGTGATCGTGCATGGTGTGTGTGTTGGAATGTTTATTTTGCTGGTGTGAATAAATGGGGTGTTGTATCGTAATCTTTATTGTGTGGTCTCTTGCGGGGCGTGTGAGGTCAGTCACTCCCTTCACTCCCACCTAGACCGATCCTGTCAGGGCAGACCTCCAGGGGTCGGTCGTGACAGACTGTATGACTACTCCCATGCTCCATGTGTGCCTCTATGACTGTATGACTACTCCCACGCTCCATGTGGGCCTCTATCACTGTATGACTACTCCCACGCTCCATGTGGGCCTCTATGACTGTATGACTACTCCATGCTCCATGTGGGCCTCTATGACTGTATGACTACCCTTATGCTCCATGCGGGCCTCTATGACTGTATGACTACCCCCATGCACCATGTGAGCCTCTATGACTGTATGACTACCCTTATGCTCCATGCGGGCCTCTATGACTGTATGACTACTCCCATGCTCCATGTGGGCCTCTATGACTGTATGACTACTCCCATGCTCCATGTCGGCCTCTATGACTGTATGACTACTCCCATGCTCCATGTGGGCCTCTATGACTGTATGACTACATCCATGCTCCATGTGGGCCTCTATGACTGTATGACTACTCTCATGCTCCATGTGGGCCTCTATGACTGTATGACTACCCCCACGCTCCATGTGGGGCTCTATGACTGTATGACTACTCCCATGCTCCATGTGGGCCTCTATGACTATATGGCTACTCTCATGCTCCATGTGGGCCTCTATGAGTGTATGACTACCCCTATGCTCCATGTGGGCCTCTATGACTGTATGACTACCCCCATGCTCCATGTGGGCCTCTATGATTGTATGACTACCCCCATGCTCCATGTGGGCCTCTATGATTGTATGACTACCCCCATGCTCCATGTGGGCCTCTATGATTGTATGACTACCCCCATGCTCCATGTGGGCCTCTATGATTGTATGACTACCCCCATGCTCCATATGGGCCTGTATGACTGTATAACTACTGCCATGCTCCATGTGGGCCCTGGCAGAGGAGGAGCGGTGTCTCAGACTGTGGTCTCATCTCGGGCCTCTCCTGGTTCATCCACTTCTGCACTCCCTTCCCACACCCTCTCCCTTCTCCCCCCCTTCCCTGTATACCTCCATCCCGTCTGGTAACCCCCCCCCCCTCCCCGTTATAACCCTCCAGAGACAGAGAGAGAGGACAAGGTGATCGGATGACAGGTTTTGATGCTGTGTTTCTCTTGGCTCTTCAGCTTCAACAGTGTCCACCCTCCTCCACCCTCACTCCCCTATATACACACCCTCTCTTCCCCCCCCCCCTCCCAAACCTCGCCCTGCTACGACCATCTCACACCCTGCCATGACAGACGGAACGAAGGAACTGACCTAATGCCAGACTTGGGTCTGATCTTGGCCATCTGGTTCTCCGGCCTCTCAAAGACCTGCTCAGGGCGTTGTATTGATGCATAGAGGAGGCATTCTCCAACGTTTGTCCATGAACCCCTCTTCAGAACATCTCTGCTTTTCAGTCACATCTTCATTACGCCATGTTGCTGTAAACACTGCATGCAGTGGTTTCACAGCCTAGCATATGTGGTGTAGCGTGTATGGACTAGTCTGCACGCTGTGGCGCCTCCTTGATGAAATTGGAGCCTGAAACTTCAGCTTTTGAGCTTTGCACGTCCTCTAACCCCCTCCCTCCCCGATCTGTGAGACCATTTTATTATTGTAAAGCTCATGAAGACAGACACAGAGGTGGATCTGACTTGGCGCAACATTTGGGGTCTGATTGAACACAATCCCCTGCTCTTCCAGCTTCTTTATTTTGTACCATCTCCACCCTCTTTCCATGCTCCCGCCACTCCTACCCCACCTCCTCCGCCCTGCTACGTCCCTTCCAGTGTCCCAGACCCCACAAGGACAGACAGACAGAGAGACCGACCTGATGCCACAAGGACAGACAGACAGAGAGACCGACCTGATGCCACAAGGACAGACAGACAGAGAGACCGACCTGATGCCACAAGGACAGACAGACAGAGAGACCGACCTGATGCCACAAGGACAAACAGACAGAGAGACCGACCTGATGCCACAAGGACAGACAGACAGAGAGACCGACCTGATGCCACAAGGACAGACAGAGAGGCCGACCTGATGCCACAAGGACAGACAGACAGAGAGACCGACCTGATGCCACAAGGACAGACAGAGAGGCTGACCTGATGCCACAAGGCAGACAGACAGAGAGGCGGGACCGACCTGATGCCAGACTTGGGTCTGATCTTGGACTTCTCCTGGTTCTCCATCAGCTTCTTCAGCTTGGACCTCACCTCCCCACCTCCGTGTCCTCCATGTCCACGCACTGCTCACGTGACATCATGATCGTCTTGGTCAGCTTGCGCCGGTGGAACTGCTGGCCGGCGATCAGCTCCCTGCGGCCACAGCACTGGTTAGTCAGTGGTCAGTGCATCACGTTATACGTCAGTCAGTCAGCGGCCAATGCTCTAATTGCACACGTCATCTGTCACTGCACCTACTTGTCATATGATCCGAGCATTTGTCCCTGAACCACTAGTTCAAGTCGTTTGCTCATCTGTCTTTGTTTCTGCTGGCAGCCTGGTCCATGACGCAGTGCCATGCCAGGGCTGACCTCACTCACAATGCAAAGACACAGCAAAACAGCATTGCTTTCAGCCATCCCCCTTCCCAACTGTCCCCTCCCCCTTCAGCCCCCCCAAAAAAAAACAACAACAACAACAAAAAACAACAACAACAAAAAACAACCCAACCGTCACAGGTAGTGAACACCGTGGAGCTGACCAAACTCGGGGGCTAAAGACCCCAAACCACACCTGTGTACGGTGGGTCATAGAATCCAGCAAAGCCCCAGCATGCGTCACGACAGTTGGGAGACGTAACAGGCACGTGAAACATTTTGCCTTTGTCCACTGAAGTGATTGTCATACACATAGCGATAACTGTGTTAAATAGGCCGACAAATGCGTATTTGTGTAGTTAATTACTAGCCGAGTCGTCCAAAAGTTGACGACAGGATTTCTCTCCCTTGAGGCGAGTCGTCCAAGTCCGGATGACGGACAGACAGCACTACAGTTTGCCGTGTCGTGCACAATGAGACGACGGGAATATAAAACATTCCTACACTTTCAATGAAATGATCCAAGGGAAATAAGCTCTGTAACTAGTCTTGGGGATGTTGGAGCGAGTTGTAGACCATACTTTCAGTGGCCAATTGTGAACTTGGCTGACCCCAGGAGCTTTGAAACAAAGGAACTGGCGACACCGGCACGCCGCGCGCGGCACGTATTTCCTGTGCCAGAAAAAATGTCGGTCAGGCGAAGGGGTGGTAGCGATTTCTCGCTCAATGAAGCGCTTGAAATCGTATTACAAAGTGGATATGGTGATGAAGGGAGTGATAGAGAGATACAAAACTTTGAAAGAGAAGAGGAAAGTGAATTGTTTGAAGATGCAGCCATCCCTTCATCTTCCGATTTGGTGTTGTAAAAGAACGGAATAGAATGCAAACAAAGCATTTTTTCTACTTTTCAGACATGTTTTTCAACGCACAGTCGTGTGTACACATTGAAAGTAAATGATTTGAAATTACTATGTTCGATTAGTTGAGTGTTTGTTGTTTCCTGTGACACCTAACACAAGACCGTCACTTGTTGTCTAGCTACCGTAAAAATAAATTGGAAAGTGGCCAAATATGTGCGTCGGCAGGGAATGAGCGCTGTGCGCGAGCGTGCGGCAGCAGGGAATCGTGCCGCCGTGCCGCTCTCGGCTGGATAATAAATTAAAAGACACCAGAACACTGCTGTCATGAAATACCGACAACACGGGAATTTCAACAAAGATGTCCAAAAATGGAATTCAGGCCACAAAAGTCAGGAATAGAAATGAAAGCACTAATATTATCATGGAATGAAAAATGCTAATAATTCGATGTAGGAATTCATAACGGTGACATCATAATTAAAGTTAGAACACTGATAACATCATCAAAGAAAAATTCTGATCAGTGATTTTGACAGTATTGATAATGATGATGATGATGATGATGATGATGATGATGATGATGGTGATGATGATGATGATGATGATAATGATGATGATGATGATGATGTTGAACGTTCTTAAATCCAGGTTTTAATGTCTTTCTTTTCATACAAGTATGTAACAATTTCCTTTTTATGACTCGAGACGATAAACATAGATCAACATATTTAGGTAAAAAATGCAAATGTACACCACACCACACCAGAAAAATGGCAGAATTTGCAATAACAGTATACACAGACCAACAACATGAAGCAAGCGGTACATCTTTTTTTTATCATAAAGCTTGAAAGCAAGATATCTACAAAAGTGACCCCTGAAAAAAAATTCTGGAAGAAAATGCTGAAATATCTGTGTATGAGTGTTGCTACGTGTAAAGCTACTCACAGTCTGAATACAACCAAAGAAATGTAGACATATATTCCACAAGTCAGCAGAAAGACATCCCGTTAAAGCATACTTACGCACAACGAAAACAAGACCATTTGCAAAAAAGAAAAGAAAAAAAAGCATAACGAATAAATGTATTAAAACTCCATTACACACACACACACACACACACACACACACACACACATGCTGACAGACGGACAGTAACATAGAAAAACAGCAGACATACAAACAACCACCCAAGCATAAGGCACACGCATATTCTCTGTAGACAGCCACGACAACAGAATGCCATAACAGACAGCAAACGAACAAAAACCAGCTGTTCAGCAGTCCAGCATGACGAGAAATAGAGCCGTAAGCAGCGCGTTGTCCATAGCAACGAATAGAAGATGGGCAGTTTACTAATGATGGCGGTTTCCACGACAGAATCATGCAGCTCTGATCAGTGTCATTCTGTTGACAGAATCATCCAGCTCTGATCAGCGTCACTCTGTTGACAGAATCATGCAGCTCTGATCAGTGTCATTCTGTTGACAGAATCATACAGCTCTGATCAGTGTCATTCTGTTGACAGAATCATGCAGCTCTGGTCAGTGTCATTCTGTTGACAGAATCATGCAGCTCTGATCAGCGTCATTCTGTTGACAGAATCATGCAGCTCTGATCAGCGTCATTCTGTTGACGACAGAATCATGCAGCTCTGATCAGCGTCACTCTGTTGACAGAATCATGCAGCTCTGATCAGCGTCATTCTGTTGACGACAGAATCATGCAGCTCTGATCAGCGTCATTCTGTTGACAGAATCATGCAGCTCTGATCAGCGTCATTCTGTTGACAGAATCATGCAGCTCTGATCAGCGTCATTCTGTTGACGACAGAATCATGCAGCTCTGATCAGTGTCATTCTGTTTGACAGAATCATGCAGCTCTGATCAGCGTCATTCTGTTGACGGAATCATGCAGCTCTGATCAGTGTCATTCTGTTGACGACAGAATCATGCAGCTCTGATCAGCGTCATTCTGTTGACGACAGAATCATGCAGCTCTGATCAGCGTCATTCTGTTGACAGAATCATGCAGCTCTGATAAGTGTCATTCTGTTGACGACAGAATCATGCAGCTCTGATCAGTGTCATTCTGTTGACGACAGAATCATGCAGCTCTGATCAGTGTCATTCTGTTGACAGAATCATGCAGCTCTGATCAGCGTCATTTTGTTGACGACAGAATCATGCAGCTCTGATCAGCGTCATTCTGTTGACGACAGAATCATGCAGCTCTGATCAGCGTCATTCTGTTGACGACAGAATCATGCAGCTCTGATCAGTGTCATTCGGTTGACGACAGAATCATGCAGCTCTGATCAGCGTCGTTCTGTTGACAGAATCATGCAGCTCTGATCAGCGTCATTCTGTTGACAGAATCATGCAGCTCTGATCAGCGTCATTCTGTTGACGACAGAATCATGCAGCTCTGATCAGTGGCATCCTGTTGACGACAGAATCATGCAGCTCTGATCAGTGTCATTCTGTTGACAGAATCATGCTGCTTTGATCAGTGTCATTCTGTTGACAGAATCATGCAGCTCTGATCAGCGTCATTCTGTTGACGACAGAATCATGCAGCTCTGGTCAGCGTCATTCTGTTGACAGAATCATGCAGCTCTGATCAGTGTCATTCTGTTGACGACAGAATCATGCAGCTCTGGTCAGCGTCATTCTGTTGACAGAATCATGCAGCTCTGATCAGTGTCACTCTGTTGACGACAGAATCATGCAGCTCTGATCAGTGTCATTCTGTTGATGATAGAATCATGCAGCTCTGATCAGCGTCACTCTGTTGACAGAATCATGCAGCTCTGATCAGCGTCATTCTGTTGACGACAGAATCATGCAGCTCTGATCAGCGTCATTCTGTTGACAGAATCATGCAGCTCTGATCAGCGTCATTCTGTTGACGACAGAATCATGCAGCTCTGATCAGCGTCATTCTGTTGACAGAATCATGCAGCTCTGATCAGCGTCATTCTGTTGACAGAATCATGCAGCTCTGATCAGCGTCATTCTGTTGACAGAATCATGCAGCTCTGATCAGCGTCATTCTGTTGACAGAATCATGCAGCTCTGATCAGCGTCATTCTGTTGACGACTGAATAACGCAACTCTGATCAGCGTCATTCTGTTGACGTTGTTTAGGTTATAGCCAAGTCGACCGCAAGGGGGCGGGGGAGGGTTTTTACATCAAGGACGTTACCTCTCCAAGATCGACTTCATATGCACATGTTACTCAAACTTAATGCCAGAGCAAAGCCATACAAATATACACTGATAGAGAACAAACATTTGTTTCACACACACACACACACAGAGGCCCCTCCCCCCCCCCATACACACACACACAGGCACACATACATGGACGCACGCACGCACACACGCACGCACGCACACACACACCACACCACACACGCACGCACGCACGCACGCACGCACGCACGCACGCACGGACACACCACACCACACACGCACGCACGCACGCACGCACGCACGCACACACACACACACACACACACACACACACACACACACACAGATACATAAACACGCACGTATGCCCACACAGGTCTACACAAACCTAACAGTAAAAAAAAAAAAAACCAAGATGCGAAGCATATAAACGTACTCCCACTTTATGTTGAATACGCATGACATATTCCATAAAGAGGAAAAACCGTTTTGGGCCGTTATAGCCGTTAGTAACGGCTATTCTGGTAAACATCAGCCATCATCTGTGATCCATAATGAACATACCTACAAATTTTCAGAAATATCGGCCAAGTACTTTCTGAGATTTTCCATAAAGAAGAAAACTGTTATGGGCCGTTATAGCCGTTAGTAACAGCTATAATTTTCAGAAAGATCGGCCAAGTACTTTCTGAGATATTCCATAAAAAAGAAAAACCGTTCTGGGCCGTTATAGCCGTTACTAACGGCTATAACGGTAAAATGAAACATCGGGCATGATCCGTGACCCATAAGCAACACACCAAAACATTTTCCGAAAGAACGGCCAAGTACTTTCTGAGATATTCTATAAAGAAGAAAAACCGTTATTGGTCGTTATAGCAGTTAGTAACGGCTATAACGGTAAAATAACACATCGGGCATGATTCATGACCCATAATGAACATGCCTACAAATTTTCAGAGATCGGCCAAGTACTTTCTAAGGTATTCCATAAAGAACGAAAACTGTTATTGGCCGTTATGGCCATTAGTAACGGCCATAACGGTAAAATAACACATCGAGCATCATTCGTGACCCATAATGAACATACATACAAATTTTCAGAAAGATCGGCCCAGTAGTTTTGTCTGGAGCGAGTGGAACACATTTTGACCACGGCCGGACAGACAGACAGACACACACACACACACACACACACACACACACACACACACACACACACACACACACACACACACAGCATTTCTTCGTTCCCATTGTAAAGTACTCCCTGTTCTATATGAACTGGGAGTACAAAAAGCCAATACAAACAGCAAAGCTGGAAAATGACCCACCGCCACAGCAAGCAGCCTGCCACAGCAGAAAGCAGCTATGACATATCAAAGCTGCACTCAAGATGCTACAGGCTTCAAAGTTAGATACATGTGTAAAATATCTTCAGCACTGGGGGCCTACAAGTCACAGTACAACAGACATCCACTTACCCCACACCACTGAGAAAAAAACAACAACAGCATTTGGAGTTAAAAACAAGGTGGCATTATTGATGATGCATCGTTGTCACTTCCTTTTGAGGAATACAAAATTTATGAATTAATTAGGATTAAAAAAATGTATTTTTGATTGTTAAGAAAAGAAACGTTTGTGTGAATGTAGGTGATTATGGAATAAAGGATGTGGGATGAAAGAAAAACGTGTTTACGGAAATGTAAATGTGACATGGATTCTTGAGTTAAAAGAGTATACTGTTACTGTGACGTCCTGTAATGAAAACCATTCAGCTAGTTTTTTGTTTGCATATATGAAAATATCCCACGTCCCCACCTCATAGCCCATCTCGTGGGTTCCTTTATTTCCACTTTGTTGGTGTATTATTCTGTTCCTGATGGCTTTTCGACCAAGCAAGCCTATGATTAGGAAGGTTGATTTATGTCAATAAGTGAATAAAGGGATGGGAAATGAAGTAAGAAAGACATGAGATCAATAATACGTATTACAAAAAAGTGACACAATAGATTATGTAGAAGTTCCGGATGTCTTCGTTAAAAGGGAGAGGGGGTGGATGGGTGCGTGTGTTGCAGATTTGCTGCGTGAAAGAGGATCCAAATTTCCCCTTAAAGGGAGTTAAAGATTCTTCCTCCAGTGAGATTCAAATTTACTCCTTAAAGAAACGTTCAGATGTTTTTCCTATCGGAAGATTTAGATTTACTTCCCAAAGGAAAGTCCAGATGTCTTTCCTAAAAAGGTAGCTTCACGTTTTCTTTCAAAAGGGAGGTGCAGTTTTTATTCCTACAGGGAGGTCCAGGTTTTCATCCACAACGGAGACGCAGATTTGCTCTGTGAACAGAGGTTCACATCATTCGTGTAGAAAGACCTAGCTTTCTGTTTAAAGGAATTTCCAAACGTCCTTCCCGATTTGAGATCCAGATTTGCTTTCTTAGAGAGGTCCAGATGTCCCCCCCCCCCCCCCAAAAAAAAAAAAAAAAAGATCCAGAGTCAATTCCTGAAGTGAGGTCCACATTTCTTACCTGTACTAAAATCCAACATTTTTACCACCTTAAAGGAAGGTCCACACTTTCCCCTTCTAAAAGCCGAAATTTCCTTCCTCTGTGAAAAGGATGGGAATCCAAAATTTTCTTCCTTCTTCAAATGATTCGCATTTTCCTTCTTGACAGTAGACCTACACTGGAGTTCTGTGCTGAACGTGCACGTCCTCCTTCTCTTCTTGACAGTAGACCTACACTGGAGTTCTGTGCTGAACGTGCACGTTCTTCTTCTTCTCTTCTTGACAGTAGACCTACACTGGAGTTCTGTGCTGAACGTGCACGTCCTCCTTCTTTCCTTCTTGACAGTAGACCTACACTGGAGTTCTGTGCTGAACGTGCACGTCCTCCTTCTTCTCTTCTTGACAACAGACCTACACTGGAGTTCTGTGCTGAACGTGCACGTCCTCCTTCTTCTCTTCTTGACAACAGACCTACACTGGAGTTCTGTGCTGAACGTGCACGTCCTCCTTCTTCTCTTCTTGACAACAGACCTACACTGGAGTTCTGTGCTTAAAGTGCACGTCTCACTTCTTGACAGTAGACCTACACTGGAGTTATATGCTGAACGTGCACGTCCTCCTTCTTTCCTTCTTGACAGTAGACCTACACTGGAGTTCTGTGCTGAACGTGCACGTCCTCCTCCTTTCCAGAACAGCCACAGTTTCCTTCCTCCCAGAGACGACCAGCACGCGGACTCACCCGTAGTCAATCTCCCCGTCGCCATCAGCGTCCAGCTTCTCCACCACGAAGTCCAGGGCTTTCTCCGACAGCGGGATGTTCGCCTCCTGTCACAGTGTGCCACGCCTTCTTCATTTAGTTAGTGCCGTCGTCGTCGTCCTTGTCATCTTTCATCACGGTCACTGTTATCATCGTCGGCGACATTGTCAGCTCTAAACGTTATCATCGTCACCATCAGTTCTTGTCACGTGGCACTCCACCCAGCCAATCGTTTGTCGTAATCGTCATCCCTATCGTTTGTGTCCCTACAACCGTCACTGGCGTTCTTGTAATTACATTCACGTTTTAATCTACTTTGGCGTATGAGTTACTGCGTATGCACACACACACACACACACACACACACACACACACACACACACACACACACACACACACACAGAGGCGCGCGCGCACACCCACCCACCCACCCACACCCACACACACACACACACACACACACAAACACACGCACGCACGCACGCACGCACGCACGCACGCACGCACGCACGCACACACACACACACACACACACACACACACACACACAGATAACAGTGATGGGGATGATGATGACGATGATGATGACGACGATGATGATGATGACGATGTTGATGGTGGTGGTGATGATGATGATGATGATGATGATGATGATGATGATGATGATGATGACGAGGAGGTGGAGGAGGAGGAGGTGGAGGAGGAGAAGGAGGAGGAGGATGAGGATGAGGATGGTGAGGATGATAATAATGTTAGTGATGATGATAATAATTATGATGATGATGATAATGATAATGAGGAGGAGGAGGAGGAGGAGGAGGAGGAGGAGGAGGTGAAGGAGGCAGAGGAGAAGGATGGTGATGACGATGATGTTGATGATGAGGAGGAGGAGGAGGGGGAGGATGAGAAGGAGGAGGAGGAGGTGGAGGAGGAGGAGGTAGAGGAGAAGAATGGTGATGACGATGATGGCGAGAGAGAGGGGGTGGACCCACCAGAAGGCCTTTCTTGATTTCCAGACGGGTGAGAGTCTTACTTCCGTCTTTATCCATCATAGCGAACAGGTCCACAAGTCGGAGCCCGAGCAGTCGGCCAAACTCCATCAGAACCTGTGGAAGGTGTGGAACATATTGTCAGTCTGTCAGTCAATCTCCATCACAGCCTGTTGGGCAGAGTATGTTTGTTATAATACACAATGAATAGAAGCATATATTACAAATAAGAAGCGTATATTACGAATAACAAACACAAGTAACGGATAACAGAGGGGCATAACAAACATACTGAATAACACAATAAACGATAAACATAATTAATAACTGACAGACATTTGGAACAACAACAAAAAAAACCACGTGGTGATGATCAACACATGTAAGGCAAGACAAAGTGACATCAGGAACAACAACAACAACAACAACAAAACGTCACGAACAATACTCAGGCATGATGAATAACAAAACTGCATTACGGCTATAACAAAAACCCATCACGAACAACACACGTCAGTCGTGACAAACTAATATAAAACAAAACAACAATGAGGTGTCATGAACCGCGTAATAAACTACAAAAATACGCCACGAATTACAAACATAATCAACTTCAAGTTTCAGTTTGAGTTTCAATTTCATCCATGAGATGTCACTGCGTGCGGACAAGTCCGTTTCAATTTCATCAATGAGATGTCATTGCGTGCGGACTAGTCCGTATTCGCTACGCCACATCCGCTAAGTTTCGAGATGACACTGCGCATGATTTAAAGCTAATGGATAAATGAATCAATGAATAAAATGACCGAATTGAAGAAGAGGGTCTCATGACCACGACTCAGCAGACGTCTGCTAAGCCAACTACAAGCAGACACTCAAAAACCTACAAACCGATACGCTCTGACCATCACTACCCCCCCCCCCCCTTCCACGCCCACCTCCTCCACCCCTCCACCCTGGGCACTATGGGATCGGCCTCTCACCACCACGGGGTTCTCGTCCATGAGCTGCATCTCGTCGTCCTTGGAGTCCACGTCCTGGCCCAGCACGGCACCAAAGCGGACCACGATGGGCCGCTCCTCCTGCAGCTGTTCCAGCACCGTCAGGAACTCCGGCTCCACGCTCTGCTCCTGAGGGGAGGGAACACAGGGTGAGGGTGAGAGGGAGGGGTGAGACAGACAGAGAGAGAGAGAGAGAGAGAGTGAGAGAGAGAGAGAGAGAGAGAGAGAGAGAGAGAGAGAGAGAGAGAGAGGGACAGAGACAGGGATCGAGACAGGCGCACAGAGAGAGAGAGAGAGAGAGAGAGAGAGAGAGAGAGAGAGAGAGAGAGAGAGAGACAGAGAGACAGAGAGACAGACAGACAGACAGAATGTTGAGAGAGAGAGAGAGAGAGAGAGAGAGAGAGAGAGAGAGAGAGAGATAGGCAGAGAGACAGACGGAGAGAAGGTTGAGAGAGAAAAACAGAGATAGAGATAGAGACAGAGACAGAGACAGAGAGACAGACAGACACAGAGACAGACAGACATACAAAGAGACTGAGATAAACAGACAGACCCAAAGACAGAAACAAGCGTAGAGACAGAGAGAGACAGAGAGAAAGAAGAAAGTGGAAGAGTGAGAGAGAGAGAGAGAGAGAGAGAGAGAGAGAGAGAGAGAGAGAGAGAGAGAGAGAGAGAGAGGGAAGAAGAAGAAGAAGAAGAAGAAAAAGAAGAAGAAGAAGAAGAAGAAGAAGAAGAAGAAGAAGAAGAAGAAAGAGAGGCAAAGACAAGAGAGGGAGGGATAGTTATCCATGTTTAGGCCATCGCTCCTCATGCAGGGATGGAGGAGAACAATCATTCTGCATTCAAACGTCTATCCAGAAGAGCACACCAAGAAATATTTCACAAAAAAAAGAAATAACGCATCTAAGCTTAACAGTCTTCTGGAAATATAATGACAGATTTCTTGGTGTACGTCCCTTCCTTGATGCTCGCAGCGAACTCAATAGCAGAAAGACTGACTGAAGGCCTGTTTGCAGTGTGGTAACTATACACTGCCTTTGCAGTCTTCACATACAGAACACATCAAACCAACCCTGCCTCGTTTCCTTCGACGTCTTTACAAAACCAATGATAAAAATGTACTTCAGTGTGATGTCCGTGCTGATGCTGCTGCTCAGCGATTTCACCGTCGTTTGACACGTATTGCCTGTCACTGATAGCAGTTTTGTTTATACCAAGGAAAAGAACCCGCATGTTTTCAGGAATATGGCACTCAGGTGTATGGGTGAGTAGGTCCTCTCTCTCTCTCTCTCTCTCTCTCTCTCTCTTACGTTTCTTGTTTTCGTTAAAAAACCCCGCAAGCTTGGGAACATTTTGAAGCTAGCGAGTGCTTTCCCCTGAAAGAATCTGTACTTAAGTGTGGCCTATTTTTGTCTCAGCTCTGACGGTCCTCGACTCCAATTTCTCTGTGTCCGTTATTTTTCACTGCGTTTTCTGACCAACTCCAGAATCCCCCACTCCTCCACGACTCCTCCTCCTCCTCTTCCGAATAGAGTTGGCGAGGGAAAAACCCAACAATACAACGTAGTGTCGGTCAGGTGACTGGAAACAAACTTTCTTTGAAGGCTGGGGCAGGGGTGGAGTGGAGGTTCTACACAAGATCCCCCTCCCTGGAAACAAACTTTCTTTGAAGGCTGGGGCAGGGGTGGAGTGGAGGTTCTACACAACATCCCCTCTCCCTGGAAACAAACTTTCTTTGAAGGCTGGGGCAGGGGTGGAGTGGAGGTTCTACACAAGATCCCCCTCCCTGAAAACAAACAAACTTTGAAGGCTGGGGCAGGGGTGGAGTGGAGGTTCTACACAAGATCCCCCCTCCCTGGAAACAAACTTTCTTTGAAGGCTGGGGCAGGGGTGGAGTGGAGGCTCTACACAAGATCCCCTCCCCCTGGAAACAAACTTTCTTTGAAGGCTGGGGCAGGGGTGGAGTGGAGGTTCTAAACAAGATCCCCCCTCCCTGGAAACAAACTTTCTTTGAAGGCTGGGGCAGGGGTGAAGTGGAGGCTCTACACAAGATCCCCCTCCCTGGAAACAAACTTTCTTTGAAGGCTGGGGCAGGGGTGGAGTGGAGGTTCTGCACACGATCCCCTCTCCCTGGAAACAAACTTTCTTTGAAGGCTGGGGCAGGGGTGGAGTGGAGGTTCTTTGAAGGCTGGGGCAGGGGTGGAGTGGAGGTTCTTTGAAGGCTGGGGCAGGGGTGGAGTGGAGGTTCTGCACAAGATCCCCCCTACCCTCTCACGTTCTACTCTGTCCGTTGATTTCCCAGATATCGCTAAGAGCCAGCACGTGAAGGGCTATGAGACAGCACGTGAAGGGCTATGAGACAGCACGTGAAGAGCACGTGAAGGGCTATGAGACAGCACGTGAAGGGCTATGAGACAGCACGTGAAGGGCTATGAGACAGCACGTGAAGAGCTATAAGACAGCACGTGAAGAGCTATGAGACAGCACGTGAAGAGCTATGAGACAGCACGTGAAGAGCTATGAGACAGCACGTGAAGGGCTATGAGACAGCACGTGAAGAGCTATGAGACCGCACGTGAAGGGCTATGAGACAGCACGTGAAGGGCTATGAGACAGCACGTGAAGAGCTATGAGACAGCACGTGAAGAGCTATGAGACAGCACGCGAAGAGCTATGAGACAGCACGTGAACAGCACGTAAAGAGCTATGAGACAGCACGTGAACTATGAGACAGCACGTGAAGAGCTGTGAGACAGCACGTGAAGGGCTATGAGACAGCACGTGAAGAGCTATGAGACAGCACGTGAAGAGCTATGAGACAGCACGTGAAGAGCTATGAGACAGCACGTGAAGAGCTATGAGACAGCACGTGAACAGCACGTGAAGAGCTATGAGACAGCACGTGAAGATCTGTGAGACAGCACGTGAAGAGCTGTGAGACAGCACGTGAAGATCTGTGAGACAGCACGTGAAGAGCTGTGAGACAGCACGTGAAGAGCTATGAGACAGCACGTGAAGAGCTGTGAGACAGCACGTGAAGAGCTATGAGACAGCACGTGAAGAGCTGTGAGACAGCACGTGAAGAGCTGTGAGACAGCACGTGAAGAGCTATGAGACAGTACGTGAAGAGCTGTGAGACAGCACGTGAAGATCTGTGAGACAGCACGTGAAGATCTGTGAGACAGCACGTGAAGAGCTATGAGACAGCACGCGAAGAGCTATGAGACAGCACGTGAAGATATGTGAGACAGCACGCGAAGAGCTGTGAGAAAGCACGTGAAACGCGGTGTGGGGTGTTTGTCAACTGTTCACTCACCCCGGGTTTCCCACCTGTCGCTATGAGACAGCACGTGAAACGCGGTGTGGTGTGTTTGTCAACTGTTCACTCACCCCCTGGTTTCCTACCTGTCGCTATGAGACAGCACGTGAAGTGCGTGTGGTGGTGTTTGTCAACTGCTCACTCACCCCCAGGTCCAGCTCACGTATTCCAGAGTTCTTCAGTTCCAGCAACTCCTTGATCAGGTACAGAGCGCCTGTCGCCGTCACGGGGTTGTCCGCCAGCTGGCGCCACACAGAAATGGATTGATTGATTATCTTTTGGTTTCTTTATCCCCCCTCCCCCCAGCACGTAAGGCTCTATTTTTCTTAGATACATGTTACATCAATAATTTCACAATTCAAACCAGAAAAAAACTTTCATTTTAACAATTCAGTTTCAATGCAGCAGGTGTCATACATTAACAGTAATTCTCTAACATGACATGGTGCTGTAAGGGTTTTACGCACTCTTATAAAGGAAAAAAGGGTGAAATAAAGGAAGAAAGAATGAAAAGAAAATCTCCCTCTCTTCCCTTCTCTCTCTCTTCTTGTTTTAATACTGCGTACAGTAGTTGATAATCTTTATTCCCAAGGGAAACAGATAAGCAAATAAGCATATGCTTTTTTACGTTCGGCCCATGCCCGGCTAAGGGACTTGTGGGACTAGCAACAAACTAAGAATGAGCAGCCGATTGTGCAAAGGAGACCGTGGATTGTAAAGCGCTTAGAGCTTGGTCTCTAACTGAGGATAAGCGCTCTATAAGTCCTCTTCATAATCAATAAAGAAGTGTCAGAATGGTTTAGCCAAACCTCTCCAACCGCACACGTCACGGTGGGTAAAGTGACGGGATTAGAAAAGCTGCTCTGAGGGGCCAAACTTTTGGTTCAGCCAAACTTCTGGTTCAGACAAACGTCTGGTTCAGCCAAACTCTGGTTCAACCAAACTTCTGTTTCAGCTAAACCTCTGGTCCAGCCAAACCTCTGGTTCAGCCAAACCTCTGGTTCAGCCAAAACTCTGGTTCAGCTAAACCTCTGGTCCAGCCAAACCTCTGGTTCAGCCAAATCTCTGGTTCAGCCAAACCGCTGGTTCAGCCAAACCTCTGAACTAGCAGAGCCGTTCCGAGAAGTCTCACCTTAAGGGTCCTGAGGGTCCTGTTGCTCTTGAGGCCTTTCACGATCTGCGTGAGGCACTCCTTGTTGATCCTGTTGGCGGTGAGGTCCAGGGTCTGCAGGGTGGAGTTCTTCTCCAGGGCCTTGGCCAGCTCCTTGCTGCCCTCCAGGTAGAAGCCGTTCCACGACAGGTTCAGCTCCTTCAACCCGCTGTTGAGCTGACAGCACGGGGACACAAGTGAGGCAGGTACACAGCCAGGTGGAGGGGGAGGTGGAAGAGGAGGAGGGGGAGGAGGAAGAGGAGGAGGGGGAGGAGGAAGAGGAGGAGGAGGAGGAGACAGGTAAACAGGAAAGATGAGGAGGAACAGGAGGAGGAACAGGAGGAGGAGGAAGAGGAGGAGGAGGAGAAGATCTAGTAGTAGTAGTAGTAGTAGTAGTAGTAGTAGTAGTAGTATCAGCAGCAGCAGCAGCAGCAGCAGCAGCAGTAGTAGTAGTAGTAGTAGTAGTAGTAGTAGAACAGCAACAACAATAGCAACAAAACTATTACTAGTATTGTTATCACTGCTGCCGCTGCTGCTACTGCCACTACTACTACTATCACCACCACCACTGTTACTACCGCCATCGCCACCACTCCTTTTACTACTTCTACGACGACTAGGATGACACCGCCGCCGACGACGACAACGAATGTTACTACGGCTACAACGACTATGACCATAAGGCTGTTTGTATGTCTCTAGACACGTGCCTGCACGGTGCCTGCTTTCTACCCGTCCATCCTTCCACCCAGTTAACCCTTCATTCTCCCACACATCTACGAGCTAAAACTTAATGGATTATCATCTCATCTGGATGGTCTGTTTGTTTGTCTGCGTACTATGTTCATCAAACTAATCATTCACACAACTGTCGTCGTCGTCATCGTGACTATCAACAGCGTCGTCTTCGCCGAGAGCATGATGATGATATGTTGATCATCTTGATCATGGTCATGAAGGTCACGGTGACGTCATGTACTCACAGTTACAGCACCAGCAATAGAGCTGGCTCCCTGACAGTCATCATGGTCATGATGGTCGCGATGACGTCATGTACTCACAGTTACAGCACCAACAATAGAACAGGCTCCCTGACAGTCATCATAGTCATAATGGTCACGATGACGTCATGTACTCACAGTTACAGCACCAGCAATAGAGCTGGCTCCCTGGCAGTCATCATGGTCATGACGTACTCACAGCTAAAATATGATGACGTCATGTACTCACAGCTAAAGCATGATGACGTCATGCACTCACAGCTAAAGCACTAGCGATGGAGCTGGCTCCCTGACAGTCATTATGACGTCATGTACTCACTACTAGGGCACTAGCAATGGAGCTGACGCTCCTGACAGTCATGATGATGTCATTATGACGTCATGTACTCACAGCTTAAGCACCAGCCATGGCGCTGGCTCCCTGACAGTCGTGATGACGTCATGTACTCACAACTAAAGCATGATGACGTCATGTACTCACAGCTAAAGCACCAGCGACGGAGCTGGCTCCCTGACAGTCATGATGACGTCATGTACTCACAGGTAAAGCATGATGACGTCATGTACTCACAGCTAAAGCACCAGCGATGGAGCTGGCTCCCTGACGACGAAGATGGTTCCAGCTGAGGTCCAGCACTTCCAGAGTGTCATTCCATCCTGTGTGGATTACACACACACACACACACACACACACACACACACACACACACACACACCACACAAAACACACACACACACACACACACACACACACACACACACACACACACACACACCACACTCACACACTTGAATTTACTAGACAAGATCTTTTCCTGTCTCTGGTGCAGGCGCGCGTCTGTGTGTGTGTATGTGTGTGTGCGCGCGCGCACGCGCATTCGTGCGAATCTTCACGACTCTTACCACCAGTGAGTCATTCAGCCGACGAAAACTTTTTCGTTTGTTTTGATCAACCGTGGTTTTGGCCAAACAATCTTATCTTACGCTATCAGTAAAGAATCAGACAGCTGCCGCTAGGGAACGGGTTCAAGGGATCAACAACAGGCCTGTAGCCACCACCCCTCATCGTACTGTCACCGCAGAAGACATGTAAAGCAAGAGGTAATACTACATGATCTCCGTGGGTGTCTGTTGTAGATCTATGCAGGTCTGTATTGACGCGTGCGCGCGTGCGCGCGCACACGTGTGTGTGTGTGGGTGTGTGTGTGTGTGTGTGTGTGTGTGTGTGTGTGTGTGTGGTGTGTGTGTGTGTGTGTGTGTGTGACATGGAACCTACACAGCGCTATGTGTATACATGGGGGTGTGTTTATTATGCTCTGTATTTCTTAATGATATGGTCACCTTAAGTTAAATGCCTGTGTGTACATACATTTATACCCTATACAACTTAAGGTCAGCTTCTGTATACATGATGACGATGACGATGGCGACAATGATGATGACATCAGTATTACTGTCATTATTATGATTATCATCATGAACATTATTATCATTATGATGACGATTATTATTATCATCATCACCATTGTAATTACTATTAAAAATATTTTTATCATTATTATCATCATCATCATTCTTCTTCTTTTCTTCTTCTGATCATTATTGTTATTATTATTATTATTGTTTTACTATTATTACCATTATTATCACTGTCAACACAGGTGAAGGTCTTACCAATAGCATCGCCGATGTACACCCCACCGCTTTCCCGGAAACAATTGTGAGTACAGCGTAATTCTTTTAGGTTTCTGGACTCCTGCACACACACACACACACACACACACACACACACACACACACACACACACACACACGCACACACGCACGCACGCACACAGACACACACACACACACACACACATGGATATAACCCAAGTAACCTGCCTATATTCTTTCGGGAGGACGGGAAATTTTTTATAAACTTGAAGTAAAATTTTTAGGTGTCCTACTTACACCAAAACTAAACTGGAAAAAACATATTGACTCAATTGTTACTAAAGCAGTTAAAGTTTGAATTTTCTAAAATTGTCAGTCATTCTCCATGGGGACAGGATCCTAAAGTTTTGTTGCATTTAGCAACCAGTCTTGTACGATCAAGATTGACTTACGGACAGGAAGTATTCTTTTCTGCTTCGCGATCGCATTTAAAGAAACTTCAAAGAATTGACAGTAAAGCTGTAAAGTTGGCCCTGGGTGTACCTGTGCACACTAAGTCCTCTGAAGCTTATAAGATAGCAGGCCTTTTGCCACTTGATGAAGAAAGGAAAATAAGTTCTGTAAAATATGTAGTGAGACGGATTGCGGTGGACGACCTTGAAGAGTTAAATACACGATCCGACATTGATTTTTCGAAAAATGCACAGAAAAATTCAAATTTAGAGACGCTTCGTTCATATGGTTCAGACGTTTTTAATTCATCAAAGATTGACCCACACGAGGTAGCGCCTCGCGTACTGGTTCCGCCGGTACCCCCTTGGGAACTAACGGAAGTAACAGTTAACATTTTTTCTTCTGATCTAAATAAAGCGATTTCGCCGCATGTGTTAGCAGCATCTGTCAAAATTGACATGGAAGAAAAGTTTACTAACTATTGAAAGTATACACTGACGGCTCAGTTCTTGATGATGGTAGTGCGGGATCTGGCTTTGTAATTCCAGATTTCAAAGCTGAAAAATCATATTATTTAGGTAAGGGTCATTCCATATTTACAGCTGAACTAGTTGCTGTCCTGATGGCATTAAATTATTTAATTTCCTTGCCAGTCTCAATATTTAATATCCTGTTTTGTGTTGATTCACAGTCAGTATTAAAAAGTTTGTATTGTTTTGAAAATACACCAAAGAGAGGAATTATTATTTGAGATTAAGTACATGTTGCACTGTCTTTACATGAAAGGTACTAATGTTGTATTTTCTTGGGTTCCATCGCACACCTCCTTCGTTTTTAATGATCAAGCAGATAGAGCAGCAAAAAGGGGAGCAAAGAATATATTTGGTAGTATTAAGGTTGATTGTCCTTTATCATACAAGGAAATTAGTCATATAATCGAGAGGGATTTCTGGAGTCAATACAGTTCCTCATCAAAACCTCGTCAGCAAACTCTGTCAAACTTTGTGTCGATTAGCCGACCGGTTTCTAGCCTGACTTTTAGACTTTTATGTAATTCCCTACGAACCAAGTATTGCCAGACTGTTAAGTGCGTATGTCGTGGGGATCTTTCAGTTCAACATGTGATTTTTGATTGTGAACTGACGAAACCCTTTTTGAATGGTGTTATACCAAGTGCTGACACTGGGCATGTTAATGTGTTTGACTTTTTAGATTCGTTGCCAGTTGTTTCTCTTGTTAAATTAACGAGTAACCTTTTGGGAAGTCCATTAAGGAACATTTTATAATCATAATCGTAAGTTAGATTATTTTAGTTATTTTTATCTAATTTTTCATAGTTACTGTCCTGCAATTCATCTATCCTTTATTTTTGTTCCATGTAACCACATCGTCCTCTTTTCTTTTATGATAATAGTCTAAAATTGTAAACAATATGTTATTTAGACGTCTGCAATCACCTATATGTGTGACGAGACGTAAAACAGAATTCCTTCCTACACACACACACACACACACACACACACACACACACACACCACACACAAACACACACACACACACACAAACACACACACACACACACACACACACACACACACACACACACACACACACACACTCATGCACACACACACATAGTCTCGATCACAACAGAGAACAGTATTGGAATGTCGGAGAATGCGGAGAGTTAGACAAGAGGCTACTTTCACCTTGGCCATTACAATAATGAACATTGAAACAAAGAAGTGATAACGACAGCAATCAACACAAGACCACAGCGAGGCAGCTCATCAGAGCAGACTCCGCCCGTTACGGTGTCACGTTGTGTTCAGTTCAGCCCGTTCTGATCCAACATACGCCAAACAGCAACTGCCTGAGCCCGCTACGGACGACAACAAACGTTTCATCGAGGAGAATGCGGAGTAAGCGCCCCTGTCCGGAAGGCGCCGCCACGTCCATCCAACGACAGTGGCTGCACACCAGACATTGCTTAGGGAGTCGAGCATTTATAGACTGGCGCAGTTAGACTGTTTTGAGACTGGTCATTGTGTCTGACTGTTGATTCTCCTCATTGTCTTTCATAAGGCCATCAAGGTACAGGCCTGGTTGTTCCAGGCAGACAGATACCAAAAAAAATCAAAGGAATGGGGACTATTTGGGGCTTTTAGCTGGCGCAAAGATAGGGTCAGGGGTGAGAGCAAAGGCCTGAAATGTGACGTCATCTAAGGGGAAGATCATGTATTCGAAGACTGTTTGTGGTGTCGTACTCCACGGAGCATTCACTTACTCTGGGTTGGAGCCGGCCAGGTGTGACGATTTCCGCTCGTGACAAGACATGCACGTATAACCACCCAGCCCCCCCCTCCCCTCCCCCCCACGTTTAGCGTTACGTGACGCGAAGCACATTGGCTTCTCTCTGTCTCTCTCCCTGCCCCCTCTCTATCTCCTCCCCCATCTCTCTCATATGCCTCTCTTCACTGGCATTTTTCTGTCTCAAGTTTTTTTGTCTGTCTCCCACTCCCTTTTTTCTTTTTTTTTATTTTATAAATTTGTCTCCCCCGCCCCCCCCACCCCCCCCCCCCGGCTGTTTTAAGTTGCACGTCAAGACATGTTTCATACACAGCGGCTGGTTACTTTCCCAACTTTTTTATTTGTGTGACCCCTCGCCCCCCCCCCCTCTCCTACAAAACAACAAAAACAACACCCCACTCCCACACTCTTTTCCCTCCATTCATTCCAAACAACAACAATGACACTTTGAAGCTTACCTCTATCAAGTCCCGTATAATGACACCATCGTACTCCTGCAGACTGTTACCTGTTCACAAGACAGAGAATCACTTGGCTGTACAGCGCTGCGTCAGATATTCCTGAAGATACAAAAGCCACATTTAAAATCGTTTGGTGAGCATTCCTTCAGTTTCTCTGCCCCAACTGTTTGGAAATCTCTGCCTCCCACGCTACCAAACAAGCCCACCTTATCTGCTTTCAAAGCCCTGCTAAAAATTTATCTTTCCAGCCAAGCATTTTGAACAATGCCTTTCCCACATTGTGTGTACACAATCATTTCCGTTGTAAGATTGCTGTTATATGTGTATAAGGCAGGGTGTTGCGGTTACAAATTGACCACTGGTACAAACTGACCACCTACGGACAAATTGTATCGGGTGGTCAATTTGTACCGCAAAAGCTGGTACAAATTGACGAAGCATCCCTTTGTGCCCACGTCTCCTTGTGCCCACGTCTCTATATGCCCAAAAAAGTGGTATTGCTTGACCATTGGTCAGTTTGACAACTGACCACTGGTCAGTTTGACCATTGCTTGGCCACTGGTAAGTTTGGCTATTGACATAGAGGATGCCTACCCGAAACTCCCACTGGCATACGTTTTGGGCATATAGAGACGTGGGCATATAGAGACGTGGGCACAAAGAGACGTGGGCACAAAGATACGTTCCCCAAATTGACCACCCCCGGCGGATGGTCAATTTGTACTGCGAGAAGTCACATAGTTTTGAACATTGCGGAACACATTGTCCATTATTCTTATTCTTATGCGTTATAATGATGATGAGATAATGATAATGATGATGATGATGATGAACATGTGTCTAGACAAATGTGGACAGATTAGGTTGGCATGGATCATAAAAGCATGAATGGTGATACGACGGCTTTGTCCCTGCTCATGTGTTTGATGAAAGAGAGAGAGAGAGAGAGAGAGAGAGAGAGAGGAGAGAGAGAGAGAGAGAGAGAGAGAGAGAGAGAGGAGAGAGAGAAATACACACAGACATGAACACTCATGCGCCCACGTACATGCATACACACACAGACACACACGTAACATACTGAGTGGACACACATGGGCACCACACACACACACACACACACACACACACACACACACACACACACACCACCACCACCACCACCACCACCACATCACCTACATACCACATATCACACACAGACACACACACACATACAGACACAAAACCACACACACACACACATACAGACAGACACCACGCACACACATAACACTGATCACTCACACATACACACACATACACACTGATACACTCACTCACACACACTGACTCACTCACACACACATGCACACTCACACACACACGTACACACACAGACACACACATTGACTCACTCACACAACATACACACTGACACACACACACAGACACAGACACACACACAAAGACACGGACACAGCACACAACGCACTGACCGGACAGGTCCAGTTTGGTGACGATGTCCATCTCCTTGACGATGTCTACGATGAGCTGCACCCCCTGGGTTTTGAGACAGTTGTCCGCCACGCTCTGGTCCAAGACACACCACACACCCAGTCAACATGACATGGATTTCAATATCTAATGGAATGTGTCAGTTGACGCTGTTGTCCGCCACGCTCTGGTCCAAGACACACCCAGTCAACATGACATGGATTTCAATATCTAATGGAATCTCTCAGTTGAAAAAGTATACGTCAGCGTCTCTCTGTCTCTCTCTCTCTTTATCATACACAGATGTACACACACACACACACACACACACACACACCCACACACTCAATTCTCTGTCTGCCTGTCTATCTGTCTGTATCTCTCTCTCTTCTCTCTCTCTCTCTCTCTCGCTGTAACAGACAGTGACATGTAGCAGAATGTGCACAGGTGACACGGCATGACGACGTCTCTGCGCACAGTGAGTAAAATGACAATGACCGATAGTATGTAGCACAGTGTCCGCACTCCGCCTAACTGGACAGACGCTGCCACTAATGTGGAGGTGGCTCTAGACTCCTGTTGTGGTCAACATTTCTCACAGTATGGCACAGACACACAGAGTACAACACATCAGCCGATATAACCAAGGGAAACAACTCAACAGTGACAGTGTCAGAAGTACAACTTTCACTAGTAATAGAAGACATAGTTAAATGGCAAGACAAACGGCACTCTCAGTGAAATTACGGCCTGCTTAATTAAACAAACACTTCAAAGTAATGAGCCGACTCTCTGTCGTCCTTCAACGTTCTCAGCACAGGAAAAAAAAACAACAACAGCCTCCAACACCAACACAACGGGCGGGGATGGGAATCTTCTGATCATAGATGAATACAGCGTCCCTGGTCATAAAGACAGCGTCCTTTTTCACTGACAGTAGATGTATTTCTAAGGCTACTGTATTGGATATTCCCCGATCTGGCTTTGTTATAACGAAGACAATGGACTGCTTGTGTTGCTGGTTTCTTTTATCATTCCTGTCAGAGTTCGATGTCGATCAGCCCCCCCCCCCCCACCCTTCCCATGCCCACTTTTATGGACTAGGGGAGTGTAGAGCACAATGCACACACTTGTGTTAACAAAACAATGCCAACATTTGTACCAACAACTCATTCTCAAGGGCAGCGGCTCACCAGCTCCGTGACGAAGGTGTTCTCCGCCAACATCTCCGACACGCTCTTGGCCCCCTCCAGCCCCAGACCGTTGTCCTCTATGTCCAGTGACGTCACCGAGGAGTTCTCCTGCAATACCCAGCACCACAACAATCAGACGGAAAAGAAATGTTGCAAGGAACAGTGGACTTGAAACGGTCACGTTAAGGAACAATGCCCTCAGTTATGAAGCAAAACGTTCTGAAGAAGAAGAAGAAGAAGAAGACGACGCCACACTCGTCTTCGTCTATGAACTCAAATATAACGCACTGTCATCTAATCTTGTTGTTTGTTCATCGCGCTAATCATAAACATAACCTTCATTGTCATCATAATTATGATCAGCGTCGTCTTCGTCGTGAGTACGATGAGGGAAAATAAAGGAAAACATTCACAAAAAAAGAAAAAAAGAAAAGACCCATTATGGCAGAAAAAGTATAAATGAAGGCCACATGTGGAGTCATGATGAGTCATGAGGATACTCACAATGAGGGCCACACACAGACTGTAGTCATGATGATACTCACAATGAGGGCCACACACAGACTGTAGTCATGGTGATACAATGAGGGCCACACACAGACTGTAGTGATCGTGATACTCACAATGAGGGCCACACATAGACTGTAGTCATGGTGGTACTCACAATGAGGGCCACACACAGACTGTAGTCATGGTGATACTCACAATAAGGGCCACACACAGACTGTAGTCATGGTGATACTCACAATGAGGGCCACACTGAGACTGTAGTCATGGTGATACAATGAGGGCCACACACAGACTGTAGTCATGGTGATACTCACAATGAGGGCCGCACACAAACTGTAGTCATGGTGATACTCACAATGAGGGCCACACACAGACTGTTGTCATGGTGATACTCACAATGATGGCCACACACAGGCTGTAGTCATGTGATACTCACAATGAGGGCCACACACAGACTGTAGTCATGTGATACTCACAATGAGGCCACACACAGACTGTAGTCATGGTGATACAATGAGAGCCACACACAGACTGTAGTAATGGTGATACGTACAATGAGGGCCACACACAGACTGTAGTCATGGTGATACTCACAATGAGGGGCACACACAGACTGTAGTCATGGTGATACAATGAGGGCCACACACAGACTGTAGTCATGCTGATACTCACAATGAGGGCCACACATAGACTGTAGTCATGGTGATACTCACAATGAGGGCCACACACAGACTGTAGTCATGGTGATACTCACAATGAGGGCCACACACAGACTGTAGTCATGGTGATACTCACAATGAGGGCCACACACAGACTGTAGTCATGGTGATACAATGAGGGCCACACACAGACTGTACTCATGGTGATACTCACAATGAGGGCCACACACAAACTGTAGTCATGGTGATACTCACAATGAGGGCCACACACAGACTGTTGTCATGGTGATACTCACAATGATGGCCACACACAGGCTGTAGTCAAGTGATACTCACAATGAGGGCCACACACAGACTGTAGTTATGTGATACTCACAATGAGGGCCACACACAGACTGTAGTCATGGTGATACAATGAGAGCCACACACAGACTGTAGTATTGGTGATACTTACAATGAGGGCCACACACAGACTGTAGTCATGGTGATACTCACAATGAGGGCCACACACAGACTGTAGTCATGGTGACACAATGAGGGCCACACACAGACTATAGTCATGGTGATACTCACAATGAGGGCCACACACAGACTGTAATCATGGTGATACCATGAGGGCCACACACAGACTGTAGTCATGGTGATACAATGAGGGCCACACACAGACTGTAGTCATGGTGATACAATGAGGGCCACACACAGACTGTAGTCGTGTGATACTCACAATGAGGGCCACACACAGACTGTAGTCATGTGATAGTCACAATGAGGGCCGCACAAAGACTGTAGTCATGGTGATACAATGAGGGCCACACACATGCTATAGTCATGATGATACTCACAATGAGGGCCACAGACAGACTGTAGTCATGGTGATACTCACAATGAGGGCTACACACAGACTGTAGTCATGGTGATACTCACAATGAGGGTCACACACAGGCTGTAGTCATGGTGATACTCACAATGAGGGCCACACACAGACTGTAGTCATGTGATACTCACAATGAGGCCGCACACAGACTGTAGTCATGGTGATACTCACAATGAGGGCCACACACAGACTGTAGTCATGTGATACTCACAATGAGGGCTACACACAGACTGTAGTCATGGTGATACAATGGGGTCCACACACAGACTGTAGTCATGGTGATACTCACAATGAGGGCCACACAGAGACTGTAGTCATGTGATACTCACAATGAGGCCACACACAGACTGTAGTCATGGTGATACTCACAATGAGGGCCACACACAGACTGTAGTCATGATGATACTCACAATGAGGACCACACACAGAGTGCAGTCATGGTGATACAATGAGGGCCACACACAGACTGTAGTCATGGTGATACTCACAATGAGGGACACAGACAGACTGTAGTCATGTGATACTCACAATGAGGGCCGCACACAGACTGTAGTCATGGTGATACTCACAATGAAGGTCACACACAGACTGTAGTCATGTGATACTCACAATGAGGGCCGCACACAGACTGTAGTCATGGTGATACTTACAATGAGGGCCACACACAGACTGTAGTCATGTGATACTCACAATGAGGGCCACACACAGACTGTAGTCATGGTGATACAATGAGGTCCACACACAGACTGTAGTCATGGTGATACTTACAATGTGGGCCACACACAGACTGTAGTCATGTGATACTCACAATGAGGGCCACACACAGACTGTAGTCATGGTGATACTCACAATGAGGGCGACACACAGACTGTAGTCATGTGATACTCACAATGAGGGCCACACACAGACTGTAATCATGTGATAGTCACAATGAGGGCCACACACAGACTGTAGTCATGGTGATACACACAATGAGGGCCACACACAGACTGCAGTCATGGTGATACAATGAGGCCACACACAGACTGTAGTCATGGTGATACTCACAATGAGGGCCACACACAGACTGTAGTCATGGTGTTACTCACAATGAGGCCACACACAGACTGTAGTCATGGTGATACTCACAATGAGGGCCACACACAGACTGTAGTCATGGTGATACTCACAATGAGGGCCACACACACAGACTGTAGTCATGGTGATACTCACAATGAGGGCCACACACAGACTATAGTCATGGTGATACAATGAGAGCCACACACAGACTGTAGTCATGGTGGTACTCACAATGAGGGCCACACACAGACTGTAGTCATGGTAATACTCACAATGAGGGCCACACACAGACTGTAGTCATGGTGATACTCACAATGATGGCCACACACAGACTGTAGTCATGGTGATACAACGAGGGCCACGCACAGACTGTAGTCATGGTGATACTTACAATGAGGGCCGCACACAGACTTTAGTCCTGGTGATACTCACAATGAGGGTCACACACAGACTGTAGTCCTGGTGATACTCACAATGAGGTCCACACATAGACTGTAGTCATGGAGATGATCACAATGAGGTCCACACATAGACATGTTTGATACTCACAATGAGGGCCACACACAGACTGTAGTCATGGTGATACTCACAATGAGGGCCACACACAGACTGTAGTCATGGTGATGATCACAATGAGGTCAACACACAGACTGTAGTCATGGTGATGATCACAATGAGGTCCACACATAGACATGTTTGATACTCACAATGAGGGCCACACACAGACTGCGCACTCCCTCAGGTCCCAACAGGTGATGTTTGAGGTCCAGGTGGTCGTCCACCAGGTTTCGGAACACGTAACTGTTGGGCGTCACGTTCAGCTTCTTGCACATGCGCACGTACACTATCTGACTGTGACTTCCGCTGCTGCTCTTCCGGGAACTGTCCAGATCGTCTTCCGCGTGTGAGAACAGCAGTATTGACCTTCATGGCTGACCTTGAACTTTTCTGCTGTTGTTGAGTATAGACAGTTTGTGCTTAAAAATAAAAAAAGGTTAAAAAAGAAAAAAAAAGAAAAAAAAGGCAAGAAAGAATTTCAAAGAGAGAAAGTACGCAAACAAGCAAGCAAAAAAGAAAGAAAGAAAGAAAAAAAAAGAAAGACAAATACAGAAGAAAAATGAGGAAAAGGGAGAAAGGGAGCAAAGAAAAATGTGCTGGCCGTTCATCACATGGTCGACAACCAAGTGTCTTCAAACGTCCTGTTTCTTTAGAGTTTGTGACGGAGACAGGAGGAGACGAACTTTTTACGGTTTTCTTACTGCACTGGGCTGGGTACACAGTCCTGTATTAGTCAACAATCGTTTAAAGAACAGTATTGACCATCACAGATACCATCAGCGTGTCAACAGTCAGTCAGTTAGTAATGAAGGCACCATCAGGTGGACAGCCGTCAACATTGTCTTCATTACTGACCACCAAAGACACCGTCACATTGTCAACTGAAATGTCAACAACTACTTCAACATTGTCAATCAATTCACCGTCACCGTGTCAACAATCAACATTGACCATCAAAGACATTAACATATCCACAGTTATGAAAAAAACGCCCCAAAATGTACCATCAAACTCACCCTCGACATGTCAACGATGACTTGAAAATCGACCATCAAAAACAACATCAACATGTCTACAATGTTGTCAACAATTATCTCTATATTGGCCATCAGAGACAACTTTGATATGTCAACAAAGTTGTTAACATCACTACATCAAAGTGACCAATCACTTTTCATGCACACACACACACACACACACACACACACACACACACACACACACACACACACACACACACACACAGTGAGCCCTTTTGGCTTGCTGGATGATGCTATGCTCCTCATGGACTCTTGTATATCTACCTGCTTCAAGAGAGTTACGTTTTTGCCTGTGTGGAAGTGCTCGGGTGAAAGGAGCCTCTACCAAACCTGATAAGCTCTTCACACAGCGAAACAGCTGTCATCTGCTGATCAGCTGCTTTGTAGAACAACTGACTCATAAAGAACTACTGGAGAAGGGTTTTTTCTCCAGCTATATTCCATTGAATGTAGGTTTGTTTGTCGTGGAATGTTATAGATATATACCAGACAGAATTGTTGACATTTGCTCCTCTGCATTTCTGGAAATTGAAGGCATCAGAGCCCGGCTTTTTTCTGGCTGTTTCCTTCCTGTCTTTCTATCTACCTATCCATCCGTCCATCTATCCATCTCTCTCTCTCTCTCTCTCTCTCTCTCTCTCTCTCTCTCTCTCTCCTCTCTCTCTCTCTTCATTCTTTTATTTTAGTAATCAATTCATTTATTCTTGATTGTTGTTTCAATGTCCGTTTTTCTCTAAGCTCATGTATTCGTCAATATTGAAGGAGCAAAAAGCTCATCCATGTTTTTATGTATTTTTAAAGATAATTATATGCGTTAGCATGATTTAGTAGCTAGTCATGCTTAGTTGCTATTAACCCTTAGTCCCTCGGCGGGGCAAGGGCCGGATGTAAAAAAGCTATATATTTGGTTATCTGTTAACCCTTGAAAATAAAGATTATCATCATCATAAGGATTATCGTCATCATCTCTCTGACACAATCAGTACAGTTTTCAGAATCGCTATCACAATCATGTTGTTTTTGTTTTTCAAGCTGAAGAATCGAAAATGTTCGAGTTTATTCACTCATCATCAAAATCACTGTCAACACAGTTTTGAATAATATTCATTATGAAATCTGCCGGGAACTAAACCTCCAGCACCCTTTGTAATGAAAATAGTAATGAAATAATAATAAATAGTGTTTGCATAGAGTTATTCTGGTTGAAAACTACTCACTGCGCTTTCATACACCTTTCTGACCCTAACTTTTTACACATATAACAACAATCTTATTACGGAAATTATTGTGTAAACACAACGCGGGAAAAGCTTTGTTCAAAATGCTTGGCTGAAAAGATAAGTTTCAGCTGTTCTTTGAAAACAGATAGGGTGGGCTGGCTTCGTAGAGTATGGGGGGGGGGGGGGGGGGGGGGGGGGCAGAGAGTTCCACACAGCTGGAGCAGCAAAACTGAAAGAACGCTCACTAAAGGATTCTCTCAGAATCACACAAAGCGGTCTTCCAAACGTCAAGATCACCATCATCATCTCGATTGTACCTGTCCACACAGCTCACCTTCAAAGTCGTACTCCTCCAGGTAGTCCCTGTCCAGGTCAGCACACAGCTTACCTTCAAAGGGTGTACTCCTCCAAAGTAGTCCCTGTCCAGGTCAGCACATAGCTTACCTTCAAAGTCGTACTCCTCCAGGCAGTCTCTGTCCAGGTCAGCACATAGCTTACCTTCAAAGTCGTACTCCTCCAGTAGTCCCTGTCCAGGTCAGCACATAGCTTACCTTCAAAGTCGTACTCCTCCAGGTAGTCCCTGTCCAGGTCAGCACATAGCTTACCTTCAAAGTCGTACTCCTCCAGGTAGTCCCTGTCCAGGTCAGCGGAATCGGCGGCGGAGGCCAGGGTCCTGTTGGATTCGATGCCATCGCTGATGGCGGAGGAGTCGGCCCGGCGGCTGCCGGCGACTGACAACGCCGGACTTGGCCCGGCGGGCCGGCGCTCGGGACAGGCGGTACCTGGGGTCAGCTCGTAGGGATTGGCCGTCATGGGCCGCTTGACGAAGTTCCATGACTCGAACTGCACGTGCATGCACAGAGTGAGACAAGGGAGTTAGCACACACACACGAGAGAGAGAGAGAGAGAGAGAGAGAGAGAGAGTGGAGAAGAGAGAGAGAGGGAGAGAGAGAGAGAGAGAGAGAGAGAGAGAGAGAGAATGAAGTACACAGACAGTGAGAGATACACACCCAGAAAATAAGAAAAAAATCTCGGTAGATAATGAGAGATAGATGGGTGGGTAGACAGCTCAGCTAAGAGGCAGAGTGAAGAATAAACAAAAGTGATAGACAGACATGAAGGCGGCAGAGAGAGAGAGGAGAGAGAGAGAGAGAGAGAGAGAGAGAGAGAGAGAGAGAGAGAGAGAGAGAGAGAGAGAGACAGACAGACAGAACAGAGAGAGCATTCCACGCCCAATACTGTGAGGCGGCTGGATCACCTTGCCAAGAATCCCACCAAAGAATGGTGCAGATTTTTCATCCCTCACATCGCTCTGAAATCCAGGCTCAGACCTTTGTCCAGGAACTCTAACACGAGGACTGGAACACGACGACGGTCAACGAACTTTTCTGAATCGTCAAAACCTTAAAGAGTGACAACCATATGCCACAGGTGGCCTTGTGGACGGTGCAGTCTTGTGCTCGTTTCACACAGGCCGCTCCTTTTACACCCATGCCTATCTGTTAGAAGGCGAACAGGCTGCGTGGTGCATTCCGCCTGCCTCGCAATTCACTGTTCAGCGTGTTCTTGTGGACCGTTGGGGCCTCGCAGGGTGACAGACACACGCACACCTAACAGCACACTCCAAGAAGTCCTCGTTCGGAGATGTGCCTATGTTAACATGTGACTTTTAGTTCCTGAAAGGGATACATGTCTTTCATTTGATTTGAGATTTTTCGGAGAACAAAGATTTTCGAACAGTTTTTGCGTGTTTCAGAAACTGTTCGGATGTGTTGTGATTTTGTTTTCTTCTGTAAATAACATCTGCGTAGGGAACAAACTCTGGCGAAATGACAATCGTGATATGAACTCTGGCGATCAGCTCGGCTGTTAAGAACAGGAGCTGAAACGAACCAATACCAACATCATAGCAGAGAATAGATTTAGGACACTGTCGTGGACTGCTCTGTGAAAACCACTGGTACCGTCTGAACGGTTCATGACGTCAGAACAGGTGAAGGGTCAAACCATTTCAGTAGTCTTCGATCTTTTTTGTTGTTGTCAGACTGAAGAAACTGGCTGCTACTCGTGCAGACACTCGTTTGACGGCTGGCTCTTTGGTTTTAGACCGCTCCTGGCTGAAATATCCAACCGAATTTTCTTGCATTTCCAATACAAACGTTCAACTAGTATTTCATTAATTAATTTCTTTTCACAGATACAGCAGAAATAATTATGTATCAATGTGCACTTGCTGGATAGTCTCGCCTTGTGCGCTGTCTTCTCAAACACAATTGTCGTCTGCTTCACAATCAAATCTGAGTTATTGCCCTTCGCTATCCCGCTAGCAATGAAGCGTGGCACCACTCCTCTTGTTTATATTCAAGATCAGGTGGATTAAAGGCGGAAGGAACTTGAATCACAGCTGCTTAAACTTTGTCCCTGTCTCTTTAATATTTAGGCCTATATTCAGTCTGTTAAGGACGTTACGGGCAAGCAAGCACGCACGTGTGTTTGTTAGACAATCATTTTCATGAGTTGTGTGCGTATGTTTTTCCTTTCTCTCTCTCTCTTTTTTTTTAAATTTTATTTTGTTTTTGTTTTTATCTGCTTTTAATCTACGTTTAGAGCTGACTTACACGAGGTGACAACCCTGATACGTCACGAGGTGACAACCCTGACACGTCACGAGGTGACAACCCTGATACGTCACGAGGTGACGACCCTGATACGTCACGAGGTGACAACCCTGATACGTCACGAGGTGACAACCCTGATACGGACTTTTGCGGTCGGCAGGACAAGAAGCACCCTACACCGAACTGAATCCGAGGATCGTGTAGTATCTACTGATTACAAGCACCCTTCACTGAACTGAATCGAGGATCGTGTAGTATCTACTGATTACAGGCACCCTACACTGAACTGAATCCGAGGATCGCGTAGTATCTACTGATTACAAGCACCCTACACTGAACTGAATCCGAGGATCGTGTAGTATCTACTGATTGCAAGCACCCTACACTGAACTGAATCTGAGGATTTGTAGTATCTACTGATTACAAGCACCCTACACTGAACTGAATCCGAGGATCGTGTAGTATCTACTGATTACAAACACCCTACACTGAACTGAATCCGAGGATCGTGTAGTATCTACTGATCACGACAAGGCTGTTTCTCTTGTGTTGAATATTTCATACAAACGATCACATAAGATTTTTGATTTTTATGGAAGATATCAATAATCTAAATCTAAAGTTACTGAATTTTTTTTATTTTTATAGAAAGACGTTTGATGCAATAAGAGAGAGAGAGAGAGAGAGGAGAGAGAGAGAGGAGAGGAGAGAGAGAGAGAGAGAGAGGAGAGGGGGAGACAGACACACCAGACAGCTACTGACAAAAAGAGACAAAGACACAGTTGGCCGGATGTTTGAGCCCAGAAGGAAAGCTGCACTGTCAACAAATGACACACGCCATTAACCCTTTAATGTGACAGCACTTGACCCCTCTCCCCCTCCATAGCCCACCCCAGCTCTGTTCCGCCTCACTGAACGTGACAGGGGAAAGCGAGGCTCACGCCTGTGGCGTCAGCGGACGCAAACTGGTCAAGAGCTGTGCAAACAGTAACCAGGCCAAACAGCGGTCAGCGCCTCTCCCCCAGCAGGAGATTAACGTCCATCAGCCCGGGGCTCTTAAAGACACGCTGTGCTAGTGTGGTGGTCTTTGGGCTGAAAGACGAAGGGGGAGGGGATTGGAGGTTTGGGGTGGGTGAATGGGTGGAGAAGGGGGGGGGGGGGGGGATGTGAATGCGTGGGTGGGTGGGTTGGTCGGAGAGGTAGGGGGTGGTGGATATGGTTGGTAGCCGATGTGGTCAGTGAGTCTTTGGGGTCCCTTCGTGGTGAAAGTGGGCATGGTGATTGAGTCCT
>CM031602.1:90846036-90848536 GCA_018398815.1 Conus ventricosus | reverse complement strand
TGATGAAGATGGCGATAAAGAAGACGACAAGAATAACCGAGGATGACGAAAGTCGTGAAGCCAACAGCGCCTCTGGCAGAGACAACAGCAGTGATGACAATAGCAACGGCAACAGCCACGACAGCGACGACGACGACCATCACCACCACCACCACATCACCACCACCACCACAACAGTAACAGCAACAGCCACAACACGAATGACAAGAACATCTTTTACATTTTCCCTGAACAGTTATTTGTACAGTGCTGAACTCTCTCTCTCTCTCTCTCTCTCTCTCTCTCTCTCTCTTCTCTCTCTCTCTCTCTCTCTCTCTCTCTCTCTCTGTGTGTGTGTGTGTGTGTGTGTGTGTGTGTGTGTGTGTGTGTGTGTGTGTGTGTGTGTGTTTTCAGTATATGTTCTCCTATCTACTTTGCATGACTTAGCGAATGTATTTTCATGTATGCACGCGTGTGTGTGTGTGTGTGTGTGTGCGTGTGTGTGTGTGTGTGTGTGTGTGTGTGTGTGTGTGTGTGTGTGTGTGTGTGTGTGTGTGTGTGTGTGTGTGTGTGTGTGTGTGTGTGTGTGTGCACGTGCGTGCGTGCGTGCGTGCGTGCGTGCGCACGCTCGTGCTCTTTTAAGGAAGATGAAATTTCCGTTTTATATGTATGTAAAACACTTTGTTCAATTTTGACGTCGGTAGTTACTTTTATGTATGTAAAGTATGTAAAGCGGTTGTTCAGTTTTCATGTTGCTAGTTATGTTTATGTATGTAAAGCGTTTTGTTGTTTTTTCACGTTAGTTACTTCTATGTATATAAAACGCTTTGTTTAGTTTTCACATTAGCATTACATTTATGTATGTAAAGCACGTGATTCGATTTTTACGTCAGTTGTTACTTTTATGTTGGCAAAATTGATGTAGATTGAAGATAGCCGCCTGGTATTTCTTACCAAGCCACAAAAATTGTCACTTACTGTTATCGTGTGCCATCGTGTACCGGTGGAAATGGAGGACACGAATAAGCATCGCATGCATCCTATGTGAGAAACTGGAGGAATGGATGAGATAAATGAAAATGAGTGACTGATATTTGAATGGTATGGGAAACGACTGAATGAGCGCCAGTAGGCTGCTCTTCGGCCGGCTCTACCTGGGTAGGCAGCCCGTTGAATGAGTGAGGTAGTGTGTTTATTGTAAAGCGCTTAGAGCTTGGTCTGTGACCGAGGATAGGCGCTATATAAATACCCAATATAATAATAATAATATAATATATAATGTATGTATTACGCTTTCTTCAGTGTTCACATTGGGTTTGCCCATTAATGAGCATCTTTTGAAAAAAAAAAAAAAGAAGCAAAGGTATGTTAACTGTTTTATGGGAGCTTATTTTAAGTGTCAGTAAGTTTTCTTTGTGAATGAAATAATTGTGAAAAGTCAGTTCATGAATGAAAACACAATTTTTTTTCCGCCCGAAGAAATGATAACACTCGCAGCCTGAGAGAGTGACATCCCATAATACTTTCGGTTTTTAAATAGCATTTGAATAAAAAGGAAAGAAGAGAACAGAAAAAAAGGGAAAAAAAACCGACATGTTAACACGTATATCACCGGAAAGTTTGAATTTCCTTTCACATACTTCATAGATAACGATCGATTTCTGGCAAATGAAACAAACTGCGGCGTTACTGAAACACGACAAAAAAGCAGAAGAGCACACAAAACAAAGTGTGAAGTAACGACAATTTATTGCACGACACAAAACAGGACAAGAAATTTTCGGCAAAATGCCTTCCTCAGCGACAAAAAAAAAAAAAAAAAAAAAAAAGTACAGACATAAACATGCACAATACTCCCCTTGTGAAGTCAAAGTCACCACTTTGACTTCACAAGGGAAGTATTGTGCATGTTTATGTCTGTACTTTTTGTTTGTTTGTCGCTGAGGAAGGCATTTTGCCGAAAATTTCTTGTCCTGTTTTGTGTCGTGCAATATATTGTCGTTACTTCACACTTTGTTTTGTGTGCTCTTCTGCTTTTTCGATCGATTTCTGGACAGCAGCTTCGTAGAGCTCATGTTTTGACGAAACATCTTCTTCATTTTAGAAATCGGATTCCTGATTGACCGTCTGGTCCGGATCTCCAGCAGGGATCTGAACCTCACGATCATGGGTGCATCTGCTCCTCACCATTATGGGTTCATTTGCACCTCACTATCATGGGTTCATCTGCACCTCACCGTCATGGTTTCATCCGCACCTCATTATCATGTGTTCATCTGCACCTCACTGTCATGGGTTCACCTGCACTTCAAAATCATGGGTCCATCTGAACCTCGTCCTTATGGGTTCATCTAAACCTCACTATCATGGGTTCTTCTGAACCTGACTATCATGGGTTCATCTAAACTTCACTGTCATGGGTTCATCTGAACCTGATACTCATGGGTTCTTCTGAATCTCACTGCCATGGGTTCATCTGAACCTGACTATCATGGGTTCATCTAAACTTCACTGTCATGGG
>CM031602.1:90841036-90843536 GCA_018398815.1 Conus ventricosus | reverse complement strand
GAGGATCCTATTTCTTTTTGTTCTTCTACTGCTGTTGTATTGAAAAAAATAGAACCAGAAAATATATGAGACGAAAAACCAAAACTCTCACGCGTGTATAACCTTATAAACTTTTAAAAATCTGCGGAACAAAGGCCTTTGTTTCTGGCTGAATTCTGTAGTAAAACTGACCTTTGGTAATTAATAAGTAAACAGAAACATAGTAGACATATTGAAAGTTAAAAAAAAGCGATCATGTATGACAGATAAAGAAATCTGTTGTTATGACAAATATACCCGATACAATACTTGGTAAAGAATTCTTTCGCTTTGATTTATCACTTTGTTTCCCTGATTCGGAAAATGCCAAAAAATTCCCCGAAGTAGCCTGACGTGTGGTGCCAACGTTATACAGAGTGAGCAAAATACAATGTTTCTGTCCACTTGGACTGTCTAGAAACGTTGTATTTGGCCTCCTGAGCACAACTGTATGTTCATGGAATATTCAAAATTCCAGTCCATCCTTCAGCCGTAATAGTAACGATTATGACACCAAGGTCATATGCATGTTTCTTTTCACTTCTTCTTTTTTTTTGTCTTGTTTTCTTATTTTTCTTTTCTCCTAATACCTCCAGTGAAACCCCCAACTCTTGATACGCAGACTGAAATCCTGTTACTTTTTGTATGACAAACAGAATGAATGAGTTTTGTTTCTAACACGACATTATCACAACGGAAAATTCTGATGTTGTTAATTTTTCACCCGCTAACTTATTTCTCAGAATGTACTTTCATTCATTCTGAAATAAGCTGGATTTTCACATAACTTATGTCAGTGAAGACATTGTTCGAAGATAGTTTATCATTTTTAAAATATGCTTAAAAATGTGCTTTCCAAAAAGGTCATTCAGGCATCCAGATCGAATGTGGAACCTAATTGTTGTATTTAATATGAACTGAAAAAGATATTAATATATAATTGAAGCATCATTTTTTCTCTCTTAAATTTCGAGATTGGCAGAGCAGCCAACAAGCCAGGAGATCCTAAACTGACCACCATCAAAGCACAGTCACGAGCCAGGAAGATCCTAAACTGACCACCATCAAAGCACAGTCACGAGCCAGAAAGACCCTAAACTGACCACCATCAAAGCACAGTCACGAGCCAGAAAGACCCTAAACTGACCACCATCAAAGCACAGTCACGAGCCAAGAGTAGAACGCGTGCAGACCACCTCAACCACTCCACCTCGTGGTCAGCACGGGCATGTGGTGGCTTTAGCAGCACGATTGATGGCTGGAGTGCAAGCACTTTCTGTGTGGGCACTTCCACCGTTTGAAGAGAAGGCTGGTCCCGTGTTTCGATCATCGACCATGGTGAGTGTGATCAGCACGGACCTGGCCACCCGGGACCCCTCTCATTGTGTCCGTCTCTGCTTCCTGCCTCCCGCCATGTCTGGAACCAAACATGTTAAAAGTGTTGGCACAGAGAGGGGTGGGGGGGGTGGTGGTGTAGGTTAATACGGTAATGGTGTGGAAGAGAGAGAGAGAGAGAGAGAGAGAGAGGGGAGAGAGAGAGAGGAGAGAGAGAGAGGAGAGAGAGAGAGAGAGAGAGAGAGGTGTTCTATTCACATTAGGCCTTAACCCGTCGTGTCAACATGTAACTGAGTTAAGATCTGTATAACAGATTCCATAGAAATGCTAACCATGATATAAAGTGCATTCATGTACATTTCATTAAGTCACAACACCTCTCACTTTAAATCATTTACATACAAAAAGATCGCGTACATCTTCAGGTATAGTTGATGACATTAACACAGAGAGAGAGAGAGAGAGAGAGAGAGAGAGAGAGAGAGGAGAGAGAGAGAGAGAGAGAGAGAGAGAGAGAGAGAGAGAGAGAGTACGATGCACAAGGCAACATTGCAGTATAATGCACGTGCCCGAATTCTCTCTCTCTCTCTCTCTCTCTCTCTCTCTCTCTCTCTCTCTCTCTCTCTCTCTCTCTCTCTCTCTCTCTCTCTCTCTCTCCAGGAGACGAAACTGGCCCTAGTTAGGCGTAACAGGTGTACACAATGCCACAGTCAATGGACTCTATCAGCTGTCAATGTACACAATGCCACAGTCAATGGACTCTATCTGTCATGAAATGTACACAATGCACAGTCAATGGACTCTATCAGCTGTCAATGACACAATGCACACAATGGCTCAGTCATGTACCAATGGGACTCTATCAGCTGTCAATGTACACAATGCCACAGACAATGGACTCTATCAGCTGTCAATGTACACAATGCACAGACAATGGACTCTATCAGCTGTCAAGTACACAATGCCACAGACAATGGACTCTATCAGCTGTCAATGTACACAATGCCACACATGGACTCTATCAGCTGTCTATGTAACAATGCCACATCATGGACTCTATCAGCTGTCAATGTACACAATGCCACAGTCAATGGACTCTATCAGCTGTCATGATGTACACAATGCCCTCATACAACTCAGATGACAC
>CM031602.1:90824732-90840036 GCA_018398815.1 Conus ventricosus | reverse complement strand
AACAACGCCACACAACACACCACACACACAGACACACACACACACATCTCACTCACACACACCAGGCACTACACGAATCAAAGAACGCACATTCATATACGGCACTGAGTTGTGCAACAGAACTGGTTTCCTCCCATGGTAAACACGACAACGCACAGTATCCCTCTGTATTACAGTATATCACTGGTAGTTACACGCGGGAGTACACACAGACCCACAGACCCACAGACACACAGACACAGACCCAGAGACACACAGACACAGACACGGACACACGTCCAAGTGTATCGTTCTCCTCCGACCAGTCCCAAGGAACAAAGCGAAAAGAGAAGCTTGAACCAGCCGTATAATCTGCCCTCGCCCTCACCCCCCCCTCCCACCACACTTAATCTGCCCCCCCCCCCCCCCGCGACCCCCTACACTTAATCCCTCAACGGTGTACCGGTGAGCCCAAAGACCCTGTCACTTGACACAGCGGACAATAACAGTCTTGACAGATGCTGGAAGGGGTGGGGTAGGGGGAAATGGGCATTAAGAGGGAAGGACGGGGGGGGGGGGGGGGGGAGAGGGGGGGGGGGGGGAGGGGGGGAGGGGGGGCAGAGGATGGGGGAGAGGTACGAGAAGGGAAAGGAAATCGTTTTTTGATAAAGGGAGAGCATAGTTCAATGAGACAACAAAAAACAAGAAGGGGTAATCTGAACATGTTTTACAATTGTTCTTCCCCCCCCCCCGCCTTCTCCCCCCCGCCTTCTCCCCCCCGCCTTCTCCCCCCCCCGCCTTCTCCCCCCCTCCATCCTTCCGTTATGACTTACTTTTTCATTGTATTTGGTAGTTTTAGCGATGTATGTGTCTAAAGGCTAATGACTGTGCATAAAGATGCTTTACATTTGTGTCTGCTCTGGCTCAGTTTAGCATAGAAGTCGACACCGCAATTTGAAAAAAAAAAGACACACACACACACACACACACACACACACACACACACACACACACAACACACACACACAGAGAGAAAGTTAACCGAGAGACAGATTAACAGACAGACCAGCAAACAGACCAATCAGTAGCCTGGTAAACTGAAAGACTGAGCGGACAATTTCAGACTTACATGCCTAGTCACTTTTTGACAGTTAGATCCGCGGGGAGAACGGAGTTGGGGGGGGGGGGGGTGTTTATTGAGGAGAGGGGGGAAGCACACGAAGAGGGGTGGTGTTCGTTAAGAGCGAGTGACCACCGTTCCGCTACGAGACCACCCATACACTGAAGCTGACCTCACGAGGGACCACTGGCCCCTGCCTTTAACATACAACACCCATCCTGTGACGTGTAGCCAAACAGGCCCACACGCTGAAATCACAATCTTCAAATAGTTGACCTTCCCCACTTAGCTGACGTCACATTTCAGGTCTTTGCACTCACCCGTGACCGTGTCTTTCCGCCAGCTTGGAGCCACCAGTTAGTGCCAGTCCTTTGATTGGAATCTGTCTGTCTGGAACCACCTGGCCTGTCCCTTGACGGCCGTGGGAAAGAGAAGGAGCGGAATCGACTCTCAGACACTCTACAGATTCTCACAACAATCTGATTAGGCTAGTCTTTGAATACTCACTCTCAGACACTCTACAGATTCTCACAACAATCTGATTAGGCTAGTCTTGAAGTACTCACTCTCAGACACTCTACAGATTCTCACAACAATCTGATTAGGCTAGTCTTTGAATACTCACTCTCAGACACTCTACAGATTCTCACAACAATCTGATTAGGCTAGTCTTGAAGTACTCACTCTCAGACACTCTACAGATTCTCACAACAATCTGATTAGGCTAGTCTTGAAGTACTCACTCTCAGACACTCTACAGATTCTCACAACAATCTGATTAGGCTAGTCTTGAAGTACTCACTCTCAGACACTCTACAGATTCTCACAACAATCTGATTAGGCTAGTCTTGAAGTACTCACTCTCAGACACTCTATAGATTCTCACAACAATCTGATTAGGCTAGTCTTGAAGTACTCACTCTCAGACAGTCTACAGATTCTCACAACAATCTGATTAGGCTAGTCTTGAAGTACTCACTCTCAGACAGTCTACAGATTCTCACAACAATCTGATTAGGCTAGTCGTTAATACTCACTCTCAGACACACTACAGATTCTCACAACAATCTGATTAGGCTAGTCGTTAAATACTCACTCTCAGACACGCTACAGATTCTCACAACAATCTGATTATGCTAGTCGTTAAATACTCACTCTCAGACACACTACAGATTCTCACAACAATCTAATTATGCTTGTCTTTAAATACTCGACTCCTTAACCAAGGTCTTGAAGCATTAATTTTTGGTGTGCAGCCATCATTCACATGGAACGGAGCATGTCCCTCGTCAGTATGAATATGTTTCTTTTATTAGGTGACCAATCAAAAGATGATACTATTTATGATTATTTGGGGTGGGGTGACGGGGAATATATGGCGGTACATGATTGGAAAAAGATGTCTTCTTTAGTCTCTGGTGTTTACAAACTAAACATGGCTTGTTTGGGTTGGAGATGAGGTGAATTTTGAAAGGAAAGAAGATGAATGACAGACTAGGTATTTAATCCTTAAAAAAATTGTTGCCTTTCTTTATTTGATGAAGTGATATATTAGTTTCAAACGAGGTGACTGAAAACGAAGCATAATTTAAAAGAAAAAAATGACCAGTATCCCATCTCTTATTATTTATGTTTTCATCATCGCCACTATTCTCACTATTATTGCCATGGTTACCATTACCATCATGGTCATTATTACTATTTCAACTCCCGTGATCCTCTCCTAAATGGCCTCATTTTCATCCAACAGCCATGTTGCGCCGACTATGAGAAAATAAGTGGTTTCTCGTTCTTCGTCTTCATTGTCCTAAATGTTGTTTGTTTTTGCCTGAAGAAGACCCAAGAGGTCGAAATGCATTGTGTTCTGTCCTGTAATCTGTTTGTCTGTATCTGTGGCGGTAACCGACACCGTTTCTAATTAAGAGTTGATGTACTGACCGGCCACGAGTCTCGCCTTCTCGTCCATAATAGATATTCACGCCAGCTGCTGTCCCAAATGCCGCTGTCCTTGACGAATCCTCCAGGTTCCCATAGAGTGTATGTGTTCAAGGTTCTCTGCTCTGATCACTTGGCTCTTTGAGGGACGTTCTGGTGGGGTGGGGGAGGGGGTATTCTAGGAGAAGGTGTTGGCTGTGTCACAAAGGCCTCTGTCTATCTGAGCTTTATATTGCTGACAAAGTGTGTTGTGTCTGTCTATCTGAGCTTTATATTGCTGAACAAAGTGTGTTGTGTCTGTCCCACTGAGCTTTATATTGCTGACACAAAGTGTGTTGTGTCTGTCCCACTGAGCTTTATATTGCTGACAGAGTGTGTTGTGTCTGTCCCACTGAGCTTTATATTGCTGACAACGTGTGTTGTGGTCTGTCCATCTGAGCTGTATATTGCTGACAAAGTGTGTTGTGTCTGTCCATCTGAGCTTTATATTGCTGACACAAAGTGTGTTGTGTCTGTCCCACTGAGCTTTATATTGCTGACAAAGTGTGTTGTGTCTGTCCCACTGAGCTTTATATTGCTGACAAAGCGTGTTGTGTCTGTCCCACTGAGCTTTATATTGCTGACAGAGTGTGTTGTGTCTGTCCCACTGAGCTTTATATTGCTGACAAAGTGTGTTGTGTCTGTCCCACTGAGCTTTATATTGCTGACAGAGTGTTGTGTCTGTTGCACAGTGTCGTGAGAACAGGATCAGCTGCATACAGATGGTAGTGGAAGTGTCGTGAGAACAGGATCAGCTGCATACAGATGGCAGTGGAAGTCTAAGGGTTGCACAGTGTCGTGAGAACAGGATCAGCTGCATACAGATGGCAGTGGAAGTGTCATGAGAACAGGATCAGCTGCATACAGATGGCAGTGGAAGTGTCATGAGAAAGGATCAGCTGCATACAGATGGTAGTGGAAGTGTCGTGAGAACAGGATCAGCTGCATACAGATGGCAGTGGAAGTCTAAGGGTTACTGGCACTATACTTTTTCCGCCCCCTCTGCGACATAATTATCCGGCGGAAGTCTGGAATCTTCTTTCTGATTGGTAGAGGTCCACAGCTCAGTTCATCTCCTGGTCCCCATCTTCTTCCTGATTGGTAGAAATCCACAGCTCAGTTCATCTCCTGCTCCCCATCTCCCATTGCAGTTAGTTTTTGTTTCGGGTAAAAGGGCGATCCCTGTTCTTTTCTCTGACCCGAGGGAAATGGCATCTGGTTCATGTTGTTTCACTGATAAAGAGCTTTTCTGCAAGTGAATAAGCTTATTCATTACCACCAAACGTGATGATGTTAAAAGAATTTACAGATAAGGCGTCGCCTCACCACACACACACACACACCACACACACACACACCACACACACACACACACACACACACACACACACACACACACACACACACACGCACGCACGCACGCACGCACGCACGCACGCATGCACGCACGCACGCACGCACGCACGAACGCACGCACGCACGCACGCACGCACGCGTGCGCGCGCGTGCGCGCGTGCGCGCGTGCGCACACACACACACACACTGTTACAGCCCTTGTCAAAAGGCCATTTTGGTATTGACAATAAAATATGAAGCGTCACAGTGTTAATTCTCTCTCTCTCTCTCTCTCTCTCTCTCTCTCTCTCTCTCTCTCTCTCTCTCTCTCTCTCTCTCTCTCTCTCTCTCTCCCCAAATTCCTTCAGAGTCTAGAATCATCAACACAGATAAACAAAAAACTACTAAAAATGAAGAGAACCACCCTTCAATTAATGCTGAAGAGAACCACCCTTCAATTAATGCTGAAGAGAACCACCCTTCAATTAATGCTGACCCTTCAATTAATGCTGAAGAACCACCCTTCAATTAATGCTGACCCTTTAATTAATGCTGAAGAGAACCACCTTCAATTAATACTGACCCTTTAATTAATGCTGAAGAGAACCACCCTTCAATTAATGCTGACCCTTTAATTAATGCTGAAGAGAACCACCCTTCAATTAATGCTGACCCTTTAATTAATGCTGAAGAGAGCCACCCTTCAATTAATGCTGAAGAGAACCACCCTTCAATTAATGCTGAAGAAAACCAACCTTCAATCAATGCTGAAGAGAACCACCCTTCAATTAATGCTGACCCTTCAATTAATGCTGAAGAGAACCACCCTTCAATCAATGCTGAAGAGAACCACCCTTCAATTAATGCTGAAGAGAACCACCCTTCAATTAATGCTGTCCCTTCAATTAATGCTGAAGAAACAACCTTCAATTAATTGAAAAAACCAAACCTTAAATTAAATGCTAAAGGGAAAACCCACCTTCAATTAATGCTGAAGAAAACCCAAACCCCTTCATTAATGTGAAGAAAACCAACCTTCAATTTAAAGCCCCCAAATTTTAAAAAGCAATTGGGTTTTGTCCCCCAAACCCCAATATACAGCCCGCGTGGTCTCCGCAAGTGGGGTCAGGTTTTTGACACGAGTGAAAAAAAATGAACCCCATTCTTGGGAAACTGCTGTTGTTGTGGTTGTTGTTGTTTTTTGTTGTTGTTGTTGTTTTTGGTTTTGTTTTTGTTTTTGTTTTCTGCGTCTGTAAAAACAAAATTCTCCCTTTCAGACTCCACACATCTTGTCTTCCTCTCTCTCTCTTTTTTCTTTTCTTTTTTTTTTCCCCCCCTTTTTTTTTTTTTTTTTTTGGCCAGCGCAAGGTCGCAGGGTAGACGTTTTGTGCGGGGGGGAAAAGTCTGTTTGGTCTGTTTCGGTCAAAGACGGCCCGAACGAAGGTGCTTGAGCGCCGGAACCGGAAAAAAACAGCGGCGACAAGGCGGATGGGGTAGCTCCCCAGGGGAGTGAAACCCAGCGTTAATCTGGCCTGTGTTTTTTGCCCCTTTCTTCTGCCCCTCCCACTCCCACTCCGCCCCCCCCCCCCCTCCGTCCCCGGGATAGCCCCCCTTCCTGTTCCCTTTTCCCTTCCCCCTTCCCCTTTTACAAGGTTCTTCTGCAGGGCGGTCAGAGAGAGGAGAGAAAAGAGAGAGAGAAAAGGAAGAGGGGGAGAGGGAGGAGAGAGGAGCGGAGAGAGAGAGGAGGGAAAGGGGAGAGAGAGAGAGGGGAGAGAGAGAAGGGGAGAGAGAGGAGAAGAGAGAGAGAGATAAGAGAGAGAGAGGGAAGCAGAGGATTGAAAGGGAAGTTAAACACACAAACCCCCACACAACCAAAACCCCACCAACACACCACGCACGCACGCAACACCACACACCACACATACACACACCACACAAAAACACACAACAGGGGAGAGAGAGGGGGAGAGGAGAGAGAGGGAGAGAAGGGGAGAAGAGAAGAGACAAGGGGCAGAGGACAGGACAGAGAGGAAAAAGATAAAGAAGAGAAGAGAGAGAGAGAGGAGAAAGAGGGGAGAGAGGACAGAGACAGAGAGACAGAGAGAGAGTATTGAATAAAAGGGGAATGGGGGGTTAAAAAACACACACACACACACCACACCACAACACACACACAACACACACCCAACCCCACACAACACCAACACACAAGAGAGGGAGAGAGAGGAGAGAGAGGAGAAGAGAGGAAAAGAGAGAGGAGAGAGAAGAATTGAATGGAAACGTTACACAAGGGAAAGGACGGGGGTAGGGCGGGGGGGCACCAACACACACACACACACACAACACACAACACACACAACCCAAAACACACCACACACACACCACCCACACACACACACACACACCCACACACACCCCACGCACGCCCAACACACCACCACCAACACGCACACACACACAACACCACACAACACACATTGACTGAAATCATTTATTGTCGATTTTTCCATAGGGTTTTACTGTTTTTTTTAACAAAAGGGAAAAAACCAAAATTTAAAAAAGTAAATTAAAGATAAATAATGATTAAAAAAAAAAGACAATGTCAATTTATTATTTGAGAATGTGAAAATTGAAAAAAGGATTTACGATCTTTAATGAGTTGAAAGGGGACCCAAAATCCAGGGAACTACAAAAATCCTCCTTCCTTTTCTTAATCCCACTTTCCTGTCCCGGATCCCCTTTTTCACCCTTTTTATGTCCCTAAAAAATTTTTAAGGGGGTTCTCTCTCTCTTCTCTCTCTCTCTTCTCCTCCCCTTCTCTTGGGCGATTCTCAGGAAACACACACACCACAACACACCACACAAAAAAACACACACCACACACACACACACACACGCAACACGCAACACACACACCCCCGAACACCGCACACACATACTGCATACACGTTGCACGCACACACGCCGACGCACGCACGCAGCAGCAGCACGACAGCATGACACAACACACACACCAAACACAACACCCACAATACACACAACACACACACACACACACACACACAACCCCACACAACACCAAAAAAACACACACACAAACACCAGTTAATAACTCAAAGGAACAACGCAAAAAGAATACAACGACCCAATGAACGAAAACACAACGCGCGCGGGGGCCCTCCGCGCGCACAAAACAAAACCCACACCAAACCCACAAACACACAACACACACACACAACACACACAACACACGGCGCGCGCGCGCGGCGCACACACGAGCACACACACACACACACAACACACCACAACACACACAACCCCACACACACACAACACCCACATTTAAAACACACAAACCACACACACACATACCACACACACACACACACACCACACACACACACACACAACACACACACACCACACCCAACACACAGGAATTTGAACGAACGAATGAATGAACACACACACACACAACCCCACCACCACCCACAACACACACCACACAACACACCAACACACACACACACACACCACACACAAACACACAAAACCACCAACACACACACAGAATACGAACGAACGAATGAACGAACACACACCCCCTGCCACACACACACACACACAACACCACACACACACCCACACACACACACACAACACCCCACACACACACAACCACACACCCACAAATGTCAAAGACAATTTACAATGGATTGACCGACGATTACATGCAAGACGGACAGCCTGAAAAAACAGGGCCCTTTCTTACTTGTAAATCTGAACAATCCACAATGAAATTAGGGTTTAAACCACAATTTTACGACACTTCGATCCGTCTTCTCTTCTCCCTTTCGTTTTATAGCCTTTTATAAATAGCGTAATACTTTATTATTAATTTTTCAATTTTCTTCTCTCTCTCCCCTGCACACACACACACACACACACACACACACCAAACACACACCACCACACACACACCACACACACGCACTCACGCAGCACGCCGCACACACACACACACACCCCAAAACACAACACCACCCCTGCAGGGGCATTTGGGGTGGGAAACTGCAAAAAAAACCGCTGTTCAGTTTTTTGCTCGGGTTAGTCCCTTTAAAAAGAACCCTCCCCAACAAGAAAAAACAATAGTCCCTAATTGTGTGCATGTGTTGCATCAAGGAAGGCTGTCGTCTTATTTTGTTTTGCTGTAAAGTTCTTTCCGTTCCCCTTCCCCCGATCCCCATTTCCCCCTTTTTCCCCCCCCTAAAGGGACCCTTTCGCCACAAACACCGAGATTATTTTTAAATACCCAAAAAAAAAAAAGCTCAACCGCTTTTCATCCCAAACGACCCCAGTGAACTCACGGAAAACAAAAACACAACAACAACAAAAACAACAAGCCTAAGCCACAAACCCGGGATTATTTTTAAATGTAAAAAAAAACAACAGCTCAATTTATTTTCATTAAATCGACCTTCAGTTGTGTTACCGGAAAAAAAAAACAACCCAAAAACAATCTCTAAACAACAGGGGGAAAAAAAATCCCCAAAAAGTGTCACTGAATTTGCCCAAAGGGAAAGAAAAACAATCAAAGATTTATCTAGTTGAAAACAAAAGTAACCTCTTCATGTTTAATGCGCTCGTTTACCACAAAAGCCATTTACATAATGAGTTTATATTGTTTCTGTTTGTAACTTTGTTTCTTTTATTGCATTGTTTGGCAGTTTGATGTTATGCATCCATTTTATTGTTTGGTACTGACAACATGATATTGTATTGTGATGTATTTATTGCATTTGTTGTATTGTGCGGCACTAATCCTCAAGTGCCTGAGGAAACTACTCCGCATCTCCTGCAAAGAACACAAGACCAATGATTATGTGCGGAACCTGGTCACCAACCTAGTCGGACCCCATGAACCACTTCTGGCAACCGTCAAACGACGGAAGATGGCATGGTTTGGCCACATCATTCGTCACAACACCCTCTCCAAAACCATCCTTCAAGGTACCGTTGAAGGAGGGCGCAGACGAGGACGGCAGAGAAAGAGTTGGTCCGAAAATATAAAGGACTGGACCAAAATGACCATGCCAGATCTCCTCACGATAGCCACCAACAGAAGAGCCTGGAGAGAAACGGCGGCTGCCTCATCACGTCCTCCCAACGACCCCAGCGGTCAGGGGAATGACTGACTGACTGACTGACGGCACAATACTGAATCGTGTTACACTGTCACGTACGTAATCCTGTCATGTGCTGTTTTGCATTGTACTGTGTGTACACTGTTTGACAGTGTGGTCCACACAGATTTCTCTCAGTGCTACACGCCTCTCCAGCTCCGGCTCTCACGCCCTTCACGCCTTCCTGTGTACGTGGAGGCCAGAAGATCGCCGCTGTCAACACCGTCACCTTCCAGTCTGATCTTCGGGCCAGACTGGAGGCCTCTTCACACCTGTCAGCTGACCAGCTCCACCAGCTTCTGTCCCGTCTTCTAGATCAGCACGCCCCGGCCACCCGCCGCCAGATCTCCAGCCAGCCTCCCTCACCCTGGTTCACCTCTGTCGGACCTCAGCTGCTGCAGGCTAAGCGAGATCTGCGCCAGACAGAGCGTTGCTGGGCTCAAATCTGGACTACATGTTCAAAAAACAAATTTTTCGTACTGCCAATAACCTAGTTACCAACATTCTGGACAGTGCCAAATGCTGTTTTTACAGTGCCAAAATCCTAGCCTGTAGAACATCCCGACAACTGTTACTGTAACCAATACTCTGCTTGGCAAATCAAAGTCCACACCTCTGCCCTCCTCAATCCCTGTGACAGAATTCCCCCAGCGTTTCTCTGATTTCTTCTATAGTAAAATAGCCACTATTCGCCATAATCTGGACTCTCAAGCTGCTCCTCCCCCTGCTGTTCCTGATCCTTCCTTCTCCGGCACTCAGTGGTCTGAATTCCACTCTGTGTCCGTAGAAGAGGTCCGGAAAATCTTGAAGCAAGTCACTGTCAAAACATGTGAACTTGACCCTCTCCCCTCATCCCTTCTTACCTGCTGTCTTGACGATCTCCTCCCATGCGTTACATCCATTATCAATGACTCTTTGCAATCAGGTTGTTTTTCCCACTCTGTTCAAATCTGCAGTTGTCAACCTCTCCTGAAGAAGCAAAACTTAGATCCTGAAAATCTCAAGAACTACAGACCTGTCTCTAATCTCCCATTTCATTCCAAACTGATTGAAAAATTTGTTCTCGCCCAACTGTTTGAACATCTCTCTGTAAACAATCTCTTGTACTCAAACCAGTCAGCCTACTGGGCTGCCCATAGCACTAAGACAGCGCTTCTCAAGATAGCAAACGATGCCCTCACAGCTGTTGATGGAAACAAAGTTTCTCTTCTCTCTCTCCTAGATTTGTCTGCGGCATTTGATACAATAGATCACTCCATTCTCCTCTCAAGACTCAACACTCTTTTGGTCTTTCTGGTTCTGTCCTTTCCTGGTTCTCTTCATATCTCTCTGATCGCACGCAAACTGTTTCAGTGAGAGGTGTTAAGTCTCCAGCAAGAGCACTTCAGTTTGGTGGTCCTCAGGGGTCTGTCCTGGGACCGGTTTTGTTTGTGCTGTACACCCAGCCTCTCTCGGCCATTATCAGCCAACACTCTCTCCTTCACCATAGCTTTTCAGATGACAACCAGCTGTATATCTCTGCCCATATCAGTCAGCTTCATGAAATAATCTCCTCTTCTCAAGCATGCATTGCCGATGTTAAATCATGGGTGCACAATAACAAACTACAACTTAACGCAGACAAAACTGAAATAATCCTCATTGCTTCGAAACACACTATTAGAACTCATTCTCTCCCTTGTTCTATAAATGTTGATGGAAACGAGATAAATCTGCCAGTGTCTGTTCGTAACCTCGGCGTTACACTCGACCAAACTCTCTCTTTCAAACAACATATCTCTAATGTGTGCAAGTCCTGCTACCTTGAACTTCGTAGAATCAGCTCAGTTCGCCGCTTCCTCACTCAAAATGCTCTGAAGACTTTAATCTGTGCTTTTGTCCTGTCTCGGCTCGACTATTGTAACTCCATCCTTGCCGGTTGTCCCTTAACGCTCATCTCTAAACTTCAAAAAGTTCAGAACAATGCCGCCCGTCTGATCTCCCGCTCCTCTAGATCTGATCATATATCACCAATTCTGTCATCCTTACACTGGCTCCCAATTCAGTCTCGCATTGACTTTAAAGTTCTCCTCCTGGTTTTCAAATCACTGAATAATCTGGCTCCCTCCTACCTCTCTGACCTCCTCCATCTCTATGTTCCGTCTCGCAACTTACGCTCATCCACCGATTCTCGTCTGCTCCGGCTTCCCTCCGCTCGCTTGAAAACTTCAGGCCAACGATCTTTCTCTTACCAGGCACCTGCTCTGGGGCATAGTCTCCCTTCTTCTCTGCGTAACACGGACTCTTTAGAGACTTAAAACTTCTCTAAAGACACATCTTTTCCCTCGGACTGATTAACGATATCCACTTACCATTGTGCGCGTGTTTGCTGGTGTTGAACGCGCTTGTGTGTCTGTCTGCGTGTGTGAGGTTTTTTTCGGCAGTGTGTGTGTGTGTGTGTGTGTGTGTGTGTGTGTGTGTGTGTGTGTGTGTGTGTGTGTGTGTGTGTGTGTCTGAGTGTCTGTGTGTGTCTGTGTAGTGTGAGTGCGCACTGCGCGCGCTTCGAATTATAATTATAATTTTATCATGTTGTTATAGGGTGCATACAGATGTAAATTTAACATCGTCCGTGCGTATAGCCACAAAACCGGAAGTCGTGGTCCGTGAAAGAACAAAAAGCATTGACGAATGGAAACCGGGCAATTTGAAGCCTGGCGTAGACCCGACGACATCGAAGAGGCTGCACGCAGTGCCTTAAAGTAAACGGTTAGTAAATTGTATGAAATTGTAGACTTTGAAAAGTTTTCTTTGATCGATCTTCAAATATACTGAACAACATTAAAAACGCACCGCTTGCCAAAAGACCAGACAACGTTGGTAGTACAGAAATATTTAATGAAAGTAAGCATATTTGATTACGCATCCATTTTTCAATTAAACAAAATGTTTGTTCTTGACAAGAATGGCCGAATTCATCTGAAATCAGCTGGTGACTTCACTAGGGTCCCTGTCAAAAAGTACACCACGACGAGCATGTCCGTCCGCGAGCTCTAATACCGAGTGTTGGTCCGCCATTTGCCCCGATGCACGCTTGGCAGCGCCTCCTCATGGAGTAGACAAGGTTGTGCAAGAACGCCTGTGGCAGTCCATCCCACTCCTCGGTCAGTGCGCGCCTCAAATGATCGAGAGTCTGTGGACGTCTTCCACGGGCCACAAGACGCCCCAGCTCATCCCAGACGTGTTCAATGGGAGCCATGTCAGGGGACAGAGATGGCCAGGGCAACACGGCAATTTTGTTCGCCTGGAGAAACGCAGCGGTGGCTCTTGCGGTGTGGGGTCGTGCATTATCATGCTGGAAGAACTGCAGCTCCGGGTGCTGGCCAAACAGTGGGACGACGTGGTCCTGCTGGTACGTGTTGGCATTCACATGGTTGTCAAAAAAGTACAGAGGTGTCCGGTAGTCATGACTGAATGCCCCCCAAACCATCAGACTGCCCCCTCCCCATCTATTGGCTTCAAACACGCAGCAGTTGGCGTAGCGTTCCCCGACACGCCTCCAGACTCTCATTCTCCCGTCAGCATGAGATAACGTGAATCGACTTTCGTCAGAGATCAGCACAGCTCTCCACTGACGTCGTGTCCATGGCAGATGCTGGTTGGCCCACTGCAGGCGTTGCTGACGGTGTCGAAGGGTGAGGACTGGGCCAACATGAGGGCGTCTTGCATTGAGCCCTGATTCTTGCAATCGACGTCGAACGGTTTGTCCAGACACTGGACCCCGTCGACCAACCACCTGGTGACATGTTTCTGCTGCTGTAAGGAATCGATTTCGAAGATGAAGCTGTCGAATGTATCGATCTTGCGCTGGTGTGGTAACACGAGGTTGGCCCGTTCGGCGCCGATCAGTGGTGGAACCAGTTGCTGCCAAACGTTGTGATAGCCTTACAATTGTAGAGTGACTGCAGTTCAGTTGTCTGGCTGTCTCTCTCGATGACATGCCGACCATCAACATTCCAATGGCTCGCTCGCGTTCTTGCATAGACAGTCGCGCATTGTTTTCGGACCACTTCGCCTGGTCGAATGACAACTGATACCGTTTTCCAGTCGGCATGACTTCAAACTCACCATTTGAGACAAAGAAACAGATAAGCTACGTTCAGTCTCGGCCCAGTGGCAAAAAAAGTGTTTTGGGCGAGTTGCACGTGGGCGTCACACGAACGTTGGCAAGCGCGGAGAAACCGAGGCAGTGTGAATCTGTGTCCTTAAAAATTGTGTTAATATACCAAATCCAAATACACATTTTTTCCAAATGGGAAATCGGCAAATCAAAACGGTGCGTTTTTAATGCTGTTCAGTATATTTTTACCTGTATGTTTGTACAAGTTGCTGTTCTGTGGGTGCGAACCTTTCAAGCTTTTCAGTTTCTGAAATGGCCATGTGCTAGCCTTGCTACTCAAACTCCCTTTGTTTCAAGCCCTTCAGTTTTGAACTGCCACGTGCTAGCTTTGCTCCGCAAACTCTCTTTGTTTTCAGATCATTGCCATCTCTGGATTGGAAAGAAAATGTAATTACCCAGCCATCTAAAGGATTGTGTGGACTACTGTACTTGCAGATTTATTGTTGAAAGACTTTATGAGTAACATTTGACAAAAGTATCAGAGAATGTAAATATGCGGGTTCACGACCACCCATCTTATTTTGCACGAAAACCCCCTATTTCACATCTAAATCACGTCCATCTCATGTCAGTTTTGACCAATTTTAACACCTGTTTTTAAACAAAATTAACACCCCAAAACCTCTAAATATTGACGTTATTAACACATTAAAACGGGGGCTTACGTGCTAGATAAGATTTGGTGATCGTGAACAAACATATTCACATTCTCTCCGAGAACATAATAAGCACCTTAAAATGTATATGGTTTGACTATTCTACTCCAGACACTGCTGTTGTTACGTGACAACCGCAAACCGATAAAGTGCAATTACTGATCCGACATCGAAACTGCCCTACCCAGACTGGCCCGGGTGCCGCCGTTAATCGACGCGGCAAAATCGATAAATTGCAATTAGTGTTCCAACAGCGAACCCCTGCAATGCGACTCATTATGATTCATCGTGCGATGCGCGCTAGCCAATGGCAAGGAAGTATGACATCAGGTCTGCGGGGGCTGGCATCAACAAGGTATAACTGCTGTCATTTTACAGTTGACAGTTGCGTCGTGTGGATGTACGTTGGTGCGCTGGGAAAACTGTTTGACTTTAAAAACTGTGTTTCTGCTGTTTGATTTCATGTCTCGCGATAGTGTTTCTTCTTGTTAAGAAGTAGAATTATTAGGCAGTCCTTCTTCTCAAGAGTTAGCTCAGGAAGTTTTTGAATCACAAGTAGCACATCAAAAACTTTTAGATTTTTCTCAACAATCAACTTTAATACTTTCTGAAGGCATGGCTCAGCAATGATGGAGTGAAGAACAACTTGGGATCATTGAGGAACATATATTTCATCATAACAATTATGTTGATGCATTGAATAGAATGAAAAGAGAAGGACCATCAGAAAGTAGGAAACTACCTAGTTTTCCCTCCCCACCCAAAAGAAAACTGTCATCTTTGTGTGGGGAGCAGGTGAAGAAGCGAAAGGCTACAATGTCACCAGAAGAACTCCATCATTACTTGCATCAAAAGAGGTTGATGTGAGTAAAACAGCTAGAAAGAGTTTTTTTTGCCTTAA
>CM031602.1:90810475-90824632 GCA_018398815.1 Conus ventricosus | reverse complement strand
TGTATGGTTGGGCTATGGCGCAATCACTTCCATTACGTAACTTCAAGATGCACACAAGCGTCGATCCGAAAAACATTCAAAAGGCATTAAGTGGTGAGCGTTTGACGCCGGGTCAACAGCGTGGATACATTCTAGAAGTTGACTTAGAATATCCTCATGAACTCCCTGACCTGCATAATGACTATCCATTAGCAGCAGAAGTCTAAAGATGAATCAAGAGAGCGCCTAACTTGTGCCTAATCTTCGAGGCAAAAAAATTATGTTGTCATTACAGGCTTCTACAATTTTATTTAAGAATGGTTTAAAGTTGGGAGCAGTTCATGCATAATTGCTTTTGATCAAGACAGTTCATGAAACCATACATCATGAAGAACACTGATCTCAGAACCAAATCCACAGATGTTCAGAAAAAGACTTTTTCAAGTTTATGAACAACAGCTGTTTCGGAAAGACTTGGAGAATCCGCACAAGCGCAAAGATGTCAGATTAGTCACCAAAGAGAACGAAGCAATTTAAGCTGACTTCTAAACCTAATTATCAGGACTTCAGAAGATTTCATGATCAGCTTTTTGGCATAATGATGAAAAAAAAGAAAGTCAAATTAGACAAGCCTGTATTTATTGGGTTTACCGTTTTAGAATTATCAAAGCTTTTGATGTTAGAATTTCTTTATGACTACTTTAAACCTTGTATCCCGAGTCCAGAGTACTTTACACAGATACCCGATAGTTTTGTTATAGATATCCTACTGAAGACATCTATAAAGACATGGAATTAGAAGTAGCTAAAGGGCATGCAGGATGGTATGACACGTCCGATTACCCTAAAGATTCGCCCTTTACATTCAATTTATAATAAGAAGGTTTTTGGAAAGATGAAAGGATGAATTATCTGGGAAAAGGGGATTAAGGAGTTTGTGGGGTTAAGGTCAAAAATGTACAGTATTTCGAGCCAGGAGAAAACCATTAAGAAGCAAAGGAATATCTCGCGTGTTGTGCAGTCAAACATATACATGACAAAATACAAAGAAGCATTGTTTGGTAATAAGACTTTTCATCATGACAACGTAAAAAATGCGATCTAATCTACATGAGATCAACACAAACTGTTGTAACAAAGAAGTCGTTAGATAGAACCAAACACAAAACGTCTGTTTTGTTAATCCGAGTTTTCATATGCAATTGGGCACTGGAGGACCGCATAAACAGGGGGTTTATATTTTTCATCATTTTATTATAAGATTAATCATAGCTTCATCCCAAATTCATTTAAATCTTTTCTCATGTTTTCTTGATGCGTTCGAATTTTTTTTATTATTTCAAGATATTCTTTTTTCCCAATTTGGGGGTTTGAGTTGTAGGTGATCTGGATGATTTAGCATGCATTGATTAATCCCGAAAATGTTTCTTAATAGCATTACACGCATGAAATGATTCCCGCATCATTTTCAAGGTCTCTTCCTTTACCATTCTTGTTTCGTTCTGCACTTCCTTCTGAGCTTCCATTTAAACTCAAATATATTTAACGTAAATTAATTAAAGCGGAACTGTGTCTTTGGGGGGATTATCTGCAGTTCTTCCTTCACAAAAGATCTTTGAGGAGCTGGTTGTTTTGTTGTGTCAGTTTCTCGTAAATAATACACGGGCGGATTCATCTTTACAAATTTTTTTTATTTCATACGGATCAACACTCCAAACGGGGATCTGTTGCCTGATGCGAATGTCCCCCTTTTGCTTCCCCGGTAAATAAAGGTACCTTACTTTCAATCCAAATGGTAATAGTTTGCTGGATTAAGACTCTCCTTCAGCAACATTTATTGTTTTTCTTTTGATTGCTTGTACTGGTTTTAACCCTTTAAATTCTTCATTATTTATTGCGCGCAAAACTGAGGGCAGTCTTCTAACCCATTCTGTGTTGCGAGAATTGTCAATCAGCTCTCTGTGATACTGGTAGGAAAAAAAATCTTTCAGCTAACTGTTTGTTAAAGTTTTCAACTTTAAAGCCTGGGGATCTGTGAACTCCTGGAATGCCTCTTTTAATGGTAACTCTATGTTTCAACAATAATTGATTCACTTGGCCTTTTTTAAAATTTTTTTCCATCATCGACTTGAATCATCGAGGGTAAAGTTAAAGGACCTCGCTGGTATATCAGCTGTATGGCAACAGCAACAGCAGAAGCACTCTTTTGTGTTAATGGTTCCGCATCTTTTTTATTTGAAGCCATGTCAAAAGACTGTAAGTGCGTACTTAAATCGTTTTCGCCTAAACGTATCAGAGGGTAAATATAGAAGGTCCATTTGATGGGTGTCGTTTGGTATTGTATTCAAAGTGTGGTCTCCTGTATTCGCCTAGGTGCAGGTAAATAAATTTGCCAAATCGCTTGTTTAGATAAAAAAATTCCTTCGCTGTTTGTTCACTGACTCTGCCGCTTGGCTTAGCTTTTTTATTGCCGTGATTCCCTTCCAATATCCTTTTGGCGAAAAATAGATTTTGTTCATTTTTATTCAGCCAATATTATGCGCAACAAAATACACAACGGTCATACCCAAAAACAATAAACACGATTTCTTGCATCTTTTGTTTTTCTGTGGCTGATAAAAGTCGCTGAATTTTGGTGGGGGCAATGTCTCGATTGGTTTGCCTGTTACAAGATAATATTTCTTTTATTGCTTGATCAACATTTTTAAATGTGTAAGCTGCATGTCCCCGTTTTTTCGTTTGTTATTAATAAAAAACTAACTGTCGATTCTCTGCTTTTATAGTTACTTGTGCTGCAGCTAGTTGCTCCACAGCTTTGTTATGTCTTTTTCTCTCGCCGTCATCCCGTAGTTTTTCTAAATGCGTTTAAATTTCTTCCGCTAAAAGCAAGCATTCCCACAGCGCCGCCTATCATCATTACGAGTGAAGCCATTTTTTATAATGTATTTTTTTTTACATATTTATATTCTCTGGAATTATTCCTTGCTTAACTAGAAAATCTTTCGTAGCGAACGAAGCTGTAATAACAGCAATCAGTTTTGCTGAATCCTCAAAGTTAGTTTGCCAAGATCTGCTGGCTTTATTTTTAACAAGCTTTTACCAAGCATCGTGTATCCTACACTTAGACCTCCAATAACAGCAGAATGGTATACAAGGTTGGCAACAGTTTTTTTTGGCGCTCATTTTAAAAATAAAATAATTATAATTAATAAAAAACATGAACACCGATTTATCTACTACAGCTACAGGGCGGCCTAAACCTTCCTGAACTTATGAATGACCAAGCTGATGCCAAGCTATTATGCCCAAAAAGGAGAGGCTGTATTCTTTGGCAGCATTGTGGAAAACAAAACAGTTCCTCGGAACTGAATTCAGCATAGAACAGATTTAACAGATGTCGCCACAAGACATTATAAAGTATCATAACAGGTATGAAGCGCAGCTGGGGTCTAGATGGTGAAAAGTGTAGGACAAACGGTTCTTAGTTTGTACACTAAACTAGTCAGTAGATTTGCCCCCATTGATTCTGAACAAGATCTTACGTATGATTTTAACGCAAGATCCAGTTTTAAAAAAGTCATTAGAGTCTCTAGGTTGTGATCTATTTCTACGTTTGGAACATTTTTATCGCCCTTAATCATGGGATTAATAACTTTTAATCATATAGATTTTATTTCCCTTAAAAATGACCAAGCCAGAAAATCAGCAGAATCAGAATCAGAAAACATTGAACCAGGGGGAGAAAGTGACCAGTGAAAAGCATCCTCACCTGGGCGTGTTGAAGCAGGAAAAAAATTAGCAGAGTGGACAGACAAAGAAAATTTTAAAGTTACAATCGCAGAATATAACTCATCATGAAAACATAACCCGCCAACAGTTGTTTCAATGCCGGCATAAAAGCACCAGAACAAGTTGATTCAAGGTCTACAGCACCAAAGCCTTCATGGAATATTGACTTAAAACTGTTGTCATTTTTGGCGTCCTTGTTGCTGCTGGGGGCAGTTATTAGGTTTTAAAATATATAACCAATGGCAACAAAAACCAAAGTCCAAACAATCTCAACCATTAAATGCAAAAGACGAACACAACAGCATGCCAGGAAAGCCAACAACCAAAAGATCATTTTGATCCATTCAGATGCAATAATATTTTTTAAAAACTTAATTTTTTTGATAAAAATAGATCATGGCGATTATTATTTTTTAAAATGATGAAGTCAATAAATAAAGACATGGAGTCTATAAAAGACATTTTCCCTAGACCTGAATTGTAATCAATGCGGTTGCTTAGGATGTAAGAACTTCATTAAGATCTATGCTGACCAATCTCACGCCAATGACACTGAGCAAGACATCTCAACGATGACGCGTTTTTTGAGGCGTGTGTGTACTATATTAGACATTTACTATTTAAGATAAAAAACATAGATTGTCTTGTTTTTTTTTTTTGATAATTATAAGATAAATTAAATAAGAACTTGGTTGTACTTAGAGGATGACTTAGTTATGATCTTAGGTTAACTTGGTAAGACTTGGGATGATTGAGGACAAACTTGAGTAAGAACTTAGAAGTGACTTGGGGTGACTTGAGGATGACTTGAGTAAGGACTTGTGAATAACTTGAGGATGACTTGAGGATGACTTGAGGATGACTTGAGGATGACTTGAGTAAGAAAATTGCGGATGACTTGAGGATGACTTGAGGACAACTTGAGTAGAACTTAGAAGTGACTTTGGGGGAACTTTTAGTTAAGAAATTAGAAGTGACTTGAGTGTGTGCATGCGTGGGGTGGGGGGCAAGCAGGGTAGGGTGGGAGTGGAAGGTGGGCGCGCACCTTTGATTATTTATAAGAAAAAAAGATGTCCAGAATTTTGATATAGTTATTATCAGTTAAAACAACAAAGCAGCAGCGACAACAACAAAAAATAACAGGGATATATTTCAAGCACGACGCACGCACACACACACAAGATAGGGAGGTGCTTGCATGGAGAATGGGAAAGGGTTTTATGGTTGGCGCTTGAGCGCCGTAAATTCAAACGGTCTCTCTGACAACTGGGAAAATTATTCAAAGCAGCCACCAAGTGATTTATCAAAAGCTTGATTTAATAAACAAGACAGTTGAATAAAGTACACTCTGTGGCCGCCCGAAGGCAGCCAAAAAAAGTTGAAGCAGGGCGTTGAAGCAGTGAATGTCAGTGAATCAGCAGTGTTCCAATACTAGTTGACCTATTTGAGCGTACAGGCAGTTGCGCGACCTACTTCAGTGTTACAAGCAATGCTCTAGCCAGCTGCTCCTATACACAGGCAGGAGTTTCGGTTTCGCTAATTCTACTCTTGCCATGATTTCTGTGCACAGTCGGGAACCATTGATATGGGTATTTTCTCGGCCCAGTAGTTCCGAATTTTCCTCGCTGCTCTCAACATTGCATGGAGCTCCTTTTTAAGGCGGAAGATTTCATAGAAAGACAGCCCATTGTGCTGAATTTGGATATGTATGGATGCAACAAACGAGCTATCTCTCTCAGTCTCCGTGCATATGAAGGGCTAATTCCAACATTTTCCTTCAGCCATTCATCCCCCATATTATTGTGGTCCCTTTTCCCTTTTTTCCGCCACAAAAAACTTTAAAAACAACTTCTAAAAGTCCCGTATTGCAGGTTAAAAGCCATTGTGGTTGCTTCTTGTCTTGCTAGTTGTCTATATCCATCAATCAGCTTTTGAACAGGGACTTTGCGATGATGTAATTTTTCCAGATTGAAAAGAACACTTCTTTTCTAACTTTTTTTCTGCACATCAACAATTTTGGACTGTAAATACTTGTGTAGTTCATTTGGATTCCTTGTTGTTTTGGGTTTCTTTGCTTTTCCTCCTACAAGGCGGTGAGTTTTCGTTTGGGTTGTGAAGGAAGTTTAGGTAGTTTCTCACTTGTAGATGGGCCTGCTGTTTTAAGTTCATCCAAAACATGAAGAAATTGAGAATGGTACTCAAGATGTTCTTGAAGTATTGTCAAATGAGGAATACTCCACTCTCTTTGTTCTGTCATGATCAAAATGCTAACTAAAGTCAACCACTTTTTTCACTGAAAATTAACACGCGTCTTAGCGCCCCAAACCCCCAAGAAGAATGACAAGACAGCTTTGGTCGGTTGTCAACGTCAACAACAGTGCTGGGGGGGATGTGACGTCTTTTACTATTTACGTGATTAAATCTTGGGCTTATGGTTGGTAAATGTAAGAAAACATGTCTAGAATTGTTTTGCCCCAGGCGGGAATCCTTATTGCACCCTACCAAGTCGTAAAGCCCCACAGCACAAATTAAGTAATATATGTCAGCCTAGCTCCGTATTTCCCTGCCTGTGTACAAGTTCTTACCACCAGCACCAGAATTAGAGGATGTTGCCCCCCGCCATTTTACCTTTCTCATATTACCCCTTTAAAAAAGAAGACATCTCCCCGGGGGTAGTAGGAAATCACAGCCCCTAATGACTACCATGAAAATGTTTGGTCGCTGTGAAAATACAGCTTATTTTTGACTACCATGAGAATTTCTTTACACTTTCATTGAAAACATACTTTAGAGAACAGTTATGACTGTATGCGTGAAAATGATGTTATTAAAATCTGAAAAGTTTAGTAAATTAGTATTGAAAACGGATAATTCTACACAGTATGGTTTGTTTGTAGGGTCGTTATTTTTTGGTTATTGAAAGAGAATGTGTGATGGATTATTATTTTTAATTCGTTGTTGAAGTCTTACTTGGCAGAGAACGGGGAAACACGGATTCAAGGTCGGCCGCTCGAAACCGGTTAAGGCCGGTTGAGAGCGGGTGAGCTTGAATCCGTGTTTCCCCGTTCTCTAGACCTGAGCATAACACAGTAAACAAAAACCCAAATGAGGAATGTTCGCTAAAGGTTTTCCTCACACGAAGCAGGTAAGAGGTTACATTCACAGGCTAAAACAATGAATAGAAATTATGTCTTCATCCTTCCCTCACTCACGTTTTAAAATTTTCCTTTTTAGGACTGAACAATACAGCAACCATTGCTTATAACTGCCCCATTTGCAAAAATTCAATGCCCAAATTTCCCCACATTTTACAAAATTCAAAAGACACAATTCCCCAACCCGATCCAAAACTAATCTGCTACGCCGCTCGCAAACAAAACTGTTCCCCTTGCAAAAACAAACAGACGGTGGCCGAAGAATACGCCCCCAATTTTGACAGGGGGGACGAGCGAGACCAAGCAAGTTCCCCACCCCCCCTAAAATCACCAGGTTGCAGTCAAACATCACATACAACTCAAAGAAGCATTTTTTTGGTAATAAGACTTTTCATCATGACAACGTAAAACTGCGATCTAATCTACAAAAATCAACACAACTGTGTAACAAAGAAGTCGTTAATAAAAACAAACACAAAACGTCTGTTTGTTAATCCCGAGTTTTCATATGCAATTGGGCACTGGGGGACCGCATAAACAGGGGTTTTATTTTTCATCAACTTTTATTATAAGATTAATCATAGCTTCATCCAATTCATTTAAATCTTTCTCATGTTTGCTTGATGCGTTCGAATTTTTTTATATTTCAAGATATTCTTTTTCCCAATTTGGGGTTTGATTGTAGGTGATCTGGATGTTTTAGCATCATTGTTTAACCCCCGAAAATGTTTCCTTAATAGCATTACACCATGAAAGATTCCCCATCATTTTCAAGGTCTTTTTCCTTTACCATTCTTGTTTCTTTTCTGCACTTCCTTCTGAGCTTCCATTTAAACTCAAATATATTTACGTAAATTAATTAAAGGGGAAACCCTGTGTCTGGTGGGATTATCTGCAGTTCTTCCTTCACAAAAGATCTTTAGGAGCTGGTTGTTTTTTTTGTGTCATTTCTCGTAAATAATACACGGGGGATTCATCTTTACAATTCTTTTTATTTCATACGGATCAACACTCCAAAACGGGATCTGTTGCCCTGATGCGAGGGGCCCCCTTTCTGCTTCCCCCGTAAATAAAGGAACCTTACTTTCAATCCAAATGGTAATATTTGCTGATAAAGACTCTCCTTCAGCAACATTTATTTTTTTTTTTTGATTGCTTGTACGGGTTTTAACCCTTTAAATTCTTCATTATTCATTGCGCGCAAAACTGAGGGCATCTTCTAACCCATTCTGTGTTGCGAGAATTGTCAATCAGCTCTCTGTGATACTGGTAGGAAAAAAGTCTTTCAGCTAACTGTTTGTTAAAGTTTTCAACTAAAGCCTGTATCTGTGAACTCCTGGAATGCCTCTTTTAATGGAACTCTATGTTTCAACAATAATTATTCACTTGGCCTTTAATTCTTTTCCCCTCATCGACTTGATCATGCAGGGTAAGTTAAAGGACCTCGCTGTATATCACTGTATGGCACAGCAACAGCAGAAGCACTCTTTTGTGTTAATGTTCCGCATCTTTGTATCTTGAAGCCATGTCCAATGACTGTAAGTGCGTACTTTAAAACGTTTTCGCCTATCGTATCAAAAGGGGAAATAAGAAGGTCCATTTGATGGTGTCCGTTTGGTATTGTAATTCACAAAATGTGGTCCCCTGTATTCGCCTAGGTGCAGGTAAATAAATTTGCCAAATCGCTTGTTTAGATAACCATTCCTTCGCTGTTTGTTCACTGACTCCTGCCGCTTGGCTTAGCTTTTATTGCCGTGATTCCTTCCCCAAAATCCTTTTGGCGAATAAAAGATTTTGTTTATTTTTATTCAGCCAATATATGCGCAACAAAATACACAACGGTCATACCCCAAAAACAATAAACACGATTCTTGCATCTTTTGTTTTTCTGATGGCTGAAAAAATCGCTGAATTTTTGGGGGCAATGTCTCGATTGGTTTGCCTGTACAAGATAATATTCTTTTATTTCTTGATCAACATTTTTAAATGTGTAAGCTGCATGTCCCTGTTTTTTTCAGTTTGTTATTAATAAAATCTAACTGCTCGATTCTCTGCTTTTCATAGTTATCTTGTGCTGCGCTATTTGCTCCACACTTTGTTATTCTTTTTCTCCGCCGTCATCCCGTATTTACTAAATGCGAATTACTCCGCAAAAGCAACGCATTCACCCCAGCGCCGCCTATCATCATTACGATGAAGCCTTTTTTATAAATTATTTTTTTTACATTTTTATATTCTCGGGAATTATTCCTTGCTTTAACAGAAAACTTTCGTGCGAACGAAGCGTAAAAACAGCAATCGTTTTGCTGAACCTAAAAGTCTAGTTTGCCAAGATCTGCGGGTTTTTTTTTTAACAACTTTTCCCAAGCACTTATCCACACAAAGCCTCCAAAAACGCAAATGGTAACGGTTGGCAACATTTTTTCGGCGCTCATTTAAAAAAAAAATAATTAAAAAAAAAAAAACTGAACACCGATGATCTACTACAGCTACGGCGGCCAAAACCCTTTCCGAACTTAAAATACCAAGCGAGCCCAAGCTTTTACCCCAAAAAGGAGGGGCGAAATTTCGGGCAGCATGGGGAAAACAAAACATTTCCCCGGGAAACTGAATTCAGCATAGAACAGATTCAACAATTCGCCACAAGACTTTAAAAGATCATACAGGTATGAAGCGCAGCGGGGGTCAAATTGAAATTAAGAAAAACGTTTCTTATTTTGTACACTAAACAGAGTAGATTTGCCCCCATTGATTCTGAACAAATCTTACGTATGTTTAACCAAATCCGTTTTTAACAAATCTTAGAGTCTCTGGGATTGACTATACAAGATTTGGAACATTGTATCCCCGTTAATCATGGGTTTAAATAACTTTTAATCAATAAATTTATTTCCCTTAAAAAACCAAGCAAAAAACACGAATCAAATCAGAAACATTGAACCAGGGGGAGAAAGTGCCATGAAAAGCATCCTCATCCGGCGTTTTAAAGCAAAAAAAATTAGCAGAGTGGAACAAACAAAAAAATAAGTACAATCGCAAATATAACTCATCAGAAAACAAACACCCCCAAACAGTTGTTTCAATGCCGGCTAAAAGCACCAGAACAATTGATAAAGGGTCACAGCCCCAAACCCTTCGGGAAATTGAACTTAAAACTTTTGTTTTTTTGGGGCCCTTTTGCGCGGGGGCAGTTATTAGGTTTATAAAATAATAACCAATGGCAACAAAAAACCCAAAATCCAAACAAACTCAACCCAAAAAAAAGCAAAAGACGAACAAAACACAGCCAGAAAGCCACAACAAAAACATTTTGATCCAATTTTTGTGCAATAATATTTTAAGAAATTAATTTTTTTGATAAAAAAAAGACATGGCGGATTATTATTTGTTTAAAATGATGAATCAATAAATAAAGCATGGGGCTATAAAAAATTTCCATAGACCAAAATTTTAATCAAAAGCGGGGCTTTGATGTAAAACTTTTATTTAAATCAGCTGCCCCAAACTCACCCCAAAGAACGAGCAAGACACCTCAAAGTGACGCGTTTTTTTTAGGCGGTGTGTACAATAACATTTACTATTTAAGATAAAAACAAGATTTTTCTTTTTTTTTTTTTTGATAATTATAAGATAACTTAAATAAGAAAAGGTTTTACTTAAGGATGACTTGTTTTGACTTGTTAACTTGTAAGAACTTGAGATGACTTAGGACAACTTATAAGAACTTTGAAGGACTTTGGGGGGACTTAGGATGACTTGAGTAAGAACTTGTGAATAAATTGGGATGTTGAGGGTGATTGAGGATGACTTGAGGATGACTTGATAAGAACTTGCGGGTGACTTGAGGATACTGAGGACAACTTGAGTAAGAACTTAAAAATGACTTGGGGAACTTTATTAAAACTTAAAGGACTTGAGTGTGTGCAGCGTGGGGTGGGGGGCAAGCAGGGGAGGGGGGGGAGTGGGAAGGGGGGCGCCCACCTTTTTTATTTTTTAAAGAAACAGATTCCAGAATATGAATAGTTATTATAGTAAAACAAACAATAACAGCGACAACAACAACAAAAACGCATAAAAAAGCCGATCGCACGCACACACACACAAGATAGGGGGGGCTTGCAGGGGAATGGGAAAAGGGGTTTTTTTGGTTGGCGCTTGAGGCCCCTAAATTTAAAAAACGGTCTCTCTACAACTGAAGATTTTTCAAAGCGCCCCCAAGTGCATTTATCAAAAGCTTTATTTAATAAAAAAACAGTTGAATAAAGTACCCTGGGGCCGCCCAAGGCACCCAAAAAAAGTGAAGCAGGGCGTTGAAGCAGTGAATTCAGTGAATCAGCAGGTTCCAAAACAGTTGACCTATTTGAGCGCTAAAGCAGTTGCCACCACTCAGTGTTACAAGCAATGCCTAGCTCAGCTGCTCCTATACACAGGGAGGAGTTTCGGTTTTTGCTAATTCTACTCTTGCCATGATTTCGTGCACAGTCGGGAACCATTGAATGGGTAATTTTTTTCCGCCCAGATTCCGAACCCCGCCCCTCAAAAAAATTCATGGGGCCCCCTTTTTAAAGGGGGAAAATTTTATAGAAACAGCCCAATTTGCTGAAATTTTATATGTAGGATCAACAAACGAGCATCTCTCTCAGTCTCCGTGCAATGAAGGGGGTAATTCCAACATTTTCCTTCAGCCCTTCATCCCACATATTATTTTGAGTCCCTTTCCTTTCTTCCGCCACAAAAAACTTAAAAACAACTTCTAAAAGTCCCCCGTATTGCAGGTTAAAAGCCATTGTGGTTGCTTCTTGTCTTGCTAGTTGTCTATATCCATCAATCAGCTTTTGAACAGCACTTTGCGATGATGTAATTTCTTCCAGATTGAAAAAGAACACTTCTTTTCTAACTTTCTTCTGCACATCAACAATTTTGGACTGTAAATACTTGTGTAGTTCATTTGGATTCCTTGTTGTTTTGGATTTCTTTGCTTTTCCTCCATACAAGGCGGTGAGTTTTCGTTTGGGTTGTGAAGGAAGTTTAGGTAGTTTCTCACTTGTAGATGGGCCTGCTGTTTTAAGTTCATCCAAAACATGAAGAAATTGAGAATGGTACTCAAGATGTTCTTGAAGTATTGTCAACTGAGGAATACTCCACTCTCTTTGTTCTGTCATGATCAAAATGCTAACTAAAGTCAACCACTTTTCTCACTGAAAATTACACGCGTCTTAGCGCCACAACACCCCCAAGAAGAATGACAAGACAGCTTTGGTCGGTTGTCAACGTCAACAACAGTGCTGGGGGCGGATGTGACGTCTTTTACTATCACGTGATTAAATCTTGGGCTTATGGTTGGTAAATGTAAGAAACATGTCTAGATTTGTTTTGCCTCAGGCGGGAATCCTTATTGCACCCTACCAAGTCGTAAAGCCCCACAGCACAAATTAAGTAATCATATGTCAGCCTAGCTCCGTATTTCCATGCCTGTGTACAAGTTCTTACCACCAGCACCAGCAATTAGAGGATGTTGCCCCCCGCCATTTACCTTTCTCATATTACCCGTAAACAAGAAGACATCTCCACGGGGTAGCTAGGAAATCACAGCACCTAATGACTACCATGAAAAATGTTTGGTCGCTGTGAAAATACAGCTTATGTTGACTACCATGAGAATTTCTTTACACTTTCATTGAAAACATACTTTAGAGAACAGTTATAGACTGTATGCGTGAAAATGATGTTATTAAAATCTGAAAAGTTTAGTAAATTAGTATTGAAAACGGATAATTCTACACAGTATGTTTGTTTGTAGGGTCGTTATTTTTTGGTTATTGAAAGAGAATGTGTGATGGATTATTATTTTTAATTCGTTGTTGAAGTCTTACTTGGCAGAGAACGGGGAAACACGGATTCAAGGTCGGCCGCTCGAAACCGGTTAAGGCCGGTTGAGAGCGGGTGAGCTTGAATCCGTGTTTCCCCGTTCTCTAGACCTGAGCATAACACAGTAAACAAACCAACTGAGGAATGTTCGCTAAAGGTCTCCTCACACGAAGCAGGTAAGAGGTTACATTCACAGGCTAAACACATGAATAGAAATTATGTCTTCATCCTTCCCTCACTCACGTTCAACATTTTCCTTTCTTAGGAACTGAACTAATACAGCAACCATTGCTTTATAACTGCCACCACATTTGCAAATAATTCAATGGCACAATTATCCCCACATTTTATAGCAACATTTCAAAATGACACAATTCTCCAACCACGCATCCAAACGACTAATCATGCGTACGCACGCTCGCAAACATAAAACTCGTTCCCCTTGCACACACAAACAGACGGTGGCCGAAGAATACAAGACCGGCAATTGTGACAGGGGCGGACGAGCGAGACCAAGCAAGTTCCAACCCTGAATCACCAGGTTCTCCCCCATCCCCACCGACTACCGCATCACCAGATGCATAAAAAGAATAAAGAATTTTGGATATAATTTTGACTGGCCAGGTTAAAGATTGAATTAACCAGAAAAAGTGGTCTCAAACAATATTTCTTTTATAATTTCGAAAACCAAAAGAAATTGCGCAAAAGAGAAAAATTAGCCGGCTAACAAAAAAAAAAACAACAAACAAACCATGAAACTGATGCTTACCAGCTACCCGTGGTTGACCCCAGTGGCGGGTCAAGCGACTCTCTACCCTCTGTCCAGTCGAGAGGACAGCAGAGCAGATGCGGAAAAGAGATGACGTGATGTCCCTCCCCTACAGGCCGACTGTAGGAATGAAGGTACCGACCGTACCTTCGACGAAGTGGTGAAGAACCAGAACCGGAGCAGGCGCTCCCAGAGACATCTTCCGCTCGAGTGAAGAGAAAACCTGCCTAAACGATGGCAGCCAACATGCCACGCTACGTCACAGTGAGAATACCTCAAGCCTAAGAGGAATGATGCACGTGCGGCAGGTAAAAAGACAGGTGAGAGGCCGATAGAGACAGCCAGTTCAAGCGAAAGGTACCAGCCACCCGTGAACTTGCAGGATGAATTGCACGGGCAGTGGAATTAGAGAGAGAGAGCGAGCGAGAGAGAGAGAGAGAGAGAGAGAAAGTAAACCTAACCTGAGCTGAACGACATTAAGGTGCAAACGCACCACAAGCCACCTTAAGGGACGGATACACGACAACAACAACGACAATAAATAAATGAATAATTCCACCACCCTAGATGGGCCAATCGTCATAGGCCTCGTGACAA
>CM031602.1:90770475-90795475 GCA_018398815.1 Conus ventricosus | reverse complement strand
GGTGATGCCACACATATGTGGGTGATGATGTCACCAGACGTGGTGGGGATGATGTCACACAGATGTGGTGGTGATGATGTCACACAGATGTGGTGGTGATGATGTCTCACGACACATACCGTACAACTCAAGGGGTGCTAGTGTGTGTGTGTGTCATGGAATATAATGCAATACAATATGACACCATTCAAGCAGTGTCCATACAATGCAATGGAATATAATGCAATACGATATGACACCATTCAAAGCAATGTCATACAATGCAATGGAATATAATGCAATACGATATGACACCATTCAAAGCAGTGTCTACAATGCAATGGAATATAATGCAATACGATATGACACCATTCAAAGCAGTGTCATACAATGCCATGGATATAATGCAATACGATATGACACCATTCAAAGCAATGTCATACAATGCCATGGAATATAATGCAATACGATATGACACCATTCAAAGCAGTGTCATACAATGCCATGGAATATAATGCAATACGATATGACACCATTCAAAGCAGTGTCATACAATGCAATGGAATATAATGCAATACGATATGACACCATTCAATGCAGTGTCATACAATGTCATGGAATATATGCAATACGATATGACACCATTCAAAGCAGTGTCATACAATGCAATGGAATATAAGCAATACAATATGACACCATTCAAAGCAGTGTCATACAATGCAATGGAATATAATGCAATACGATATGACACCATTCAAAGCAGTGTCATACAATGCAATGGAATATAATGCAATACGATATGACACCATTCAAAGCAGTGTCATACAATGCAATGGAATATAATGCAATACGATATGACACCATTCAAAGCAGTGTCATACAATGCCATGGAATATAATGCAATACGATATGATACCATTCAAGCAGTGTCATACAATGCCATGAATATAATGCAATACGATATGACACCATTCAAAGCACTGTCATACAATGCCATGGAATTAATGCAATACGATATGACACCATTCAAAGCACTGTCATACAATGCAATGGAATATAATGCAATACGATATGACACCATTCAAAGCAGTGTCATACAATGCCATGGAATATAATGCAATACGATATGACACCATTCAAAGCAGTGTCATACAATGCAATAGAATATAATGCAATACATATGACACCATTCCAAGCAGTGTCATACAATGCCATGGAATATAATGCAATACGATATGACACCATTCAAAGCAATGTCATACAATGCAATGGAATATAATGCAATACGATATGACACCATTCAAAGCAGTGTCATACAATGCAATGGAATATAATGCAATACGATATGACACCATTCAAAGCAATGTCATACAATGCAATGGAATATAATGCAATACGATATGACACCATTCAAAGCAGTGTCATACAATGCAATGGAATATAATGCAATACGATATGACACCATTCAAAGCAGTGTCATACAATGCCATGGAATATAATGCAATACGATGTGATACCATTCAAAGCAATGTCATACAATGGCATGGAATATAATGCAATACGATGCGATACCATTCAAAGCAATGTCATACAATGCCATGGAATATAATGCAATACGAATGATACCATTAAAAGCAATGTCATACAATGGCATGGAATATAATGCAATATTGTGTGATACCATTCAAAGCAATGTCATACAATGCCATATTTTGCCACACACCACAATGATGTCAAACCACATTACCATCCTACACTACACAATCATACCATACATTTCAATACCATACAGTACAATGCAATGGGAATAAGAGTAACACCCTAGAATTCCACACCAAACCAAACAATGTCATACAGTATAATGCAACACAATGAAAAATAAACAGAACCCCAGTACTTTAAATTCCCAATATAATAAATAAAATCCATCCAGACCACGGAGGGAAATACCCCTACCGCAAAAAGACCAACAAAAACCGAAGGGGAACAAAAGGGCTGTGGGAAACATACAACGAAAAAACATACAACAAAAACCCTCCCAACTAAAACATACAACGTAAAACAAAAACGAAAAACCGCTCAACAATAACGTGCATCCAACTAAAACCCAAACCATGTTAAAGGGTAAAAAAAAAAAAGGATTTTTTTCCCACCCAAAAGAAAATAATACCCAACAACCCCAAAAAACCACTAGTAGTCAGTACTGTGGGGGTTTTGGGAATCGCTTGGTCACCCATTTCCCCCAAAAACCACTTGCCGCGGGAAACTTTCACTGTAGGAAACAACAACAAAAAAGAGTCTCCTTCGCAACGCCGGGTTTTTCCATTAAACCCCACGGACCAAATTGGAACCCTACGTAAATTGCTCGTTTTTGTGTTCATCGCCCCTAATGTTTTTCTTTTGGCCTGAACAACCTAAGATTCGAAACGTGTCGTGTTTTGTTTTTAAAAAGGGGTTGGGTCCTTGGGGAACTGGGGAGGGCCCTTTAAAAATCCTTCAACATTTTGGTGAATGAGGGAGTTTTTTGCACCCTTGAGGAAACTAGAAGGCAAAAAACCGGGGTTAAAAAGCACATTTTGACTCATAGAGATGAGGGAAATGTTCGGTAAAATGTAACAGAATGAGGGAGGGAGGGGAGTAGCGCTTGAACGGTACCAAAGGATGAGGGGAGAGGTGAGTAGCGCGTGAACTTTTACAGAGATGGGGGGAAAAGGGGATAGCGCGTAAACCTGTAACAAATAAGGGGAGGATTTGGGGTAGCGCTTTAAAACTGTCATAGAGATGAGGGGAAAGGGGAGCGGGCTGTGAACGTAACAAAAATGGGGGAGGGGGGGATTAGGGGCTGGAACAAAACCCAAGATAGGTAAAGGGGTAGAAAGGGGCGTGAACTGGACAAAGTTTTGGGGAGAGAGGTGAACTGCAACAAGATGGGGGGAAAAAGGTAAACCTGTAAAAGAGGGGGGGGAGAAGGGAAAACGCTTTTAACGAAACCAAAAATTTTTGGGGGGAGAGAGGTGAATTTTAAACAAGATGAGGGGAGGGGTGATAGCGCAGGGAACGTCATAGAGATGGGGAGAGGGGGGAAAGCGCGTAAAACTTAACAGAGATGAGGGGGAGAGGTAAACCCTGAACAGAGTTTGGGGGGGAAAGGGGTGAGTAGCGCTGTGAACTGTCACAGAAAGGGGGGAAACGGGGGGAGAACCCGTTTTAACGTAACAAGATGAGGGGAAAGGGGGAAAACTTAAAAAGGGGATGGGGGGGGAGGGGAGTCCCCGTAAACTGTAAACAGGATAAGGGGAGGGGTGAGAAAGCGCTGGAACTGTAAAGAATGGGGAAAGGAGGGGAAAGCGTTGTGAACTGTAACAAGATGGGGATGGAGGGAAACCCTTTTAACAGAGAAAAGGGGGGGAAAAAGGTGAGTAGCGCTGTGAACTGTCAAAAGGATGGGGATGAAAATTTAAACCTGAAACAGAGATGGGGGGGAAAAGGGGGAGCCGCATGAACTGAAACCGAAAAGAGGGGGAGAGGTGATTAGCGCGGCCCTTAACAAGATGGGGGGAAAGGGGAGAAACCCGCTGTAAACCGAAACCCAGGATGAGGGGGACGGGAGTCCGCGCTAAAAACCTTAAGCGATGGGGAGGAAAATGAGCCGCGCTGTGCCGAAATTGTAAGAGGGAGGAGGAGAGTGCGCGGGAAAATTTAACAGAAAGGGGAGCGAGATGGTAGGGGCGGGAAAAACTGTAATACATGGGGGAAGGGGGAGTGCGCTGTGAACGTAACAGGGGCAGGGGGAAAAGGGGTTGGTAGCGGGGGAACCTTTTACGGGAGAGAGGGGAAAGGTGAGTGCGCTGTCCCTGAAACCAGGGGAAAAGGGGAGAGGGGGGGTTTAGGGGCTGGAACGTAACCCAAAAGGGGGGAAAAGGGGGGGGAAAGCGCTGTGAACTGAAACCCGAAAAGGGGGGGAGAGAGGGGAGAAAGCGCGTAAACGAAACCAGAAAAAGGGGGAGGGGTGAGTAGCGTTTTGGGAACCTGAAAAAGGAGGGGGGGGGGGGCGAGGGTGATTTGCGCTGTGAACGAAAACAAGATGAGGGGAGAAGGGGAAAGAGCCGCCCCGGGAAAACGTCCCCGGTGGGGGAGAGATGTGATAGCGATGTAAACCTGTTAGAGATGGGGGGAGAGGGGGGAGAACGCTGTAAACTTTCCACGAGAGGGAAAGAGGGGGTTGGTAGCGCTGGGGAACTGAAATAAAAGATGGGGGGAGAGGGGGTGAGAACGCTGGAACTGTCAGGGAGATAAAGGGGAGGGGGGGGAGTAGCGCGGGGAAACCTGTCACAGAAAATAAAGAGGAAATTTGGAAAACGCGTAAACCTGCAAAAGAAGGGGAGAGAGGTGAGAAAGGGGCTGTGAACTGCCAAAAGAGATGGGGGGAGAGGGGTGATACGCGGGAAAACCCCCAAGAAAATGGGGGGAGAGGGGGGAGTCCGCTTTTAACTGTAACAGGATGAGGGGAAAGGTAACTGAAACCCGGTTTGGGGGGAGAGAGGGAATGCGCGTGCCCGTAACAGAAAATGAGGGGAGAGAGGTGATTTAGCTTTGTGAACTGAAACCAGAGATGGGGGGGAGAGAGGGGGTACCCTTTGTGAACTGTAACAGGGGGGGGGGGAAAGAGGTGAAAGCGCTTGCCCAGGAGCTAAAACCCCTCTAAAAGGCCATTAGACCTTGGAGACAAAGGGCCCTTGAAATTGGTTTCCCCAAAAGGAAAATTGCCCAAATTAACCGGGGTCCCAAAACCCCACCCCCCAGGGCCAAAGGGGCAATGACAAAAAACCACCTGGAGAGATTTTTCGGACCCCCTGGGGGCAAAAGGGGGAAGGGTTTGTAACCCAACGACCCCCCGGGGCCCCAAGATGGCGCAAAATGCTCGGCCCGCGGGGTTCTTGTGTAAACATCAGGAAGGGGCGGGGCCCCCTTGGATTTGTTCAGAGGGAATTCCGGGGGGTCACTGTGTTGGTTCAAATGTCGGTGCTGAATGTGTGTGGAGGTTGTAGTCCCCCTCCTTAAGAAAATTTTACTGTGTTAAGAAACCCAAACCCAAGGTCGGGGGGGAAATTTTTCGTTGCCCATCGGGGGCAAAGGTGTGGTTGCTAACCCATTAGGTGGGGGGTGTGTAAATCCCTGATGTGTGGGGAAGTACCCGAGTGGGAATTCAGGGTACTTGTGTGGGGTTTGAGAAGCAGAAAGGGGAAAAAGGGAAAGGCCCAAAGGGGAATCCTTTGTTTCCCCCCCTTTTTAAAAACTGAGGGGGGAACAAGGGAAAAGGGGGAAACAACACCAGGAGAGAGAGAGAGAAAAAGGCAAAGGGAAGAAAAGAAAGGAAAAGGGGGGGGAGCAGGGCAGAGAAAGGGTCGAAGAAACGGGTCTGGGAGATAGAAGAGAAAAGAAGGCTTAGAGTTAAAGAACCCAAACGGAAGAGAAGGAAACAATTTGAAGCCCCCGGGGGGGTAAGACAGACAAACTTTAATTGAACCCCGAGGAGGGGGGAAAAGACGAAGAAGAAGAAATTCGACGTCGAGATTTCCCCGAACGACCACGAAGACCCTCCGAAGCCTGGAGGGCCCGTCAACCCAAGGGGAAACACCAACAAGCAGTGCGAAAAGACGTGAAAAGACCCTTTTTTAAGAACGGGTGTGGTGTGAAACGTGGTTTTGTGGTGTGAAAAAAAGGCCCCGGGAAAAAGTCCTTTTATTATAACCCCGGGGTTAGGGAATATTTAAACTTTTTTTTTCTGATATTTCATTGTGTGTGGGTTTGATTTTTTTTCATGAAAAAAATTATAAGTAAACAAAGAAATTGTAAATTTTTTGGTTTTCAGCCGGGGGTTTTTGGAAGAAACGAATGCGGACATCCCATTCCCAGAGAGAGGCCCAATGTTTGGTGGGGGCGCATGAGTGTGAATTTCGGTATGAGTGCAACATACCCTTGGTGTGTTAACCAGCTAATTAAAACCTCCCCTTATGCACTTAAGCAATACCAAACCCCGATTTTCCCCGCCTGGACCCGCGTGAAATGTAACAGGATAGGGGAAGAGGGGAAACCGCTGTGAAATTAAACAAATGAGGGGAGAGAGGTGAGTAGGGGGGTGAAATGCCTAGAAGAGGGGGAAAGGTTTAACTTTTAACAGAGATGGGAAAAGAGGTGATAAACGCTGTGAACTGAACAAGATGAGGGAAGAAAAGGGGGGGTAGCGCGTGAACTGTAACAGGATGATGGGAGAGGGGAACTGTAACAAGATGAGGGGAGAGGATATACCGTGAAAATGTAACCAGAGAAAAGGGGGGAGAGTGGTACGCGTGGAAAGGGAACAGAGATTAGGGGAGAAGGGGAGGAAACGCTGGGGCCCCGTCCCCGAGATGAGGGAAGAGGTGATAGCGCCCGTAACTGTAACAGAGATGAGGGGAGAGAGGCGATCGCCGGGGGAAATGTAACAAATGAGGGCAGAGAGGGAGTAGCGAGGGGAACTGTAACCCAAAATGAGGGGAGAGAGGTGAACTTTTCATGGGGAAGAGGGGGGAGAGGGATAGCGCGGGGAAATGTAAAAAAGATGAGGGAGAGGGGGGGGAAATACGAATGGGGGGGGAGAAAAGGGGGGAGTAAGGGGGCTTTGAAAAATGTAAACCCCGGGGTGGGGAGAGAGGGGAAATAGCGCTGTGAAATGTAAAAAGAGATAGGGGGGAGAGGGGGGTACCGCTGTGAAATTAACAGAGATGGGGGGGGAGTTGAACTGTAACAGAAAATGAGGGAGAAGGTGAATAGCGCTGGGGAAATGGGAAAATGAAAGGGGGGGGAGGATAGGCTGTGAAATGAAATAGAAGAAGGGGGGAGAGGGGAAAAATTTAAAAGAAAAAATGAGGGAGAAGATGAAAGCGCTGTGAAATGTAACAGAGTTGGGGGGGAGGTGAAGCGCGTGAACTGTAACAAGATGAGGGAAAAAGGTGATAGCGCTTTTTTACTGTAAAAAGAGATTTAGGGGGGGAGAGGGAACTGTAACAGAGGGGAGGGGAGGGAGGGGAGTACGCTGTGAACTGTACCAGAGATGAGGGGAGAGAGGGGGAATTTGCGTTGTCAAATGTAACCGAGATGAGGGGGGGAGAGGGGATTTGCGCTGGCCTGTAACAGAGATAGGGGGGAGAGGGGGGTCCCCTGTGAACTGTAACAAAATGAGGGGGGGAGGGGAAAGCCCCGTGAACTTTAAAAAGAGATAAGGGGGGAAAGGGGGGTACGCTGTGAACTTTAAAAAGAGAAGGGGAGAGATGAGTAGCGTTTTTCAACTGTAACCCGGAAAGGGGAGGAGTGAAAAGCGCTGTGAACTGTAAAAGGAGTGGGAGAGGGGGAGTAAACGCTTTTTAAAATGTAAAAGATAGGGATAGAGGGGAGTGCGTGGGCCCGAACAAATGAGGGGAGGGGGGAGTACGCTGTGAACCCGTAATAGAGATAGGGGAGTTTGCGCTGTGAAAAAGTAACAAGATTTGGGGGAGAGGTGAACGGGAACAGAGATGGGGGGGGGGAGAGGTGAGTAGCCTTGAACTGGGAACAGAGATAGGGGAGAGAAGGGGAGTAGCGCGTGAACGTAAAGGGGGTGAGGGGGGAGGGGGAGTCCGGTTTTTTTAACTGTAACAGGATTAGGGGGGAGAGGTTTAGTGCGCGGGGAACTTAAACCCAAAATGAGGGAAAGAGGGGGTAACGCGGGGAACTGTAACCCAAAATGATGGGGGAAAAGGTGAACTGTAAACAGAGATGAGGGAGGAGTGAATAGCCCCTGTGAACCCGAAAACCGGGAAAGAGGGGAAGAGGAGACGCGTGACTGTAACCCGGGTGAGGGGAGAGAGGGGAGTAACGCTGTGAACTGTAACCAAGGGAAAGGGGGGAAAAGGGGATAGCGCTGTGAACCCGTAACAGAAGGGGAAGAGGGGAGTAGGGGCGTGAAAATTAACCGAGATGGGGCGAGAGGGGATAGCGATGTGGAAAAAGTAACCCGGAATTGGGGAGAGAGGTGAACGTCATGGGGATGAGGGGGGGAGTATTTGCGCGTGAACGTAAAAGGTGAGGGGAGAGAGGGGGGTAGCGGGGAAAGGGGGGAAAAAGGGGATAGCGCTTTGAAATGTAACCGAATGGGGGAGAGGGGGGTAAACGCTGTGAAATGTAACAAGCTAGGGAGAGGGGGTACCGCGTGAAATGTAAAAGAGAGAGGGGAGAGGTTTTAACGGGGAACCCGAAGATGAGGGGGGAGGGTAATAGCGCTGTGCCCCTAACAAAGTGAGGGGAGAGAGGATAGGGGTGAAAAAGTCATAGAGATGAGGGGGGAGGGAACCCCGCCCCGAGTGGTGGGAGAGTGAGTAGCGCTGTGAACCCGTAACCCGAGAAAGAGGGGGAGATTTAGTACGCTGTGAACCCCTAACAAGGGTGAGGGAAAAAAGGGAAGTTGCGCTTTTGTACTGTAACCAAAATTGGGGGGGAGAGGTGACTTAACCCGATGAGGGGGGAAAAGGTGAGTAAAGGGGTGAACCCCTAACAAGGGTGAGGGGGGCAGAGGGAAATGCGTTTCAACCCCTTTAAAAGAAAAATGGGGGGGAGAGGGGGTTTCGCTTTTGAACTGTAACAGAGTGAGGGGAGAAGGGAGAGCGCTGTGCCCGTAAAAAGGTGAGGGAGGAGGTGAGAGCGCTGGACCCGTAACCGAGATAAGGGGAAGGGGGGTAGCGCTGTGACTGAACAGAGAAAAGGGAAATGAAATACGTTGGGCAACTTAACAAGATGAGGGAGAAGGTGAAAGCGCGTGAACTGTAACCGAAGTGGGGAGAGGGGGGAGTAGCGCTTTGAACCGTACCCGAGTGAGGGGGACGGGGAGTAAACCTGTGAACTGTCCCCGAGATGAGGGGGGAGAGGGGGGTGCGCCGGGGGAAACCCGTAATTAAAATGAGGGGGTACGCGTGAACTTTTAACCCGAGTTTGGGGGGGAGGTGAACTGTTTACCCCCGAAAGGGGGGGGTGAGAACGCTTTGAACTGAAAAAGAATGAGGGGAGAGGGTGAGAAACGCTGTGAACCCGTAACAAGATGAGGGGAGAAGGGGAGTACGGTTTTCCCCCTGTAACCGAGAAATTTGGGGAGAGAGGTGAGAAGCCTGGGAAAGTACCCGGTGAGGGGAGGAGGGGAAATGGGGCCCCTTGAACGTAAAAAGAATGGGGGGAGGGGTAATCTCAAAGATAGGGGGAAGGGGGTGAAATACGCTTTGAACTGGAAAAAGAATGAGGGGCAAGAGGGGGGTTAAAGCTGGGGAACGTAAAAGAGAAGAGGGGGAAAGGCGATAGCGCTGCGAACGTAACAGAGAAAGGGGGGAGGGTGAGAACGCGCTTTTTAACGTAACAGAGATGAGCGGGGGAGGCGATAGGCTGTGAACTGTAAAAGAGTAGGGGAGGAGGTGATAGCGCTTTTGAACGTAACCGAGAAAAGGGGGGGAGGGGAGTAGCCCTGTGAACTTAACCCGAGATGAGGGGAAAAGGGTAATAAGCGCTTTGAAAAGTAACAGAGATGAGGGGGGAAAAGGGGGTTTCCCCTTTAACTTTAACCCGGGGATGAGGGGGGGGTGGTAAACCCGTGAACTGCCCTAGAATGAGGGGGGGGGAGGAGTAAGGGGCTGGGAACTGTAACCGGGAAAGAAAGGGGGAGGCGAGTAGCGCTGTAAAAAGTAACAGAGTGAGGGGCGAGGGGGAGTAGCGCTTTAAACTGAACCGAGAGAGGGGGGAAAAGGGGAGTACGATGTGAAAATGTCCAAAAAGGGAAAAGGGGGAGAGGGGGGTAGCGCTGAGAACTGTAACAGAGAAGGGGGGGAGAGAGGGGTAAACGCGGGAAATTCCCCAAAGTGAGGGGAGGAGGTGAGAATCGCTTTGAAATGTAACAGGAAAAGGGGAAAAGGTTTAACTGTAACAAAATGGGGAGAGGTAGTAGCGCTGTGAACGTAAAAGAGATGAGGGGAAGGGGGAAACGCTGGGAACCCGAACAGAGATGAGGGGAGAGAGGTGACCGTAACCCGAATGAGGGGAGGGGGGGAGCGCTGTGAAAAGTCCCTAGAGATGAGGGGGGAAAAGGGGAACGCCCCGAGATGAGGAGAGGAAAGGGGAGTAGGGCTTTAACTGGGGGAAAAGAGATGAGGGGGAGAGGGGGAGTACGCTTTTGGGGAAAATTAAAAAAAAGATAGGGGGGAGAGGTGAAAGTAAAAGAGAAGAGGGAGAGGGGGGGAGTTCGCTTTGAACTTTAACCCCGGAGAAGAGGGGGGAGTGAGGGGAGGAGAGGGGGGGAAGATAGCGTGAACTGAAAGAAGGGGAAAGAAGTATACGCGGGGAACGTCATAGAATGAGGGGGGGGAGTTAGAACGCTGTGAACTGTAACCGAGATGGGGAGAGAGATGAGGGAGTTTACATGCCACAGAAGAAAAGAGTCGGTTTTTCCCCCCCAACCCAAAATACAGGGCAAAGGTCACCCCTTTCACCAGAGTACCGGTCAAAGGGTTTACCTGCACTGACCGTTTCAGATAGCCCGCGACATAGCGGAGTTTGACGCACGTGCAATGCTATCCCCCCCCCCAAGGCCAACCCAAATCCTGCCACCTCCACTTACCAGGCCAAAAAATTCTTGGGCCGGGACGTGCCTCGGCTTTGGCGGGGTCCCGGGTCAAATATATCCCGGTAAGCGTCTGCAAACCCAACCCCCCCCCCCCGAGGGCCCAACTCCTGGCATTGGGAATTTCTGATGGTCCCTTTTAGATGGGGTCCTGGCCGAAAATGTGTACCAAATGCAAATGTTAAAAAAAAAAAATTTTAAAAAATTAAACGCCGACTTCGATTTTTTACAAAAAGAAGGGGAAAAAATCGAGAGAGAGAGAGAGAGAAGAGAGGGGAAAAAAAAGGGGAGACCGACCCGACAACAGACAGACAAGACAGAGAAGAAAGCAGAAGAGAGAGAGAGAGAGAGAGAGAAAAGAGGAAAAGAGAGGAGGAGAGAGAGAGCAAAACTTTGGGTATTTTAAATTGTTTAATTAAACCAAAAAGATGTTTTGACAAGGCGGGGGGGGGTTTAAAAGACAAGGCCCCCGGGAGGGGGTTTAAAAGAACAATAACATTTACCTCCTTTTCCTTTTTTTGTAAACAAACCGTAACAATTTTTTCCCAGTGTTTTTCAAATCAAAGGTTAACAAAAACCCAAAACATTTTAAAAATCACCGTATTCCCCGCACCCAGGAAAAAATGTACAGTAACGGGGTTTTTTTTTTTTTAATTTGTAAAAACTGACTCCCCATCCACCCTCCCCTCAAAATGCCCTTCTGTCCCTTTCTGATTTTCCCCTTTACTTCAATGAGGATATTTTCCATCATAGTTTTCTTTTAATGCCCTTCTCTTAAATTTGACTTTCCTTTATCTGTCCCTTTTTTCAAACTTCTGCATGGGTTTCGGGATCTGATTTAAATTTTCCAGTTTTGTCATCTGATGACAACACCCCCCCAAACCCAAAAAACCCGGGAAAAAACCCCCTCTGAGAGAAGAAGAAGATAGGGGAAAGGAAGAGAGAGAAGAGAGAGAGAGAGGAAGAAAGAGAGAGAAGAGAGAGAAAAGGAAAAGAAAAGAAGAGAGAGAGAGAAGAGACGGGCAACAGACAGACAGACAGACCCGAAAGAAGAGAGGAAGGGGAGAGAGAGAGAGAGAGAGGAGAGAGAAGAGAGAAAAGAGAGGAAAAGGGGAGAGAGGAAAGAGAGGAATAAACGCTTCAATTTTGGGAAAATTGGGAAAAACCCCGAAACCCCCAAAAACAAATTTGGGGGCCGGGGGTTTTCCCCTTTTTAAAGTGACGGTCTTTTTCCCTTTTGCCATCCCGACCCCTGGCCACACTGAGGGCAACGAAGAAAAACCCGGGGAAAATCGCTGAGTTTGGACCCATTCCCCTTAAATTTTATTTTGATTAAGGAATATTTTATTGGGGCCTATTCTTTGGGTAGATTTCCAAGCTCCCAAGCGCTTTACAAACCACACTTTGGTTTCACAACGACTGTCTTTCCTGGGTAGTGCCGACTGGAAAGAGCACCATGGCCCCTTCATTCAGGTTTATTTCCCGTGTCATCCCCCGGTAACGGGTTTCCCTGTCCCTTTTTCCCCAATTTTTCCCCTTTTCCCCATTCTTTCCCTTTCTCAAAGCAGGGTGCATTTCATGGGGGAAAGTTTATCCATACCAACCGGGCCAAAATGGCCTTTTCTTCCGAAAGGCGGTGTGGGGTTTTTAAAGTTTTGCAAGATGTTTTGCGTGCGTTCACACACGGAACCCCCCCGGTTTTTTAGGCTCATTCAAAAGGAAATGTAAAAGGAAAATGGAAAACCCCCCTGGACCCAAACGGGCCCCGCGGGAAACGAACCCCCCAAAACCCCCGGAACACCAAGATTGCCGGGGGTCCGGCACCTACCACTACTATTTCCAAACTCCCCATTTGTCATGGTAGTGACAGTGTTGGGGAAAAGTTGCAAAGTGCACGGAGTGTCCAAAGTGAACCCTGTTTACGTGGGCCCGCAGGGTACTAATTACAGGAACAGGTGAAAAGGGCTGACCTAGATATGTTTCCGGGGAGATGATTAGATCAGCATGGTTAAGGTCCTTCACTTGATAGATCCCTTGATAAGACCCCCAGGAAGGTCCAGATATTGGGAATAGTTCATGGGTCTGTTGCTTTCATCTCTATTTTCACACACACACACACACACACGCGCGCGGATAGATAGATTGATTGATTGATAGCTAGACATGCCTCTAAAAATAAGGAAAACTGAGGGTGTGGTGGAGTTGTCAAAGAGGTCGACGAGGTGTGAGATGGTGTGTGCGCATGTGTGTATGGACTGTAGTGGGCGTGGCTGTTCGTATGTGTGCATAATTACGTATGTGTGTGAGTGCGTGTGCTTTCACGTGTTTGCGTATCTGTAGGTGCACGTGTGTCAATATCTGTTTTTGCAGCAGCAACAACAACAAAAACCGATTCATACCACTAGTACATACGGTACATACAGCAATAAGAATATGCACATGTAGAGGAAATTCAGATGGAAAATTCTGAGTATAAGAACGTGAATTCAAAATATCCCTCACTGGAGACTTCGAAAGGACAGAAATGCATTGTTTGCTATTAAAAGAAAGAACGTGTTGGGGTTTTGGCTGTCTGTCACACAACGGTCCGCATGTACATACTGATATGCACACAGAGACAATCATGTTGGGGTTATGGCTGTCACACAACGGTCCGCATGTACATACTGATATGCACACAGAGACAATCATGTTGGGGTTATGGCTGTCACACAACGGTCCGCATGTACACACTGATATGCACACAGAGACAATCATGTTGGGGTTATGGCTGTCACACAACGGTCCGCATGTACACACTGATATGCACACAGAGACAATCATGTTGGGGTTATGGCTGTCACACAACGGTCCGCATGTACACAGACAATCATGCGCCCCGCACGCAACAACACATCGGACTCCTTTCTGTCAAGATAACAAACCAGAATACAATCTTACGTTTCTGTTTTCTTCTGTCTATTTGTGACTTACATCTTTTGGCGCGAGGGTGTTTTAATATATCCTCTTTTCTTTTCTTTTTTCCAATGTGTTATTCAACAAGACGTCCCTCTCATACAAAGTGTTGATACTGTTCTCTCAAAAAAAAATATCAAAGTCACACTGACCTCAGTTCGTTCGCCGATTTCACAAACTTCTTTTTCAGGTCATGCAGACGACCAATTTGCCTTACAAACACAGCAAACCATTTTGGGTGGATGGACCCCCATTCTATTTCAATTTTCCTTTTCTTTTCCAGTCACCACAAATAACACATTGTTTCCGTGACGACAGTCCTCACGTCAAATGTTCCAATCAACATTTCTCTGGTCAGCAGACATGCCAAAGATCTCCAGGCCGGTGAGGGGCTGTGTCCAAGTAATACTTCCAACGCTCAGGATGCTTGCCAAGGATTTATGATCAATGATATACCAGCCTACAAAAAAAAAAAAAAACCAGTTGAAAGTTCTGTCTCATACTTCGTCGTCCTCTTCTTCTACTCTTATCTGATCCTTCTCCTGTTTCCTGACTCTCTCTCTCTCTCTCTCTCTCTCTCTCTCTCTCTCTCTTTTCTGCTCTCTTCTCTCTCTCTCTCTCTCTCTCTCTCTCTCTCTCTCTCTCTCTCTCTCTCTCTCTCTCTCTCTCTCTGTCCCCGGCACCTCCCCCACTTCCCCTCTTATCCCCCGCCTACAGTATTAACTTCTACATCTGCAGCGTATTGGAAAATGTGGGTGCACGCACGTGCATCAATTACTTCACGAATATTCTGGGATTCATTTTATCCAGTCGATTCCAGTCACGATGTTTATCGCTCTGCCCACCACCAACCCTCCCACCCACCCACCCACCCACCACCACCCCAACCTCCCCTCCTTTCCCACCCCCACCTTCCCCTCCACCCTCACCTGCCCCGCCCCCATGACATCAAAGACCACTTCATTTTCTCAGAAAGGGTACCCGCTCCCCCGTGAACACTCGGGAATAATGCCAAAGAGTATACGAAGGGATGATGAATTGCCAAGGGAGATAATGAGAGAAAGGGAAAGTGGGTCGTGGGGGAGGGGGGGGAGTGAGGGGAGGGGGCGGAGCTTTGATGTATCATCATATCTTTCTTGAGGGGAGCGAAAAGAGAATGCCACACATTGCGGCATTGGGACGAAGAAATATTTATCTTCGCGGTGATGGCCGCGCGATGGCTATTGAGTGTCTTTCAATTGCTCTCGACCTTGTTACATCGCCAACATGTGAAAAATTTGTGGAAACGAGGTGAGAGAGAGAGAGAGTGACGAGAGTGATGACCGGGAGAGAGGGAGAGGAGGAGAGAGAGAGAGGTGAGAAGTTGAGAGAGAGAGAGAGAGTGTGTGTGTGTTGAGAGTGTGAGAGAGAGAGAGGAGACGTGAGAGAGTGAGAGATTTAACGATATAACGTTATGTTATTTTTAAAATAAAAAAGGCCAAAGCCCCATTTAACGGGGATACATGCAAAACTACAGAATAAACATTTCACGCACTTCTGTGTGCAAAAACTATATAATGTTATGCTGGTGTTTATATGAATTTCGATAGCATCTTATTACATTGTTCGCCGTTTTAAAACGACTTGTACTCATGAGAAGAGAGAGAGAGAGGATGAAGTGGAGGAGAGAAGTGAGAGCAGAGAGAGAGAGATGAAGAGATTGAAGACGATGAGAGAGAGAGAGAGAGAGTAACAGACAGGACAGACAGACAGAAGAAAGAGAGAGGTGAGTACTCATAGAATCCTATTCATAACACCTTTATTTCTTGACGACAAAAAGTATGGCCTATAGTAAATAATGATTGGGCCTGTTTTAGCGCTTGGCAAGAATTATATTTGGCTTCTTAATTCATGTGAAGTTGGACTATACAAGCAAAGTGACCTTCTCCTTGCACCGGATTCAAACATACGGCAACAGCATTACACCTGCTGTCTTTCTTATACCTTGACTATGGCACTCGTTAATGTAAGAGACACTTAATTCTAACTTTGCTGACGCGCATTTTATAGATCTGGTCATTTCTGTTCCAAGTTCGGTTCTGCTTAATGTTTCAATTTTTCATAGTGTGTTAATAGAGAATCTCTCACCACTTTGGTATGACAATCCAGTCTTCTGCCATCTACAGTCTATCATTGGGGGGGGGGGCGTTGTTGAACGGCAAAAATATCTGGGAACAACCCCACTCCCTTGATTTAGCAGAGGAAATGAGATAGAGAGAGTGTGAGAGAGAGAAGAAGAGAGAGAGTGAAGAGCGCAGAGAGACAGACAGGAGAAGACAGACAGACAGTGGACAGAGGGACAGAGGCAGAGGTGAGAGGCTGTGGCGAGGCAGTGAGAGACGATACAGAGATTTCAGTGGTATGTTTCAGAGTCTTTAATTCTTTCATAAAAACCAACACAGCCTCCAAAGATGGACGGCGCCACTTCATGTATGTGAGTTTCATGTAAGTCAATTGTACTGATTTCTCTATCAGTCCTTTTCCCCCTTTTCCCCCCACCCCCATCACCCACCCCACCCCCTCCCTAACAGTGCATCTTTCGTCACCAGAGATACATCACGATTGAACCTTCAGTTGTTGTTGTTGTTGTTGTTGTTTGTTTGTCTTCAAAAGGCATAAAATGATATTAATAATTAAAAAATCAGGATAAGAAGAACAGAACAACATTCATTCTTCAGACGCTGAGTGAGAGCAGAGAGTGGGGAGAGACGAGAGAGATTGTGAGGAAGCGAGGAAGGAGCGAGTGAGAAAGGACAGAGAGAGAGAAGAGAGAGAGAGACGAGAGAGTGAGAGAGGAGAGAGAGAGGTTTAGATACTCAGAAACCTTTTTAGAGCAGGTGCGTGTTGTTGTTTTTTTTACCGGGTCTGTTCCTTTTTAACTAATGAGAGAGAGAGAGAGAGAGAGAGAGATGAGAGAGAGAGTGAGATGAGAGAGGCGCAGAGAGAGAGGGGGGGATGTAAGAGAGGAGGAGGGAGAGATGTAAGAGAGACAGACAGTCAGACAGAGTGGCGGGGATGTTGTGACCTTGATTTTTGTTTTTTTATTCAGGGGTGGTTGTTGCCGTGCCATAACAATTCCACCCAGTGATGGTCATTGCCATCTTTCACTGCTTCCTCACCGTGTCTTGCCTGCATCTCGCTGCCTGCCCCTCCCCCTCCACCGTCCGACCCTTCTCCCCCCCCACCCACCCCCCCCCCCCCCCCCCCCCCCCCCCCCCACCCCCTCACACACACACACACACACAGCCTTCCTCCTCCCGCCCTCCTCTATATCCTGTTTTACCCATCCCCAAACAGATTTTCCGTGAGGCAACATGCAGTAGATATGTAGCCAACGCATCGGTAGAATTTTTTTTCTAACACACAATAGCCAGTTTCAGTAGAAACTGATGTTTATTGGCTAGTTTAGTTTACTGCCTGAGGGCAGGGGAGATAGCAGCGTGATAAGAAGGGCTGAAGACAATGTATTGTTTAAAAGAGATGGTGGAGTTGTTGATGCAGGTTATTAGATGCTACTAGTTTGTCACATTGGCCATACAATGTCATCCTTTGTAGGTAAAGCCCCCCCCCTGGGTGAAGGTGTTTTCGGAGTGTGAGGAGAGAGGAGAGAGAGAGAGAGAGAGAGAGGAGAGAGAGAGAGAGAGAGAGAGAGAGAGATTAGTTTAGCGTAGGGGAAGCGGATGACGAAGTGTTGAGAGAGGATTTAAATCTTCTTCTAGGTTTTTGGGGATCGAATATCATTGATCCCAGGGGCAAGCACCCTGTATTGTGGAGTATTATGGACACAGACCCTCTACCGGCCTGCAGAATCTTTTGGAATGTCTGTGACCTGTGTAATGTTGTTTGGAAACATTTTGACGTGAGGACTGTCGTCACGGTAACTTTGTGTTATTTGTGGTGACTGGAAAAGATGAAAGAGGGGTTTTGTTTTTCCCATTGGTATAATTTTGAATAGAATAGGAGTCGTTTGTGTACACCAGTAATGGCTTTGTAGTTATGGTAAGGCAAATGGTCCGTCTGCATGACTTGAAAATGCAAATTTGTGAAATATGGGGCGAGTGAATCCGAAGTCAGTGTGACTTGGATGGTTCTTTTTTACTGAGTACAGTATCAATAATTTGCTTGTGTTGAGAGGGACGGTATTGTTGATTAATATTTGGGTCTGCGGGTGGAGGGGGGGGGAAGGGTATATATTGAAATACACCGCTCGCGGACCAAAGTTTGTGTGAGACGCTTAATAGAAAGTAGATATTAGAAACTTAAGATTGTATTCTGGTTTATTATTTGACAGAATGGAGTCTATGTGTTGTTTGTTGCAGTGCGGGCCGCCTTGTTTGTCTGTTGTTACATGCCGGACCGTATTTGTGTGACAGCCCATAATCCCTCCAACATGGTTTGTCTCTGTGTGCATTTCAGTGTGCCAGTGTGTGTCAATTGGGAACCGTTGTGTGTACAGTCAGCCATAAAACCCCCTTCATGTTCTTTCATTCTATAACAATTTGCATTATGTCCTTTCGAAGTTTCCGGGAGGGTAGTTGGATTCACGTTTCTTACTCATAACTTTTCTATCCTGAATTTTCCTCTACATGAGCTGTTCTTATTTTGCTGTATGTATTGTACCGTGTGTGATTTAGTGGTATGAATTTTTTTTCGGTGGTTTGTTTTGTTTTGTTGTTTGCTTGTTTGTTAGTTGTTGGTTGTTGTTATGTTGTTGTTGGTGTTGTTTTTGTTGTTAGACAGACAGATTGAGGGACAAGACAGGCAGACTAGCAGACAGATGAGACAGGACCGACAGAACACAGATGAGACAGACTGATTGACTGAGTGTGGCAGTATAGTAGAGGTTACAACTGTGTGGTGTGCAGGGGGAGGATCATCCTTTGAGGAATGGCCGGGGGGCATCCAGCTTCTTCTTTGGTAAAGTGTTCAACGGTGGCCAATAAAACCTGCAGAAACTGTGTGGTTAATCCGGGTTCAGAAGGGCGGATTCGGAGGGAGGGATATAGGAAGAAAGGAAGAGTAACTAGGTTAAAAAAAATAAAATATATATATCTGGCGGTTACCGAACCAATTTCGACCTGCCCGCCGGAGGGGGATTATCTGTGTTCAGGCAGGGGACGCGGGGTGGTCATAGGAGAGAAAGGGGGGGGGGGACTAGCCAGAAATAAGAGAAGGTGTTACAGCAACGGTGGATCACTGTTTCTCGTTTAGAATTATCAATATAAGCTCTTTCCACCACCAAAAAAAAAAAAATGCAAAGTGGGGGTTGGGTGGGTGGCAGCGTTTCTAGCGGTGGGGGTGGGGGTTGGAGGGTTGGTTCATAGGCGGGTGTTGGTTCGGGGGAAGGGGGACCGGGGTTTGGGTTGGGGGGGGAACGGGCGTTGGGAGAAGGTCGTGTTGGCACTCATAGGTGAGTGGAGGTTGTATGATGTGCAGGATGACGTTGGGGTTTGTTTTTTTTTTTTTTTTGTTTGTTTGTTTTGTTTTTGTTTTTTCTTTTGTTTTTTTGCGTACAAAACGCAGATGTGCTCACAAATACAAAAGTGTGATTGTAACGGACGATTTAATGCAACGACTCAAAAAAGGTACAAGAATTTTCGGGTCCAAAATGCATTCCTCAGCGACAAAAAAATACTGACATAAATCATGCACTAATACTCCCTGGAAGCCAAAAGTGGTGTGGTGATTGAAGTTGTACAGAGGGACAGTGGTCAGTGACGGCGGTGAGTAGAGTTCGAAGGAATAGGGAACGAGGAAGAGGAGGTAGAGTATAGTAGTGGAGGAGGGGAAATGGAGAGAGGGTGGGAGAGTGAGAGTGAGACACGAGAGACGAGAGGAGTGAGGGGGCGGGGAGGGGAGAATAGTCGAGGGGAGAGACTGAGTGAGATGAGAATGGAAAGTAGAGGAAAGAGAGAGTGGAGAATTAGTGAGAGAAGAGGAGGGGTAGGTGGGTTGAGTGGTGGGGGGGGCGCGGTGTTGATAGGTATGTAGTGGGTGTGTTGCATAATGATTGAATTGAACAAGAGAATGGAAGGAAATGCACTTAATTAGATACAATATACTCGATAAATAATTTTAAATGTACAAGGGGAGGGCGGGGGGGGGGGGAGAGAAGGGGGTACAGCCGCCTAAAAAGCATCCCGACCCAAGTTGACCCAAGCGGTAGGTAGCCATAGCCCAAGCACCTGGGTAGTTGAGAGGGGAAAACAGGGAGAAAGGAGAACACGAGAAAAAACCCACTAGCCAGACGCAGCTAAGAGCTGACATGCTCCACCCCCCCCGCAACACACAAAAAAATAAAAAAAAAAAAAAAAAAAAAAAAAAAAAACAAAAAAAAAAAAAAAAAAAAGCCTTGCCCGCGGGCAAGCCTCACACACACTCACACACACACACCTCACACACAACAAACACCCAAAAGTGCCGCGGCATTGCGCGAAGAACAAACAAAACTAACATCGCCACGCTCAATACAAACGACAATATCTATTTGCGCACCACGCTGGGGGGGGGGGGGAAGGGGGGTATCATTTGAGGGATATTAAAATGGGGAAATGTTACTTTTCAAGGCATACATTATAGGCACTTCCTGGGTCTGTAAGCTTAGGGTACTGTTGGTGGGTACTCCCCTTCACCTTATGGTGCGCCGCAACAGTAAAAAAAAGGGCAAATAAAATATATGTGCATTAATGCAAAGATTGATATGCGGTCATGATGAGAGGCGCCTAACTACATCTCCACCAATGACCAAAAAAAAAAAAAAAAAATAAAAAAAAAACAAAAAAAATTTCCATCATATTTATATACGCACAACACCATACATACATATTTATATATATCTATACATCATACTTATATATACTATATTATACTTAATATACTATATCATACAGATTGACTAAAAAAAAATAAAAAAAAAAACAAAAAATTTTTTTTTTTTTTTTTTTTAAAGAAGGGGAGAAAAGGAGGGGAGGGAGGGGACGGAAGGGGATGGGGGGGTGTGGGGGGGACAATGTTAGGGAGTGACATAAAGAGTGGACAAATAGAGGGGCTAATGGAAGGGGTGGGTAGTATGAGGGAGGGCTGGGGGAGTTGGGGTTTGGTGTGGAGGAGGGAGTGTCAGGGGGAGGTGTGGGGGGGGTGTGGGGGGGGGGGGGGGGGGGGGTTGAGAGAGGTGAATATAGTCTGAGGTCATAAATGTAGAGTTGAACTGGTGTAAGTTGGAAAGTAAGAGTAGGAACGACTAAAGGAGGTAATGAGCCCTTCAGAGGACGATTAGAAAGGAACAAGGAAGGAGGGAGGTGAGGCGAGTGAAGAAGGGAAAGGGGGGTGAGGGGGGTTGGATGAAAAAAAAAAAAAAAAAAAAAAAAAAAAAAAATAAAAAAAAAAAAGGACGGGGGAGGTAGAGGAGGGGGCCAAAGCTAAGGGTAGGAAGGAGGAGGGATGGCGTTAGTTTCAACTAGTATACGTGAGAGAAAAATTAAATGAATAATATAAAAGCAAAGAGAAAATATAAAACAAAAGACAGAGAGATTCGGGGTGTGCTATCCAATTACGTCAGAACTCCTGTCAAAAGATATATAGGCTATCAAACGATTCATTCAGTAGGCGCAGGACCATACGGTCAGGAAGATATAGGCCATGATGCTCGACCAACACATGACTCAGGTATGTACTAATGGGTGTTATTTAAGGGAAATCATAAGTCATTGTGCATCTGAATTGTCTCGGGAAAAAAAAAAAAAAAAAAAAAAGTACACAGAATTGCTATGCTTTTTCATTGATACCAGCTTGGATAGTTATGCGTCCAAGTTTTTGTATCTGCTGTTGCAGAATCCATATCCTTCTGTCTCTAGAGTCACTTGTTTTATTGAGCCATTAGCCCTTCACTCTTGCATTTTTTTTTTTGGGTTTGTTGTTGTGGTTTTTTACTATTTTGTGTTATTGCCGGCATTTGCACGGTTTAGTAGTCGAGTTTCAGATTTTCTTTTTTAAGAAATTTAGAACGGGGAAGGGGGTTAGGGTTAGATGGGGGAGAGGGGGAGGGAGTGAAAGGGGACGACCATCTTGGGTCTGCCCTGGAACCACAACCTCTCCGTCCACGTCCCCTCACTCTTCTTCCTCACTACTCAACTCCCCCAAACACCCCTCCTCCCCAACAACCTCCCCACCCACTTCAACTTTCCTTTCCCCCTGTTCTGCAGTCCCTTGGTATGGCGACAATCAGTAAATGAGGCCTTTGTCTCCCTTCTTCGTCCTCATCCATACTTCTCTCACTGTCAGTGTGTCGCCATTGTTCAGCGTCACCTCAGTTTGTCAGTCTGTTTTTCTGTTTTCTCCTTTCTCTTCTGTTTCCATTTTTTGGTTGCACTGATGTGAATTTGGGGTTTTGACCGCACAATACATATTGCTCTGGGATTAACCTCCTCTATTTGCCGTATGCCATTTTACTGTGGCCGCACGGTGCACAAGCCACTCTTCACACGGGGATGTCGATTCTCGGTTTCTGGATTCATGATACGGGCCTCTGACCGCTACTTCCAGGTCTAGTGAGTGGAGGGGTGAGAGGGGACACTGGGGGGAGGTGCTGAAGAAATAACAAACAAAAAAAACGTTCTATTACCAGACCGAACCCAAAACCCAGGATTCTATTGCTTCACGTTAGTGGAGTGCCGTCATCCGCTGGGACCACCTTACCAACTGTTATACAGAAGGAAATAACCATTGTGTGGGGTGTGAGGGGGCTCTGGAGAACTCGCCGTTACTCGGAATATTTTAATTTGCATGGCCACCGACCTATCTGCAATGAGGTCAAGAAACAAAAAATGAAATCACACACACTGAGTGTAGCAATTTCTATCTGACCGATCATTTACATAACTTGCTCACACAAACTGTATATCGTAAATTGGGGCGAAAGGGGTAGAGAGCAAGGGTAGGGGGAGGGCAGGGGGGGGGTGGGGCTCTTGGTGTGGGGAGCCTGGTCTCTGTATCTGTCATGCGCAACTTCGCTGGTTTATTGGCAGAATGATCATGCATAAGCAGCGGAAATACCTGGTTTTTTTCATCATCCTGTTATATTTTCTTCGTTGAGTTCAATCCATTTGTTTTATTCCTGTTTAGTTGCCCTTAACTATGAGCCCTCCCTCTTCGTCCCTCAGCTCTCAGCCAAACACCACAGAACTACGCCCCGCGGTAACAGGTCGTTTTTCACTCAATTTTTCTCAACAACACCTGGCAGATGCCTACTTAGCCAGCTAGTCCAAGTCGTTTTTTTCGCTCATGTCATCACCCTCACTTGCGCGCGCTTGCCTTTCTTTCGACGCCCTAGGTCCTGTAAGGTTTGCGATCTGTTATCCCCACACCGGACTCTGCTCACTGTGAAGGCTGTATCCTCATTGCCAGTATCTAACTCTCCATTGTTTACTGGTTCTTGTGATTGGTACACGTCTCTGAATTCCTTTCTGGGTTACATCAGAGGTTCTTCTATGGGTCCCTGGTCACGGTGGAGGCGATGAGGTGGCCCTGCTTATACCTTGCCGAGATTTGCCCTCTGGAGGGGAAGTGCTCACTCCAACAGCCGGTCCGCGACACGGGGCTATTATCGGCGTCTGTTGGGGGCTTTGTAGGTAGTGATTCTGCGTATGTTTGAAATGTACTTGCAATCGGAAAACTCACCGATTGTGACTCGGCAAGCTGTGCAGTGTCTTCTACGGTGGGTTGCATCAACTTGTCGTTTCTTGAACATTGGCATGACTCCTGTGGTTTGGCCGGTGCCGACGGGGCTGCTGATGCGGGGCAGGCCGGGCTGGACTGTGGGTGTGTCGGTTCAGGGGTCGGTTGTAGTGACGTGGTGTGTGGTCAGGGGTCTGATGAGTGAACGTGGTTTAGTGGTCAGGGGGTCCTCTGAATGTGTGAGTGGGTGTGAGGTCTAGGGGAGTTCAGGTATGGTGACCGTGGCTGTGGTCAGGGGTTCGGAAAATTATGGCGACGTGGGTGTTGTCAGGGGTCGCGAATGGAGTGATTGTGGGTGTTTGTGTGTGTTAATACCATGAGGGGGAACAAAAGTGAGCCAGGGAAACAAAAAAAAAAGAAAGAAAGAAAAGAATAAGAAATTGCAAGTAACGTCACAAATAGAAAACGGTGCATAATCTCCATCCCTACCACTGTATGGAGGCCAGTGCTGAGACATGGGGCAACGACCTATGGCAGTGAGGTCGTGGACCTCTCTAGACGGGTATACCAACTCTTTATAATCTTGAAGTGATGTGGTGGTGCGGCTTCGCGACTGCCACAACTGGCCCTGAGGGGAAAAAGTGTTGTATAATGTTGACTTTCTGACCACTACTGTTACACCCTATCGTAGTGTGTAGTTTGTAGGCTGAGAGAAGCTTGGTGTTTGCTTTTGTGGAGAAAGTCCTCTTCCCCTGAATCAGCATCTTCCTTGGGAGCGTGTGGGAAGTCCCATGATAGCAGTTCATCACTAAACTTTACAGCGGGATCCTTTTAAAACCCTTTCTTCATTGATAATCACACGAGTTTTTAGTTCTGTTCTGGTGTGGAAACGAGTTTTGTTTTTCATTGTTATGAGTTTTTTATGGAGCATTAATTGGATAAGGTTGCGGTTTTTTTTTTTTTGTTGTTCCTTCTATAATGTATTGTTCTTTGAACGTTGTTTTTGTGTTGCTCATCTTCAAGATACTTTAGTTCAATGAAGTTGTTTTTGTGTGTGATTCTTCTATAACTATAGTTCAATGAGTGTTTTTTGTGTGTTGTTCTTCTATAATTTTAGTTATATGTGGTTGGGTTGTGTTGTTCTTCGTTTAATTATAGTTCAATTGAAGTTTGTTTTTGTGTGCTTTCTTAAATATTGATTACATGTAGTGTTTTGGTATGTTCTTCTAGCTTTCTATAGTTCAATGAAGTTGTTTTTGTTGTGCTCTTCTATAACATAGTTCAATGAAGTTGTTTTTCACGTGGTGTCTATTCTATAAAATATAGTTCAATGATGTTGTGTTTGTGTGTTCTTCATATAACTATAGTTCAATGAAGTTTTTTTTTTTGTGTGTTCTTCTTATAATTATTGTTCAATGGTTGTTTGTTTTGTGTGTTTTTCTTCTTATTTATAGTTCAATGAAGGTTGTTTTGTTGTGTCTTCTATAACTATAGTTCAATGATGTTGTTTTTGTTATGTTTCTTCTAGAACTATAGTTCAATGAAGTTGTTTTTCGTGTGAATTTCTATTAACTTTAGTTCAATGAGTTGTTTTTGTTTGTTTCTTTTTATACTATAGTTTAATGTAGTTGTTTTGTGTGATCTTCTATAACTTCGCTGTTCAATGAAGTTGTTTTTGTGTGT
>CM031602.1:90742975-90745475 GCA_018398815.1 Conus ventricosus | reverse complement strand
TTCGATTTCATACTTGCTCTTCAACTCGTTCAAAAAGTGTCGGGGATTAGGTTTCGTTCTACTGATTTGACATGATATATGCAAAATAAAATCACCAAAACAGGAGAATCTGGTCAGACCGTGTGTCTGTTTCCATTTTCTCATTATTACTAAACAATACCAATTCTACATAAAGCTGGTCTCTTGACCAGTTTTCACATTTGTCTCTTATTATTCTCTCTAGCTCGCTCCTTTCCCAGAACATATGAAGCAGAGAAAGTGTGACTCAGCTCATGGTCATTGATGTTTCAGTTTCTGTATGAAGCCGAGAAAGTGTGACTCAGCTCATGGTCATTGATGTTTCAGTTTCTGTATGAAGCCGAGAAAGTGTGACTCAGCTCATGGTCATTGATGTTTCAGTTTCTGTATGAAGCCGAGAAAGTGTGACTCAGCTCATGGTCATTGATGTTTCAGTTTCTGTTGAAGCGAGAAAGTGTGAATCAGCTCATGGTCATTGGGTGTTTCAGTTTCTGTATGAAGCCCAGAAAGTGGTGACTCAGTCATGGTCATTGATGTTTCGTTTCTGTATTGCCGGTGCTTTTTCAATCTCGGCACGAATTTGTACAGAGCGGCATTACCAACACGTTGTACAGAGCGGCATTACCAACACGTTGTACAGGCGGCATTACCAACACGTTGTACAGAGCGGCATTACCAAACGTTGGACAGAGCGGCATTTTCCAACCGTTGTACAGAGCGGCATTACCAACACGTTGTACAGAGCGGCATTACCAACACGTTGTACAGAGCGGCATTTTCCAACACGTTGTACAGGCGGCATTACCAACACGTTGAAAAGCGGCATACCAACCGTTGTACAGAGCGGCATTACCAACACGTTGTACAGAGCGGCATTACCAAACACGTTGTACAGAGGGGGCATTACCAACTCGTTGTACAGAGCGGCATTACCAACACGTTGTAAAACAGCGGCATTTTCCAACAAGTTGTACACAGCGGGGATTACCACACGTTGTACACAGCGGCATTACAACCCCGTTGTACAGGCGGCATTACCAACACGTTGTACACAGGCGGCATTACCAACACGTTGTACAGAGCGGCATTTCCCAAAACGTTGTACACAGCGGCATTACCAAAAACGTTGTACAGAGCGGCATTACCAACACGTTGTCAGAGCGGCATTACAACACGTTGTACAGAGCGGCATTACCAACACGTTGTACAGAGCGGCATTACCAACACGTTGTTTCAGAGCGGCATTACCAACACGTTTGTACAGAGCGGCATTTTCCAACACGTTGTACAGAGCGGCATTACCAACCGTTGTACAGAGCGGGATTACCAACACGTTGTACAGAGCGGCATTACCAACACGTTGAACAGAGCGGCATTACCAACACGTTGTACAGAGCGGCATTACCAACACGTTGTACACCCGCGGCATTACCAACAGTTGTACAGAGCGGCATTACCAAACGTTGTAACAGCGGCATTACCAACACGTTGTTTCACAGCGGCATTACCAACACGTTTTACAGGCGGCATTACCCAAAACGTTTACAGAGCGGCATTACCAACACGTTGTACAGAGCGGCATTACCAACACGTTGTACAGAGCGGCTTACCAACACGTTGTACGGCGGGGAAATTTCCCAAAACGTTGTACAGAGCGGCATTACCAACACGTTGTACACAGCGGCATTACCAACACGTTGTACACAGCGGCATTACCAACACGTTGTACACAGCGGCATTACCAACACGTTGTACAGAGCGGCATTACCAACACGTTGTAAGGGCGGCATTACCAACACGTGGGACAGAGCGCATTACCAACACGTTGTACAGAGCGGCAAATTACCAAAAACGTGTACACAGCGGCATTACCAACACGTTGTACACAGCGGCATTACCAACACGTTGTAAAACAGCGGCTTTACCCAAAAAGTTGTACACAGCGGCATTCCAACACGTTGTACACGCGGCATTACCAACACGTTGTACAGAGCGGCATTACCAACACGTTGTACACAGCGGAATTACCAACACGTTGTACAGGCGGCATTACCAACACGTTGTACAGGCGGCATTACCAACACGTTGTACAGAGCGGCATTACAAACACGTTGTACACAGCGGCATTACCAACACGTTGTACAGAGCGGCATTACAACACGTTGTACACAGCGGCATTACCAACACGTTGTACAGAGCGGCATTTCCAACACGTTGTACAGAGCGGCATTACCCAAAACCCTTGTACAGAGCGGCATTACCAACACGTTGTACAGTGCGGCATTACCAAAAACGCTGTACAGAGCGGCATTACCAACCTTTGTACAGAGCGGCATTACCAACACGTTGTACAGAGAGGCATTACCAACACGTTGTACGGCATTACCAAACACGTTGTACAGAGGGCATTAACCAACACGTTGTACACAGCGGCATTACCAACACGTTGTCCAGGCGGCATTTCCAACACGTTGTAGGCATT
>CM031602.1:90722975-90737975 GCA_018398815.1 Conus ventricosus | reverse complement strand
CACAGCCGTTATTAATAAAAATTTAAAAAAAATTTGGGTCTTTTGGTCACGTCTACAATTATGTAAAATCTTTTTTAAAGGGGAAACACATAATGACCAAAGTTGGGTGACTTTATCTCCTCAAGTCTTAAATAGGGAAATTCCCACAAGGTTCTATAATCCCCCCTTTGTTTTTCAATGTAATGCAATATTTTTATACATGTTTTTAAACATATCCCAAAGGTAGTAATATGTGATGACATTGCAATATGGAAAAAAGATTTTAAAAGAAAAGAAAAAATTTATTTAATAAATTTTTTCAGAAGCTTTTCAGACGAGCTGGATAAATTAAAAGTTAAGGCATTTGAAGGCTTCAATTCCTTTAAAAAGACACTTTTTTCTCTTTAAAAATGGATTTAACCCCAAGAAACCGCCTATATTTTTTTGGGGGAGGGAAAATTTTTTTTTAAAACTTAAAGTAAAAATTTTTAGGTGCCCTATTACCCCAAAAACTAAACTGGAAAAAAATTTTGACTCAATTGTTACTAAAGCAGTTAAAAAGTTTGAATTTTCTAAAAATTGTCAGTCTTTTCCCCAGGGGGACGGGGTTTCCAAATTTTTGTGGCTTTAGAAACCATCTTGTGATAAAGTTTGATTTACGGACGGGGAAGTTTTTTTTCTGTTTTCCGATCGTTTTAAAAAAATTTAAAAGAATGAAGTAAAGCTGTAAAGTGGCCCTGGGTGTACCTGTGCACACTAAGCCCTGAAGTTTAAAAAGATAGCAGGCCTTTTGCCCCCTTGATGAAAAAGAAAATAAGTTCTGTAAAATATGGTGAGACGGTTTGCGGTGGACGCCCTTGAAGAGTTAAATCACGATCCCAATTGATTTTTGAAAAAAACACAAAAATTCAATTTAAGAAGCTTCGTTTATAGTTCAGACGTTTTTAATTCATCAAAGATTGCCCCATCGAGGTAGCGCCCCCGCGTATGGTCGCCGGTACCCCCTTTGGGAAAATAACGGAAGTAAAGTTAACATTTTTTCTTTTTGATTAAATAAAGCGTTTCGCCGCATGTGTTAGCAGCATCTGTCAAAAAATTTCGGGAAAAAAAGTTTACTAACATTTGAAAGTATACACGACGGCTCATTCTGATGATGGTAGGGGGGATTGGGGTTGTAATTCCCGATTTCAAAGCGAAAATCAATTATTTGGGAAGGGCATTCCATATTTTCAGTGAACTTTGCTGTCCTGATGGGATTAAATTTTTTAAAATTTCCCTTTCCAGTCTCAATATTTAATACCTGTTTTGTGTTGATTCCAGTCAGTATTTAAAAAATTGTATTGTTTTTAAAATTCAAAAAGGGGAAATTATTTTGAGATTAAGTACATGTTGCACTGTCTTTAATGAAAGGACAAAGTTGTATTTTCTTGGGGGTTTCCCTCGCACACCCCCTTTGTTTTTTAAAGACAAACAGATAGGCAAAAAAGGGGAGCAAAGAATATATTTTGGGAGTATTAAGGTTGATTGTCCTTTTTATACAGGAAATTAATCATATAATCGAGAGGATTTTGGAGTCAAAACAGTTCCTCATCAAAAACCCCGTCAGCAAAATTTGCAAATTTGTGTCAATTAGCCCCACCCGGTTTCTACCCGCTTTTAGATTTTATTAAATTTCCCCACGAACCAAGTATTGCCGATGTTAAGGCGTAGTGTGGGGATCTTCGTTCACATGTGATTTTTTATTGTAATAAAAACCCTTTTTTAAGGGGTTATACCAGTTGACACTGGGCATGTTAATGGGTTTGACTTTTTAGATTCGTTGCCAGTTGTTTCCTTGTTAAAATTTAAAGAGTAACCCTTTTGGAGTCCTTAAAGGAACTTTTTTAAACAAAATGTAAAATTTAATTTTTTTAGTTATTTTTAACAATTTTTTTAAGTTTTCGTCTACAAATTATCTAGCTTTATTTTTGTTCCAGTAACCACATCGTCTCTTTCTTTTATGATGAAAGTCTAAAAATTTTAAACAATATGTTATTTAGACGTCGCAAACACCCATATGTTGCAGACCTAAAACGAATTCCTTCCTACACACACACAAAACAACACACACACACACACCACACACACCACACACACACCACACCACACACCACCACACACACAACACTCGCGCGCGCGGCGTGCTCTCACAAAAACACACACACACACACACACACACCAAACCCCAAAAAACAACACACACACACACAAAACACACCACCACACACACACACACACACACACACACAAAACACATTGAATCCCCCTTTCCCCCTTTCCCCCCCCCCCCGTATCCGCAACATTCAAACGTTAAACAAAGGTGGCCAAGAAAAAGTCTGCCTCTATTTCTGTTGCTTGGTGCTCTGTGCTGTAATGATGGACAAAGATGACGGTGAGCGAGATGATGCTGACGACGTTTATGAGATGACGACGACGACGACGACGATGATAATGATGATGTGATATGATGAGATATGATATGATGATGATATGAGATGATGTGATGATGATGATGATGACGATGTGAGATGAAGATGATGACGATGATGTGAAGAGATGATGATATTGATGAGATGATGATGTGATGATGATGATGATGATGACTGTGGTGTATGCTATACAGCTGGAGGTTGCCGGAGCCTTTTATTTTTATTTTTCAAACACTATTTGTTTGCCAAAAAAACGCGTTGCTCTCTCTCTCTCTCTCTCTCTCTCTCTCTCTCTCTCTCTCTCTCTCTCTCTCTCTCTCTTCTCTCTCTCTCTCTCTCTCTCTCTCTCTCTCTCTCTCTCTCTCTCTCTCTCTCTCTCTGTTGCCAAAACAACACAATGCCCCTCTCTCGCACACATGGGCGCTTGTCTACACTCGTATACACACACACACGTGTGCACTCACCACACGCACATACAATGTGAGGTAGATGTTCAGGGTCTGACCAGCGCGTTGGGCGAATACATAGGTCAGACATCGAAGTCGTGAGAACGAGACCCTCTTCTTCAATTTTCTCCCCTTAGTCATCAATTCATGTGTCCATCAGCTTTAGATCATGCGCAGTGTGGTCTCAATTTAGCGGATGTGGTGTAGCGTATATGGACTAGTCTGCACGGAGTGATACCTCCTTGACGAACCTGCGACACTCTCTCTCTCTCTCTCTCTTCTCTCTCTCTCTCTCTCTCTCTCTCTCTCTCTCTCTCTCTCTGCAGACTTAAGAAAAGAAAGCCAAGTATATCCGTCCAGTCTAGCATCAGCGGCATCTGACTCATAATGCAATACAGCCACTAACGGGCTTACCTCATGTCTCGGTTGCCATGCCATCTCCCACTCCCTCACACACACACACACACACACACACACACCCACAAAAACACACAAAACACACACACAACACACACACACACACCACCACGCACGCCACACACACCTAGGTGGCGCGCGCGGGCGTGACGCGCATGCACGCATTTATGACGCACTACCCCAACCACACACACCGCGCAACACACACACCACAACACAACACAACACACACCACCACACACAACCACACACACACCACACCACCACACACACACAACCCCCCACACACACACAACACACACACACACCCCAACCAACAACCCACACACACAAAGCACGAAAGCAGGCTGGCTTTTGAAAATATTTTGAAAAAGTAGCAACAGGGGGGGCCTGACGAAAAACAAAAGATATACAAGAAAAAAAAGGGAAAAAAGGGGGAAATACAAAAAAAAGCCCCATTAACGTCACACACAAATCCCCCCTTCTTTTCAAGAAGTAAAGGATGAAATTTTTCTTATTGGTTCGAAAAGAAAATCAGGGGGACAAGCGATTTCCCAATGAAATGAAAAACATTTCCAGTTAATTTACAATGTTTCTGAATTTTTTTTTCAAAAATTTGGTCGAAGGCTTAAACCTCTTTGGGGAAAAAAAATCATTTGAAACCCCTACCCCAAAAGAGGGAAAGTCAAAATCAGACAAAAAAAACTACGGCCCAAAATTTGCTCCACTTAAATTTGGGGGAAAATTTTGGGAAAAGGGATTATTCAAAGAGACTGAACATCATTGTGAAAAAATGGTAAAACCCAAATACAACGGGGTTTAAAAAGGGGAGATTACAGTTGACCCTTTAAAAATTAAAAACACGGTTAAATATCAGTTCGCACGTAAAAAAATGTACTTGCCACGTTTTTTGACATTAAAAGGATAGCCAAGTCGGATTCAAAATTCGAACAAATTGAAGTTATGGTTCTCGGGGGATGTAAAATTCTTAAAAACCTTTTTAAGTGGTGAAAATACAACAAAGGTGGAAATTTATATTCAATGAAAGACATACCGATGGGAACCCCACAAGGGCTTGAAGCCCCTATCCTTTTATATTTTGCCCCATGATCTTCCTAAATCAAAAAAAAAAATTTTCCCTAGAAAAATTGCGGATAAATTTCTGTAATGGATGAAAGTTTTTTAAAAACGTCACACCCCTTTTGTCAATCACTTATTAAAAAGATAATCAAATAAACTAATAAAATTGGGTACAGACAAAAATGTTTGGGCCCTTTCAGCGAAAAATCGCAATGGTTCGTTCAATACGGTTTGACCTAACCTCTGCCTTCATTTCAAATTGAGGGATTATCCCTTTAAATAAAAAAAGTCGTAAAATTTTTAGGAGTAAATTTAACTCTAAATTGGCTGGAATTATCACATAAAAACATTCTAACAAAAGCTAAGAAACTCTTTTTTTTTTAAAAAGGGTGAGTCAACAATCAGGGGGTAAAGACAGAAAAGTTTAAAAACATTTAGCTACGCGCTTTCGATCAAAATTATCCTATGCCCAGGAGACTTTTTTTCTCATCCCCAAAATGTTTAATTAAAAAGTTGCAGATACGATAGTAAAGTTAAAGATAGCTCGGTCCCCCGGTTCAACATCAATTTTGAACTTATAGGAGATGGAAATTCCCTTTTTGAAGAAAAAAAATTTGCATGTGCAAAAATTTTTTTAAAGAATCAAACAGTTCAAAACAAAACCACTGAAACGAATTAAAAAGAAATAATTTTCCTAAAGGGGCCCAAAAATATGTTCTCTAAAAATCGTACCCTCATACACATCCGACTTTTTTTTCAAAAGCGGGACTGCCCCTAAAAACTAGCCCTCGGGTGTTTTTTTAGCATATCCCGGAAGGGGGAACTTTAGAAAAAATTTATGACTAGACTCCCACAAGTTTTAAAAAATGATGGCCCCTTTGCGCCAACGTTGTAAATCACAAAAATGAAACTTATATAAAAAACCTTAAATTTATACGATGGGTTTTGTATAGACAATCATTGTCGGGTTCGCTTCAAAATTCCACCTAAAAAAAGAGAAGGGTTCCCCCTTGGGAAAAAATTTTTCCATTTTTGGGAACTTGTTGCCATTATTTGGGTTTTACTTTCTTTTTTGTTTCAATTTCCGCATTCAAAAATATTTTTTGTGTTTTATTCAAAATCAGTCCCACAAGCCCAAAATTTCGAAACAAGTGTGAGAGCAGAACTCATATCAGATCTCCATTAATTCATTTTTTTCATTTACGTGGGTTCCTATGTCGATTTTTGTTGGGTTCCCACTTGTGGTTTACGCGAAGAAGGGAGACAAATTTCCAAAAAGGTGCTATACTGAACTGATTTAACAAAGATATGCATTCCCCTTTTTCCTTTCATGAGATTTATTTTTAAAAGACGTATCCTGGAATTTTTCAAAAGCGAAAAGGGCCCGAAACAAAAAGGGGAATTTTTTAAAAGTATCAAAAATAAACGTATCAAGAATCTCCCAGAGTGGATTTTAAAAAGTTTTATTTTTAGGGTTGAGGCTTTATCCCTTTTAAAACCAATTTAAACAGTGACTTGCATTTGTGACCAGCAAATCCCCCCGTTCCATCACTTTTTTGTGCGATAGAAAACCCACTACTCTTGGTTGTTTAACACTGAACCGTCGATGTTTACCTTTTAAACGTCATCTCCAACGAATCAAACTTTTTTGAAGTTGTTCTGGACTGTTAAAAGCCCAGTTGACATTTACTTTAAGTCATGTTTTTTTTCCCCCCCTGGGGTTAGTTCTTATTAGTGTTTCTTTTAAAGTTTTGGGTTTGTAAGTTTGGGGTTTTTTGTTGTTGTTTTTGTTGTTTTTTTTGTTTTTTGTTTTTTTTTTTAAAAATTTTTTTTATTTAAATTTATTATTTTACTAGGCCTAATGATTAACATACCTAGTACCCCCAAAATAACCCCCGTTCGCAAAGCATACACCCAAAAACACCCCATGCACACACAATAACACTTTAAAATTTTGTCTAGTCACTGTTAGGTGGATAAATTAAATTTAAAAAAGAAGAAGCGCGCGCGCGCAGCTTGCACGCACGCATTCAAAACACCCCCGCCGCGCGCGCGCTCGCACGAGCATTCAACACACACACACACGCCCGCGCGCTCACTCACACAACACACACACACAACACCCCACACACACACACACCAACACACCCAACAACACACACACCAAAACACACCCACACCGCGCGCGCGAGCGGCTCTCACATACCACACCACACACACACACACACACACACACACACACACACACACACACACACACACAAAACACCATTCGGACTCCCCTCCCCCTTTCCCCCCCCCTCGTATCACGCAACTTCAAAAAGTTAAACACACGGGTGGCCAAAAAAAATTGCCTCTATTTTCTGTCCCGTTGGCCCGCTGCTGCTGCTAATGAGTGACAAAGATACGGTGATGACGATGATGTGACGTCACGCGATGAAGATGGGACGACGACGACGACGACGATGAGATGATGTGATGATGAGAGAATGATGTTATGAGAGATATGATGATATGATGAGTGATTGTGATGACAACAACGACGACACGATGAAGATGATGCGATGAGACGATGATATGATGATGATATGATGGGGATGATGATGATGAGATGATATGTGATGAGTGGTGGTGCTGATGCTAACAGCGTGGCGTTCCAGGGCCTTGATTATTTATTTTTCAAACACTATTTGTTTTCCAAAAAAAACGCGTTGCTCTCCCTTTTTCTTCCTTTTCCCCTTCTCTCTCCCCTCTCTCTCCTCTCTCTCTTCCCCCCTTCCCCCCTCCCCTCCTCTCTCTTCCAAAAAACCCCCAATGCCCCCCTCCGCACACAGGGCCTTGTCACATCGTATCACCCACACTGTGCACTCACCAACGCACATACAAAGTAGGGAGTGTTCAGGGGCTACCGCGGTTGGGCGAATACTTTGGTCAGACATCGAAGTCGTGGAACGAACCCTCTTCTTCAATTTTCTCCCCCTTAGTCATCAATTCATGTGTCCATCAGCTTTAGATCATGCCAGTGTGGTCTCAATTTAGCGGATGTGGTGTAGCGTATATGGACTATCTGCACGGAGTGATACCTCCTTGACGAACCTGCGACCTCTCTCTCTCTCTCTTTTTCTCCTCTCCTCTCTCCTCTCTCTCCTTTTCTCTCTCTCTCTCTCTCTCTCTCATGGTCATTCAAAATGCAGTCAATCTGACACCTTTGGTGTTTTCATTTAGAAATTCCTTGTTTACCATGGAAACTGTACCACCCGTTCTTGGACGTTTTATTCAATGAAGCTTTCACTTCCGGTCCCAAAACCTAATCTTGGGCAGAAGTAAGTGTTCACCTAATCCTGTCTAGATAGTAGTGTAACCTAATCTATTTAATAATAACAGGAGGAAATAACAGCCAAATAACTAAAGGTGTGATTTGTTTTTTGAAATTCGTGTACAAAATATGTAGTTAAAGTATGGGTGGAATCAGATTTTTTTTTCTTTATTTAAAGTGTCTCTCTATGGCATGTTTTTTTTTACGGTTATCTAAAGAAGAAAAAATATCCAACAGAACTTGCAAGTTTAACTTTCATACACTTAAAGACCGCACCTGATGTCATACTCCGTTCTAAGCTCCCGGGGCAGTCTGTTGAAATTCAGTTTTCTTTGCATATGTTTTGTGCACATTCGATTTGGACAGAGTACTAACAGGAGTGACGTCTTTTCGATCAAAGAGGTTTAAAACAGGTGTGTGTGTGTGAGGGGGGGGGGGGGTAATAAGTCTTGTGTTGTTTTCATATTTTGACGACAGATGCAACGTTCTTGTAATTATGAGGAGAGACATAGTCCCAACTGTATCCTGTTTGCTTCAGTTGATGTGGGTGAACTATTTGCAGATGACGTGGTGATGACGTCATTCTCTCCCTTATGTCTCTAACGCTAGGGGAACGAACTCTCAAGTCAAACTCCACTGTTGGGCACGCTGCCAGTGTTGATGTTGTTTATACTGCTGTTGTTGTGGTTGTTTTCGTTGCCGTTAGTGCTGTTGTGCCCGTTGTTGTTCATTATACTATCTTTATGCTCATGTTGTAGTGGTTATTGTTGATTTTTTTTAAAACCCGATTTCCGCGCATGTCAAACGTCGTGTGATGAGACTGCAGATTGATGAAAAGACACAGAAACATACTATAACTATTGCATTCAGTTCAATGCTATATACTATGACTATTGCATTCAGTTCAATGCTATATACTATGACTATTGCATTCAGTTCAATGCTATATACTATGACTATTGCATTCAGTTCAATGCTATATACTATTGACTATTGCATTCAGTTCAATGCTATATACTATGACTATTGCATTCAGTTCAATGCTATATACTATGACTATTGCATTCAGTTCAATGCTATATACTATGACTATTGCATTCAGTTCAATGCTATATACTATGACTATTGCATTCAGTTCAATGCTATATACTATGACTATTGCATTCAGTTTTAATGCTATATACTATGACTATTGCATTCAGTTCAATGCTATATACTATGACTATTGCATTCAGTTCAATGCTATATACTATGACTATTGCATTCAGTTCAATGCTATATACTATGACTATTGCATTCAGTTCAATGCTATAAACAATGACTATTGCATTCAGTTCAATGCTATATACTATGATTATTGCATTCAGTTCAATGCTATATACTATGACTATTGCATTCAGTTCAATGCTATATACTATGACTATTGCATTCAGTTCATGCTATATACTATGACTATTGCATTCAGTTCAATGCTATATACTATGACTATTGCATTCAGTTTAATGCTATATACTATGACTATTGCATTCAGTTCAATGCTATATACTATGACTATTGCATTCATTTAATGCTATATACTATGACTATTGCATTCAGTTCAATGCTATATACTATGACTATTGCATTCAGTTTAATGCTATATACTATGACTATTGCATTCAGTTCAATGCTATATACTATGACTATTGCATTCAGTTTAATGCTATATACTATGACTATTGCATTCAGTTCAATGCTATATACTATGACTATTGCATTCAGTTTAATGCTATATACTATGACTATTGCATTCAGTTCAATGCTATATACTATGACTATTGCATTCAGTTTAATGCTATATACTACGACTATTGCATTCAGTTCAATGCTATTATACTATGACTATTGCATTCAGTTCAATGCTATATACTACGACTATTGCATTCAGTTCAATGCTATATACTATGACTATTGCATTCAGTTCAATGCTATATACTATGACTATTGCATTCAGTTCAATGCTATATACTATGACTATTGCATTCAGTTTAATTGCTATATACTATGACTATTGCATTCAGTTCAATGCTATATACTATGACTATTGCATTCAGTTCAATGCTATATACTATGACTATTGCATTCAGTTCAATGCTATATACTATGACTATTGCATTCAGTTCAATGCTATATACTATGACTATTGCATTCTGTTCAATGCTATATACTGTGACTATTGCATTCAGTTTAATGCTATATACTATGACTATTGCATTCAGTTCAATGCTATATACTATGGCTATTGCATTCAGTTCAATGCTGTATACTATGACTATTGCATTCAGTTCAATGCTATATACTATGGCTATTGCATTCAGTTTAATGCTATAAACTATGACTATTGCATTCAGTTTAATGCTATATACTATGACTATTGCATTCAGTTCAATGCTACATACTATGACTATTGCATTCAGTTTAATGCTATATACTATGACTATTGCATTCAGTTTAATGCTATATACTATGACTATTGCATTCAGTTCAATGCTATGTCCGTGCACATTCTATGTACACACCTGCAGGGCTGAAAGCTGTTTCAAAAACACCTCATCTAGCCTGGGTATCTTTGTGTGAAGAAAATCTTTGTCATGTTGAAGTCAAGGCTTTCAGCTGTAGAAGTTATAAAACAAGGTATTTTGTACACTGTATGGATTCTTGAGTAGTGCGTAATGAATACTCGTTTTACCGAAATTTTATACAACTTTTTACTGACGAAAATTATGCATTTTTTACATTTACTCTCTTGACAAATTTTGATATGCTAATCAAATATTCTAAACTGACCAGCCGCCGTGGCGAAGTGGTTAGCGTCGCGGACTCCCGGCTGGGAGGTCGTGGGTTCGAATCCCATCAAGAGTCATGTGGGTTTTTTCTGCCCCGACCGGCTCCTACCCAGAGTTGAGTTGCTGCGGACTCAGTTGGGAAGACTGGGACCACACAGTCGAGTTTCATCCACTTAATGGATGCGTTTCTGAGAGTGTTGCTCAAATTTCCTGACCAGCACTGCAGATGCCTGTATCTCTCGGGCCTGGTTGACGCCGGGATATATTATGAAAGGAAGCGTAGAGTACAGCCCTGTCATGTAGTCTCAGACCGAAATGGAAATCCGTAGCATCATCTTAATCATTCTCATTCTCATCGATCAGCATTAAAAAAAATGTCTCAAATTCTGTGGCCCTTCATGCCCTGCTCTCATGGTGACCTCAATTTCGATGTCCTCTCCACGTCTGTGGCCTTGGTTTGGTTCCGTCGGGGTCACCGGTATCGGCGAGTCCATGGGGGCTGTCGTTGGACGGACGTGGTGGTGCCCTCCGGAGGGAGAGTTCACTCACGCCGGCTCCGCGACTAAGCAATTATTGTCGTCAGTAGGGTCTTAGTAGGTGGTGTCCTGCGTATGTTGGATCAGAACAGGCGCCACTGAACACCACTGAAGTGACTCGGCAGCAGTGCAGTGTCTCCTCCGGTGGGTTGCCTCTTGACGACTTGACATTAACTGCTCCCTGTGGATTGCTGGTGACGGGGCTGCGGCGGGGCCGACCGGGCTGTGGCTGTGGACGGGGTGTCAGAATGAGCGGCGTGGGTGCACTGCCTCTGAGGTGGCGCAGAGGTTGGGACAGCAAAAAAAAAATTCCGAACTGAACTTGGCAGGAACTATGATAATTCTAGTGGGTCTTGACTCGGTGCAGACTATGGAAGAAATGTCATTGACATGACTTCAATTTCACATGGAATATTGAACATATGCGTTCCTAAAGAAACTGAGCCGTACTGCTCAAAGAAAGACGAGAAGTTTTCTAATCTCTATAATGGAAGGGAGAGGAAGGGGAGATGAGGAAGGGAGAGGAAGGGGAGATGAGGAAGGGAGAGGAAGGGGAGATGAGGAAGGGAGAGGAAGGGGAGATGAGGAAGGGGAGATGAGGAAGGGAGAGGAAGGGGAGATGAGGAAGGGAGAGGAAGGGAGAGGAAGGGGAGATGAGGAAGGGAGAGGAAGGGGAGATGAGGAAGGGAGAGGAAGGGGAGATGAGGAAGGGAGAGGAAGGGGAGATGAGGAAGGGAGAGGAAGGGGAGATGAGGAAGGGAGAGGAAGGGAGATGAGGAAGGGAGAGGAAGGGGAGATGAGGAAGGGAGAGGAAGGGAGATGAGGAAGGGAGAGGAAGGGAGATGAGGAAGGGAGAGGAAGGGAGAGGAAGGGGAGATGAGGAAGGGAGAGGAAGGGGAGATGAGGAAGGGAGAGGAAGGGGAGATGAGGAAGGGACACACAAATAAGAAGAAAAAAAAACGAATTCACAGCGCTGCAGAATGAACAGGAAAGCCATTATGCAGATGCAGGTGTTGGCACACAAGGACAGGAGAAACTATTATTCAAATTATTATTATTATTATTATTATTATTATTATTATTATTATTATTATTATTATTATTATTATTATTATTGTTGTTATTATCATCATCATTACTATCATTATCATTATTACACACATTCGTACATCCCCTAACCTCGGCTAGAGACCAAGCGCTTTACAATCCACACTCGTTTACACAAGGGGCTGCCTACCTGGGTAGTGCCGACTGAAGAGCTGCCAGTTTCCCGTGTCATCCAGTCAGTATCGTTCAATATCGTTCACTCAATTCCCTTGCTTTCTTCATTCTTTCCATTTTTCACGCAGGGTGCATGCTATGTGTAACGTGTCATCCATACCAAACTGGCCTTCTCTTCCGAAAGTTGGTGATGGGATTTTACGTGTGTGCAAGATGTTATGCGTGCGTTCACACACGGAACCTCGGTTTATAGTCTCATTCGAAGGACTGTATGGGAAATGGAGTCAGAACCAATAGGGGAAAATCCCCCTATACCAAAACGGCCTGGCGGAGATTCGAACCATGCAGCAACCCCAGGATCACCAAGATTACGAGTCCGGCGCTCAACCACTGAGCTATTCCTACCCCAGGTGAACACCAGGTGAACAGCTCTTCAGCGCGGTGCTCTCATGACTCTTGACGCTTTGAACGGCGAAAGAATGCCTAATCAGCTTTTTAAATAAGAATTAATGTAAAAAATAAAAAAAAATACATGACTAAAAAGTATTGCTCAATTAAACTACAGTAACTAGCAAGAAAAGTGTGCACAGACCATTATATCTCTTAGTCTGATCAGTTCATTGAACAGAAGAAAAAAAAAAGTGTCACTCAGTTGAGCTAGATTATCGAGGAAGAAAAGTGTGCATACAGCATTATATCTCTTCGTTTTTGACTTCCGTGTTTGGTGTCTCCACGTTTGTGTTTAGTCTCTTCAAGCATATTCACCGCCTTCAGTCCTCTGTGCCGATAAACAGGGGACAGCAGGGCATACACTTCCAATCGTGTTGTTGTTGTCGTGGAGGCGTTCTGTTGGCCTTCTTGCCTGTCGACTTGTTACCCTTGATTCTCCCCGTGCAATAAACCACTTCTGTGCCCGAATTCCTCAGCATGTTTGCCCTGATTACTTGCTCCGGTCCTGTCTACGCGCCAAGAGAGCTGAGTGAGGTTTGGTTTCTGTCAACTGCTCCCATGACCCCACCAGTGTGGAGGGGGGGGGGGGGGGAAGAGAGCTGCTAGATCTGAAGGGTGTGATACGCGTATCCCGGGCAGTGCTATCTGTTGATCTGTGGACACGTTGTGTCTGACCGCACCGTGCCCATGTCTATTTCAGACCAGCCAATCTTGTGGATTATCACTGTCGCGAAAGATGAAGGCCACCCGAATTTGCGATGCTTTTAAGCGCTAACCCCCCCCCCCCCCCTCTCCTCTCTCTCTCCCTCTCTCTCTCTCTCTCTCCTCTCTCTCTCTCTCTCTCTCTCTCTCTCTCTCTCTCTCGCTCTCTCCCTCTGTCTCTCTTTTTTTTTTTTTTTAAAGGAAATGAAGGCTGAAAAGGGAGAGGGTGGGATGGGTGGGCTTATCATGACGGAATACCTCAGTTGGACGATTGTCGGACTTGTAATTCTGCCGATCCGGAATACCTCAGTTGGACGATTGTCGGACTTGTAATTCTGCCGATCCGGAATACCTCAGTTGGACGATTGTCGGACTTGTAATTCTGCCGATCCTGGAAATGCGGGTTCGAATCTACGTTTCGGTACAGAGGAATGTTTCTCTCGGAATTAACATTTGGTCTGACTCCACTTTCTGAAAGTCGTGGGAATGAGATTATAAACCTAGGTTGTATCTGTGTGAACGCACGCATACCATATCAGCACTCACGTCAAATCCTTCTCCTCAACTTTCAGAAAAGTCAGTTTGACCGTCAGTGAGGATGACATGCGGACAGTCAATATGCCCCGAAAGAATAAAAATATGAAAGGAAATTTGAGTGACTGACAGATTGAATGACGCGGGAAACGATTGAACCAATCGCTAGCAGGCAGCTCTTCAGTCGGCTCTGCCAGGTAGGCAGCCTGTTGTGTAAAGGAGAGCACGAGTTGAGCTTAGAGCTTGGTCTCTAACAGAGGAAAGCGCTCTGTCAGTACTCTTAATCATCATCATCATGATCATCATCCTCAGCATCCTTATCATCATCGTCGTCGTCGTCGTTGTCGTCGTCGTCGTCATCATCATCATCATCATCATCATCATCATCATCATCATCATCACCACCACCACCACCACCACCACCATCATCATCATCATCATCACCATCATCATTACCATCATCATCACCATCATCATCATCGTCGCCATCGCCATCATCATCATCATCATCATCATCATCATCATCATCATAATCATCATCATCATCATCATCATCACCATCATCATCATCATCGTCGTCGTCATCATCATCATCACCATCATCATCATCATCATCATCATCATCATCATCACCATCATCATCATCATCATCATCATCATCATCATCATCATCATCATCATCATCATCATCGTCGTCGTCGTCGTTGTCGTCGTCGTCGTCGTCGTCGTCGTCGTCGTCGTCGTCGTCGTCATCGTCGTCATCATCATCATCATCATCATCATCATCATCATCATCATCATCATCATCATCACCATCATTATCATCATCATCATCATCATCATAACCGTCATTATCATCATCATCATCATCATCATCATCATCATCATCATCATCATCATGAAATGAAGATGTAGCTTTTAGGCTGACAAATGTGAACGAAAGGTGGTTTTGTTTGTGCATGATTGTGAGGATACGTGCGCTTGAAACTGAAGTGTGTGTGTGTGTGTGTGTGTGTGTGTGTGGTG
>CM031602.1:90703118-90717875 GCA_018398815.1 Conus ventricosus | reverse complement strand
TATCTTACAAAGTGTCATCAGAACGACTGACCACCAGTTCGCACTAACTGATAAAGATCAACTGCCTATGGTTCTATCTTACAAAGGTATCAAAACGATGACCCCCCATTTTGCATAATAAAAAAAGTCAATCCCCTTGGTTTTCTTACAAAGTGTCCGAACGATTGCCCCCCGTTGATAACTTTTTTTGTTAAACTCCCTATGGTTCTTCTTCGGGTCATCGCGGAATCCACGTTTCGATAAAGACAAGCTTGGTTCTATCTTACAAAGGGTCTAAAAACGAGACCACCGTTCGCATAATGAAAAAGATCAACCCCTTGGTTCTATCTTAAAAAGTGTATCAGAACGATTGCCACCGTTCGCACTAACTGTAAGTCAATCCCTTTTGGTTCTTTCTTACAAAGGTCTCGAACGACTGCCCCCCAGTTTTTGCCTAACTGTTTAAAGATTCAACTGCCTATGGTTTATCTTCAAGTGTCATCAAAACGACTGACCACCGGGTTGCACTAACTGTTTTTTAAAGATCAAATCCCCTTGGTTCTATCTTTACAAAGGGGTCATCAGAACGATCCCCCAGTTAAAACTAATGAATAGATCAACTCCCTTTGGTTCTATTTTACAAGGGTCACAAAACGATGCCCCCCCCAGTTCGCCTAATGTTAAAGATAAAATCCCTAGGGTTTCCATCTTAAAATGTATCAAAACGACTAACCCCCAGTTGCACTAACTGTTTTAAAGTCAAGCCTATGGTTTATCTTACAAAGGTAATCGAACGACTGCCCAACCATTTCGCACTAATGATAAATTTTAAACTGGAAATGGTTTATTTTAAAAAAGGGTATAGAAGAACTCCCAAAATTGCACTAATTTAAAAAGATCAATGCCTTGGTTTATCTTAAAAAAGGGTCTCAAAACGTACCCCCAGTTCGCACAAAAAGAAAAAAGATAATGCCTTGGTTCTATTTACAAAAGTGTATCAGAACGTTTACAACCTTTCGCACTAATGATAAAGATCAATCCCTAGGGTTTATCTTAAAAAGTGTCTTAAAAACGACAAAACCCCAGTTCGCAAAAATGATAAAGATCAACTGCCTATGGTTCTTCTTACAAAGGTCATCAGAACGACTCCCACCATTTGATAACAAAAAGTCAAATCCCTAGGTTTTTTTACAAAGTGCAAAAAACGATGACCCTTTCGCACTAAGAAAAAAGTTCAACGGGCCTATGGTTCTATTTAAAAAAGTGTAATCAAAACGGAAGCCAAGTGATAACTGATAAAGTTCAACTGCCTAGGGTTTTTTATCTTCAAGTGTATCAAAAACGACGCCCACCATTTCGCCTAATGAAAGATAAAATGTTGGTTCTTCTTACAAGTGTATCAGCAAAACCCACCATTCGCAAAAACTGAAAAAGATACCTCCCTATGGTTCTATTTTTCAAAGTGTAATCAAAACGATCCCCACCTTTCGCACTAAGAAAAGATCAACTGCCTATGGTTCTTTTTTTAAAGTGTAATCAGAACGACAAACACCATTTGCATAACTGTAAAGATAACTGCCTAGGTTTTTTCGTAACAAAGTGTCTCGAACGACAAACAACCGGCGCCTAATGATAAAGATCAATTGCCTATGGTTCTATCGTACAAAAGTGTTCAAAAAAGATTAAAAACCCCGTGGCCTAATGATAAAAGACAATGTAGGTTCTTCTACAAAAGTGCATAGAAGGGACAAAACCATTGCACTAACGTAAAGATCAACTCCCATGGTTTTTCTAAAAAAGTGTCATCGAACGACAAAACAACCGTGCGCACTAACTGTTTAAAAAGATCAACTGCCTTGGTTCTATCTTAAAAAGGGTCATCAAAAACGCCCTAAAACCGTGCGCACTAATGATAAAGATCAATGCCTATGGTTCTATCTACAAGTTTTCTCAGAACGCAAAAACCCAGTGCGTTTTAAATGATTAAGATCAACGGGCCTATGGTTTATCGTACAAAGTGTCATGAACGACGAAACCAGTGCGCACTAATGTTAAAATCAATGTTTATGGTTCTATCGTAAATGTGTCTAAACGAAAAAAAACCCAGTGCGAACTAACTGATAAAGATCAACTGCCTTTGGTCTATGTAAAAAGTGTCATCAAAAACGACAAAACAACCAGTGCGACAAACGATAAAGTCAAGCCTTGGTTTTGTACAAATGTATCAGAACGCTAACAACCAGTGCGCAAAATGTAAGATCAATCCCTATGGTTCTATCGTAAAAAAGTGTCATCAGAAGGGGACCGAAACCCATTTCGCACTAATGATAAAGTAAATGTATGGTTCTACGTAAAAAGGATCGAACGACTAACAACCAGGGGCAAAACTGATAAAGTCAACTGCCTAGGTTTATCTAAAAAGTGTCATCAGAAGACTAAACCGTGCGCACTATGATAAAGATCAATGCTAGGTTCTATCGTACAAAGTGTCATCAGAAAGCCCAAACCAGTGCGCACAATGATAAAAACAACTCCCATGGTTTATCGTAAAAGGTATAGAACGAAAAACCAGTGCGCCCTAATGTAAAGACAATCCTTGGTTCATCGTACAAAGGTCATCAAAGAACGACAACAACCAGTGCGACAACTTTTAAGATCAATGCCTAGGGTTTATGTAAAAAGTTCATCGAACGACGAAACCAGTCGCCCTACTGTTATAACTCTGCTAGGGTTCTTTCGTACAAAGGTCTTCGAAGGCCCCCCGTGGCACTAACTGAAAAGATCAACTCCCTTGGTTTTTTTCTCAAGTGTCATAGAAAGACCAACCAGTGCCCCACTAACTGAAAAAGATAAAAACCCCTAGGTTCACGTACAAGTGTAATCAGGACAACAACCAGTGCGCCAAAAATGAAAAAAGATCAACTCCCTATGGTTCTTCGTACAAAGTGTCTAGAACCCGAAAAACCGGTGCGATAATGAAAAAGATCAACTGCCTATGGTTCTATGTAAAAGGTCTCAGAACGACAAAAACCAGTGCGCAAAATGAAAAAAGACAACTCCCTAGGGTTTCTATCGTACAAGTGTCATCAGAACGACTGACAAACCGTGCGCACTAACTGTTTAAAGTCAATGCCTATGTTCTTCGTCAAAGTGTCATCAGAACGACCACAACCAGTGCGCACTAACTGAAAAAGATCAATGCCTATGGTTATGTACAAGTGTAATCGAACGACAACAACCAGGGCATAATGTAAAGATAAAAGCCTTGGTTCTATCGTACAAAGTGTATCGAAGATAAAAACCCGTGGACTAATGATAAAGATCAACGTATGGTTCTATGTACAAAGTGTCTTTCAGAACGCCCGAAACCATTCGCACTAATGAAAAAAGATCAAACTCCCTATGGTTCTATCGTCAAAGTGTCATCAAAACGACTAAAAAACCAGTGCGCCAAAAGTTAAAGATCAATGCCTATGGTTTTATCTAAAAAGTGTCATCAGAAGATAAAAAACAGTGGCAAAAAGATAAAGATCAACTCCCTATGGTTCTATCGACAAAGTGTTCAGCGACGCAACCAGTGGATAACTATAAAGATAATCCCTATGGTTTTTTTTTTTCAAAGTGTCATCGAACGACCACACCGTGCCCCAAATTATAAAATCAACCCCTATGGTTTATCGTACAAAGTGTCATCAGAAGAAAAAAAAACCCAGTGCGCACTAACTTTTTTTTTAAGTAAACCCTTGGTTCTAGTAAAAAGTGCATCGAAGATACAACCAGTGGCACTAATGTTAAAGATCCTGCTATGGTTCTATCGTAAAAGTGTCATCGAACGCGACAACCTGGCCAAATGATAAAGATCAACTCCCTATGGTTCTATCGAAAAAAAGGTCTCAGAAAACGACCAAAAACCAGTGGCACTAACTGATAAAGACACTGCCTTGTTTTATGTAAAAAGTTAATCAGAAGACAAAAACCAGTGCGCACAAACTGTTAAAAGATAACGCTATGGTTCTTCGTACAAGGGTCTCAAAACGACCAAACAGTGCGCCTAATGTAAGATAACTCCCTATGGTTCTACGTAACAAGTGTCATCAGAACGACAAAACCAGTGCGCACTAATGATAAAGATCAATCCCTATGTTTTATCTTTACAAAGTGTCATCAGAAGATAAAAAACCGTGGCATAATGTTTAAAGATAAAATGCCTAGGTTCTATCGTCCCAAAGTGTCTAAAAAACGACCAACCAGTGGCCTAATGAAAAGATCAACTGCCTTGGTTTTTTTTCGTAAAAAGTGTCTCAAAACGCCCAAAAACCAGTGCGCACTAACTGAAAAAGATAAACTCCTATGGTTCTATGTCAAAGTGTCATCAGAACGATAAACCGTGGCCAAATGATAAAAGTAAACTGCCTATGGTTCTTGTAAAAAGGTCATCGAAAAAACCAACACAGTGCGCACTAATGAAAAGATCAACTCCTATGGTTTTTTCGTACAAGTGTCATCAGAACGAAAAAACCAGTGCGCATAACTGATTTAAAGATCCACTGCTATGGTTCTATCTAAAAGTGCCAGCCCGACCAAAAACCCCAGTGGCACTAATGATAAGATCAATGCCTATGGTTCTATCGTACAAAGTGTCTCAGAAGACCAACAACCAGTGGCAAAACTGTAAGATCAATGCCTATGGTTCTATCTTTCAAAGTGTATCAGAACGACCAACAATCAGTGCGCACTAACTGATAAAGATCAACTGCCTATGGTTCTATCGTACAAAGTGTCATCAGAACGACCAAAAACCCTGTGAGACTAACTGATAAAGATCAACTGCCTATGGTTTTTGTACAAAGTGTCTCAGAACGACAACAACCAGTGCGCAACAACTTGGTTAATGTCAACTGCCATGGTTCATCGTACAAAGTGTCATCTGAAGACCAACACCAGTGCTACAAATAAAGATCAATGCCTAGGTTTATCGTCAAATTCTTAAGAACGACCAAATCTTGACAACTGATAAAGATAACTGCCTAGTTCTATCGTACTAAAGTGTCATCAGACGACCAACACCGTGCGCAACTAATGTAAAGATCAAACCTATGGTTCTAAAAGTGATCATAGAAACGACAAATCCAGTGCGCACTAACTGTAAAGATAACTGCCATGGTTCTTCGTACAAGTGTATCAGAACGAAAAACAGTGCGCAAACTGATAAAGATCAATGCCTATGTCTATGTCAAATGTCAGTCAAAGACCAAAACCAGTGCGCAACTACTGATAAAGTCAAACTGCCTAGGGTTTTCGTACAATGTCATCGACAAAACCAGTGCGCACTAACTGAAAGATCAAACTCGCCTAATGGTTACTATCGTACAAGTGTCATCTTAACGGACAAAACAGTGCGCACTAACTGATAAAGATCAACTGACTATAGTTCTATGTACCATAAGTGTCATCAGATCGACCAACAACCAGTGCGCACTAACATAAAGATCAACTACTATAGGTTCTATGTACAAAAGTGTCATCAGAACGAACCAACAACAGTGGCGCACTAACTGATAAAGATCAACTGCCTATGGTTCTATCGTACAAAGTGTCATCAGAACGACCAACAACCGTGCGCACTAATGATAAAGATCAACTGCTATGGTTCTATCGTACAAAGTGTCATCAGAACGACTGACCACCAGTGCGCACTAACTGATAAAGATCAACTGCCTATGGTTCTATCGTACAAAGTGTCATCAGAACGACTAACAACCAGTGCGCCTAACTGATAGATCAACTCATGGTTCTATCGTCAAAGTGTCATTTCGAACACAACACCAGGCGCACAATGATAAGATCAACTGCCTATGGTTTATCGTAATGTCATCAGAAGTACAACAACCAGTGCGCATAAACTGACTAAAGATCAACCTATGGTTCTATCGTACAAAGTGTCATCAGGTACGAACCAACAACCAGTGCGCACTACTGATAAATAGATCAACTGCCTATGGTTCTATCGACAAAAGTGTCATCAGAACGACCAAACCAGTGCGCATAACTGATAAAGTCAATGCTATGGTTCTATCGTACAAAGTGTCATCAGAAAAACCAAAAACAAGAAAAAAAACTGAAATTTCTTTGGAAAAGGTCACGAAGCCCCAAACCACCAACCCCCTTAAAAAACCCTTTTTTTTTAAATTTTAAAAAAAAACCCAAAAAAAGGGGCCCAAATGAAAAATTTTTTAATTTCAAATGCCATCCACTAAAAAAGGGGGAAACCTGAAATTTAAAACCAGGTTCCCCACTAAAATGTAAAAAAATTTTCCCATGGGCCTAATGAAAAAGAAAACTCCTATGGTTTTCTTAAAAGGGTTCACGAAAGTAACCCCACGCATAAGAAAAGATCAACCCTTGGCTACGTAAAATGCTGCCAACAAAGGGGGCATAAAAAACAACCCTTGGTTTACGAAAAGGGATCAAACAAAAAAACCCATGGACAATGATAAAGAAAACTCTTGGTTCTACGTACAAGTGTCTTTAAAAAGCCAAAAACAGGGCCTAACTGTAAGATCAACTGCCTATGGTTCTATTTCCCCCCCCCCCCCCCCCCCCCCCTTTTCAGGTTGTCATCAAAAACAAAAAAAAAGGCCCAAACTGATAAATTTTGGGTTCTATCGTACAAAGTGTCTCAGAACGCAAAAAACCAGGTGCGTAACTGAAAATAAGTATTTTGGGCTAGTAAAATCTAAAACGACAAAACCCCCACAAAATTAAAGAAATGCCTTTTTTTACCAAAGTGTCATCAAAACAAAACCCAGTGCGCACTAATGATAAAGATCAACTGCCTATGGTTCTATCGTACAAAGTGTCATCAGAACGACAACAACCAGTGCGCACTCTGATAAAGATCAACTGCCTATGGTTCTATCGTACAAAGTGTCATTAGAACGACTAACAACCAGTGCGCACTAACTGATAAAGATCAACTGCCTATGGTTCTATCGTACAAAGTGTCATCAGAACGACCAACAACCGTGCGCACTAACTGATAAAGATCAACTGCCTATGGTTCTATCGTACAAAGTGTCATCAGAACGACCAACAACCAGTGCGCACTAACTGATAAAGATCAACTGCCTATGGTTCTATCGTACAAAGTGTCATCAGAACGACCAACAACCAGTGCGCACTAACTGATAGAGATCAACTGCCTATGGTTCTATCGTACAAAGTGTCATCAGAACGACCAACAACCAGCGCGCACTGACTGATAAAGATCAACTGCCTATGGTTCTATCGTACAAAGTGTCATCAGAACGACTAACAACCAGTGCGCACTAACTGATAAAGATCAACTGCCTATGGTTCTATCGTACAAAGTGTCATCAGAACGACTGACAACCAGTGCGCACTAACTGATAAAGATCAACTGCCTATGGTTCTATCGTACAAAGTGTCATCAGAACGACCAACAACCAGTGCGCACTAACTGATAGAGATCAACTGCCTATGGTTCTATCGTACAAAGTGTCATCAGAACGACCAACAACCAGCGCGCACTGACTGATAGAGATCAACTGCCTATGGTTCTATCGTACAAAGTGTCATCAGAACGACTACAACCAGTGCGCACTAACTGATAAAGATCAACTGCCTATGGTTCTATCGTACAAAGTGTCATCAGAACGACTGACAACCAGTGCGCACTAACTGATAAAGATCAACTGCCTGTGGTTCTATCGTACAAAGTGTCATCAGAACGACCAACAACCAGTGCGCACTAACTGATAGAGATCAACTGCCTATGGTTCTATCGTACAAAGTGTCATCAAACGACCAACAACCAGTGCGCACTGACTGATAAAGATCAACTGCCTATGGTTCTATCGTACAAAGTGTCATTAGAACGACCAACAACCAGCGCGCACTAACTGATAAAGATCAACTGCCTATGGTTCTATCGTACAAAGTGTCATCAGAACGACCAACAACCAGTGCGCACTAACTGATAGAGATCAACTGCCTATGGTTCTATCGTACAAAGTGTCATCAGAACGACCAACAACCAGTGCGCACTGACTGATAAAGATCAACTGCCTATGGTTCTATCGTACAAAGTGTCATCAGAACGACCAATAACCAGTGCGCACTGACTGATAAAGATCAACTGCCTATGGTTCTATCGTACAAAGTGTCATCAGAACGACCAACAACCAGTGCGCACTAACTGATAAAGATCAACTGCCTATGGTTCTATCGTACAAAGTGTCATCAGAACGACCAACAACCAGTGCGCACTGACTGACAGAGATCGATCATGGGGAAGGGATGGGGAGAGGAAAGAAGGGGTTCACAAACAATTCTAACATATCTATAAAAAAAAAAGTGAACGTAGTTTCTATAAAAAAAAAAAAAAGTGTGTGTGCTGTGTATCTGTAGAAAACAAGGCTTGTGGTGTGTGTGTGTGTGTGTGTGTGTGTGTGTGTGTGTGTGGTGTGTGGTGTGTGTGTGTGGAGAGAGAGAGAGAGAGAGAGAGAGAGGAGAGGAGAGAGAGAGAGAGAGAGAGAGAGAGAGAGAGAGAGAGAGAGAGAGAGAGAGACAGAAGAAGAAGAGAAGAAAAGGTCAGTACAAAATCAATCACTTTGCCTTCAACTACGTGTTAGCAACACTGACTGATGTTTTACAGTAGCACATCGGGACAAGGAGACGATGCGAAACAGGCGCAAATCTCGGGGAAATCTTGTCCACTACGCAAATGTGTGCGTGTGTGCGTGTGTGTGTGTGTGTGCCTGTGCGCGCGCGCACGTGTGTGTGTGTGTGTGTGTGTGTGTGTGTGTGTGTGTGTGTGTGTGTGTGTGTGTGTGTGTGTGTATGGTGTGTGGTGTGTGTGTGTGTGTGTGTGTGTGTGTGTGTGTGTGTGTGTGTGTGTGTTGTGTGTGTTTGCCTCTGTGCACGCGCGCGTTCAAACCTGTTGAAGCGTTGAAGAGTGGATGAACTGTTGGAAAATCGCATGTTCCCTGGCCTCACTCTTGAGACCACTGGCTGACGTGCGGTAAGACCTTGACACCTTGAAGGTTGTGAGTTCAATTCTTCCTCTGTTCCATTGTTCCACAGTCAGTGACAGATCCAACATCTTTTGCGTATTGTGCAAGGGCGCCGATGATAAAGTGTCATTGTCTGGAACCATGGTTAGCAGTGAAAGCCTGTTGCCCGTTGACTGGAACGAAACACTGCACCAACACTGTTCCCATGGCGACATTCCGTGCCAAGAATCGATGCTGGCTGCGTAACAAACAACAATGATAACAGCAGGAAAAAAGAACAACAACAACAAAACGTCACAAGAGAGAAATAACGCTGCTGTTTGTACCGTTCTATTCGTATGATGTTCTAGAATCACAGATCTTATTCTTTTAAATCCAACACACGATCTGTAAACGTTTGACTTTTCAATTCAACACACGATCTGTAAACATTTGACTTTTCAATTCAACACACGATCTGTAAACATCTGACTTTTCAATTCAACACACGATCTGTAAACATCTGACTTTTCAATTCAACACACGATCTGTAAAAATTTGACTTTTCAATTCAACACACGATCTGTAAACATTCGACTTTTCAATTCAACACACGATCTGTAAACATTCGACTTTTCAATTCAACACACGATCTGTAAACATTTGACTTTTCAATTCAACACACGATCTGTAAACATTTGACTTTTCAATTCAACACACGATCTGTAAACATTTGACTTTTCAATTCAACACACGATCTGTAAACATTTGACTTTTCAATTCAACACACGATCTGTAAACATTTGACTTTTCAATTCAACACACGATCTGTAAACATTTGACTCTTCAATTCAACACACGATCTGTAAACATTTGACTTTTCAATTCAACACACGATCTGTAAACATTTGACTTTTCAATTCAACACACGATCTGTAAACATTTGACTTTTCAATTCAACACACGATCTGTAAACATTTGACTTTTCATTTCAACACACGATCTGTAAACATTTGACTTTTCAATTCAACACACGATCTGTAAACATTTGACTTTTCAATTCAACACACGATCTGTAAACATTCGACTTTTCAATTCAACACACGATCTGTAAACATTTGACTTTTCAATTCATCACACTATCTGTTAACATTTGACTTTTCAATTCAACACACGATCTGTAAACATTTGACTCTTCAATTCAACACACGATCTGTAAACATTTGACTTTTCAATTCAACACACGATCTGTAAACATTCGACTTTTCAATTCAACACACGATCTGTAAACATTTGACTTTTCAATTCAACACACGATCTGTAAACATTTGACTTTTCAATTCAACACACGATCTGTAAACATTTGACTTTTCAATTCAACACACGATCTGTAAACATTTGACTTTTCAATTCAACACACGATCTGTAAACATTTGACTTTTCAATTCAACACACGATCTGTAAACATTTGACTTTTCAATTCAACACACGATCTGTAAACATTTGACTTTTCAATTCATCACACTATCTGTTAACATTTGACTTTTCAATTCAACACACGATCTGTAAACATTTGACTTTTCAATTCAACACACGATCTGTAAACATTTGACTTTTCAATTCAACACACGATCTGTAAACATTCGACTTTTCAATTCAACACACGATCTGTAAACATTTGACTTTTAAATTCAACACACGATCTGTAAACATTTGACTTTTCAATTCAACACACGATCTGTAAACATTTGACTTTTCAATTCAACACACGATCTGTAAACATTCGACTTTTCAATTCAACACACGATCTGTAAACATTTGACTTTTCAATTCAACACACGATCTGTAAACATTTGACTTTTCAATTCAACACACGATCTGTAAACATTTGACTTTTCAATTCAACACACGATCTGTAAACATTCGACTTTTCAATTCAACACACGATCTGTAAACATTTGACTTCTCAATTCAACACACGATCTGTAAACATTCGACTTTTCAATTCAACACACGATCTGTAAACATTTGACTTTTCAATTCAACACACGATCTGTAAACATGGAAAAATTCGCCTGCTCCCTATGCTCCTTCATTCGCCTCGATCGTTGCTTGTTGTAAGATTTTTTTTCTATTGGCGTACGATTTCCATTTACATAATGATGATAACACGAAGAGATTAAACAAAAATCCCGAACAGTGAAATGATTAAGTGAGAGAGATCTGGTGTCAACAGAAGAAGCAGATTACGGGCACACGAAAATACCCAGCATACAGCGGAACAAGACCCGAGTCAGCAGCATGGCGATGTTGTTTACGTAGGAGACCAAAAGGTGCATGGCAAGAAACAAAACCCAAACAGTTTGCTCGTTTTATTTGTTTGACGAGTTTGTAACCAACTTTTATTCCCCGAAATCCAAGTCATCAGCACTAAAGACAGAAGATTTTTGCCTGGCCGTGGTTGTTTCTTTTTATTCATCTCAGTTCTGTAATTCTGCACCTATACCCTTTCCAATTCCACAAGCAAGATTAAAAAAAAGGGAAAATCAAATGTCTAATCCTAGTTCTTAATTCAAATAAAAAAAAGCAAAGTAAAAGCCATTCCACCTTCAAATGCGCCAGATTTTTTCTCTTGAAAAGCTTAAAAGAAAATTAGACAAACGAACGAACAAATGTTCACCGAGCAGAACTATAGATAAACTGGCGACGGCACACAATTCCAGAAGAGTTCACCAAGTTCTTTTTTTCCCCCTCCGTGTTTGGAAGAAGGTAAAACAGGTCAAGGATTTCTATCGGCGGCCATGAAGGAAGTTGGCCAATAATAAATCGTCGTTGGTTCTAGGTGTATGATACTTACTCCATCACTTGCACCTTTTCTTTGTTTCTTTGTTGTTGTTTTTTCTTGTCCTGCCTGAAATGACCTTGAAGTCGAAGCTGGTTACTTTAATTTTTGCGTCGTTGAAAAGTGGCCCAGCATCTCAATGTTTCTTGTCTTATTTTGAATGAACCTCCACCTGCAGTTGTTACACTTTGAATGAACGTCCACCTGCAGTTGTTACACGTTGAATGAACTTTCACCTGCAGTTGTTACACGTTGAATAAATTTCCACCTGCAGTTGTTACACGTTGAATGAACTTCCACCTGCAGTTGTTACACTTTGAATGAACCTCCACCTGCAGTTGTTACACTTTTAATGAACTTCCTCCTGCAGTTGTTACACGTTGAATGAATTTCCACCTGCAGTTGTTACACGTTGAATGAACTTCCACCTGCAGTTGTTACACTTTTAATGAACTTCCACCTGCAGTTGTCACACTTGGAATGAATTTCCACCTGCAGTTGTTACACTTGGAATGAATTTCCACCTGCAGTTGTTACACGTTGAATGAACTTCCACCTGCAGTTGTTACACTTGGAATGAATTTCCACCTGCAGTTGTTACACTTGGAATGAATTTCCACCTGCAGTTGTTACACGTTGAATGAACTTCCACCTGCAGTTGTTACACTTTGAATGAACTTCCACCTGCAGTTGTTACACGTTGAATGACCTTCCACCTGCAGGTGTTACACTTTGAATGAACTTCCACCTGCAGTTGTTACACTTGGAATGAACTTCCACCTGCAGTTGTTACACTTCGAATGAACTTTCACCTGCAGTTGTTACACGTTGAATGAACTTCCACCTGCAGTTGTTACACTTGGAATGAATTTCCACCTGCAGTTGTTACACGTTGAATGAACTTCCACCTGCAGTTGTTACACGTTGAATGAACTTCCACCTGCAGTTGTTACACTTTGAATGAACTTCCACCTGCAGTTGTTACACGTTGAATGACCTTCCACCTGCAGGTGTTACACTTTGAATGAACTTCCACCTGCAGTTGTTACACTTGGAATGAACTTCCACCTGCAGTTGTTACACTTCGAATGAACTTTCACCTGCAGTTGTTACACTTGGAATGACCTTCCACCTGCAGTTGTTACACTTGGAATGAACTTTCACCTGCAGTTGTTACACGTTGATTGAACTTCCACCTGCAGTTGTTACACTTGGAATGAACTTCCACCTGCAGTTGTTACACTTGGAATGAATTTCCACCTGCAGTTGTTACACTTGGAATGAATTTCCACCTGCAGTTGTTACACTTGGACTGAACTTCCACCTGCAGTTGTTACACTTGGAATGAACTTCCACCTGCAGTTGTTACACTTCGAATGAACTTTCACCTGCAGTTGTTACACTTGGAATGACCTTCCACCTGCAGGTGTTACACTTGGAATGAATTTCCACCTGCAGTTGTTACACGTTGAATGAACTTCCACCTGCAGTTGTTACACGTTGATTAAACTTCCACCTGCAGTTGTTACACTTGGAATGAACTTCCACCTGCAGTTGTTACACTTGGAATGAATTTCCACCTGCAGTTGTTACACTTGGAATGAATTTCCACATGCAGTTGTTACACTTGGACTGAACTTCCACCTGCAGTTGTTACACTTGGAATGAACTTCCACCTGCAGTTGTTACACTTCGAATGAACTTTCACCTGCAGTTGTTACACTTGGAATGACCTTCCACCTGCAGTTGTTACACTTGGAATGAATTTCCACCTGCAGTTGTTACACGTTGAATGAACTTCCACGTGCAGTTGTTACACGTTGAATGAACTTCCACCTGCAGTTGTTACACTTTGAATGAACTTCCACCTGCAGTTGTTACACGTTGAATGACCTTCCACCTGCAGGTGTTACACTTTGAATGAACTTCCACCTGCAGTTGTTACACTTGGAATGAACTTCCACCTGCAGTTGTTACACGTTGAATGAATTTCCACCTGCAGTTGTTACACGTTGAATGATTTTCCAACTGCAGTTGTTACACGTTGAATGAACTTCCACCTGCAGTTTTTACACGTTGAATGAACTTCGACCTGCAGTTGTTACATTTTGAATGAACTTCCACCTGCAGTTGGTACACTTTGAATGAACTTCCACCTGCAGTTGATACACTTTGAATGAACTTCCACCTGCAGTTGTTACACTTTGAATGAACTTCCACCTGCAGTTGTTACACTTTGAACCTCACTTTCTCTTGGAACTGTTGCCTTTCACTGGCTTGCGTCTTGCTTTGTGTATTCAGATCGCTTCATGTACTTGCCTGGTATGTCCATTGTGTATTCAGATCGCTTCTTGCACTTGTCTGGTCCGTCCTTTGTGTATTCAGATCACTTCTTGCCCTTGCCTGTTCTGTCCTTTGTGTATTCAGATCACTTCTTGCCCTTGCCTGTTCTGTCCTTTGTGTATTCAGATCGCTTCTTGCCCTTGCCTGTTCTGTCCTTTGTGTATTCAGATCACTTCTTGCACTTCCCTGCTCTGTCCTTTGTGTATTCAGATCACTTCTTGCACTTCCCTGCTCTGTCCTTTGTGTATTCAGATTACTTCTTGCACTACCTGGTCTGTCCTTTGTGTATTCAGATCACTTCTTGCACTTACCTGTTCTGTCCTTTGTGTATTGAGATCACTTCTCGCACTTGCATGTTCTGTCCTTTGTGCATTCAGATCACTTCTTGCACTTGCCTTCTCTGTCCTTTGTGTATTCAGATCACTTCTTGCACTACCTGGTCTGTCCTTTGTGCATTCAGATCACTTCTTGCACTTGTCTGCTCCGTCCTTTGTGTATTCAGATAACTTCTTGCCCTTGCCTGTTCTGTCCTTTGTGTATTGAGATCGCTTCTTGCACTTGCCTGTTCTGTCCTTTGTG
>CM031602.1:90690618-90698118 GCA_018398815.1 Conus ventricosus | reverse complement strand
TTGATAAACAATAAAAACAACCATCACCACCATTGCCACCACCACCACCACCACCACCGCCACCACCATAAAACAGAAAAACAATAAACAAATGTGTTATGCGCCCCAGGAAAAAAAAATCTCTTTTGTGCACTTTGAACCGGCAGACCTGCTCAGCAGACACTTTATTCGTTTTAGGAGACCTTCACTGGAGAGATTGAACACTCACCTTGCTGGCTCCTCAGTGACCTGTTCAGCAGACACTTTACACGTTTTAGGAGACCTTAACTGGAGAGATTGAAAACTCATCTTGCTGGCTTCTCAGTGACCAGTTTTTTGAATAGTGAGTTGTACACTTCGGAAAAAAAGAGACTGCCTATCACTTTGGAAGAAGCAACGGACTAACTAAGAGCAATGACAGAGAGAGAGAGAGAGAGAGAGAGAGAGAGAGAGAGAGAGAGAGAGAGAGAGAGAGAGAGAGGAGAGAGAGACAGACAGACAGACAGACAGAGACAGAGACAGAGACAGAGATTAATTCAGGAAAAAAAAGAAAACAAAGAAGTATGAGGGAAGAGTTGAACTCTCTCTTTTTTTTTTTTTCGTAAATTCGTATATCATTGATCCTTGGTTGGGTATGAAATGGGCGAACATATTTGATAAATTACAATACAAGCATTTGTATCACGATCTTAAGCTTCGATCGTTTATTTCATTTTGATCATGATCGGAATCATGTCCAAATTTCTACCCCGCTCACACATCCGATAGGTAAGATGTGGATCCTGTGATCGATCGTCAAGTAAGTGATTGATTTAGATTACACATCGAGTGCCTTGCCTTTCTAGGGCGAGCACCTTGTGCGTTGAAACCATCACTTGAACGTAACCCTCGCAGCCCTTGAGATGTTTTGAAATGGCTGCTAACCAGAGAAACGTGTGTTTGAAGATTCGATGTGAGGACCGTGCTCACGGAAAGAATGTGTTATGTTTGAAGACTGAAATGGAAGAGGCGTTTTGTTTTCCCTTTGGAACACTGTCAAAACATTGGGGGTCAGTGAACCCAGATGGGTTGTTGTTTATGAAAGACAAACTGGTCATCTGCATGACCTGACAAACAAGTTTGTGAAATGGGTCGATGAACTGAGGCCAGTGACCTGGACGTATATTTTACGAGAACGGTATTAAGATTTTGTAGAAAAGAAACGTCTTGGTGAATAACATATTGGAAAAAGAAAAAAAGAGGAAATATTTGAAGAAAGGAAACCCTCACGCCAAAAGAAGTGAGGCGCAAATAGAAAGACGAAGAAAAAAATGATTTTTTTTTCAGCTGGGAGAAATTAAAAATTATGCTCTTCTTTGTTATATTGAAAGAAAGGAGTCAGATGTGTGTGTGTGTGTGTGTGTGTGTGTGTGTGTGGGGGGGGGGGGGGGGGGGCCATGATTGTCTCTGTGTGCACGAGGACAGTCGTGTGACAAAATGTCTTCGCCTGGACAAAATGTACGTGTCAAAAGAAGAACTGGATTAGGAAAACATGAAAAGAAGCAGACTGCACAGATTAAAACAAAAAATACAACAACAACAACAACAACAACAACAACAACAACAAATGTGTCTGCGGCCGATCGATGCTGGTTTCGTAACAGAGCAAAAATAAGCACATCAGGAGCAACAGAGAATACAACTGTATTTGGTCGTGCCAATCGTTTCACCATATTCAAATCTCTCACATCCAAGTCGTCATCCCCAAACACAGACGGTTTGTCTGATCCCGTTTTGCTTTCATTCGTCTCTCTTATTTCGTTGCTTATGTTGTTCTTGCTGTCTTTGTTGTTGTTTTTATTGATGCTGTTGTCCCTGTTGTTGTTTGTCACTGTCAGATTTCGATGTAATAAAGACGATAGAATAGAGCAATCATAAGATTATTATTATTTATTTTTTTTTTTTTTTTTTGCTGTCCCAACCTCTGCGCCACCTCAGAGGCAGTGCACCCACGCCGCTCATTCCGACACCCCGTCCACAGCCACAGCCGGTCGGCCCCGCCACAGCCCCGGCACCGGCAATCCACAGGGAGCAGTCAATGTCAAGTCATCAAGAGGCAACCCACCGGAGGAGACACTGCACTGCTGCCGAGTCACTTCGGTGGTGTTCAGTGGCGCCTGTTCTGATCTAACATACGCAGGACACCACCTACTAAGCCCCCTACTGACGACAATAATTGTTTAGTCGCGGAGCCGGCGTGAGTGAGCTCTCCCTCCGGAGGGCGTCACCACGTCCGTCCAACGACAGCCCCCATGGACTCGCCGATACCGGTGACCCCGACGGAACCAAACCAAGGCCACAGACGTGGAGAGGACATCGAACTTGAGGTCACCATGAGAGCAGGGCATGAAGGGCCACAGAATTTGAGACATTTTTTTATGCTGATCGATGAGAATGAGAATGATTAAGATGATGCTACGGATTTCCATTTTAGTATGAGACCACATGACAGGGCTGTACTCTACGCTTCCTTTCATAATATATCCTGGCGTCAACCAGGCCCGAGAGATACAGGCACCTGCAGTGTTGGTCAGGAAATTTGAGCAACACTCTCAGAAACGCATCCTTTAAGTGGATGAAACTCGACTGTGTGGTCCAGTCTTCCCAACTGAGTCCGCAGCAAACTCAACTCTGGGTAGGAGCCGGTCGGGGCAGAAAAACCCACATGACTCTGATGGGATTCGAACCCACAACCTCCCAGCCGGAAGTTCGCGACGCTAACCACTTCGCCACGGCGGCTGGTAATAAGATGATTTATAGTTCTTAGTTCAGGGGGAAGAGAAGCCCAGCAAAAGCCAGCCGCCTGCGATGTCCACCGTTTGTCTTGAAAAGGTTCAGGAAACAAAAATCAATGTCCAGAAACGAGAAGAAAGAAAGTGTTACACCGCCACTTGATTATATCAGAATTCCGTAGGCTACTTCATTTTGTGTGTGCGCTCAGATAATCGTGTTCTGGGTCAAGGATGTCTGTGCACACTGAGGGAGAAAGTTTGCCGATATCAATTGTGGATTTCAAAGATCACTCTAACAGCATGGACAAGTGCATGGGAAGTGGCAAGGGAAGAGGAGGAGGGAAGGGGGGGGGGGGGGGGGGGCAGCAGAGAAAGAGAGAAACAAAAACGAAATGTGATGATTTTTTTCTTGTTCAATATTGTGAGAAACGAACAAGTTTTAGCCAACCTCAGTGTAGCATAAAATAAGTAATTCAATTCAGTTCAATTCAGTTCAATTCAATTCAATTCAGTTCAATCAATTCAATTCAATTCAATTCAATCAACTTTATTGTCCATTGGAAATTTTTCTTCTGCTCCACATCATTTCAGCCCTAAGTAAATAAGTAAACAGTCAAATTAAGCAAGAGACACAGAAACATGCACGTAACAATAACTTATAGGTATAGCTAACACACAAACTGCAATCAACGCGACTCACAAAATAAATGGTAAAACACACACAATTAATGATTCTAGAATGATCGATACTATAAGGGAGGTGGGGTTGGGGGGGGGGGGGGGGAAAAACCCCCCAAAAAAAAAAAAATTCTTTAATTAAAAAGAGGGAACAAAAAAAAAAAAAAAAAGGGGGCCCAAAGGGGAAAAAAGGGGAAAAAGAAAAAAAAAAGAAAGAAAAAAAGGGAAGAAAAGAGAAGAGAAGAAAAAAAAAAAACCCCAAAAAAAAAAGGGGGGGGGAAAAAAAAAGGGGGGAGAGGAGAGAGAGAAAAAAATTAAAAAAGAAAAAAGGGTGGTGGAGGAGGGGTTTAAGATGTGGATGATTTGGGGTGAAAATTTTTTTAAGCAAAAAGATGCAAAAAAATTTTTTTTTGGGGGCCCTTGAAAGGGGATAAAAGAGACTAGGACGAAGACTTAAAAAATGAAAAAACCCAAATTTTAAAAATGCTTTTAAAAATTGAGAAATTGCAATTAAAAGGCAATATTTAAAGGAAAAAAAGGGGGAAACAAAAACAAGTAAGAAATTGATTTAATAAAAAGAAAAAAAAAAGGGGGGAAAAAAAAATTTTTCCCCCCCCTTTTTTTTTTTTCCCCTTTTTTCCCCCCCTTTTTCCCCCTTTTTTTTTTCCACCCCCCCCTTTTTCCGAGAAGAGAAAAAGAAAGGGGGGGGGAAAAGAGAGAAGAGGGGAGGAGAAAAAAGGGAAAAAAAAGGCTAAAATGACTTTTTAAAAAACCCGTAAATCCACTTTTTTTTTTTTTTCGTGATGTGGTTAAAGCAAGACAAAAACGAACAGTACTACAAACAGTATCAGTTAGCGACAATAAAGTCCCAGCTCAAAATTATAAACTTTTTTTATGATGTGTGTAGTTGCTGTGCGGTGATTTCGCGCGCGCGCTGTGTGTGTTTTGACAGTCTTGTGGCCATTGTGTGCACAATGGCACGCAGTGTTTAAACCGTGTCCACCCATCCTCCACCCCTACCCTGAACGGATAGGTGCGTTGTGATCTGGCGGTTTTTTTTTCCGACCCGCCCGTATCCCTCATGTGGACTGGTACACATCTGATGGGGGGACATGAGGGGAACATAAAATGCCAATCTAGCCCACTTCGCCCCCAACCATTTCGGGCGAAGTGACCCTAGGATTGGCATTTTACGTTCTTGACAAGAATTCAATAACCAAAAAAAATGCGATTACAAACAAACTACGTGTAGGATTATCCGTTTTCAATACTAATTTACTAAACTTTTCAGATTTCAGTTTTTTGCTTAATCCTGTGTTTTTCCTGATCATTTTCAATAACATCATTTTCACGCATACATTCATCAAATGCGTCTCTGTCTTTCATGTGAAATAAAACTACAGTCTTTAACTGTTCTCTAAAGTCTTTTAAAACCGAGTTATATTTCTGACATAAAATCCACACACTTATCCCAGCATGTCTTCCACTGAAGGCTAGTTTCGACAAAGTTTTTCTTTTTTTAACTATGTCTCTTTCTGCTGAACAGTCATCTATAATAAATAGTGTCTGCGTTCCCTCAAACAATCTAAAAAAGTTTTCTAAACACTCACTCAATTTATTGCTGGGATCAACTAAAAATAGTTATCATCTATCCATATAAACCTTCTATCATGATATGCTTTGTTCCATTTAAGTGTTGGGCAGAAAATCACAATATGATCAAAATTATAACGATAAACTGTTTGTAACAGGTCGAGGATAAATATTGTTTTCCCACAACCAGTTTGTCCACAAATCAATGAACAATGAGGGGTTTTTGTCATAAAGTTTAACTGCTCCATAGTTTTATAACAGAATTTAATCTAATCCAGTTATTATGTTTATCATACTCTCTGTCAGAACTTGTTCAGTATAATAAAATCCTATAAGGCCTAAATGTGTAAGATTAATCCAATTCAGTTCTGTAAGATCGTTTCTATTTAGACTAATATCAATTTTGTCGCTGGTTGTTATGACCTTAATATCCTTACCGTTGTGAAGAACGACGACAGTAACTTTAAGTTTTTCAACGTCTAAGTTTTGCCAGCTAATAAGAATTCCTTTCATAATATTGTCACTGACTCCTACAGCTCCATTACTTGTCTCATCTTTTAAGACAGAAATTTCAAATATCATTGTGAACGTGTCTCCTAATTTTGTGCGCGGAATGAACTGTAATTTTGTGGAAGCTTTCTTTAAAACTGTTTCTCTTCTGTGGAGGATGTACTGTTTGTTCCGATACTGCGTTATTTCGATCTCTTCCGACTATTGTCCTCTGGCATAAGACTTACGTGCAAAGGACCAGAGTTGAAAGCTTTTCTGAAACTTCTTTGACGGTCAAAAAATGTAACTGGGCTTAAGAATTCAAATTTTATGTCCCATTCTAAATATGGTTCTAAGTGCCATTTGCTGTCAGTTTTTCGAACTATTTTATATTCATACTGGCCAGCATTATTTGCTTCTAGATTGCGCAGTTGTTCTAGTTTAGGAAACCTTTTGGTGTCGCTAACCTCTTTGCGTTTATAATCACCATCTTTAGTGTACTCAAAACCATACAAAGCGCCTATCTCACCATTCTGTTCAAAGTCCACAACGTCTGCAAGGTCTTTTAATTCTAAAGTTATACACCTTACAGGTGCTAATGTAACTCCCGATTCTCCTGGCCCACGTGACATTATTTTTAGTACAACTTATTATTTTATTTCCAAAACAATGTGCAGGTTATCACATTTTACGACTTTCCCCATTTTGTCTGTGATCTTTATATTAAATGATCTGACCCTCCCACAAACTAATTTTTTAAACTGTAAATTAGGGAATTGTATAATTTCATAATCGCAATATGCAGCTTTCCCTGACGGAAGAGCTCTTAAAACAGTTGAGGGCCTTCCATCATATAAGTTTTCATCAGTGCTCAGCTCATCTAAATGAACATAGAGTAATGAATGTAATGCAAGATCGAGCGGATTTTCTCCTTCATAAGTAGTTTTGTCTGGCGTAACACTAAAACTATGAGTGGGTATATTGGCAGTTGTAAAGCCTAACATTTTAGCTAGCTCTCTATCAAAATAGTAAGCTACTTCTTCAGGCTTGAATTTAACATTGTTTTTAGATTTGCATTGTTAAGTTTGAGAGTAATGTCGAAGTAGCTCATTGCTTCTTTTAGTGAGCAAAACCCGTAATAACCATCAGGTATGGTTAACTGGCTAACTTTGGTCCCTGATTTGTTAATTTTTAGAATCTTATTATTCTTCTTGGATTTACTTATATTAAACCATACGACTTTGTAAAAAATTTCATGGAGTGCGACATTTTGGTTCCGCAATCGTTCTCAACAGCATGTTCTAAAACGAAGGACTGTCTTGGGTTGTTATTGTTACAAACATTTTTTAAACGAAATAAAAATGAGCGCATTCAAATATACTGATGCAAAATATTCTGTTGGGCCGCGCTACAATCTTAAAAATATAACAACTGACACCCTCGAAATTTCTGTGACTCAGTCTGACGCCTTTCAAGTAAAGGTGAGTACTCCATTGGACAAATATCTTAACCCTCCTATTAAAAAGACTACATCGCAAAAGTGTGGTTCAGTCATCCGATGCAGTTTTATCAGAACCAGTTTAAACTTTGCCGTGTTTTGTGCATCAACTGGGTGTGGAGTGTCGTATGCTGATCATTTAAATCATCCTGATCCTTTGGTGAGGTCAGTGTACAGATTTCATTTTATTACACCTTCAGACGTATTTTGACTGAACTGCAAGCGCCATTACCAAATGACAAACCGTTTAATCCATTCAGCAACAGAATAGACATGAAGGCTTTTGAAAGGATCTTTAACGAATTTAATATTAATGTTAAGGAAGACTTAGACAAAAGTTGGATCTTAATCATGGTCTAGGCGCCCCTTATTTTTGGGGCGTGCACAGAAAGTATAACTATGACTGGAAACCTCCTTACACATCTTTCTCTTCAGGCACAGGTGTTCACCTCGGGTCCATAGAGCAAGAGCATAAAACAGCATGGACAACAT
>CM031602.1:90679319-90689319 GCA_018398815.1 Conus ventricosus | reverse complement strand
AAAAAGTTTCGCTGAAGACAAGATTCCTTTTCATACATCCTGAAGGAAATTCTTATTTCTCCACTTCCTATAAAGTTTTCTTGTATTTATAATATGCCGGTTAGCGCTGAGCAACATCGATCTGCCGTTGGCATTTCTTACCCATGTTCATCGGTTTTAAATGAGAAACGGGCCAAGAGAGCAAACACGTTACGTCGTTCATCTCTGAAGATTCCCGTTTCTGTCCGCCCCACTGACATGGTGCTGGTGTTCCTGACAATGGGCCTGCTACTGATGCAGTCGGGGGACATCGAAGTGAATCCAGGGCCTCAGGATCTTGATCAGAAACTGGATCAGCTCTCCCAGCAGATACAGACTGTGGTGAGGGGAATGAAGGAGCTGAAGAAACAAACTGCTTGTTCACAACCACGCCACAGCACAAGACATGTCAACTATCAAGAGCTCGTTGTCCACACTCAACATATATGTCAAGAGCAACAGCAAAAATATTGACTGTTTGATCAGAAAGGTGAAAGACTCTGAACAGCGTGTGCATATCCTCCAGCAGAAAGTCGATCAGCTTCAGGCTAACGAACGGCGTAAGAACGTTAAAATAACCGGCATCAAAGAAGAAAGCACGGAATCTTCTGACTCGCTGCTTTCTACAGTGGTCCAGACTATGAACAAATATCTCGACTCAAATTGTTTCAAGAATGACGACGTCGACGAAGCTTACCGTGTTGGTAGACCGAGCAGTTCACGCGCTAGACCCGTCATCGTCAGCTTCCGAAGATTTAATCACACGATGATGCTGATGAAGAACAAAGAAGCCAGAAAAATGATGGAGAAAGATGGCGTTAAGATTGGTCCTGACTACACGCCGCAACAACGTGAGCAGCTGAAGTCTTTGTGGGAGAACAACCAACGTGGCTACTTGAGACGAGGCAAGATCGTCGCTGCTGGGGTTGTTAATCCCCAGCCACGCCCCAGACCTAGCTACTCTGAAGCTGAAGCCGAAGAGGACAACGCAAAAATCCAGGGGCATTGGGACGAGTCTGGCAGCAATTAATAAATGACAAGTATAACCGAGACTGGGACTGGACATGCAGAAGGAGGCAGAATTCATCCGTGAGCACCTCAGCACTGCAGGACGACGACCTAGGAGCCTGGCCCCCTCTAAACGTGACCCCGAGGACAGCAGCACTCAGCCCCCACCTCATCGACCGGACCATGACAACTCTACCGCCGATATGACCAATAGCGGCGACTTCCCTGCTCTTCAGCCAGCTACAACCAGCACAGCTGCTGCCTACTGCACGAGTGCCTCTCGGGGCGGCAGTGGTGTAGTCGTCATCTGCAACAGTGTGCTGACCACATCACCATGGATGTGGAGTCGGCGGAGGCACCGTTACTGATACCTTGCACCCAGCCGGTGCAGAGGTTGTCCAGCACGACTACCCCCGTGGCACCAGACACCTTGATGAAACGGAGAGGCTTCACGGCATTAGAGGTCATCCATCAGATTCCTGTGACGAGGTGGATCCTGTCCGCTCCAAGGGTGCAGTCACACGTGGCAAATACAGACAGCAACAACTACGTTTCGATTCTCCACGGGCATCTGCGACCCTTGATGCCTGACGCCATGGCCAGCCCGGTGTTGACAACAAACATGCACCAACACATACACTCACAAGTACACACAGGCCTACACATGCTAGTACACACAGGCCTACACATGCTAGTACACACAGCCTACACATGCTAGTACACCTACTCTTTTGAAGATACTGAATAAAAATGTTGGGGAATTGCAAATAAGGTAGGCAACTGTGACTTTATCAGTTTCCTAAACACTTATGACATAATATGTTTAACAGAAACCTTGTAGGTGATAGTTTTGAAATGAATGTTATGAAAGATTTTGTATTATTTTCAGCACCGGCTAAGAAACTTAGTAGACAAGGTAGGAAAAGTGGAGGAGTGATGGTTCTGGTGCGTAACTGTTTCACTAATTATTTTAAACGCATCAGTGTGAACCTGACAACTTTGTCGTGTTAGAAATGTCAGCTAACCATTTTGCTTCTGAAAAACCAGTTATGTGCATTTTCTTTTACATTCCTCCTCGGGACTCACCTGCATACGCTCAGTCCGATATGGGCGTTGGTATTGATTTAATCGAACACTGTTTAGCAGTGCTGATAGAGAAAAAATCAGATTTCTATATTTTGTTATGTGGCGATTCTAATGCCCGAACGGGTGAGGACAACAGCCGTGAATTTGGGCACAAACTGGACAGCGAGTGGTGTTGAAAATGACTACCTGGAAAGAACTTCGCAAGATTTGGAATTCAATTACTTTGGTTTGCAGTTGCTCAGCATGTGGACGCTATACAATGTTCAGTTCTTAATGTGCTACCCGCTTTCGCTTTGATGATAGTTTCACTTATGTATCAACAACAGGATCAAGTACAATAGGCTATTTTGTGTTGTCAAATGACCTATGTATTGAGAATGTTCTAGATTCATTGACAGTTGAAACTGCCTGTGTAGAGTCCGATCACTTGCCTGTGTCCCTGGTTCTTAAAGTAGCATTGCCATTTACCACGAGAAGTGATCACTGTGCCAGGGCTAAGTGGGTTTATAAGTATGTGTGGAATGCGGAAGAAACAGATACGTTCCTTAAATGCTTTCTTAGCGTTGATACACAAGCTAAATTAAATACAGCTGTTAGGTTGATTAATGTTGATATAAACTTGGCGCTTCAGGTATTTGTAGATTGTTTGACTAGTTCCAGTGTTTGTATGAAAAGAAAGTTAAACTGGGCGGGCCCCTTACTAATGAGACATGGTTTGACAAAGATTGCTCTCATACTCGTAAGGAAACCAGATTGAAACTTCGATCATTTATGCGCACGCGTGACCCAGGTGACAGGCACACATATGTTGAGGCACGTAAAGAATACAAATCACTTTTGGAACATAAATGTAAACGATTCAAGGCGGATAAAGCCCAGCTCCTCTCAGATACTTTGCACAATCCTAAAATTTTTGGAAAGAGTTAAAGGCGTGCTCCGTCTGTCAAGAAAGCAGACCACCCCAAAGAGCATCTCAACATATGAATGGCAGAATCATTTATGAATGTATCCAGTCTAATCTGGCTGATCAAACGAGCAACTTTAAATCTGCCACCTACAAATGCCAATGTACAGCTTGACCCGCTAGACGATAAAATCACGAGTGATGAGGTACAAAGAGCTATAAAGTCGTTGAAAAACGGAAAGTCAAGTGGCCAAGATGAAATTCTTGCTGAAATGCTAAAAACAGCGGGAACCCATGTTGTCCACTTTTTGACTGAATACTTCAACAATATTTTGATAAAGGCCAGTACCCTGAAATGTGGTCAAGTGCTGTAATAGTCCCCATTTTTAAAAAAGGCAACCCCCGTGTCACCGACAATTATAGGGAATATCGCTTCTGAGCTTACTTGGTAAATGCTACACCTCAATCCTCAATAAAAGACTTTACAACTGGCTGGAAGCGAATGAAAAAATTGGACAAACGCAGGCAGGTTTTAGACGAGGTTATTCAACCTCAGATCACGTATTTACGTTGTATGCTTTAACGCAGAAGTACTTGTCTAGACCTGGTGGTAAGCTTTATGTCGCCTTTATCGATCTCCAGAAAGCGTTTGATACAATTAAGCGTGACACTCTGCTTGGGTCATTACACAGGGCAGGTGTATCATTCAAATTTTTGAACGCAATCAAGGCAATTTATCTTAAGGTGACTGCACGTGTTAGAGTTCAAAATGAACTCACCGAAGCTTTTGAATGTCCCCAAGGCTTGCGCCAAGGTTGTGTCCTTAGTCCAACTCTTTTTGCTGTAATTATTAATGAGCTTGCAGAACATGTCACCGGATTCGGCAAACATGGTATCCAGTTACTACCAGACCTTGTTGAACTTTTTATTTTGCTGTTTGCTGATGACCTAGCATTATTGTCATGTTCGCCTAGTGGCCTACAGCGCCAGCTCGATTGTGTATGTAAAATGTGCATCAAACTCGGACTAACTGTAAATATTGACAAAAGCAAGATCATGGTTTTCAGGAAGGGAGGGTATCTAGGAAGGCATGAAGCATGGTTCATCAATGGTACTAACATTGAAGTTGTAAATAGTTATGTGTATTTAGGCTTTACATTTACCACGTCAATGAATATGTGCAACAGTGTAAAGCAGCTTGCAGTCAAAGGTAAAAAGTCCTTGTTTGAGGTTCTAAAAGCTCACAGCTCTCTCAACCAAATGACAAGAAAAACCTTTTTTAAAATATTTGATACTGTCACTGTATAAGACAGTAGACAGGGATATATGTATTAATATATCCCCCGTTATAACCACCCCTTTCCCCCTTTTACTAAGTATGAACGCCACACAACAAACACACACAAAAGAAAATACAGTGCACAAACAGAAGGCTTATTTGCATTCACACACGCACTCTCACCCACAGAATGCAGATGAAACACCAATACCTTTATATATCCGACACATAGGCAGTTTTCCCCACACATACACACAAAAAAAAACAAACAAACCCCAAAAAAATCCAACAATACTATCACTACTCGACCATCAACACATGGCCCCTTATGCATACCCGTGCACGCATGTGCTGAAACTTTTCCCTATAAAAACCCCTTCCCTCAGAGGCCAAATACAAAAAAAACCCTCACCCCCCAAAAGGGGTTTAAACCCCCGAAAAAACCAAATTTGACTCATCACATCCCCGGGTTAACCCCACTGAAAAAACCAAACAATTTTTAATACCACAAAAACCTAGATCCCCCCGGGGATTTTTTTTTTTTCCAAAATGTATTTTTTTCTGCAAATTTTTTTATATCCCGGGCCCAAACCCCCCGGGACACAAAATTTTTCCCCCCCAAAATTTTTCAACCCCAAATTTGTTAAAAAAAACCCCCCAAACCCAATGTTGTATTTTCCAAAACTTAAATCCAATCCCCGGCGGGACTTGACACAGGCAAAAACCCCCCCAAAAAAAAAAAAACCTTCTCCAAAAAAAAAAAAAAAAAAAAAAAAAAAACCACACACCCACAAAAAAAAAGGGCCCAACAAGCTTTTTCCCATAGGGTTTAAAAAAACGGACTGCTTACGGGTTTTCCACACTAAGGAAACCGCCAAAACAAAAAACCTTCACTGAAGCGCGTTTCAAATGGGAAGGAACTTTGGGGCCCACGTCAAAACGCGGTTCCCTCCCTCCCCGGGCCCCAAAACCACACCCCCCGAGTCACAACGCAAAAATTGGAATACACTGCGGGGCCCTCAAGACCCCTTCCCAACCCTGACGAACATTTGGAAGTCAGAGGAACTGCCACACCCTCGGCCCGGGGGAAGAAAATACGCCCCCGCCCGGGAACCCAAACCGGCCCCTCCGGGGTTTCCTCCACCCCGGGGCATAGAAGGGGGCGGGGACGACAGTGGGGGGGGCGGTCCCAAACCCCCCCCCAAACCTTTAAGGCCGACCCTAAACGGATTTGCCGTGTGGGGTTGGGTACACAAAACTCGCCGGAACCCTGTAAAAAGGGAAAGGGTCTTACAACCACAAAGAATATTTTTATCCTTTTTGTTGCTTCACTAAAAAAAATGATTCTCATTTTTTACATGTCACAACCCAAATGCAACAGCAAAATTGGGAAAATTTTAAATCATACTTAAAAACCCAGCCACCTTGACATCAAAATTCTTTTCACACCAAAATTTTTCCCATTACACTTTAAACCCAAATTTTCTTTGATTTTCCATTTCCATCAACAGCCCCCAAAAATTATAACCTTTCCACAAAAAAGTAAATTACACTATCTAAATTTTAAAGCCCACGACTTCATTTCCCACAGGTCTCCAAAAACAATGTTTTCCAATAAGATTATAAACATATTCCCTGAAACCCGAAACAAACGAAAAAACCGACCGTTAGTGCGACAGTACCGTCAAATTCAATCAAATTACTCAGTAAAAATGCTTAATAGACTCAAACACTTTTAAAAGCAAAACCAAAAAAATTAGAATTGAACCGTGTATCCAATTTTCCCCTACAGCACAATCACAATTCTACAAATTCAAAAAAAATTTATCAACACAATGACAATCCCCAAAATTACAAAGGGCTCGACAAGTTTCCGACCCCTGCTATACATTGCCCAACCGAAACCAAAAATCTGGGGAAAAACACCTTGAATACAAAGCCCCAAACAGCGACTAAAACAACCAAAATACATATATAAAACACCAAAGGTAGGCTTCAAAAACACAATTCCTAAATATCTTAAAAAAACCCCTTTTATTTTTCATCTTTTTTTTCTCTTCATTTCAAATTTCAAAACCTATACCAAGTAATCAAACAAACACTTTTGTATTTAAAAAACATGATTCAACTCAAATCTTTAATAATAATTGAAAAAAAAAAAACCAACTTTTTTAATTTAATATAACTACCCCAAAATTCCCCTTTTCCCGGGCCCATCCAACCCTTTTATTTTCCAATCCCAACCCGCCAAAATAATTTCCACAAGACGGGGTCTCCAAGGTACCACCACCCCCCCCACCTATCGATAAACCTCACAAAAACCCCCCGACACATCACAAGCATTTTGCCCTCCGTACCTGGGACGCACCGCCTGGCACTCCTCTTAAATTAAAAGTTCCCGTCCCTCCGATACCACCGTACACTCTCAGAAAATAACCCAAACTTTATCAAAATTTTAAAAACCCATATTCTTTACAAACCAAAGGCCCCCTACCAATACAAAATAGCGCATCATACCCCCTGTAACACATTCCCCCTATCTTTCATGTAAAACCGCAACGCACATTATTTCAAATTTCCCCTATTTACGGGTTTTTTTCCCACCTTTAATTCAAATTTTAATTTTTCTTCTCTTTAAAATTCCGGGACGTTTAAATTTTTCCCCCCTCTTAAACCCAAAATTTACATATAAAAAAAAAACTTTGGGGGAATAAAAATCAAATTAAAAAAATCCCCCGTTTTTGGGGAAATAAACACAAAATTATGAAAAACCTGAACTACAAACCCCCAAACAAAACACCCCCCAACTTTCCGCTACTTTTTACCCCTCAAACCCTTTGAAAAACAACAGGAACGACACACAATGGGACCAAACCCCCATCCCGGGCCCCTGCCCAAAAGCCAACCCCCTGTACGTGCGAACCCGTCGGGTGAACCCCAAACACCGACAGCAAAAGCGGACGACACACTGGAACACCCTCAAATCCCGGGCACTGCCCAAAAGCCAACGCCCCGGTACTGCAGAACCCTCGCTTTAAAAACCGAACCCGACAACAAAACCCCGGGACGACACACTGGGCGACAAACCCCCACGCCGGGCACGCCAACAAAACCCAAACCCCTGGGCTGCAAACCCTCCCCGAACACCGAAAAAAAAAAATCCCTTCCCAAACCCGGTACCAAACCTTCAAAATCTCGAGGGGAGACCAAACCCAACCCCCCCTGCCCCAAAACCCGGGAAAAACCCAACCCCAAACCCCAAACCCAAAACCCTTTGTGGGTAACGCCTCTTTTACTTAAATTGCAGAAACAAAACGAAAACCCCCAGTTTTACCTTTGGAAACTCACAAGACAGGCCACACGATTCACGGGAATTTCCCCCTACACATCGAAGAACCCCTCCCAGTTTTTACGACGTTTGTTTCCACACGGAAAAACCCCACTATTCCGACAGCTTGACCTCCCCTCCCTCCCCCCTCCAAGAGTTAACAGGGAAGCAAATTTCCCCCCCGGATTCACGCACGCCGGGCCCCGCCACCCCGGCACTGGACGGGCCCCCACTCCACCCAAAAAGTCACTGAGCCCACCTTTCCAGTTCGTTTGGGGACAGATACCAGGGTTTAACCCGTTTTTTTTTACCGCTGAGATATGGGGTATCTTGGTAAAACGACCTACTGAAAAAATTTATTTTTTGCCCCCAAAAAAAACAATCCCTACAACACCAAACCAAATGGGTTTAAGGTGGCTCCAGACACCCTCTCATTTCAAAGGGGTTTTTTTTTAAAACTTTTAAATTTTGGTTCAGATTGTTAGATATGAATGATAACCTTACCCCAAACAAGCAAAACAGGGTGCTCAAAATTTTTAAATTAAACGGGAAACGGAAAAATGGGTATCAGAAAATTTAGGTTTTTAAATGAATAGAACTGGTTTTTGGGTTTGATGGCTCGCTCAGGAGTGGGTGATGTGAATCGATTTTGGGAAAAGTCTTCAAACAGAAAATCCTTGATATGAAACCCCAAACTGGGGGGCAAATTTGACTACCATGACCGTTATGTTTTCTACAGAACTTCAAATCCCACCTGGTCCGAAGTTTATTTAGGTTTTATAAAGCAAAAAGTTTCAGAACCTTTAAAATTTGTTTTTGAAAAGGGGAAAAAATTAAAAATAAAATTTTTAAATACTTGCACAGAAAGGTTTAAAAAAGGGGGCTGCTGATAATAAAGCCCCTTTTTTTCCAGGGAATTAAACAAACACATTTTTTTTTTCCGAAGGGAAACAAATGATAGTATCAGGGATGTAAAATATTAAAAAATAAGCGCCCCCGCAATGAATGGAGACATTTTTCACATTTTATGTCAACTCATATGAAGTTTATGAAAAGGGAATTTTGGGTTGGGATGTCTTTAAAAGTTTTGAGATTCGGGGCCCAAAACCCTAATTTTTTTTTTGAAATGTATTCGAGGGCGTTTTGGGCCCGGTTTTCCTATATGTCTTTGAAAAATTGTGGGGTTTTCCCCCCCCCCCATCCCCCACACCCCCCCTTTCCCAAACCCCTCCCATCCCCCGTTACCCCCCCCCCCCTCCTGCCCCCTCCCCCTCCCCTCTACGCATTTAATGTTCCCAACGGGGGTCCAATTTAAAAAAATGGGCAACTCATGAAATGGGGGCCCAAGGCCCCAATTCATTAAAATTTATTCAATTTATTTTATTCATTCATTCATTCAACCCCACTCTCTCCCTTTTCCTTTTTCCCCTCCTCCCTCCTTCTCTCCCCCTCTCTCCCCTCTCTCTCCCCTCTCCTTCCCTCTCTCTCTCTCTCTCTCTCTCTCTCTCCCTCCCCCATTTTTCCCTGCTCCAAAACGTAATACCTTGAAACAACAACCAAAAAAAGCAAAATTTTTCCACCGCTGCGACGAAAACCTTTACCTAGACACAAAAAAAAGAGATAGATCTTAATGAATTCTTATTTAACCAGGCCCACTGTAAAACCCCCCCTTCAAACTCTTTTGGGGGGAAAGCTTGCCCCTTTGGGAAACCCTTTCAAGGTAAAAAAAAAAACAACAGTTTTTTTTTGGGAGGAGAATTTATTGGTTTCCTCCTTTTTTTCACCTGAAAACCCGAAACCCGGGGCACGTTTGATTTAAACCTCTTCCCCAAAATTACTACATAGAAATCGTACCTATAGAAAACACAAACAAAAAGGGAATAAGATACACCCCCCCAAAAAGGGCAAAGAAAATTTCACAAACCAAAAAGGGCTATAGAATTTTCACCCAAACAAAAAAAAGGTTTTTTAAAAAATACACAAAAAAAAAACGGCAAAAAATACCCAACAAAAAACGGGTTTGAGATACCCCAAACAAACACGGGTTTAGAGATACACAAAAAAACACGGCTATAAATACCCCAAACAAACACGGCAAAAGAGAAAAACAAACAAACAAAAAAGCAAAAAAAGGAATTTGATGAATAACAACCTGACCATTAGTAAACGACTCGAAAAGAAAAAACAATTGATAAAAATTCCAAAGTATACAGATGAAGGGGTAAGATTAAATTTGAGATGTTTAAAAGTTGTAATTTGAGATTGCCCCAAAAATAAAAACAAAAAAAAAAAAAACTTTGGGTTTTTACTTTTTTTCCTTTTTAATGTTTTGCTGTTTCTTTTGGGCTGTTTAAAGGGCACAAACGCACAACCCCCG
>CM031602.1:90671819-90676819 GCA_018398815.1 Conus ventricosus | reverse complement strand
GTCACTACTCAAAGGACTGATCACTGAGGAGCAAGTATTGTCTAAAGGTGAGTGTTCAATCACTCCATATTTCAGTTCTGAGTGTTCAATCACATCATTTTCAGTTCTGAGTGTTCAATCACTCCATTTCAGTTCTGAGTGTTCAATCACTCCATTTTCAGTTCTGAGTGTTCAATCACTCCACTTTCAGTTCTGAGTTTTCAATCACTCCCGTTTCAATCACTCCCGTTCCAGTTCTAAGTTTTCATCACTCCATTTTCAGTTCTGAGTGTTCAATCACTCCACTTTCAGTTCTGAGTTTTCAATCACTCCATTTTCAGTTCTGAGTTTTCAATCACTCCCGTTTCAGTTCTGTGTGTTCAATCACTCCATTTTCAGTTCTGAGTTTTCAATCACTCCCGTTTCAATCACTCCCGTTTCCAGTTCTAAGTTTTCAATCACTCCCGTTTCAGTTCTGAGTTTTCAGTCACTCCCGTTTCAATCACTCCCGTTTCAGTTCTGAGTTTTTCAATCACTCCATTTTCAGTTCTGAGTTTTCAATCACTCCCGTTTCAGTTCTAAGTTTCCAATCACTCCATTTCAGCTCTGAGTTTTCAATCACTCCCGTTTCAATCACTCCCGTTTCAGTTCTGAGTTTTCAATCACTCCATTTTCAGTTCTGAGTTTTCAATCACTCCCGTTTCAATCACTCCCGTTTCAGTTCTGAGTTTTCAATCACTCCATTTTCAGTTCTGGGTTTTCAATCACTCCATTTTCAGTTCTGAGTTTTCAATCACTCCATTTTCAGTTCTGAGTTTTCAATCACTCCATTTTCAGTTCTGAGTTTCCAATCACTCCATTTTCAGTTCTGAGTTTTCAATCACTCCCGTTTCAATCACTCCCGTTTCAGTTCTAAGTTTTCAATCACTCCCGTTCAGTTCTGAGTTTTCAATCACTCCCGTTTCAGTTCTAAAAGAGCAAGTATTGTGTAAAGGTGAGTTTTCAATCACTCCCGTTTCAGTTCTGAGTGTTCAATCACTCCCGTTTCAGTTCTGAGTGTTCAATCACTCCCGTTTCAGTTCTGAGTGTTCAATCACTCCCGTTTCAGTTCTGAGTTTTCAATCACTCCCGTTTCAGTTCTGAGTGTTCAATCACTCCCGTTTCAGTTCTGAGTGTTCAATCACTCCCGTTTCAGTTCTGAGTTTTCAATCACTCCCGTTTCAGTTCTGAGTGTTCAATCACTCCCGTTTCAGTTCTAAAAGAGCACGTATTGTGTAAAGGTGAGTTTTCAATCACTGCCGTTTCAGTTCTAAATGAGCAAGTATTGTGTAAAGGTGAGTTTTCAATCATTCCAGTTTCAGTTCTAAAAACATGTCAAGTATTTGCAGAGCAGGTCTGCCGGTTTTAAGTGCCAAAACAAACAAAAAAGTCATATATTAATTTTTTCTTCCCGGCGCATGACAAACTGCATTCTTACCGATTTTTTTTCATTATCAATATTTTTATGGAGAAAAAGGGATGAGGGGGGGGGGAAGAAGGGGACAGGTTGGAGGAGTATCATCAAATCACGAAAAATGTTTGAAGATTGACGGAAATGCCAATCGCTATCGTGACAGACAATACTCATGCACTTGCCAAGCAAGCGCGTGCGCGTGCACACACACACACACACACACACACACACACACACACACACACACACACACACACACAACACACACAAAACACACACACACACACACACACACACACAACACCAAACACAAACACAAAACACACACACTCTCGCCTCTTTCTCTCTCTCTCTCTCTCTCTCTCTCCTCTCTTTCCCTCTCTCTCTCTCCCTCTCTCTCATCTCACCTCTCTCTCTCTCTCTCACACACACACACACACATATTTCTCCTATAAAAAACCTCACAGTATTGATTCAAAAGAAATAACTAAATAGATATGTAAATATTAAAAAAATACACTACATCCCAACAGATCTGTCCATGACATGGTTGTTTGTAAGACAACATCTGCACTAAAAGCGAGATCGTGTCTTTTTTTCCTTTGCTTTGTCCTTCATGACAGTTTACGGACGATTATCCTCAAAGCACATCGGAATACTGAGAGCGGTTTTTATCCGTTGCTTTGTCCTTCATGACAGTTACGGACGATTATCCTCAAGGTCACATCTGAATACTGAGAGCGTGTCTTTATCCGTTGCTTTGTCCTTCATGAAAGCTACCGAGGATTGTTCTCAAAACAACTCAACGGAAACCAGATTTTGCCCTGCCGCTGACTTCTTCCACCCCCTTCTCTCCTCTCCTCTCTTTCCTTTCCCTGACGTCCCCTCACCCCCCCCCCCCCCCCCCCCCCCCCCCCCCGTCCCATCCCTGCTACTCTGCGGTTCTCAAATGGGCCAGTCGAGGAGGAACCAAGTCTGGAAGTCTGAAAGAGAGGAGGGGGTGGGGGAGGCGACTGTTGTTCTTCTTCTTCACGTAAAAGGCAACATTCAAATGACACTGTCAACTAATCCAAGAAACTTCCTTACGACAGACAGACCGACAGACAGACAGACACTTTTTTTTTGCCGTTTCCAGTTTCCTGGGTCACCATTTATCACTTCACACTCAGAAAATGGACCTCAAAACAAATCTGTCCGTTTCAGTGTATTACATACAGTAGGATGTATACACATTGTACACGTCACTCCAAACGCATCGATAACACTGGCATCGAGAGAGAAAGACACAGAGGGGGAGGGAAGATGGAAAGGGAGAGAGAGAGGAAGAGGGAGACAGAGAAAGGTAGAGAGAGAGAGGGGGGAGAGAGAGAGAGGGGGACACACACACACACACACACACACACACACACACACACACACACACACACACACGCACGCACGCACGCACGCACGCACGCACGCACGCACGCACGCACGCACGCACACACACACACACACACACACACACACACACACACACGCACACAGACACACGCCACACACACACACACCACCCCAGTTACAATACATCATCCGAAAAAGACTGTCTACCACTTCGCCCTGCAACGTGTACGATATCATTCCCAGAGAAGGACGAAGGAAGCCAGTGCCAGCCGCCGCTCTGCCAGTGGTTCTGCATGCAGTCCATTCCAGCCCCTGTTGACCTGCACTGACAGCAGTGACCCCTGCCGACCAGAAGTGCACTCACTGGCACGGTTTTCTCCCTTGCCAGTCCCTGGTGGATCGTCTCCCTTGCCGCTATTAGCACATCCTGCATGTAATGTTGCTCTCAACCCACAGCTCTCAGACCGGTATTGTACGTCGCTGGCTTTCCGCACAAGGGAGGTAATTCGACACGAACTGTCGCATTGTGTCATATCGTGTTGTGTCAAGTCGTATCCAACCCCGTTGTATCGGATCGTTTTAGTGTGTTGTAAGGTGTTGTGTTGTATTATGTTGTATTGTGTTGCATGGTATCGAGTTGTAATTCAGTGAATGGCATGGTATCGTACCATATCGTATCGTATGGTATTGTATCGTTTTGATCGTATTGCATGGTGTTGTATTTCGTTGTATTGTATTGTATTATATTGTGTCGTTTCGTATTGTATAGCCATGTATTGTATCGTATTGTGTTGTGTTGTGTTGTGTTGTGTTGTGTTGTGTTGTGTTGTGTTGTGTTGTGTTGTGCCGTGCCGTGCCGTGCCGTGCTGTGCTGTGCTGTGCTGTGCTGTGCTGTGCTGTGCTGTGCTGTGTTGTGCTGTGCTGTGCTGTGTTGTGTTGTCTCGTGTTGTGTTGTGTTGTGCTGTGCTTTGCTGTGCTGTGCTGTGCTGTGCTATGTGCTGTGCTGTGCTGTGTTGCGTTGTGCTGTGCTGTGCTGTGTTGTGCTGTGCTGTGCTGTGCTGTGTTGTGTTGTGTTGTGTTGTATTTCAAACCGCCTAGTGATGACATACACTCTTCTGTTGCGTTGAGTCATAGAGCATGCAAATTTAGATAAGTGCACGTGAGAGTGTGTATGTGAATTTGTGAGTGTGTGTGTGTGTGTGTGTGCATGTGTGTGTCTGCATGTGAGTGTATGTGTGTGCGTGCGTGCATGTGCACGCGCGCGCGTGTGTGTGTGTGTCTGTGCGCGCGCGCACGTGCGTGCGTGTGTGTTTGTGTATGTGTTTGTCTGTGTGTGCATATGTGCATGATGAAGTAGTAGTAGTAGTAGTAGTAGTTGTAGTAGTAGTAGTAGTAGTAGTAGTAGTAGTAGTAGTAGTAGTAGTAGTAGTTGTTGTTGTTGTTGTTGTTGTTGTTGTTGTTGTTGTTGTTGTTGTTGTTGTGTTAATGGTATGGTTATGAGTTTTCGTTTGGGACCTCTATTTTCTTCCTTGTGATAGACGGGCGATGTCTATTAATGTACATTAATTTATTGTGACTGGCGATGTCTATTAACGTACATTAATTTATTATGACGGGCGATGTCTATTAATGTGCAGTAAGTTTATTGTGATGGGCGATGTCTGTTAATGTGCTGTAAGTTTATTGTGACAAGCGATGTCTGTTAATGTGCTGTACGTTTATTGTGACGGGCGATGTCTATTAATGTGCATTAAGTTTATTGTGAAACACTTTGAGGTCCATGTCAGAGAACAAAGCGCTCAACTGATGACAATGCCATAGTTATTGTGTCGAGTTGTATCATACCGTATCGAATCGCATAGCATGTCAGGTTTATAGTACCGAATCAAATCGTTCTGTGTCACGTCGTATTCCATCGTATTGTATCGTATGGCCTTGTATCATGTCGTATTGTATGGTTATGAACAACATTATATTCATCGTATTATATCACATTGCATCGCAAGGGCATTTACGGAATGGAGTTGTATCAGATTATATTGTATTGCATCTATAGTATTATTTTGTATTGTATTACTGTGCTGCATCTGCCAGGGAGCAGTGACGTCCCTTGACGTCTTCCTGAAATGCCCTGTGCGTACACGGACCCGTTATAAATTAAGCGCAGTTTTCAAAGGGTGGTGCA
>CM031602.1:90661819-90664319 GCA_018398815.1 Conus ventricosus | reverse complement strand
CACGTTACCTTTGTGTCTTAGGTCTGAAACGCTATATAGTGTCTGTGGCACGTTACCTTTGTATCTTTGGTATGAATGAAACGCTATATAGTGTCTATGACACGTTACCTTTGTGTCTTAGGTCTGAATCAAACGCAATATAGTGTCTATGGCACGTTACCTTTGTGTCTTGGGTCTGAATGAAACGCTATATAGTGTCTATGGCACCTTACCTTTGTGTCTTGGGTCTGAATGAAACGCTATATACTGTCTATGGCACGTTACCTTGTGTCTTTGGTCTTAATGAAACGCTATATAGTGTCTATGACACGTTACCTTTGTGTCTTAGGTGTGAATGAAACGCTATATAGTGTCTATGACACGTTACCTTTGTGTCTTAGGTCTGAATGAAACGCTATATAGTGTCTATGACACGTTACCTTTGTGTCTTAGGTCTGAAACGCTATATCTTGTCTGTGGCACGTTAACTCTGTGTCTTAGATCTGAAACGCTATATAGTGTATATGACACGTTACCTTTGTGTCTTAGATCTGAAACGCTATATAGTGTCCATGACACGTTACCTTTGTGTCTTAGATCTGAAACGCGATATAGTGTCTATGACACGTTAACTCTGTGTCTTAGGTCTGAAACGCTATATAGTGTCTATGGCACGTTACCTTTGTGTCTTAGGTGTGAATGAAACGCTATATAGTGTCTATGACACGTTACCTTTGTGTCTTAGGTCTGAATGAAACGCTATATAGTGTCTATGACACGTTTCCTTTGTGTCCTTGGTCTGAATGAAACGCTATATAGTGTCTATGGCACGTTACCTTTGTGTCTTGGGTCTGAATGAAACGCTATATAGTGTCTATGACACGTTACCTTTATGTCTTAGGTCTGAAATAAACGCTATATAGTGTCTATGACACGTTGCCTTTGTGTCTTAGATCTGAAACGCTATATAGTGTCTATGACACGTTGCCTTTGTGTCTTAGGTCTGAAACGCTATATAGTGTCTATGGCACGTTACCTTTGTGTCTTAGGTCTGAATGAAACGCTATATAGTGTCTATGACATGTTACCTTTGTGTCTTAGATCTGAAACGCTGTATAGTGTCTATGACACGTTACCTTTGTGTCTTAGGTCTGAAACGCTATATAGTGTCTATGACACGTTACCTTTGTGTCTTAGGTTTGAAACGCTATATAGTGTCTATGACACGTTACCTTTGTGTCTTAGATCTGAAACGCTATATAGTGTCTATGACACGTTACCTTTGTGTCTTAGGTCTGAAACGCTATATAGCGTCTATGGCACGTTACCTTTGTGTCTTAGGTGTGAATGAAACGCTATATAGTGTCTATGACACGTTACCTTTGTGTCTTAGGTCTGAAACGCTATATATAGTGTCTATGGCACGTTCCCTTTGCGTCTTTGGTCTAAATGAAACGCTATATAGTGTCTATGACACGTTACCTTTGTGTCTTAGGTCTGAATCAAACGCTATATAGTGTCTATGGCACGTTACCTTTGTGTCTTGGGTCTGAATGAAACGCTATATAGTGTCTATGGCACCTTACCTTTGTGTCTTGGGTCTGAATGGAACGCTATATAGTGTCTATGGCACGTTTACCTTTGTGTCTTAGGTCTTAATGAAACGCTATATAGTGTCTATGGCACGTTACCTTTGTGTCTTAGGTCTGAATGAAACGCTATATAGTGTCTATGACACGTTACCTTTGTGTCTTAGGTCTGAATGAAACGCTATATAGTGTCTATGACACGTTTACCTTTGTGTCTTAGGTCTGAAACGCTATATATTGTCTGTGGCACGTTAACTCTGTGTCTTAGATCTGAAACGCTATATAGTGTATATGACACGTTACCTTTGTGTCTTAGATCTGAAACGCTATATAGTGTCCATGACACGTTACCTTTGTGTCTTATATCTGAAACGCTATATAGTGTCTATGACACTTTAACTCTGTGTCTTAGGTCTGAAACGCTATATAGAGTCTATGACACGTTACCTTTGTGTCTTAGGTCTTAATGAAACGCTATATAGTGTCTATGACACGTTACCTTTGTGTCTTATGTCTGAATGAAACGCTATATAGTGTCTATGACACGTTAACTCTGTGTCTTAGGTCTGAAACGCTATATAGTGTCTATGACACGTTACCTTTGTGTCTTAGGTCTGAATGAAACGCTATATAGTGTCTATGACACGGTACCTTTTGTTTTAGGTCTGAATGAAACGCTATATAGTGTCTATGACACGTTACCTTTGTGTCTTAGGTCTGAATGAAACGCTATATAGTGTCTATGACACGTATACCTTTGTGTCTTAGGTCTGAAACGCTATATAGTGTCTATGACACGTTACCTTTGTGTCTTAGGTCTGAAACGCTATATAGTGTCTATGACACGTTACCTTTGTGTCTTAGGTGTGAATGAAACGCTATATAGTGTCTATGACATGTTACCTTTGTGTCTTAGGTCTGAATGAAACGCT
>CM031602.1:90629319-90656819 GCA_018398815.1 Conus ventricosus | reverse complement strand
TTCTTTTCTCTCTCTCTCTCTCTCTCTTTCTCTCTCTCTCTCTCTTCTCTCTCTCTCTCTCCCTCCTCTCTCTCTTCTTTCTCTCTCTCTCTCTCCTCTCTCTCTCTCTCTCTTTTCTCTCTCTCTCTCTTCTCTCTCTCTCTCTTCTCCTCTCTCTCTCTCTCCTCCTCTCTCTCTCTTTCTTCTCTCTTCTCTCTCTCTCTCTCTCTCTCTCTCTCTTCTCTCCTCTCTTCTCTCTCTCTCTCTCTCTCTCTCTCCTCTCTCTCTCTCTCTCTCTCTCTTCCTCTCTCTCTTCTCTCTTCTCTTCTCTCTCTCTCTCTTCTCTCTTCTCTCTTTCTTTCTCTCTCTCTCTCTCTCTCTTCTTCTCGTCTCTCCTTCTCCTCTCTCTCTCTCTTCCTCTCTCTCTTCTTCTCTCTCTCTCTACTCTCTCATCTCTCTCTCTCCTCCTCAGTCTTTCTTCTCTTCCTCTTCCTCTCTCATTGAATATCACAATACGTTTTTTTCTTCTCCTCGACATCAATGAAAACATTTACATTGAAGTCTTCGCGCAATAGAAACACAAATTGTTTGCGACAATAAAAGAACCATAACTAGGTAATAGAGAGTAGGCAGAAGAGAGCGAGAGAGAGAGAGAGAGAGAGAGAGAGAGAAGAGAGAGAGAGAGAGAGAGAGAGAGAACGGGAGGGGGGAGGCAGAGGAAGGTTGAGGGATGATCCTGTTGCAACGCCAGCACTGCATTCCACAAGGATCGCCTGGTAAAACCATGCGACAAGCATTCCACAAGGTTCGCCTGCTAAAACCATGCGACAAGCATTCCACAATGATCGCCTGGTATAACCATGTGACAAGCATTCCACAATGATCGCCTGGTATAACCATGCGACAAGCATTCCACAATGATCGCCTGGTAAAACCATGCGACAAGCATTCCACAAGGATCGCCTGGTATAACCATGTGACAAGCATTCCACAATGATCGCCTGGTATAACCATGCAACAAGCATTCCAAAATGATCGCCTGGTATAACCATGCGACAAGCATTCCACAATGATCGCCTGGTATAGCTATGTGACAAGCATTCCACAAGGATTGCCTGGTATAACCATGCGACAAGCATTCCACAAGGATCGCCTGGTATAACCATGTGACAAGCATTCCACAAGGATTGCCTGGTATAACCATGCGACAAGCATTCCACAAGGATCGCCTGGTATAACCATGGAACAAGCATTCCACAAGGATCGCCTGGTATAACCATGGGCCAAGCATTCCACAAGGATCGCCTGTCATAACCATGCGACAAGCATTCCACAAGGATCGCCTGTCATAACCATGCGACAAGCATTCCACAAGGATCGCCTGGTATAACCATGTGACAAGCATTCCATAAGGATCGCCTGTCATAACCATGTGCTAAGCATTCCACAATGATCGCCTGGTATAACCATGTGCTAAGCATTCAATAAGGATCGCCTGTCATAACCATGCAACAAGCATTCTACAAGCATTGCCTGGTATAACCATGTGCTAAGCATTCCATAAGGATCGCCTGTCATAACCATGCGACAAGCATTCCACAAGGATTGCCTGGGATAACCATGTGCTAGGCATTCCAGAAGGATTGCCTGGTATAACCATGTGCTAAGCATTTCACAAGGATTGCCTGGTATAACCATGCGACAAGCATTCCACAAGGATCGCCTGGTATAACCATGTGCTAAGCATTCCACAAGGATCGCCTGGTATAACCATGTGCTAAGCATTCCACAAGGATCGCCTGGTATAACCATGTGACAAGCATTCCACAATGATCGCCTGGTATAACCATGTGACAAGCATTCCACAATAATCGCCTGGTATAACCATGCGACAAGCATTCCACAATGATCGCCTGGTGTACCCATGCGACAAGCATTCCACAATGATCGCCTCGTATAACCATGTGACAAGCATTCCACAATGATCGCCTGGTATAACCATGTGACAAGCATTCCACAATGATCGCCTGGTGTAACCATGCGACAAGCTTAACACAAGGATCGCCTTGTATAACCATGCCACAAGCATTCCACAATGATCGCCTGGTATAACCATGTGACAAGCATTCCACAAGGATCGCATGGTATAACCATGCCACAAGCATTTCACAAGGATCGCCTGGTATAACCATGTGACAAGAATTCCACAAGGATCGCCTGGTATAACCATGTGACAAGCATTCCACAAGGATCGCCTTGTATAACAATGTGACAAGCATTCCACAATGATCGCATGGTATAATCCTGTGAGAAGCATTCCACAAGGATCGCCTGGTATAACCATGTGACAAGCATTCCACAAGGATCGCCTGGTATAACCATGCGACAAGCATTCCACAAGGATCGCCTGGTATAACCATGCAACAAGCATTCCACAAGGATCGCCTGGTATAACCATGCGACAAGCATTCCACAAGGATCGCCTGGTATAACCATGCGACAAGCATTCCACAATGATCGCCTGGTATAACCATGCGACAAGCATTCCACAAGAATCGCCTGGTATAACCATGCGACAAGTATTCCACAAGGATCGCCTGGTATAACCATGCGACAAGCATTCCACAAGGATCACATGGTATAACCATGCGACAAGCATTCCACAAGGATCGCCTGGTATAACCATGCGACAAGCATTCCACAAGGATCGCCTGGTATAACCATACGACAAGCATTCCACAATGATCGCATGGTATAACCATGCGACAAGCATTCCACAATGATCGCCTGGTATAACCATGCGGCAAGGATTCCACAAGGATCGCCTGGTCTAACCATGCAACAAGCATTCCACAAGGATCGCCTAGTATAACCATGCGACAAACATTCCACAAGGATCGCCTGGTATAACCATGCGACAAGCATTCCACAAGGATCGCCTTGTATAACCATGCGACACCGCACCAGAAAAAGACGCTGCATTGCTATAGAGTCGATTCAGTGGCGTTCACTGGGACCACGTTGATCTAACATAGCACAGTACACAACTTACCCAGCCCCTTACTGACAACCTCCACAGCGTGACGCCAGAGGGATGGTATGTTCCTCTGGAGGACATCGCCACGCTCATCCGACGACTGTCTCCCTGACTCAGCACTGTCCACCACTTGGACAAGAGGACATCGCCACGTCCATCCAACGACTGTCTCCCTGACTTACTGCCCACCACTTGGACAAAAACCAAACACGGGAATGGACGTAGGTAGGATAGAAAAGATTTGTTATGGAATCCTCGTCGTTCATTATAATGCCTTCATAAAACAATGAAAGAGAACTTAAGTCCAGCAGACACATACCATACGCTGGCAAACAGAATAATTGAAATGCTTTAGCGATAGAGATCAGCTAAAAAAAATATTGAGTGCAAAAGCACAATTTTCTATCCGTTCTTAAACCATGAAGTGTGTAACACTCTCAGTGCGACTTCTGCTGAAACTAACCAGCCCTGACATGCTCCAAATTAACCAGCCCTGACATGCTCCAAACTAACCAGCCCTGACATGCTCCAAACTAACCAGCCCTGACATGCTCCAAACTAACCAGCCCTGACATGCTCCAAACTAACCAGCCCTGATATGCTCCAAACTAACCAGCCCTGACATGCTCCAAACTAACCAGCCCTGACATGCTCCAAACTAACCAGCCCTGACATGCTCCAAACTAACCAGCCCTGATATGCTCCAAACTAACCAGCCCTGACATGCTCCAAACTAACCAGCCCTGATATGCTCCAAACTAACCAGCCCTGACATGCTCCAAACTAACCAGCCCTGACATGCTCCCATGCAGTCGACTGGTCTGTAAGCAACATTAACGGAAGTGACTCAAAAGATATAACGATAATTATTTCAGATTAGTTTTAGTTTTCCTACCATGACAGCCCAGTTGATCACATATGGTGCTTTCAGAGCATACAACATGAGAAAAAAGTCACGTCTTGCGAAAAGAAATAGATGAATAAGCAGATATCTCTTAACAAAATATCCATCTACTTTACAAAATAAATCAATAAATGGATAGATGAAACAAATGCATGCAGAACTGTTCACAAATTATTCACTTCATTTCCATGCCTTGAAAAAATGAATATATAAATAAACTCTAAAACATTAACAAGATATCCACCTATTTTACAAAATATGTAAATACAGGGATCAATAAAAACACACACACACACACACACACACACACACACACACGAACATAACTATCAACAAAATATTGACTTGATTTACAACTAGTCTGTTGATAAGCATTTCCTTTAATTCCTGGGATCTGTGATAATGATAACAATATGAGAAGAAGAAGAAGGAGTAGGAGCACGAGGAGGAGGAGGAGGAGGAGGAGGAAGGGAGGAAGAAAGAAAGGAGAAGAAGGAAGAGGAGAAAGAGGAGGAGAAGAAGGAGGAGGAGGAGGAGGAGGAGGGGAAAACATTTTGCAGTTTCGCTCAATTTTGTTTAAGGGAAAAATTAAAAGGTGGGCTGCGTTCAGAAGTGGAGTGTTTTGTCCCCGTTCAGTCCGCACAAGGTATTCCTACAACCCAAGGAGTGGGAAGGAGGCCTAGCGGATACCGCATTGAACTAGGGAGTGACATAATCCCCAGGTGCATGGTTCTAGTCTGGTTCTAGGGTTTTCATGACATTTTTCTCCCTCTTTAACTTGTGGTCTGGGGGCTAGTCTTTCAGGTGGGAAAAATTAACAAGGTCCCGTAGGTAGCATAATATACAGAGCATACTTAAAGAAACTCAAGTCGACAAGGGAGTTGTCGTTGATAAGATGAAAGCATAGGTACAGTTCTATTTATGTTGATTATAGCTAAGCCAACCGCAAAGGGCCGTATCAGGGCTGTCATCTTATCACAGTCACTCTCTACACATGTTTGAATGCCAAAAAATCATTTGCAAATTTTCTAAAGACATGCTGAAGCTGTTTTAAAATCTTTCTTCCGTAAAATTTGTTTTAACATAAACAACTTTTGTCTCTTTAAGGAACGCAAAAGCCACATCCAGCAGAACGTCTCTGAACACGATTTTCATGGCGTTTGCTGCAAAATGTTTATGTCTGATGTCATGTAAGTCCCTACACACTATATGGACATGTTTTATAGTAAATGGTACATCATAAGGGATGTACCATAGAGCTTCTTCGCCGTTTAAGAGATACGAATGGTTTTAAAAAAAACTATTAAAAAAAAAAAACGAGTGCACAGAAGAAGAAAAAGAAGAAAAAAGAAATAGAGGTGGCTTTGAACTGTGGCGGGGAAAGCAACCCTTATGTCTCACAGAGAAATGTTATGTCACAAAAATGTTTAACAACAGACTACAGTGTAATACAATACAATACAATCCAAGCCAATACAATACAATACAATACAATACAACACAATACAATAATCCACAGCTGTGTCATTTGCTTGGATAGCATCTGAGCGCCAGCGCTTTCGTCACCCAAACTGCTGTTTCCCGTTCAAGTAAACTCGGTTCGGTAGGACAGAGGGAGGAAGAGTCAGCAATGTTGAGGTAAAGGCCAATTACAATTTACAAACACATTGGCGTTTTGTGATGTTTCACGTGCAAAGTACATAAGCAATAACGCAAGGTACATCACAAAAACGCGATTTTCAATCAGAATAATCCAAAAAGTCATCACGACGTATATTTACTTCGTAAGTATATCTGTTGTTATCCCAACACTTTACTTCATGCACATCACCGTAATAAGCATTCACATGTGTGGAGTGAACTGCTGTCGTGTTGTCTCTGGCACCAGTACAGACAAGACTCTTGGAGGTAGTCAAAAGATTCAGAAAACTGTGTGCTGCCTGAAATCTCCTTCACTGTACAAGTCGGTCAAACAACGAGGATCAAAGATTTTTTTTTCAAAGAGAGAGAGGGGGGGGGGCGGAGTGGAAGAGGGACGGTGGACAGGGAAAGGGGGGGGAGGAGGGAGAGAAGGGGGGAAGCGGTTCTCTGAAGGAAACCTCGCTGCAGTGCTGTGTTGTAATAATGGGCTGGGTTTGGCTTTTTTAACACGGCTTGGAATCTGAGAGCGTTCCTTATTGCGCACGTGAAATGTGTTGTTGTTTGTTTGGCAGGAAGAGGGACAGGGAGAAGATGTGAGGGGGTGGGGGGTGGGGGTGAAGGGAAAATGGAGTAGGTTGTCTCCTCCAGATTCTGCTTTACACCAGAGTTTACATCAGCGACCGAACTCTCTCCTCTCTCTCTCTCTCTCTCTCTCTCTCTCTCTCTCTCTCTCTCTCTCTCTCTCTCTCTCTCTCTCTCTCTCTCTCTCTCTCTCCCCCTGCGTTTGTGTGTGTGTGTGTGTGTGTGTGTGTGTGTGTGTGTGTGTGTGTGTGTGTGTGTGTGTGTGTGTGTGTGTGTGTGTGTGTGTGTGTATGTGTGTGTTTCTCTGTGTGTGTGTGTGTGTGTGTGTGTGTGTGTGTGTGTGTGTGTGTGTGTGTGTGTGTGTGTGTGTGTGTGTGTGTGTGTGTGTGTGTGTGTGTGCCGACAGACTAGTTACACGTAACTAACAATAACAAGAGGTGTACAATACATCCGCAAGGAGATATCGACGTGTGCGAGAGAAAATATTGAAGAGAATGAACAACCTCCGTAAAATGATCAACAAAGAGAGGAACCCAATTCAAACACTCGCACGACTGTTGAAAAAGAAAATCTTTACCCAGATGTGTTTTAATTGCGAAAGTGAAAGGAAAATCGTGTTATCATGCAGGCAACAAAATCTGTATCCACGTGGTATATTTGATCACATGATTTGCTGTATCCACGTGGTAGATTTGATCACATGATTTGTTATATCCACGTGGTATATTTGATCACATGATTTGCGGTCAATATCAAGATAATAGATAATAAACGTATCTCTACGTTTTTCTTTGTTCACAAGGTGAGTGTATTTCATGCATAACACTTCCCCGTTTCGGTGAGAACGGTTCAAATGAGCCGTTACCACCTTAAAAGCATTCGTATTTCTCTCTCTCTCTCTCTCTGTCTCTCTTAGATGAGATTTTTTATGCGTTTCTTTGTATGTACCTTACTGTGTATTACTTTGAATAAAATGAAATTATTAGAATAAGTTTGTCTCTCGGTGTGTGTGTGTGTGTGTGTGTGTGTGTGTGTGTGTGTGTGTGTGTGTGTATGTGTGTGTGTGTGTGTGTGTGTGTGTGTGTGTGTGTGTGTGTGTGTGTGTGTGTGTGTGTGTGTGTGTGTGTGTGTGTGTGTGTGTGTGTGTGTGTGTGTAAGCCCACGTGCTGGAGGTTGGCTTTTGGAAGTTTATTTTCTTTCTTTCTTTCTATTCTTTCATTTTCAAAATGTCATTGTAATTATCACAAAAACGTTTTAATATTCCATGAAAACACATAAATTCACAAATTGTTATAAATTCTTAACAGTAAATTCCCCTTGTTCGTGGTCAGAGGCAAAGTGCAGTTCTCTGGCTGAGCAAGTCATGGACACTCCCTTCGCTTCAGATCTCTACCCTCCATCCTCGTCAACACTGAATCTGTTGAACCGTCAATCCCACTCCACCGATCCTCGTCAACACTTCAACTGTTGAACGGTCAATCCCATTCCACTGATCCTCGTCAACACTTCAACTGTTGAACCGAAAATCCCCCTCCACCGATCCTCGTCAACACTGAAACTGTTGAACCGTCAATCCCACTCCACAGATCCTCGTCAACACTTCAACTGTTGAGCCGTCAATCCCACTCCACCGATCCTCGTCAACACTTCAACTGTTGAACCGTCAATCCCACTCCACAGATCCTCGTCAACACTTCAACTGTTGAACCGTCAATCCCCCTCCACCGATCCTCGTCAACACTGAAACTGTTGAACCGTCAATCCCACTCCACAGATCCTCGTCAACACTGAATCTGTTGAACCGTCAATCCCACTCCACTGATCCTCGTCAACACTTCAACTGTTGAACCGTCAATCCCACTCCACAGATCCTCGTCAACACTGAAACTGTTGAATCGTCAATCCCACTCCATCTGTCCATCATGTCTGGATGCAATGAATTCAGTGGTGTTAGCGAGAATCCGTGTGTACTACTTTCGCTGAATGGTCCGGGATGCCACGTTTGGTCTGGCACGGGGCCAGGGATTGGTGCCAGACTTAACGGAAACATCCTTGGCCTGCATGACACCTGTCCGTTAGGAAATTATGAAATGAAAAGTCAGTGCGATCTACAGCGATACAATGTAAGTCAATAGGATATGCAGCAACATAACATAAATTCCATACGATCTACAGCGATGCAATGTAAGTCAATATGATATGCAGCAACATAACATAAAGTCAATACGATCTACAGCGATGCAATGTAAGCCAATAGGATATGCAGCAACATAACATAAAGTCAATACGATCTACAGCGATACAATGTAAGTCAATATGATATGCAGCAACATAACATAAAGTCAATACGATCTACAGCGATACAATGTAAGTCAATATGATATGCAGCAACATAACATAAAGCCAATACGATCTACAGCAATACAATGTAAGTCAATATGATATGCAGCAACATAACATAAAGTCCATACGAACTACAGCGATACAATGTAAGTCAATATGATATGCAGCAACATAACATAAAGCCAATACGATCTACAGCGATACAATGTAAGTCAATATGAATGCAGCAACATAACATAAAGTCAATACGATCTACAGCGATACAATGTAAGTCAATATGATATGCAGCAACATAACATAAAGTCAGTACGATCTACACCGATACAATGTAAGTCAATATGATATGCAGCAACATAACATAAAGCCAATACGATCTACAGCGATGCAATGTAAGCCAATAGGATATGCAGCAACATAACATAAAGTCAATACGATCTACAGCGATACAATGTAAGTCAATATGATATGCAGCAACATAACATAAAGTCAATACGATATACAAGCGATACAATGTAAGTCAATATGATATGCAGCAACATAACATAAAGTCAGTACGATCTACAGCGATACAATGTAAGTCAATAATATATGCAGCAACATAACATAAAGTCAATACGATCTACAGCGATACAATGTAAGTCAATATGATATGCAGCAACATAACATAAAGCCAATACGATCTACAGCGATACAATGTAAGTCAATATGATAGGCAGCAACATAACATAAAGTCAATACGATCTACAGCGATACAATGTAAGTCAATATGATATGCAGCAACATAACATAAGTCAATGCGATCTACAGCGATACAATGTAAGTCAATATGATATGCAGCAACATAACATAAAGTCAATACGATCTACAGCAATACAATGTAAGTCAATATGATATGCAGCAACATAACATAAAGTCAATACGATCTACAGCGATACAATGTAAGTCAATATGATATGCAGCAACATAACATAAAGTCAATGCGATCTACAGCGATACAATGTAAGTCAAAATGATATGCAGCAACATAACATAACCGTTATCCACGCCCGTACAGCAGCACCTTTACTTTGGAAAAAGAAAGAAAGAAAGAAAGTAGGAAAGAAAGAACAGAAAAGAAAAGAAAGAAATGACAGAAGAAAAGAAGGGATGAAATGAAGCAAGGTTTCCTCTTTTTCTTTTTCATGTAACGGAATATCAAAATCCAAAGAGGGGGGGGGGGGGGGGGGGGGGGGGGGGGGGGGGGGGGGGGGGGGGGGGGGGGGGGGGGGGGGGGGTGGCGGGTGATATTTAATCCATAACACCGGCCTACCGGTGAGAGGGGGGGGGGAGGGTAAGGAGGGGGGGCAAGCAAGGACGGCTCTTTCAATACTGCCCACGTGTCCTCCAACAAGCCTGGTCAACTGGTTTCCGCAGTGCACGTGCCGGATTGGTCACGTGCAGCCAATACCCACCTCAGCGGGATCGTGCGGTATCAAGGGACCAATCTGATCTATCCTGAAATGGCCACAGCTATCTACCGACCCGCGGGTTCCCAACGTGCATGGACCTTTGTTGACTTTTGCCCGCATCCGGCCAATTATCGTTTGACGGACAGGACCCCACGGCGGACTGTGGCCTGCGACTGACCCGCTGCTGACCGTTTGTCAGTGGATCGGCCGAACTCCACACAGACTGCGATCATCAACCGCTTGACCTTGAGATCAGTCAGCGATAGTGTGCGTGAAAGTAAGCATAATCCCCACAACTGCGGCCGTCAATCACCTCGTCCTTCAGATCCATCAACAATATCATCTGTCAAAGCCGTGAGCATGTCCACAACGTATACAGCATACCCGTCATGCCTAAGATACTACAAAGGCAGGAAAGACAGCATGGAGAAGCAAGTTAGTTTCAAAGTGACGTGATTGCAGGCAGAAATTGAAACACATTTTTAAAGGAATTTAAAGTAAATCCGCCAATGAACATGGACAAATAAATTACAAGACACAAAAACCGACGGGTTCCGACCTCTTAGGTCTTCTTGGGGCAAAAATAAAACAACGTTCAGGACAATGAACACAAAGAACGAGTGACCACGTATCTTCACAAATTCGGCACAAGGTAGGCGTTGAAATACAATTCCTTTTAAAACAAAAAACGGAAATTTGGATATTGATTACGCTGATGGTCTTAAAATTGAGGAAGTTAATGTGTTGGTCTCTGAAGAAAGGCATCGCATGTAGCAACACTGGTCAGATAACGTACAGGTTGTTTACAGATATGTCAGAATTTGACAGGGCAGACAGCGGAAAAGGTTTTGTTAGTCTCTCATAAATGACAAAAACATTCTGTGTTGGAAAAGTGATTGCTTCTGAATATATGCAGAAATGACATCTTCAGACCTTGTAGTTAATCTGATTCCATCTTTCACAGTTTGACGTATGTAGATTTGAAATGAGTTTTACAAATGAAAGCAAACTCAGAAATGACATAACGAAACAAAACACCTGATTCATCTTATTTCAGCTGGAACTGGCTGGAATTCTGGTTGAATCCATTACATTCTGGAATCTGCTAGAACGAAGTTTCTGTTATAATTATCTGCCAAACGAAGGGCTTCGAATATTTCTGAATGCTCCGAATAAGAATTTTAAACTGCTAGCTCATGAAATCTAGAGTTTTGTTGGACAGATACACACAGTTGCTGGAACATTTCGTTGAATCCGACGACACATCAAACTCGTTCTTTACTCAATAATTTTTAGATAGTTGACTGGGTCAATGTTTTTGACGTTATGCCTCTGACCCTTCGTCACTATAAACACGAGCACTGCCATCGTTGTATGGATCTCCAAGTCGCGACATCACTATAAACACGAGCAATGCCATCGTTGTATGGATCTCCAAGTCGCGACAGATATTCCGCTTTGAATGCACCAATGATTGTAACCCTTTCTTTGAGCAATGGTCCCAGTAACGATGGTGATTATTCAATACAAAATTAAAATATGTTACAGCCCGAAGTGGCTTGTGAGTTGATAATTCATGACTGTGTTTCCGTCGTCTTGTGTGTTAGTCGATATCGGTTAGATTTTGAAAAACAAGTTCATTGTCCGCTCCATAATCAGTGATGTAGCACTCCTGTTTCTCTGTTGTGTGATGAGTCCCCTGACCACAGTCGCCTCCCTTGTTGATTCTGTATGATGATGACGAGGAGGAGGAGGAGGAAGAGGATAAGATAAGATAATGTTGCTTGTAGCCCAGCCGACCGCAAAGGGCCACATCAGGGATGTCACCACGTTAAGGAGGAAGAGGAGGACGACGACGACGATGATGATGATGACAACGACGATGAAGATGACGATGATGATGATGATGATGATGATGATGATGATGATGATGATGATGATGATCATTGTCATTATTGTCATTATTATCATTAAAATTTCAAAATGGAGTGACTGAAGGCGGCGAACGAAGCAAGATCAGGAATAGAGTTTTAGAACTTACCGCCAATGACATTGACAAACAAAGCACAAGACAAGACACGATGCATTTCAACCACTTGGGTCTTCATCAGGCGAAAAAATAAATCACATTTAACATGTGGGACAGTACAAACTACGAAAAACAAAAAAAAGGGGGAATGAAAAATGACTTATCCGTAATTCTCCATGAAGGCGGAAATGACATGAGGCCAGGGGGATTATGGGAGAGGAAACAGAGGGGGGGGGGGGGGGGGTTGCGTCAGGGGAGTGTGTGTGTGTGATATGATAGGGTTGTGTGTCTAGTTTATTAGGATGGTATGATATCTTTGTGATGGTTGTGGTAATGGTGGATAGATAATGATCCAAAAAAAAAAAAAAAAAAGGTGTGTGTGTGGGGGGGGGGGGGGGGGATTTAAGGGGAAGGATCAAAACAAAATTAAGATTAGATAGATGGAGGGTTGCTGTAACTACTGTATGAAGTGAGTGAAGAGGATGTGGTGGTGGTGTATGTAAGTGTGTGTGTATGTGTGTGTGTATGTGTGTGTGTTGGTAGGGGATATTGCCAACTGATGTGGAAGAGGTGGGTATGTGTGTTTGGTTATTGTTGGATATTGATGCCTTGGGGGTGTAGTGTGCCCAGTTTGGAAATGAGATGGGATTCTTGAGTTGTGCGTTCAAAGCTGTCACTCTGTGACTGCCAGAGTGCCATAACTTTGACATCGACCATGTCAAAGTTATGGCACTCTGGCAGTCACAGAGTGACAGCTTTGAACGCACAACTCAAGAATCCCATCTCATTTCCAAACTGGGCACACTACACCCCCAAGGCATCAATATCCAACAATAACCAAACACACATACCCACCTCTTCCACATCAGTTGGCAATATCCCCTACCAACACACACACATACACACACACATACACACACACTTACATACACCACCACCACATCCTCTTCACTCACTTCATACAGTAGTTACAGCAACCCTCCATCTATCTAATCTTAATTTTGTTTTGATCCTTCCCCTTAAATCCCCCCCCCCCCCCCCCACACACACACACACACACACCTTTTTTTTTTTTTTTTTTTTTGATCATTATCTATCCACCATTACCACAACCATCACAAAGATATCATACCATCCTAATAAACTAGACACACAACCCTATCATATCACACACACACACCTCCCCTGACGCAACCCCCCCCCCCCCCCCCCTCTGTTCCTCTCCCATAATCCCCCTGGCCTCATGTCATTTCCGCCTTCATGGAGAATTACGGATAAGTCATTTTCATTCCCCCTTTTTTTTGTTTTTCGTAGTTTGTACTGTCCCACATGTTAAATGTGATTTATTTTTTCGCCTGATGAAGACCCAAGTGGTTGAAATGCATCGTGTCTTGTCTTGTGCTTTGTTTGTCAATGTCATTGGCGGTAAGTTCTAAAACTCTATTCCTGATCTATTATTATCATTAGTAGTAGTGGTAATGTAGTGTTATTATCATCATTGTTATAATTGTCATTATTATGATTGTTATTATTAGAGACTTCACACTGAGCCAGGAACTGCGGCCTGCACAGCTCTGGGGTACAGGAAGTGCATTTGCCTAAGGTGAAGATACACTGCCTATGACATGGACAGACAGAAAGACAGACAGACAAACAGAATGAAAAGAGATAGAAAGGCAGACAGACAAACAGAATGAACAGAGATAGAAAGGCAGACAAACAGAATGAAAAGAGAAAGACAGACAGACAAACAGAATGAAAAGAGATAGAAAGGCCGACAGACAAACAGAAAGAAAAGAGATAGAAAGGCAGACAGACAAACAGAAAGAAAAGAGATAGAAAGGCAGACAGACAAACAGCATGAAAAGAGATAGAAAGGCAGACAGACAGAGGAGTGGGTGGATAGACGGATTGATAGACAGGTGGGTAGGAAGTAAGACAGATAGAGAGACGTTTCAAAAGAAAGAGAGACAGATCAGGAGATGAGTTAAACAAGCAAGAAAGACAACACCTGATAAAGAATCAGAGGCGGAAAAAGTGGAAAGTGAAGGAGAAGGTTAAACACCAAAGTTGATGTTATTTTCATCTGTTTGTTCATGTTGTTGTAGTTCTCGCTGCCGTCATAATCATTCCCAGTCTGTCTCTCGCTTTACATGTGTTTCAGCAGACCTCTCGGGGTGGGGGTGGGGGGAGGGGGGGGGGGGTCTGAAACTTAATCTCCGAATATGTTGTGGAAGGTATTCTGCGACGAGTTTGACTTTTATGTGATACGTAACATTTGATCTTGGTGCACCTCCAAAAGGGGGTTTCTGCAATAAAAGCGTCTGGTCTTGAGGCACGAAGGTGGGAGAAGCGGCGATAGTCTGTCGCTGTTGTTCACGTGCCGCACAGCGGCATGGCAAACCTCTGTCCACTTGGCACGTGCAAGGCGGGTCACATGTTGTCAGTGACCGATCAGGCCTGGCTGTTGTCAGACAGTTTGGCGATCTCTTGAAAAGTGGGGAACGATCCACAAGGGGATCGGGGGGCGGATGAGGTAGGGGCAAAGGGGGAGGGGGAGGGGGACCTATTGGCTTCGCTGCTCAATGTCCCTGACCTCATAGCTAAATTCGGACCGCTAGATATCGCTTTGTGTCAATGAGTGTGTGTTGGTTTTTTCTGCAAAGCAGACTTCTGTCTCGCAGTTTCTTAGAAGACAGAAGCTGTATTAAGTCTGATTTGTTTTAACTTTGTTTTTCGTTTATGTCTCCTCATACTTCGGGATACCCGGTTCACAGAATTTTGTAACCCCTCAGTCCCTTTCGCCTACCCCCCCCCCCCCCCCCCCCCTCCACCTCGATTAATCACAATCAACTGTTCATTGAACTCATCGTCTCGCGAAGGCCATCTGGATCCATCAATGTAGGTCAGCATCTGCTCTTTCATACGCACCGGAAACAACCACCAATTGTCCTCTCGGCCACAAAAGAGCTCAACATGCTGTCTTACCTTTTCCTGCTAAACAGTTCACGGGCTTGATGAATGGTTTAATTTTTTTTTCTCCGACAAGCAGTGATCCTCGGCTTTCCCCTAAGGATCCAGAATAGAGAAATAAAGCGTTCAGACAATGAGGAAGAACGTTACTTCGCTTTGTGTTCTTCAGTTTGCGTGTCATCGGATGAACTAAGCTTTGTGAACTCAAACTCATCAGATTAAGGATAACATAGAGAGAGAGAGAGAGAGAGAGAGAGAGAGAGAGAGAGAGAGAAGGGGGAGGGACGGAGGGAGGAGCGGGGAGGGAGGGCTCCATGTTGTCTGCTGTGAGCTATTCCAGCGCATTAAAACTTTGTATTGCCTTGAGGAGAACATCGGTAACATCAAACATGACCTCACATAGGTTGACCTCAAGGTGCACTCACCTCTCTCTCTCTCTCTCTCTCTCTCTCTCTCTCTCTCTCTCTCTCCTCTCTCTCTCTCTCATACCGATTTTTTCCCCTCCGTAAAGGTATCAAATGCAATATGATTACTCGTGAGCAGCGGTTCCTATGAGCAACATTGACGTCAATAAAGGGAAATATATCATCTTTATGCTCGGGCATTTTAGAAACCTGCCATTTCTCTCTCTCTCTCTCTCTCCTCTCTCTCTCTCTCTCTCTCTCTCTCTTCTCTCTCTCTCTCTCTCTCTCTCTCTCCTCCTCTCTCTCTCTGTGTGTGTGTGTGTGTGTGTGTGTGTGTGTGTGTGTGTACTAGTAAGTTCCTCTTTTTTATTTTTCCATTCTGCCTTTTGTATTTTTTCTTTATTTGTATTTACTAATGTCCACTATTCTCTTCTTTTTTTTTAAAGATAGATTCACTTTTTTTTGCTAGAAAAGTCCTCATTTTCTTTTCTCATGTTTTATAACATCTTCCCCCCCCCCCCTCTGTGTGTGTGTGTGTGTGTGTGTGTGTGCGCTGTAATTTATAAACCAGGAGGTGAAGGTGTAAACACAGGAACGGTGCCAGTGCTCCACTCAGCAGAACTGTTTGCTTCTGTACCATTTTCATATATTTTTCGCGTTGCCTTGAGACATTTCTTTTCACGTTAAATTTCACCCATTTGTGTCACCTGCGGGAACGAATCCAGCGGAGTGGCTGGCGTCCCTAGCACGACATAGAGTGACCCGTCTCAATTAACCCTTTAATGTCGGAGTGGCTGGCGTCCCTAGCACGACATAGAGTGACCCGTCTCAATTAACCCTTTAATGTCGGAGTGGCTGGCGTCCCTAGCACGACATAGAGTGACCCGTCTCAATTAACCCTTTAATGTCGGAGTGGCTGGCGTCCCTAGCACGACATAGAGTGACCCGTCTCAATAAACCCTTTAATGTTAGTGTGGAAAGAAACCTACACAGCCAGGCACAGCCCCGGTGTACCCCAATTCAAAGGATGGCATTGCGTGCAAGATAACTAATCCTGGAAGGTGTTAAAGAAGAAAAAGAAAGTCCACGGTGGACTTCAACTACAGTCTTTGTCCTTTACTTTGCTTCAAATATGGAAAGAGTGGCGTCCGAAAGAACAAGGTCACTGGCATTGGACGACAGCTGGGCTCAAGGACACTACTGACTTGGTGTTCCTGGTGGCGAAAGGGTGAAGGGTGTCTGTCAGTCGTTTAGCAATGGGATCATTGTTTGGTGTACATTGTTTGGATACTTCTTTGTTGGTCTGCTTGCTTTCTTGACAAGAGTCCCTTCTTGAACTTTGTGGATACATGTTTGTTTGTTTGCTTCTGGACAGAACTTTCTTTTCTGACTGAATTAATTGTGTCAACCCCCAGAGGGCCCTACGCCATGAGGTATGCTACAACAACACAAGCTAACAATCTGGAGTGTTTGTTCCGTCCATTTGTCTGTCAGGGTTTACTTCCTGTCTGTTAGCCAACTTCCTGTCTGTCAGGGTTTACTTCCTGTCTGTTAGCCAACTTCCTGTCTGTCAGGGTTTACTTCCTGTCTGTTAGCCAACTTTCTGTCTGTCAGCGTTTACTTCCTGTCTGTTAGCCAACTTTCTGTCTGTCAAGGTTTACTTCCTGTCTGTTAGCCAACTTTCTGTCTGTCAGCGTTTACTTCCTGTCTGTTACACAACTTTCTGTCTGTCAGCGTTTACTTCCTGTCTGTTAGCCAACTTTCTGTCTGTCAGCGTTTACTTCCTGTCTGTTAGCCAACTTTCTGTCTGTCAGCGTTTACTTCCTGTCTGTTAGCCAACTTTCTGTCTGTCAAGGTTTACTTCCTGTCTGTTAGCCAACTTTCTGTCTGTCAGTGTTTGCTTACTGTCTGTTAGCCAACTTTCTGTCTGTCAAGGTTTACTTCCTGTCTGTTAGGCAACTTTCTGACTGTCAGTGTTTGCTTCCTGTCTGTTAGCCAACTTTCTGTCTGTCAAGGTTTACTTCCTGTCTGTTAGCCAACTTTCTGTCTGTCAAGGTTTACTTCCTGTCTGTTAGCCAACTTTCTGTCTGTCAAGGTTTACTTCCTGTCTGTTAGCCAACTTTCTGTCTGTCAGTGTTTGCTTCCTGTCTGTTAGCCAACTTTCTGTCTGTCAGGGTTTACTTCCTGTCTGTTAGCCAACTTTCTGTCTGTCAGTGTTTACTTCCTGTCTGTTAGCCAACTTTCTGTCTGTCAGGGTTTACTTCCTGTCTGTTAGCCAACTTTCTGTCTGTCAGGGTTTACTTCCTGTCTGTTACACAACTTTCTGTCTGTCAGGGTTTACTTCCTGTCTGTTAGCCAACTTTCTGTCTGTCAGGGTTTACTTCCTGTCTGTTAGCCAACTTTCTGTCTGTCATGGTTTGCTTCCTGTCTGTTAGCCAACTTCCTGTCTGTTAGCCAACTTTCTGTCTGTTAACCAACTTTCTGTCTGTCATCTTTGTGTCGTGTGGCTCGAACTATACAAGGAGAGGAGTTTGACAGGGAGAGCGGGGAGGAGGCGTGGGAGGGGGAGGGGCAAATAGTTGCGGAGGGATGGAAGGGGGAGGAGGGACAGGAGTGAGAAGAGGGGAGAAGGTAGCCGGACGATGGGGTGAGACGTCATATCTGACACGCAGGAGCTGGCGGGCTTACCGTTGTCATCTGTACGGACCTGGCACGTGCGGTGAAAGCCAATCCGTGGTACAACCCTTGACCCCTCATTAGGCGAAGAGGGTCTGGTCGATGCTCTCCTCGCCCTTCCTCCTCCTCTCCTCACCCCCTCCTTCCCTCCTCCACCTACCTCTATGTCTTGGACGCTGGTATGAATCCTTGTTCTAGCATGATTCCATGCACGGAAGGCCAGGAGCGGAAAGACTGCGAGTACAATCACAAGACTGTGAGTACAATCACCTTGTGTGATGAGGTGGACAGGGATGCACTTTTCCCCCGCTTTGTATTCCGCCCGTACTCTTTATTTCTTTGTTCTCTCTCTCTCTCTCTCTCTCTCTCTCTCTCTCTCTCTCTCTCTCTCTCTCTCTCTCTCTCTCTCTCTCTCTCTCTCTCTCCTCTCTCTCTCTTTCTCTCTCTCTCTGTATTTAATGAAGTGTTGAATTCATGAATAATGAATGGTGGTAACAGATCAGATAATTAGTACTATTAAGAATGCAAGACAGCGAAGAAACATTTAAGAAAGTTTTACGGAATAAGCCATCACACAGGAGAATCTGATGACGAAACGCTTCCTGCATTGAACCAACGAAATCTTGTAAACGCTTGAATAAAAAAAAAAGGATAATGCGTTGTTAGATAAGTTTCAACCTCAGTGAATACTCAAAAATAATGTTGGTAACATGTTGATAAATTTTCGTATAAAAGAAAGTGTATCATTAAGAATACAACTGATAATGTTTGGTTTCAAGACTTCAAAATTTTACTTGAAAAACAAATGATTGATGAAGAGGATTAAATAGTGACGGTAATTAACCGGTTATTTCAAAACACCAATTTTAAAAGAAGACGTTCGGGAAACATTTAGGATAAAAAAGGAAATGTAGAAAAGTTGCTGTCCGCATGGAATAACCGGAAAGTTGTCAAAAATACTATTCTCTTTCATGCAGGTTTCTTTGAAATCTTTTTAATAGTTTGTTATAGAAAAGAATATTCCCAGGCATTTGAGCAAAAAAGTATTGTGATTCTTCTGTATAAGAAAGGAGATGTCAACAATCTTAACAGCAATTTGGTGCAGTTGGTTATGTAATATTGATAGTAGAATTTATAGTCAGGTCATCAATCGTCTTTAAAGGAGTGAGTTAAAGAAATAACATTAGAGAGGGAACATCAAGCAGGCTTTAAAAAGAACAACTCAACTACTGATCATATGTGTATTTTGTTAGCTCTGGTGCAAAGCGCTTCTCTTTAAACAGAAAATTATAGATGGCATTCATTGATTTTTAAGAAGGCTTTTGACACTGTAAGTATGCTAATTATTCGATCAGTACCTGGCAAATGTTCTATAAAGAGTATTATCTTATTGTTTCAAAGGTATCTTTTATAGCTTTACAATTAAGATACGCTGTGTATGTAAACTGATTTCACCAGGTGCACTTGTGGTATTCAGCAAGGGGATGTGTGCAGCTCAGTGCTAGTTTTCTTTTTCTTTTTTTCCCCTTGCTAAGAAGGTTCTTTTCTTTGAAAACGAGACTTTTACAGTGCATTGAATAGAAGTCGAACCACAGTACATAATGCATTCAAACAAACGTAAATGAAAAAAAAAATTGGAACAAAAAGATGAAATATTTCTGAACTAAAGAATTTTACATCGAGACAATATTTAAGGTCTCTAAGCTACTAAGAACCATGGGTATTTTTTATAACACTCTTTTCCCTCAACACAAACACATTCGATTTACCAACATCATTATCGTCATACACTCAAGCGCACACTAATTCCCGCCCCGCCCCCTTCCCACCCCTACATACACACAGAGGCACACAATCAGCTTCTTGTAACTGTCAGTGATCTCCTGCCTTTGCAGTTGTTCCTGATAGTTAATTTGCCACTACACGTTGTGGCTGATACCTTTCATACATAGCAGACAGGAATGTGGAGTCAGGTAGCATGTTTGTTAACAGGAGTCAACATCTAGTGTAATGCAGTAACGTACAATACAATGCAGATCAACATTTTTCAGGAACATTCCGTCCTTAGTTTAAGAGTGTATTATATGCAAGCCATTTTGCATTGAATTTTTCTTGTCATATTTCTAGTAGGTGAACATATCTGTCTACATTCTTAATATATTTTAGTTGTCTGAGAAACCCAAAAACCGACGGCTTTGCTTTACCTATGCGACATCTGTACACAAAATGTTTAGCATGTAATAAAATAAAGGAAAGGCACTCATTGATCTTTGAATTTTCATCAGTGCCAAAGAGTACAAGACTAACGTTAAATGACAGTCTGTCATAATGTACACATTTGCTTTTTATATGATGTTCTAATTCACTCCAAAATGTTTGAACATGTGTACAATTCCACAAATAGTGAAACGTCAGTGCTATTTTTCTTGTTTGACAACGAACTTGCAATAGAACTCAATCAAACTGGTAAGCATGGTGTAACACTTACAATTATTATTTTGAGCTCTTTATTTTAAAACTGACGGATAAATTCGTATCAGAGATAATCATTAGTTTGCAAATGCAATAAAACAGTCTGCAACGTACAGCATTTTCCTCTTGATTTGAGAGTGAGTTTCAGCTATAGCAAAGAAGTGTGTTCAGAAAGCGTGGCTTCTTAGCAGTACGAGAACAGGGGCATATGAAAGTGGTTATGAAGCCTGTTGTGAATGTTTACCAGTACGTCGGTATAAAGCTTTCAACGGAATTCGATTTCATATTTGGGCATGCAACGTTGTGAAATTAAAGGCACGAAGCTGTTGTCTTTTACTGTCAGTAAAAAACGGACTTCGAGGAAAAAGACAACCCTGATATGGGCCCTTGTGGTTTGCTCAGCTATAAGCTACATTGAACTAAATTGTATGCATTATGGAAGAATCTATTTCAAATACAAATATAAATTCAGGTGTTCTTGATTATTTGATTCCCATGTTCACACTATCGTCCGGTATGGCGCAGAACATTAGGACTCGATGATACTTTTCGCCATTGTGAACAATTACATCTGGTCGCTCTAAGGAAGTTTTGTGTTGCGATGCAACCATCCACTGATTTAGTCTATGGGAGGAAACCAGAAAATTTTTATTTTTAATAAACTCAGTGTTATGCTGTATTTAAACCCTGGCTGAAATAAACAAAAAATGAATCATATTTATCATCGAGGAAAACCTATTATGTCATACAAGTGAAATGCAAAAGAATCTGGGTTTTCTACGTAGTTGTACATGATGTCAGTGTTATTGGGATGTAATTTGTGCATGTCTGTCTGTCTGTCTGTCTGTCTGTCTCTCTTCTCTCTCTCTCTCTCTCTCTCTCTCTCTCTCTCTCTCTCTCTCGTTTTAAACACACACAACACACCACACCACACACACACACAGAGAGAGAGAGAGGAGAGGAGAGAGAGAGAGGAGAGAGAGAGAGGAGAGAGAAAAGAGAGAGAGGAGAGAGAGAGGAGCAGGAAAATTCTTACATTCCTCACAGAGCTAGAGATGACAAGACAAGTCTTCAGCCACGGGTTGAGAAGCTTTGTGTCGAGATGAGGACCAAGATCCTCTGAATCCGAGGGATGGAAGACGAGCGCCTCTCTTGGGGGGCCCTGTCCGCACTCCACTATGGCACCTTCATCTCCAGGTAGCAGACTGGCTTCAGTTCAATCCCCTGGCAGAGCTTGACTCTTCAAACCCCGCCCTCTTTTCCCTGATGGCGTGAACTGGCACCCCTTCCCCTCCATCTCCCCTTTTTTCTCATGATGACCAAGATGACAACAACGACGACTATGATGATGATGATGATGATGATGATGATGGATGATGATGATGATGATCTGTTCTTTATTTCCTTTTTCTGTAATGGTAAAGATGACGATGATTTATGTATTGATGATGATGATGATGTGAGGAGGAGGAGGAGGAGGAGGAGGAGGAGGAGGAGGAGGAGGAAAGAGGAGGAGGAGCAGGAAGAGGAGGAGGAGGAGGAGGAGGACGACGACCGACGACGACGACGACGACGGGCGACCCAACCGGGCGACGCCGACGACGACGACGACGACGACGACGACGACGACCACGTCTGTATGCTTAGAAGTATGACGGTGACAAATAGTAGTAGTTAGTGTAGTAGTAGTAGTATTGTAGCAGTAACAGCAGAGCAGTTTGCAGTAGTTTGTAGTAGCAGCGCTGTAGTAGTAGTAGTGTAGTATTGTAGCAGTAACAGAGCAGCAGGGAGCAGCAGTAGTAGTAGTGGTAGTAGTAGTAGTAGTAGTAGTAGTAGTAGTATAGTAGCTTTTAATAGTAGTAGTAGTAGTAGTAGTAGTAGTAGTAGTAGTAGCAGTAGTAGTAGTAGTGGTAGTAGTGGTAGTAGTAGTTAGTTGTAGCTGTAATAGTAGTAGTAGTAGTAGTAGTAGGGAGTAGTAGTAGTAGTAGTGTAGCGGCAGCAGCTGTGGTAGTAGTAGTATTGTAGCAGTACAGCAGCAGCAGCAGGAGTTAAATTTAGTAGTGTAGTAGTAGTAGCAGCAGTGTAATAGTAGTAGTAGGTGGCAGCAGCAGCTGTGGTAGTAGTGTAATGTAGCAGTTTAAAAGCGCAGCAGGAGCAGCAGTTTTGTAACATTACTATGTCATTGTAGATGTTTTCTTGTCGTGAATGTAAAACCCCAATTCCTTCTGTTAGTTTAGTGCTACGTGAAACCCTTTCCCCCTCATCTCCTGCAGTTTGTTGTTGTTATAAATTATGATAGTTTAATAATAATGATTATCATCATCATTTTCATCGTCATCATTTATCATCGTCGTCTCATCGTTGTCATCGTCATAATGATATGGACAGTATAGTCTACTCGTGCTCCGCAAGGAACTTTGCCCAAGACAATGCTTTGCCCTTACTTAACCAAAAGGCAGAAACATGTTGAAAATGCCTCGCTAACAGACATACAGGGGACAGACAGGGCAGACAGGGCAGACAGATACAGAGACAGGGACAGGCAGGGCAGAGACGTGAAGTTGGATGAGGTCTTGGGCAGGCAGACAAACAGACAGCCCGAGTAGACAGACAGAGAGGGCAGACGGCAGACAGCAAAGAGAGATGCGCAGAAAAGGGGAAAAAGACGTTAAAACTGAGTTGGCTGTCACTGGAATAAACTATCTTGGACTGTCTAGTGGAGATGGGGGGGAGGAACGATGTCTAGGAGAGATGTGGGGAGATGATTGTCTAGTGGAGATGTGGGGTGAAGATTGTTAGTGGAGATGTGGGGGTGACGGTTATACTCGTATAGTGGAGATGTAGGGAGATGATTGTCTAGTGGAGATGTGGGGTGACGATTATATAGTGGAGAGTAGGGGATGATTGTTGGTGGAGATGTGGGGAGGACGATTGTCTGTGGAGATGTGGGGAGACGATTGTTAGTGGAGATGTGGGGAGACGATTGTCTAGTGGAGATTTGGGAAACCGACTGTCTAATAAAGATGTGGGGGGACGTTGTCTAATAAAGATGTGGGGAGACGACTGTCTAGTGGAGATGTGTGGAGGACGATTGCCCAATGCAGATGTGGGGGGGGGGGGCGGGGGGGGGGGGGGGGAGGACGATTCCAAAGGAAAGAGACAAGAGGGGAAAAGAAGCCAAGGCAAAAAGGGAAAGTAGCAAGGGAAAAGGGAAACGAGCAAAACGTATTCTCTCTCTCTCTCTCTCTCTCTCTCTCTCTCTCTCTCTCTCTCTCTCTCTCTCTCTCTCTCTCTCCCCTTCTCCCCTCTTCTCTTCTCTCTTCTCTCCCCCCTCCCTCTCCTCTCTCCCCTCTCTCTCTCTCTCTCCTCTCTCTCTCTCTCTCTCCTCTCCTCTCTCCTTGGGCATTTCTTGCGACTGTATACTGGCCAATCTGTTTTAGGGGTGGGGGCAGTCCCACTAGGGGGTGACCCCGTGTTGGTGGGGTCAGAGGGAGGGAAAGTCCACCAGGGGTGTGAGCCCATTTTTGGGGGGCCATTAGACGTCCCCCCAGGGGTGTGACCCTATGTTGCGTGGGGCCAAGTGTGGGCGTCCCAAGGGGGGGTGGAGCCCAGTTTGCTTGGGGGCCGTAGTGGGGCGTGCCACCAGGGGTGTGAGCCCTATTTTTTGGGGGGGGGGGGGCAGAAGTAGGGCAGGGCAGTGCCACCAGGGGTGTGAGCCCTAGTGGTGGGGCCAGTATTTGGGGGCAGTCCCACCGGGGGTGTGGCCTATATTGCATGGGGGGGGGGCAGAAAAGGGCAGGGCAGTCCACCGGGGGTGGCCCGTTTGCTGTGGGGCCAGGTCACTTCAGCGTCAAACCGCGATGCTAAACGAATTAACCGTTTCCCCCCTGCTTGGGCATGAGCCCTGATAATGGGCTCAAATGGCTTTGGCTCCCACTGCTTTTTTATTCTTCTCCTTCTCCTCCTCCTCCCAATTCTTCTTTTTTCTTCTTCTTCTTCTTCTTTTCTTTTCTTCTTCTTCTTCTTCTTTTTCTTTTCTCCTCCCCTCCCCTTTCTTCTTCTTCTTCTTCTTCTTCTTCTTTTTTCTTCCTTTTCCTTTTTTTCTTCTTCTTTTTCCGCTTTTTTCTTCATATTTTTTTTGTTTTTTTTTTTTTTCGTGTTTATTTCTTTTTCTCGTGCCTTTTCTATATCATTTTTTTTTTTTTCTTTTTTTTCTTTTTTGTTTTTTTTTATTTGTTATCCTTCCTCGTCTTCTTCACCCCTTCTCCCTCATCATCTTCTGTTTGCTCTTTGGATTCTCTCTTGAGGGCACATAAGACCGTATGGCGAAAGCTTGGCTGTGTCTGGAGTGGCACTGTCTTCATCTGTCTGTGGGCATGGGTGGTTGGGTCTGTGGGTGTGCTCGGCAGCTGGAGGGTGGTGTTTCTCGCCGGTGGGCTCTGCAGTCATGAAATATGGGCTGGTACACCCATGGGGGATTAAGGCTGTTATGAGTTGCATCCTGCAGTCTGATTTACCTCTGTTCAGGAGCAGTTATGTCCCTTGATATCTTAATGGAGTGTACCTGCGCGTGCCTGTACCCATCGTCAACACAGCGCAGGCCTCCAAGGGTGGTACAGGACTGCTCTAAAGGCAGGTGAAGACAGTGCTTCTCTGGGTCCTCCCAGCACCTTCGGTGTGTTTCTTTTTCTTCTTTGCTTAACTAGGCTGACCCTGGAGAAAGGTCCAGTGACGGTGAGGAAAGACCCACTGACCACAGGGAAAGTCCTGTTGACAGTGGGAAAGACTACAACTTTGGATTCTCTCTTGAGGGCACTAAGACCGTATGGCGAAAGCTTGGCTGTGTCTGGAGTGGCACTGTCTTCATCTGTCTGTGGGCATGGGTGGTTGGGTCTGTGGGTGTGCTCGGCAGCTGGAGGGTGGTGTTTCTCGCCGGTGGGCTCTGCAGTCATGAAATATGGGCTTTGGGACACCCATGGGGGATTAAGGCTGTTATGAGTTGCATCCTGCAGTCTGATTTACCTCTGTTCAGGAGCAGTTATGTCCCTTGATATCTTAATGGAGTGGGGCCCCGCGCGTGCCTGTTACCCATCGTCAACACAGCGCAGGCCTCCAAAGGGTGGTACAGGACTGCTCTAAAGGAGGTGAAGACAGTGCTTTCTGGGTCCTCCCCCGCACCTTCGGGTTTTTTCTTTTTCTTCTTTGCCTTAAAATAGGCTGACCCTGGAGAAAGGTCCAGTGACGGTGAGGAAAGACCCACTGACCACAGGAAAGTCCTGTTGACAGTGGGAAAACTTAACTTTGGATTCTCTCTTGGGCACATAAGAGTATGCGAAAGCTTGGCTGTGTCTGGAGTGGCCTGTCTTCATCGCTGTGGGCTGGTGGTTGGTCTGTGGGTTGCTCGGCAGCTGGAGGTGGGTTTTTCTCGCCGGTGGGCTCTGCAGTCCCTGAATATGGCTGGTTTCACCCATGGGGGGTTAAGGCTGTTATGAGTTGCATCCTGGGAGTCTGATTTACCTCTTTCAGGAAGCAGTTATGTCCCTTGATATCTTAAAGGGTTTCCTGCGCGGCCTGTACCCTCGCAACACAGCGGGAGGCCTCCAAGGTGGTACAGGACTGCTCTAAGGCAGGTGAGACAGTGCTCTCTGGGTCCCCCCCAGCACCTTCGGTTTTCTTTTTCTTCTTGCCTTTAAATAGGCTGACCCTGGAAAAGGTCCAGTGACGGTGAGGAAAGACCACTGACCACAGGGAAAGTCCTGTTGACAGTGGGAAAGACCAACTTGGTTCTCTCTTGAGGGACATAAACCGTATGGGCGAAAGCTTGTGGGGCTGGAGGCACTGTCTTCATCTGTCTGGGGCATGGGTGTTGGGTCTGTGGGGTGTGCTCGGGAGGGTGAGGTGGTGGTTCTCCGCCGGTGGGCTCTGCAGTCATGAAAATTGGCTGGTACACCCCCATGGGGGGTTAGCGTTATGGTTGCATCCTGCTCTGATTTTACCTCGTTAGGGGTTTTGTCCTTGATATCTTAATGGGGGGTCCTGCGCGTGCGTACCCATCGTCAACACAGCGCAGGCCTCAAGGGTGGTTTCAGGGGCTGCTCTAAAGGCAGTGAAGACAGTGCTTCTTGGGTCCTCCCCCACCTTCGGGTGTTCTTTTTTCTTGCTTAACTAGGCTGGGCCCTGGAGAAAGGGCCAGGACCGGTGAGGAAGACCCCACTGACCACGGGGAAAATCCTGTTGACAGTGGGAAAGACTACACTTTTGGGTTCTCTCTGAGGGCACATAAGACCGTATGGCGAAAGCTTGGCTGGTCTGGAGTGGCCCCGTCTTCACTGTCTGTGGGCGGTGGTTGGGTCTGTGGGGTGTGCTCGGCACTTTGGGGGTGGGGTTCTCGCCGGTGGGCTTGCAGGTCAGAATAGGGTGGTACACCCATGGGAAAGGCTGTTATGAGTTGCATCCAGCAGTCGATTTACCTCTGTTCAGGGGCAGTTATGTCCCCTTTATATCTTAATGGATTTTCCCGCGCGTGCCTGTACCCTCGTCAACACAGCGCAGGCCCCAAGGGTGGTCAGGACTGCCTAAGGCAGGTGAGACAGTGCTTCTCTGGGTCTCCCCAGCACCTGGTGTTTCTTTTTCTTTTGCCTTTAAATAGGGTGACCCTGGAGAAAAGGTCCAGTGACGGTTGAGGAAAGACCCACCCGACCACAGGGAAAGTCTGTGACAGTGGGAAAGACTACACTTTGATTCTCTTTGAGGCACAAAGACCGAGGCGAAAGCTTGCTGTGCTGGAGTGGAACGTCTTCATCTGTCTGTGGCATGGGTGGTTGGGTCTGTGGGGTGTGCTCGGCAGTGGAGGGTGGTGTTTCTTCGCCGTTGGCTTTTGCAGTCATGAATATGGCTGTACACCCTTTGGGGATTAAGCTGTTATGAGTTGCATCCTGCAGTCTGATTTACCTCTGTTTTTTAAGCAGTTATGTTTCCCTTGATATCTTAATGAGTGTCCTGCGCGTGCCTG
>CM031602.1:90616819-90624319 GCA_018398815.1 Conus ventricosus | reverse complement strand
AGCAGTGGATCTACAGGAAGGGAGGTAAGCAGATATCTTACAGTACTTCAATAGTGGATCTATGGGAAGGGAGGTAAGCAGACATGTGGCAGTACTTCAGCAGTGGATCTATAGGAAGAGAGGTAAGCAGACATCTTACAGTACTTCAATAGTGAATCTATGGGAAGGGAGGTAAGCAGACATGTGACAGTACTTCAGCAGTGGATCTATAGGAAGGGAGGTAAGCAGACATCTTACAGTACTTCAATAGTGGATCTATGGGAAGGGAGGTAAGCAGACATCTTACACTACTTCAGCAGTGGATCTATAGGAAGGGAGGTAAGCAGACATCTTACAGTACTTCAGCAGTGGATCGATAGAAAGGGAGGTAAGCAGACATCTTACAGTACTTCAGCAGGGGATCTATAGGAAGGGAGGTAAGCAGACATCTTACAGTACTTCAGCAGTGGATCTACAGGAAGGGAGGTAAGCAGACATCTTACAGTACTTCAGCAGTAGGACTATAGGAAGGGAAGTAAGCAGACATGTGACAGTACTTCAGCAGTAGATCTATAGGAAGGGAGGTAAGCAGACATGTGCATTCACCATCCCTGTTCAAAGGTTGTGCTCAGTCTACAACATATCCTTTACAACCTGTGGTCAGATGGGGCGTTAATCTCACCATCTACTGATATGTCACCACTCTCACATTAACGTATTACAATATACGTATATGGGAAAACAGTGATTGGGGGAGGGGGAGGGATGGGAAATGGGATAGAGGATCGCGAAAGCGAGCACGTCCCACACGCGTGCGCGCTCACGCTCACAGACACACACTCACACACACATACACATGCGCGCGCACCGCACGCGCGCGCACACACACACACACACACACACACACACACACGCACACGCACACGCACACACACACAAACACACACACACACACACATTACATTTCCTCGAATTTAACGCTTGAACAGACTTTAATCCCCTCCAATATTTTCGAATAAGCTATTATCCAGAGTTCCCCTGTGTGGATGCATCCATGAATAAACTAACGAGGAAACAAAAGCCACACGTTAAATCCCTTTCCATCCTTTGGAGAAGAGAATGGCAACATGTGCCTGTGCCATAGAGGACGCAAAGAGAGAATGGCAACATGTACCTGTGCCATAGAGGACAACAAAGAAGAGAATGGCAACATGTGCCTGTGCCATAGGGGACACAAAGAAGAAGAGAAAGGCAACATGTACCTGTGCCATAGAGGACAACAAAGAAGAGAATGGCAACATGTGCCTGTGCCATAGGGGACACAAAGAAGAGAATGGCAACATGTGCCTGTGCCATAGAGGACAACAAAGAAGAAGAGAATGGACACATGTGCCTGTGCCATAGAGGACACAAAGAAGAAGAGAATGGACACATGTGCCTGTGCCATAGAGGACACAAAGAAGAAGAGAATGGCAACATGTGCCTGTGCCACAGAGGACAACAAAGAAGAAGAGAATGGCAACATGTGCCTGTGCCATAGAGGACACAAAGAAGAAGAGAATGGCAACATATGCCTGTGCCATAGAGGACAACAAAGAAGAAGAGAATGGCAACATGTGCCTGTGCCATAGAGGACACAACGAAGAGAATGGCAACATGTGCCTGTGCCATAGAGGACAACAAAGAAGAGAATGGCACCATGTGCCTGTGCCATAGAGGACAACAAAGAAGAGAATGGCAACATGTGCCTGTGCCATAGAGGACACAAACAAGAGAATGGCAACATGTGCCTGTGCCATAGAGGACACAAAGAAGAAGAGAATGGCAACATGTGCCTGTGCCATAGAGACACAAAGAAGAAAATGGCAACATGTGCCTGTGCCATAGAGGACACAAAGAAGAGAATGGCAACATGTGCCTGTGCCATAGAGGACAACAAAGAAGAGAATGGCAACATGTGCCTGTGCCATAGAGGACAACAAAGAAGAGAATGGCAACATGTCCCTGTGTCATAGAGGACACAAAGAAGAGAATGGCAACATGTGCCTGTGCCATAGAGGACACAAAGAAGAGAATGACAACATGTGCCTGTGCCATAGAGGACACATAGAAGAAGAGAATGGCAACATGTGCCTGTGCCATAGAGGACACAAAGAAGAGAAATGGCAGCATGTGCCTGTGCCATAGAGGACAACAAAGAAGAGAATGGCAACATGTGCCTGTGCCATAGAGGACAACAAAGAAGAGAAAGGCAACATGTGCCTGTGCCATAGAGGACAACAAAGAAGAAAAGAATGGCAACATGTGCCTGTGCCATAGAGGACACAAAGAAGAAGAGAATGGCAACATGTGCCTGTGCCATAGAGGACAAAGAAGAAGAGAATGGCAACATGTGCCTGTGCCACAGAGGACAACAAAGAAGAAGAGAATGACAACATGTGCCTGTGCCATAGAGGACACAAAGAAGAAGAGAATGGCACCATGTGCCTGTGCCATAGAGGAAGCACAGAAGAGAATGGCAACATGTGCCTGTGCCATAGAGGACACAAAGAAGAAGAAGAGAATGGCAACATGTGTCTGTGCCATAGAGAACAACAAAGAAGAGAATGGCAACATGTGCCTGTGCCATAGAGGACACAAGGAAGATAATGGCAACATGTGCCTGTGCCATAGAGGACAACAAAGAAGAGAATGGCAACATGTGCCTGTGCCACAGAGGACAACAAAGAAGAAGAGAATGGCAGCATGTGCCTGTGCCATAGAGGACACAAAGAAGAGAATGGCAACATGTGCCTGTGCCATAGAGGACACAAAGAAGAGAATGGCAACATGTGCCTGTGCCACAGAGGACAACAAAAGAAGAAGAGAATGGCAACATGTGCCTGTGCCATAGAGGACACAAAGAAGAGAATGGCAACATGTGCCTGTGCCATAGAGGACACAAAGAAGAAGAGAATGGCAACATGTGCCTGTGCCATAGAGGACAACAAAGAAGAGAATGGCAACATGTGCCTGTGCCATAGAGGACAACAAAGAAGAGAATGGCAACATGTGCCTGTTTCATAGAGGACACAAAGAAGAAGAGAATGGCAACATGTGCCTGTGCCATAGAGGACACAAAGAAGAAGAGAATGGCAACATGTGCCTGTGCCATAGAGGACACAAAGAAGAAGAGAATGGCAACATGTGCCTGTGCCATGGAAGACACAAAGAATACAATGCTGGTAGCTGTCGTGTTCAGATTATCCTTGAGGACGGAGTGTGGCTGCCATCATGGATACAGGACATGGAAAAGCGATCACAAGTGCAAACATCTGACCAATGGTCTTCTTCCAAGTTCTTCCGTGAAACGAAGAACAATGTTACTGCACAAACAATCAAAGTAACAATGCTTCGCAATTTACTTCTCTGTCTGTCTGTCTGTCTGTCTGTCTCTCTCTCTCTCTCTCTCTCTCTCTCTCTCTCTCTCTCTCTCTCTCTCTCTCTCTCTCTCTCTCTCTCTCTCAAAATTCAATACGGAAAAGGGAAAGAAATAAGTAAAAATCCACAAAGATAAATATCTAAGTCTACGAGAAAGGCAGTTGTATTACGATGTTCTTCTGCTATTGTCAATTCTTTTAGGTATTTGAGTACTTACTTCTCAACACGCCTTGAGTTTTGTTGAGTGATGGTTGAAAACCGGTCAAGTAAGGCTGAAAACAGTTTGGTTTGTATCATGAAAAGATGACTTACTGTGGAAACTTCTCCATTTACGTTATTCCTAGAACTTGGTTTACACTCAGGTAGCGCCGGTTGCGCAGTACAACTCTGAATGATGGGGTCAGGAAAAAGCGGCAATCTATTATGTGTCGGTTGATGGTTTGACTTTAAAGAAGTTGCTACTATGGATGGGCGCACTCCGAATAGTCTCGTTTACTGCGAAACTGATCGATTTCCCATGTATATCATTCCTGCTCTGAAATGTGTCCGGTACTGGATGTCAATTTCTACACACAGAAAATGACAGAATACCTCTTCAAACGTGTCATACGTTGTAAGATTTAGATGCTAAAGGCATCAATGGCCGGGTAACCAAACTGTGCCTATTGTCTATTTATTCTGGATTAGGGTTTGTCTGATTGACTCTGCTGCTGGAAATAGCTAAGAGTTTGTTTGTTTGTAGATTGGAGACAGCAGGAAATTCCTCATCGTGTTCACGAGTGACAGGTTGGATTGTTACGGCACTTTTTTTTATGACGTTTATGACTTGAAAACGTATTTAATCTGAGATATAGATAGGAACCTGAAACGTGTACCAACCAAATTCAGATCAGGGAGATCTTAAATAGCTAAGCCATTATTTGAAAGTGTAAGAACAAAATTGAGATAAGAAATATCGTAATTAGCCAAGTCATTATTTCAGGTATCGAACATGTCATCACTTTGATTTGTGGTGACCGAAACGGAAACACATTTTGTTCTTTGTTGTCCAGCTCTCAGGTGCACTAAGGAAAAGGCTTTATTAAACCCAACTATAATAGTTAACCAGAGTTCTTTAGATATAGCTCTCAGGTGCACGAGAGAAAAGGCTTTATTAAACCCAACTATAATAGTTAACCAGAGTTCTTTAGATATAGCTCTCAGGCGCACGAGAGAAAAGGCTTTATTAAACCCAAATATAATAGTTAACCAGAGTTCTTTAGATATAGCTCTCAGGTGCACGAGAGAAAAGGCTTTATTAAACCCAACTATAATAAATCTTAAATAAATGTTAGCGAACCGCCCAGAGAACGTGGACAAACGAGTCACAAGACAAAACACAACGCGTTTCAACCTCTTAGGTCTTCGTCAGGTGATATATAAACGAATAAAACAACGAAAATTCACTTAGCTTGATCGCTTCAGATCGCTTAGGGTTCAGCGCAAGGAAGAAGGCGTTATAAATCACCTGACGAAGACCTAAGAGGTTGAAACGCGTTGTGTTTTGTCTTGTGACTCGTTTGTCCACGTTCTCTGGGCGGTTCGCTAACATTTATTTAAGATTTGTTTAGATTTCCGCCTGCAGTCGTCTCGCTTTGCAACTACTCCAACTATAATAGTTAACCAGAGTTCTTTAGATATAGCTCTCAGGCGCACGAGAGAAAAGGCTTTATTAAACCCAACTATAATAGTTAAACAGAGTTCTTTAGATATAGCTCTCAGGTGCACGAGAGAAAAGGCTTTATTAAACCCAACTATAATAGTTAACCAGAGTTCTTTAGATATAGCTCTCAGGTGCACGAGAGAAAAGGCTTTATTAAACCCAACTATAATAGTTAAACAGAGTTCTTTAGATATAGCTCCCAGGTGCACTAAGGAAAAGGCTTTATCAAACCCAGATATAACAGTTAACCAGAGTTGTTTAGATATATACCTACTTTTATCATCCGCTTTTCCTGAGGTTGTCAAAAAATTGTCTTTCATGGTTGTTGTGAAACGTTTTAAAGTATTGAGAAATTGAGCGTATGACGACGGTTCTCATTTTGTTACATTATATAATCTAGCTGCGTATACTTATCGTGCTCTACATGGTTACATAATGGTTCCAGAGAGGCCCGGCCCGTAACGTGAAAATATGATCTCAAACTGAATCCGGATTCTTCTCTCTCTCTCTCTCTCTCTCTCTCTCTCTCTCTCTCGCTCTCTCTCTCTCTCTCTCTCTCTCCTCTCTCTCTCTCTCTCTCTCTCTCTCTCTCTAACCCCTATTACTTTCATTCCACGAGCAAATCATTGCATCTCAATAACAAAACTATCAGCATTTTTGTACGATCAAGCGCTCCTTATGTACAGTTATACACATTAGACTCTTTTTTTACACCCATGGCCACGCATAGAATATCCCGATCCCCTCCCACTCCCACACGCTGAAACACACCATCACTTTCCCACACAAACAATTAAACTGCAGCTGTAGTCACAAAATGTATGGTACCAGATTGTGGGACAAATCGATAACATCACCAACTCCAACTTTGCTGTCAGTCTGATCGTTAACTCTCAGTTGCCATTGCTGAAACCTTTCTACAGGTCAGTTCAATATCAGTCTTGGTTGAGTATTTGCTTACGCTGCTGAATAACATTCTTGAAAAACTAAGCTCAGTACATTTGGACATAGAAACACACGCACAGACGCACGCACGCGCGGACACACACGCGCACCCGAGCACACACACAGGCACGCACGCACACGCTCTCATTCGCACACACACACACACACACACACACACACACACACACGCACGCGCGCGCGCGCACACACAGCACACACACGCACGCGCGCGCGCGCGCGCACACATAACACACACACACACACACAAAGGCACGAACGCACGCATCCTCTCCCACCCACCCCCACCCCCCTCCGCACACACACACACACACCGAGAAGACATGCATAATGCATAAATATCACCGGGAATAGAAGTGTCTGCATATCTGTCTGTATAATTCAAGATAATGTATTGTAATAAACACAAGCACAAGCACGCACGGCAAATCGTATCATGAAAAATATATCCATATTCATATAGAACAGAATAGAATAGCATTTATTACAACAACAAAATAAGAAAAGAAACACAAAAAAAACCTTGTGTGTTCATACGAAACATTTTTCGGATTTACTCAAGCGTCCTTCGTATCTATCGACGATGATAACTTTTTTCTTATTTCAAATGACGTGATCCATTTTAGACCATGCTTTACGTGCTATTTTTTTTTTTCTTTCTTTTTTTTTTGTCTACGAAATGACATCATATTATATTACCTCATATCATCGAAGAACAAAAGAAAGAAAAAACGCCAAACTTCTGAAATAAAAATCGATGCAAGACGGCTTTTGTGCGTGCCAGAGTGTTTTAGCTGCCGCCGACGCAGGAGACTGCAAGGGGGCAATACCGGGGCCATTCCGACCCATCCCCAGACTTCAAGAGCCAGAGTTACCGGCCCTGGAACTGCCTCACTAGCAGTCAGACAGCTGCTGCCGCCTCTCCCTCCCTCTGCTCATCAAAACCATCCTCATCAGGACGCGGTGTCACTGCTTGCTGCATTCCCTACCCCTGGTCTAATATTCGCCCCCCCCCCCCCCCCAACCAATCTCTGCTATTGTGTATTCAATGTGTATTGCGAAATGGAATCTTTTCCCCTCCTGTATGTATTTAGTTCGCGTTTATTTGTGTGTGTGTGTGTGTGTGTGTGTGTGTGTGTGTGTGTGTGTGTGTGTGTGTTTAGCTTACGTGGGTCCGTTACTTTCGTTTTCTATGTTTTCTTCTTGTTGTTTTGGGGGGTGGGATTTTTTTTTTTCTGTTTTGATTCTTCCTTTTGGTCTTTTGTTATGGAGATTTTCATTCCTTTCCTTCTTTGATTTCCTCATTCCCACTTTTTTTTTTTTTTCCTTTTTTTTTCTTTTTTTTTTTTTTGCAGACGTCATCATTGCCATAATTCAGTTAGCCATTATGAAACCTGTTTCTTTTAAATTCATTCTTCCTTTTCTTCCTTTTTTAA
>CM031602.1:90606819-90609319 GCA_018398815.1 Conus ventricosus | reverse complement strand
ATACAATTACATCTTCATTTCTCTGTCACCATAGCCAAGTCCCACCGCCCTCATGATGACATCATAGCCCCAGTGACATCATCATCACCAACAGCTGACGGCCCAGCCGTTCCGACGCTGCCCAAGCCAAACCAGCCCCCAACAGCCTCAAAACAGGCCTCAGCTCAGTAGCTAACACTTCCCTCCACAAAGGAAATCAAAGCTTCCTCTCCACTCCAACCCAGCCAGTACCTCGCGCCGCCACCGGAACTCTGAGCCTTGCTGATAACGGCGCATGCCCAGAATAACCGTCCGACATCCGGCAGTTGTGACGGTGGCCAACAGGAAGTGGAATGGACCGCGAGATGGCACTGTTTACACCGTGCTCTGCCGTGAAGCTCACCATAGACATTGCTGCGACTAGCACGGCTAGGATTCGCTGGGTGAGATAAGTTTCGGGTTAACCTCTTCAAATTACGTTGTTGTCTGGAGAACTCAGAGAAAGTGCGGGATGTTTGTTGTTAAAACACTTCACGCACCGATAGCTTCGGTAACGGGATCTTGATGATCGCTGGCCAATCAGGAGGATTCCCGGACCTATGCGGACTAGCATGCTCTTGTTGGTTGGCTCGGACCGGTCACTGAGTGGAGAACACCACTGTAGCTTGAGTTTTGCGTTTTAAACCTGTCACTAGATTATCGTGGATTTTCTGTCCTGATGGCAAGTTTCTGTGCTGGACTGTCTTTCCTTCGTGTGTGTGTGTGTGTGTGTGTGTGTGTGTGTGTGTGTGTGTGCGTGCGTGTGTGTGTGTGTGTGTGTGTGTGTGTGTGTGTGTGCGTGCGTGCGTGTGTGTGTGTGTGTGTGTGTGTGTGTGTGTGTGTGTGTGTGGTGTGTGTGTGCGTGTGTGTGTGTGTGTGTGTGTGTGTGTGTGTGTGTGTGTGTGTGTGCGTGTGTGGAGGTCGGGAGGTGGGGGAGAGGGTGGGCGTGCGGGTGGACTGAATTTTGCCGAGCGACAGAAGTTAAGCTTTGATTGATCGCACTCACAGGACCCCCCCCCCCCCCCCCCCACCCCGCGCGGTAGGATTAATAATACATCATGATAATACATCGATGTCTGGACTCCCTTAATTGACCAGATGACTACACGCAAACTCTCTCTCTCTCTCTCTCTCTCTCTCTCTCTCTCTCTCTCTCTCTCTCTCTCTCTCTCTACGGGTTCGTCGGTGGGCTGACACGCCGTCTGTCAAACAGAAGCACGAGGTCACCCAGTCCGCTGGCCCTCAAGTCCAATCTTGACCAAACGCTCATGTGAAATATAAGGGGGGGGGGGGAGGGGTAAGAGGGGGAGAGAGGGAGGGGAAGGGGAGGGCAGGCTGGGAGATAGCGCGGGTACTCCATCATCTTTCTGCTGAGCCGACTGACGGCGGAGATTACCGATTGTGTAATGATTCGCCGGGAAAGGCCGAACTTGAGGGGCGTGACATATTCTCAATCAGGTCACAGAGATAGAGAGGACATTTGAAGAGAGATAATCACAAAAATATTTCTGTTAAAATCATTTTTAATGAAAACGATATGTTCGCGAGTGTTTGGAGACAGATCTAATACTGTCTGGGAATGGGGGAGGGAGAGGGGGAGGGGGGGCAGGAGATGCTTGAGCGGGACGGAGGAGGGGGCAGGGGAGGGAGACAGGCTGGGTGGGGGAGGGAACAGGGGAGAGGCAATGTGACCAACAAAGGGATTTGTAATGCACGTTTTGATAGTAATGGCAGACTGCTCGTTCACTCAACCAAGCCGCTCATCCACCTGTCTATTCTACATGTTCCAGCATATCATCAATATGATGAGAGGCAACATGCACACCGGCGGTGTGTGTGTGGTGTGTGTGTGTGTGTGTTGTGTGTGTGTGTGTGTGTGTGTGTGTGTGTGTGTGTGCGCGCGTGTGCGCGCGCGCGCTCGCAGGCGCGAACGTGCCAGCGCGTGCGTGTGTGTGTTAACACGAGGAATGATGAAAAAGCATCACATGAAGAATGACATGAGAACGTCAAATATTAATTCACTGGTTTCTCAATACAAAACGGCGTACCGGATATTCGTCATTTTTAAAAAAAATCGTGTACAAAGTAACTGTACAGATCAACTGTTAACACATCAACATAACATCATGATTATTTTCCATCGATGGCAAGAAACAGCATTATGCTCACAAATAACTTTCATCAATGTATACCGATATCACATCATCAAAACAGTCATCATCATGTCAACATACCACCACAGACAAACTAACAACACAAGAACGGACGTGACAATGTACAAAGGAATCGTTCTCATAGCATTTCTTTTGGCAGCATGACTAGAAGCAGCTTAACACTCAGTTTTGTCCAGAACTGCTTTTGGCCCTGGGGGTCTGACCAGCTAAGGTCTGCACCAGTTTGGACTGGGCACCACACGCAGCGTCAAGGTGAACACTGGGCACTGTCTGGGGCTCGTCAGAACATCAGTCAGGTGGGTCAGAAA
>CM031602.1:90596819-90601819 GCA_018398815.1 Conus ventricosus | reverse complement strand
ATGTGGTACACCTATTAATTGCCACACAACTGATGCACAGTATGTGGTACGCCTATTAATTGCCACACAAATTATGTACAGTATGTGGTACACCTATTAATTGTCACACAACTGATGCACAGTATGTGGTACACCTATTAATTGCCCACAACTGATGCACAGTATGTGGTACGCCTATTAATTGCCACACAAATTATGTACAGTATGTGGTACACCTATTAATTGTCACACAACTGATGCACAGTATGTGGTACACCTATTAATTGTCACACAACTGATGCACAGTATGTGGTACACCTATTAATTGCCACACAAATTATGCACAGTATGTGTTGCACCTATTAATTGCCACACAAATTATGTACAGTATGTGGTACACCTATTAATTGCCACACAAATTATGTACAGTATGTGGTACACCTATTAATTGTCACACAACTGATGCACAGTATGTGGTACACCTATTAATTGTCACACAACTGATGCACAGTATGTGGTACACCTATTAATTGTCACACAACTGATATACAGTATGTGGTACACCTATTAATTGTCACACAACTGATATACAGTATGTGGTACACCTATTAATTGCCACACAAATTATGTGCAATATGTGGTATACCTATGTCTTCCTATATATGTTAGCTATGTGAGATACATGGCACACGATGTACTCGCTATACTGTGTTAGCTATGTGAGATACATGGCACACGATGTACTCGCTATACTGTGTTAGCTATGTGAGATATATGGCACATGTTTTACTCGCTATACTGTGTTAGTTATGTGAGATACGTGGCACACGATGTACTCGCTATACTGTGTTAGCTATGTGAGATACGTGGCACACGATGTACTCGCTATACTGTGTTAGCTATGTGAGATACGTGGGACACGATGTACTCGCTATACTGTTAGCTATGTGAGATACGTGGCATACGATGTACTCGGTATATTGTGTTAGCTATGTGAGATATGTGGCACACGATGTACTCGCTATACTGTGTTTGTTATGTGAGATATATGGCACATGTTTTACTCGCTATACTGTGTTTGCTATGTGAAATATTTGGCACACGATGTACTCGCTATACTGTGTTAGCAATGTGAGATATGTGGCACACGATGCACTCGCTATACTGTGTTAGCAATGTGAGATATGTGGCACACGATGCACTCGCTATACTGTGTTTGCGATGCGAGGAATGTCGCACACCTGTGAGCTAGAACCCAAGTGACATCCCCAATCCTGTTTTCTGTTTCCACTGACTCGCAGACTGTTTGTGATTCACCTTGTACTCGCTTGTTAGGGGAGCGTTGGGTTTGTTTTTTGTTTTCCCGTTCATCTCTTCTTCTCTCCCTCTCTCTCTTCACTCTCTCTCCTTTACTCTCTCTCTCCCCTCCTCTCGTGTGTGTGTGTTTGGGGTGTGGTGTTGGGGTTTGTGTGTGTGTGTTGTGTGTGTGTGTGTGTGGTGGTGTTGTGGTGTGAGGTGAGTGGTCGCTGTGTGTGCCCCCTATGTTGCCTCCTTCTCTACTACACTCGCCATCGTCCCCCGCCCCCCCCCCCCCCTCCTTGTATTCTACTCCACACCGCCCCCCCTCCCTCTCCATCTACCTCCACACTCCCCACCTCCCCTCTCCACTCTCCGTCTCACTCCCAAACTCCCCACCATCGCCCCTCCCATTCTACCTCACAACTCCCACCCCTCTCCACTTCCATTCGTACCTCCACTCCCCACCCCTCTCCCTCTCACTCTCCATCGCCTCCACACCTCCCACCCTCTCCCTCTCCATTCACCTCCACCAGCCCCCACCCCGCTCCACTCCCATTCTACCTCCACACCTCCCCACCCCTCCCCTGTCGCCTCTCCATGTCTACCGCCACACCTCCCCCCCCTCTCCCCTCCACTCTCCATTCTACCTCCAAATAACTCCCCACCGCTCTCCACTCTCCATTCCGCGACACCTCCCAACCCTCTCCCCTCTCCATTCTACCTCACACCGCCCCACCCCTCCCATCTCCATTTACCTCACACCTCCCCCACCACTCTCCCTCGCCACTCTCCATTCACCTCCACACCTCCCCACCCTCTCCCCCTCCATTCTACCTCCACACCGCCCCACCCCGCTCCCCTCTCCATTCTACCTCCACACCTCCCCACCCCCTCCCTCTCCAATCTACCTCCACAACTCCCCACCCCTCCACTCTCCATTCTACCTCACACCGCCCCACCCCTCTCCCCCTCCACTCTCCATTCCCCCCACACCGCACCCGCCCCCACACCCCCACTCCCCTCTCCATTCTACCTCCACACCTCCCCACCCCTCTCCCCTCCCATTCTACCCCACACCTCCCCACCCCCCTCCCCTCTCCATTACCGTCCACACCTCCCCACCCCTCTCACCCCCCCTCCCCCTCTCCATTTCTACCTCCACACCTCCCCACCCCTCTCCACTCTCAATTCTACCTCCACACCTCCCCACCCCTCTCCACTCTCCATTCTACCTCCACACCTGCCCCACCCCTCTCCACTCTCCATTCTACCTCCACACCCCCCACCCCCCCTCCCCTCCCATTCTAACCTCCACACCGCCCCACCCCACCCACTCTCCACTCTCCATTCTACCTCCACACCTTCCCACCCCTCTCCCCTCTCCCCTCTCCATTTTACTTCCACACCTCCCCACCCCTCTCCCTCTCCATTCTACCTCCACACCGCCCCACCCCTCTCCCCTCTCCACTCTCCATTCTACCTCCACACCTTCCACCACCCCTCTCCCCTCTCCCCTCTCCATTTTACTCCACACCTCCCACCCCTCTCCACTCTCCATTCTACCTCCACACCTCCCCACCCCTCTCCCCTCTCCCCTCTCCATTTTACTTCCACACCTCCCCACCCCTCTCCCCTCTCCATTTTCACTCCACTCCGCTCCACCCCTCGCCCTCCCACTCTCCATTCTACCTCCACACATCCCACCCCTCCCCTCTCCCCTCTCCATTTTACTTCCACACATCCCCACCCTCTCCCCTCTCCATTTTACTCCACACCTCCCCACCCCTCTCCCCTCTCCATCTACCTCCACAAATCCCCACCCTCTCCCTTTCCACTCTCCATTCTACCTCCACACAACCCACCCCTCTCCCTCTCCATTCTACCTCCACCCTCCCACCCCTCTCCCACTCTCATTCTACCTCCACACCTCCCCACCCCTCTCCACTCTCTTCTACCTCCACAAAACTCCCACCCCTCTCCCTCTCTCCACTCTCCATTCTACCTCCACACCGCCCCACCCCCTCTCCCTCTCCATTCTACCTCCACCCCCCCACCCTCCACCCCTCCCCTCTCCTCTCTCTCATCTCTCTCTCCTCTCTCTCTTGCCCCCTCTCTCTTCGCTCTCTCTCTTGCCTCACAACTCTCTCTCTCTTCCCTCCCCCTTTCCCTCTCATCATTATCTCTCTTTCGCGAGCTCTTTTCTTGGGTTGTCTAAAAAAATCTTTGGTCTGAGAAATTTTTGGCGTAAATTTAAACACCAAGACTTGTTTGGGGGGGGGGGGGGGTAAGGGAGGGGAGGGGGGATGCGGATCGATCTCCTATTTATATCACTGATCTCTGGATTTAGTTGCCTCTGGTCCAAATTCAGCGCATGAGTGAATGAAAAGAGACAGTCGCACGACGTGTATATAATGTTGTCTCTTTTAGAAATGCATTTCCTAGACAATGTTGTTCATTTTAGAAACGCGTGGGAGAAGTTTAGGGTGTCGGGGAAGTGCGAGGTTTTGTTTCAAAATGAATTTATTTTTGTAGGTTTCAGTCAAGATGTGAAAGACTGTAAATGTTTTCTCTGAAAACTACGACAGAGATAAGTTAATAATATACAGCAAAGTTGTAGTAAACACACTCAGAATAGCACGAATAGCAGCAGAAGTCCTTTTTAAAGAACAGATAAATCGTCAATCCACGTAAGAAAATAGTGTTTGTTTGACGTGGACAGGCATATAAGATTTCACATGACCAGATTTGATTTGGAGTGGTGGACTTCATATAATGATCTGCCACGTTAATCATTCAGTTGACAGAGCACCGGGTCCGTAATCCTGGTGATCTAGGGCTACGGGTTCGAATCCCCGCTGGGCCGTTGCAATACAGGGAAATTTCTACCTCGCAATTGGTATTGGTTGTGACTCTATGTTCCGGAAAGTCCTTTGAATTAGGGTGTAAACCGAGAGTCCGTGTGTACATAACACCACATATGTAAAATCCCATCACCAACATGCGGAGAAGAAGACCAGTATGACCATTGTTATGGATGACACATTGTGACCCGTTACATGCACCCGACGTGACAAGTCGACAGAATGAAGGGTAGAAAGCTGAGTGACTGATACTGACCGTATGACCCGGAAAACGACGGAATGAAGCGCCAGCAGGCAGAGATAATGACCGTATGACCCGGAAAACGACGGAATGAAGCGCCAGCAGGCAGAGATAATGACTGAATGACCCGGACAATGACGGAATCAAGTGCCAGCAGGCAGAGATAATGACTGAATGACCCGGACAACGACGGAATCAAGTGCCAGCAGGCAGAGATAATGACTGAATGACCCGGACAACGACGGAATCAAGTGCCAGCAGGCAGCTCTTCGGTCGGCTCTACATAGGTAGGCAGCCCGTTGTGTCAGCGGGAGTGTGGATTGTAAAGCGGCTTGAGTTTGGTCTTTAACTCAGGATACACGCTATGTAAACTGTCATTAAAATAATAACAACAATAATAATGATAATGATAGTAGTAGTAGTAGTAATATTGACGATGATATCGATGAGGATGAACATGATAACGACAATAACGACAACAACAACAACAACAAACAACAATAATGACAACAATGATGATGATGATAATGATGATGATGATGATGATGACGACGACGACGACGACGACGACGACGACGACGACGACGACGACGACGACGACGACAAAGAAGAAGAAGAAG
>CM031602.1:90574319-90591819 GCA_018398815.1 Conus ventricosus | reverse complement strand
GTAAGCGTCAACAGGATCTATGAGTTGTAAGCGTCAACAGGATCTATGAGTTGTAAGCGTCAGCATACTACACAACAGGACATAAATCAACCCAGACGACTGTATCAAACGACAAAACACTTAAAACAGCTAGAAAATGTCCATCATTAATAGATCATACAGACTTGCATGTATTGAGGAAAAGGGGAAAAAGAGAAAGAAAACGAAATACTGATGAGAGTGAGGGGGGGGAAAATCCAAAATAAAGATTAAAGAAAGGAAAAAAGAAATGGGGAAAAATAAGAGGAGAGAGGAGAGGAGAAGGACACCGATAGCGGGGATGAGGAGGAATGGCGAAGCATGGACAACCTAAACACTTAGATTTATTTCCTTCATTGGAAGTTAATTCGGAAAGAGAGAGAGAGGATGGGGGTGGGTGGGCGGTAAGGGAGGGGGGGGATGGAGGGAGGGAGGAGATGTGGGCAAGGGTGGAGGGAGGGTGGCAGAGAGAGAGACCTAGAGGACAGCCTGACACGCACTTTCTCCTCACTGAAGGGGATGGGTGGGGGTAGTGGGGGGCAGGGAGGGAGGGAGGGGGGAGGGAGGGAGAGGGTGGCAATGGTGGAGGGAGGGTGGCAGAGAGAGAGACATAGAGGACAGCCTGACACGCACTTTCTCCTCACTGAAGGGGATGGGTGGGGGTAGTGGGGGGCAGGGAGGGAGGGAGGGAGGGAGAGGGTGGTAAGGGTGGAGGGAGGGGGGCATAGAGAGAGAGACCTGAAGGACAGCCTGACACGCACGTTCTCCTCACTGAAGGAGGTGGGTGGGATGATGGGGGGAGTGGAGGGGGGGGTGGACAGGTGGGTGGGGGGGAGGTGGCGGGACAGTGATAGCGAGAGAGAAGGTGGTGGTGTGGGGGTGATGGTGAGAAAGAGATAATTGATGACAGTTTATTTTTTTTATTTATATTTATTTTATTTTTTTAAGATTGGAGAAACATAATGTAGATTTTATGAATATGTTTGTATCTTTAGATATATATATATATATATATATATATATATATATATATATATATATATATATATATATATATATATATATATATTGAATTATAAACAAAGCTTGCTGTTTGTCTTAGATTGAAGAAATAGGGGGAGATACGCATTCATATCTGCAGTGGTAGATGATTCTGCCTAATTAACAGTATGTGCTTGAGTGGGTGAATGGGGAAAAATAGAATAAATGCTTCTCAAAATGAGCCTTCAGCAACCTTATATTCTCCAAGGGGGAGAGACATATTCCAATAGGGAGGGAAACTCACTAACATATAACTTTATTTGCATAACAAATGAATGATTTTGTTTTGTGTTTAGTCCATTTTCGTTTGTTATGTCTAGCTGTTAAGAGCCAGAGGTCTATGCATTGAAAGACCTCTCTCTCTCTCTATCTATCTCTGTCTCTGTCTCTCTCTGTCTCTCTGTCTCTCTGTCTCTGTTTCTCTCTCTCTCTCTCTCTCTCTCTCTCTCTCTCTCTCTCTCTCTCTCTCTCTCTCTCTCTCTCTCTCTCTCTCTCTCTCTCCTGAGATGATTATGGTAGCTTTTCATTTTCACATGGGTGACAACAACACTTATGGAGATGATGATGATGATGATGATGATGATGATGATGATGATGATGACGATGACGATGACGATGATGATGATGATGATGATAATGATGATGATGATGATGATGATGATGATGATGATGAAAACGGCGGAAACGATATGAGGATCATCTTGACGATGGCATTGATATGAACAACAGCTACAACAACAGGTACAGAATAGCACTAGCAGGAATAAACTAGTCACCTTTAACACATCTCTCTCCCAAATCCACGCCGCCTTAAAACGCCATTCCCCAAAATCAATTCTGCTTTAAAACGTCACTCTCGAAGAAAGCTTGCAACTGACACCAGTGGCATTTATGCGGTTTCCATGGAAACAAGGATGCAAGTTTTGTAACGTTGACCAGTTTCCCTGTTTCCGTGAACGGGCAATGACATTGTGGTAATTGGCGATGACCCTGATACCTTCCTGGGGTTTGGACGTACATCCAAAGCTGCTGAAGTGTCAGCCTTAGGGCTGTAAATCATGTCCAGTTACAGCCCAGCGGGTGTTTAAAGGTCGTCCACACTGTTGATGGCAGACACCCACCTGTGTGACACAGACTGTCAACCCTTAGCGGCCTCTGTGTGTCACACACTGTCACCCCTTAGCGGCCTCTGTGTGTCACACACTGTCAACCCTTAGCGGCCTGTGAGTGACACACACTGTCAACCCTTAGCGGCCTCTGTGTGACACACACTGTCAACCCTTAGCGGCCTCTGTGTGACACACACTGTCAACCCTTAGCGGCCTCTGTGTGACACACACTGTCAACCCTTAGCGGCCTCTGTGTGACACACACTGTCAACCCTTAGCGGCCTCTGTGTGACACACACTGTCAACCCTTAGCAGCCTCTGTGTGACACACACTGTCAACCCTTAGCGGCCTGTGTGTGACACACACTGTCAACCCTTAGCAGCCTCTGTGTCACACACACTGTCAACCCTTAGCAGCCTCTGTGTGACACACACTGTCAACCCTTAGCAGCCACTGTGTGACACACACTGTCAACCCTTAGCGGCCTCTGTGTGACACACACTGTCAACCCTTAGCAGCCTCTGTGTGACACACACTGTCAATCCTTAGCGGCCTCTGTGTGACACACACTGTTAATCCTTAGGAGCCTCTGTGTGACACACACTGTCAACCCTTAGCAGCCTCTGTGTGACACACACTGTCAACCCTTAGCAGCCTCTGTGTGACACACACTGTCAACCCTTAGCGGCCTCTGTGTGACACACACTGTCAACCCTTAGCGGCCTCTGTGTCACACACACTGTCAACCCTTAGCAGCCTCTGTGTGACACACACTGTCAACCCTTAGCAGCCTCTGTGTGACACACACTGTCAACCCTTAGCGGCCTCTGTGTCACACACACTGTCAACCCTTAGCAGCCTCTGCGTGACACACACTGTCAACCCTTAGCGGCCTCTGTGTCACCACACTGTCAACCCTTAGCGGCCTGTGTGTGACACACACTGTCAACCCTTAGCAGCGTCTGTGTGACACACACTGTCAACCCTTAGCAGCCTGTGTGTGACACACACTGTCAACCCTTAGCGGCCTGTGTGTGACACACACTGTCAACCCTTAGCGGCAAACCATTTTTAAAACCAGATATGCAAACCATAAACAGTCCTTCAAAAATGAAAAATATAAAAACCAAACAGAACTAAGCAAAATTATTTGGAAGCTTAAAGATAAAAAAATAGATTACAACATATCATGGAAAATTATAAAAAGAGCAACACCATACAACAACATTTCTAAAAAATGCAACTTGTGTACTACAGAAAAGTGGCTGATATTATGTAAACCCCATCTAGCATCTCTGAACTCTAAAGTAGAAATGATAAACAATTGCAGGCATAAATGGAAATCCTTGTCAATGCACCATTCCTAGCACGCCCCCCTCCCCCCCCCGCCCCGCCCCCGCCCCCCCCCCCCCCCCCCCCCCCCCCCCCCCCCCCCCCCCCCCCCCCCCCCCCCCCCCCCCCCCCCCCCCCCCCCGATGATGATGATGATGATGATGATGATGATGATGATGATGATGATGATATTTGATGATGATGATGATGATGATGATGATGATGATGATGATGTGATGATGATGATGAACTCTCTGAGGAGGAGGAGGAGGAAGAGGTGGAGAGTGATCAACATGATGATGATGATGATGATGATGATGATGATGATGATGATGATGATGATGAAGGAAAAATTTGAAGGAAAAATTCGTTGTATCATGACGAAGACCTAGAATCACTGAAAGCTTTATTAAAAGTACACCTTTGTTCAGTGAACTTTTCAGTTTCCTCTGTTCACTCACAAATCACTTCCGTTCACAGCCCGTTGTGCAGTGTTCACACAGGTATCTACTGGCCTGGTTTCTCTCCCTGTCATCCACAGTTCTACAGCAGGCGGTGCAGTGTTCACACAGCTATCTACTGGCCTGGTTTCTCCCTCAACGCTCTACAGTTACAGTCAAAAGCTTTAAAGGCTTATCTCGGAGTGCGTGAATTGATATCTGACACTGCAGAAATACACTTTGATATTCTCTAATTGATATCTGACACTACAGAAATACACGTTGGTATTCTCTGATTGATATCTGACACTACAGAAATACACTTTGATATTCTCTCTCAGTGAATCTTGTTGGCGTTATTCTCCGTGTTCAGCAAGCTATAAATAAACCCCCTCTACGTGCCAAATGACCTTTTTTTCTGACACGAGGACAGATGGATATTCTGTGATCCCATAGAATCTGTCCTATCCCTTCAAAGACTGCAGATCGGAAGTGATGGACAACACGCTCTGCCGCCGAGAACTCATTCATGTCCGTTCACATTCTGTCCTTTTCTGTCCAGGGGATGGGTTGGAGGGGTGACAGAAATAACCACTGATAATGATCGCGATTGCCGGCTGCACGTGCGGCGCCGGAAGTGGCGTGGGTCGCTAGCGCCACCTGGGAGGCTGAACGTGTTTGAGATTGTCATCTGCGCACGACCTCAGTCACTGATGGTGGGGTGTGACGTCATCACAGCGGAGGCTTTTAGTGGCATTGTGTTGAATTAGAGTCACGTCAGCAAATTTGATATTCCCGAAAAGAGACAAATTGAAAACAGACCGCTGCGTGACTGAAAATGACTCAAAATACAAATAAACACACAAAACGAGATGTAAAGTAACGCAAATTTAATAGACTGTACAAAACAGACAGTGAATTTTCCACACAAAGTCTTCAACAGACGTGACAAGTTACGAAAAAAACATCAATCACAGGCTAAACAGTACTTCCCTTCTCTCTCTCTCTCTCTCTCTCTCTCTCTCTCTCTCTCTCTCTCTCTCCTCTCTCTCTCTCTCTCTCTCTCTCTCTCTCTCTCTCTCTCCTGATAGCCAAAGGGAAGTACTGTTCTGCTGATGGTTGATGTTCTCCTTGCCATAAAGAGAAAAACAGCGAATGACTGGCCTGTCACACAGAGAAAAACTAGCAAATGTCTAATCCTTCGCATCTTGAGAAAAATAACATTTGACTAATCTTTTACATGTGTAGAAAAATATCAAATGATTAATTCTTAACATGGGTAGAAAAGTAGCAAATGATTAATCCCTAACATGCGTAGAAGAATAGCAAATGATTAATCCCTAACATGCGTAGAAGAATAGCAAATGATTAATCCCTAACATGCGTAGAAGAATAGCAAATGATTAATCCCTAACATACGTAGAAGAATAGCAAATGATTAATCCCTAACATGTGTAGAAGAATAGCAAATGATTAATCCCTAACATGTGTAGAGGAACAGCAAATGATTAATCCCTAACATGTGTAGAGGAACAGCAAATGATTAATCCCTAACATGTGTAGAGGAGCAGCAAATGATTAATCCCTAACATGTGTAGATGAACAGCAAATGATTAATCCCTAACATGTGTAGAGGAACAGCAAATGATTAACCCCTAACATGTGTAGAGGAACAGCAAATGATTAATCCCTACCATACGTAGAGGAATTGCAAATGATTAATCCCTACCATACGTAGAAGATTAGCAAATGATTAATCCCTAACATGCGTAGAGGAATAGCAAATGATTAATCCCTACCATACGTAGAAGATTAGCAAATGATTAATCCCTAACATGTGTAGAAGAATAGCAAATGATTAATCCCTAACATGTGTAGAAGAATAGCAAATGATTAATCCCTAACACACGTAGAAGATTAGCAAATGATTAATCCCTAACATGTGTAGAGGAACAGCAAATGATTAATCCCTAACATGTGTAGAAGAATAGCAAATGATTAATCCCTAACATGTGTAGAAGAATAGCAAATGATTAGTCCCTAACATACGTAGAAGAATAGCAAATGATTAATCCTCATTACACGGAGAAAAATAACGATATGTTTATCATAAGGAGGGGAAAACAGTGAATGGCTATCATTACTTAAAAGAGAAAAACAGTGAATAGCTATCATTACTTAGAAGAGAAAAAGAGTGAATGGCTATCATTACTTAAAAGAGAAAAAGAGTGAATGGCTATCATTACTTAAAAGAGAAAAACAGTGAATGGCTATCATTACTTAAAAGAGAAAAACAGTGAATGGCTATCATTACTTAAAAGAAAAACAGTGAATGGCTATCATTACTTAAAAGAGAAAAACAGCGAATGGCTATCATTACTTAAAAGAGAAAAAGAGTGAATGGCTATCCTTACTTAAAAGAGAAAAAGAATGAATGGCTATCATTACTTAAAAGAGAAAAAGAGTGAATGGCTATCATTACTTAAAAGAGAAAAACAGTGAATGGCTATCATTACTTAAAAGAGAAAAACAGCGAATGGCTATCTCCATCACACAGAAAAATAGCAAATGACTAATCCTTAACCTATGGAGAAAATCAGCAAATGGTTAATCCTTAATATGTGTAGAAAATCAGCAAATGGTTAATCCTTAATATGTGCAGAAAATCAGTAAACGATTAATCCTTAACATGTGCAGAAAATCAGTAAATGATTCATCTTTAACATATGTAGAAAATCAGCAAATGATTTCATCTTTAACATGTGTAGAAAAATATCAAATGATTGATCCTTACTACACGGAGAGAGAAAAATAGCGACCGACTCATCCTCACCATAAGGACAGACTACACACAAACAATTATCATTCCTCTACATGTAGACAATAGGAGCATGACGCCCCTAATCCTGTGCACGGCAAACAAACAGTCAAAACACAACCCTTCGCCAACCGACCGCCAGAGATGCTGCAGGGAGTGATGCCAATCTCCGTGAATCAGTCTGCTTCAGTGTCTCACCGACGGCCAGAGATGCTGCAGAGAGTGATGCCAATCTCCGTGAATCAGTCTGCCTCAGTGTCTCACCGACGGCCAGAGATGCTGCAGGGAGTGACGCCAATCTCCGTGTGTCAGTCTGCTTCAGTGTCTCACCGACGGCCAGAGATGCTGCAGAGAGTGATGCCAATCTCCGTGAATCAGTCTGCTTCAGTGTCTCACCGACGGCCAGAGATGCTGCAGGGAGTGACGCCAGTGTCCGTGTGTCAGTCTGCCTCAGTGTCTCACCGACGGGCAGAGATGCTGCAGAGAGTGATGCCAATCTCCGTGAATCAGTCTGCCTCAGTGTCTCACCGATGGCCAGAGATGCTGCAGGGAGTGACGCCAATCTCCGTGTGTCAGTCTGCCTCAGTGTCTCACCGACGGCCAGAGATGCTGCAGAGAGTGATGCCAATCTCCGTGAATCAGTCTGCTTCAGTGTCTCACCGACGGCCAGAGATGCTGCAGGGAGTGACGCCAGTGTCCGTGTGTCAGTCTGCCTCAGTGTCTCACCGACGGCCAGAGATGCTGCAGAGAGTGATGCCAATCTCCGTGAATCAGTCTGCCTCAGTGTCTCACCGACGGCCAGAGATGCTGCAGGGAGCGACGCCAATCTCCGTGTGTCAGTCTGCCTCAGTGTCTCACCGACGGCCAGAGATGCTGCAGAGAGTGATGCCAATCTCCGTGAATCAGTCTGCCTCAGTGTCTCACCGACGGCCAGAGATGCTGCAGGGAGTGACGCCAATCTCCGTGTGTCAGTCTGCCTCAGTGTCTCACCGACGGCCAGAGATGCTGCAGAGAGTGATGCCAATCTCCGTGAATCAGTCTGCTTCAGTGTCTCACCGACGGCCAGAGATGCTGCAGAGAGTGATGCCAATCTCCGTGTGTCAGTCTGCCTCACACTCAGACTCCCCTGTTGGAGGCAAGCTGCAACATCATACCTGGTCATAGTTCATCGGGGTCAGCATTATGTACAGCACATGCTGCAACATCATACCTGGTCTTAGTTCATCGGGGTCAGCATTATGTACAGCACATGCTGCAACATCATACCTGGTCACAGTTCATCGGGGTCAGCATTATGTACAGCACATGCTGCAACATCATACCTGGTCACAGTTCATCGGGATCAGCATTATGTACACCACATGCCATGGAAGACGTAAGCGCGTGCATACATACACGAGTCTGTAGTGTTAGTAGCAAGACGAATGGATAAGGTGGTAATAAGAGAGATGGCTCCACCATCCGTCTGTAGTGTTAGTAGCAAGACGAATGGATAAGGTGGTAATAAGACAGATGGCTCCACCATTTCACTCAGGTTTCATCGATCTTCTCAAAATCCGTTGATTGTTTTTCAGTTTATGTGTGTGTGAGAGAGAGAGAGAGAGAGAGAGGAGAGAGAGAGGAGAGAGAGAGAGAGAGAGAGAGAGAGAGAGAGAGAAGCAGACAGACAGATTGTGAGACAGACAGACAGACGAAGGGACGGACAGGCAGACAGACACGCAGACACAGTGAGACACAAAGAAGCAGACAGAGAGACAAACAGACAAACAGACACAGAGAGACACAGAGAGACACAGAGAAGGGCAGACAGACAGACAGACAGATAGATAGACAGAAACAGAGACACGGAGAAACAGAGACAGACAGACACAGAGCGACAGAGACAGAGAGAGACACAGATAGAGAGAGAGAGACGGAGACAGAGACAGAGAAAGAGACAGAGAAAGACACACACACACACACACACACACACACACACACACACACACACACACACACACACACACACACACACACACGCACGCACGCACACACGCACGCACGCACGCACATACACACACACACACACACACACACACACACACACACACACACACACACACACACACACACACACACACACACAGGAGTTACAGGAAGGTCATGGCCTCGTTCCGGCCGGTCGGTGGGTCAGTCTGCGGATAGCCACTGTCCCAGACATCGGCCGGTGTGGACAGACCCAGAGGAGTCAGGGTGTGGATGGACAGTCCACAACGCAGCGTGGACGCTGGTCAGTGTGGCCTGGAGGCAGTGCCCTCCCCAGAGAGCTGTTTGTGTCTGTTCTGCCTGCACTTCATGTAGCACCTTCTGGTGCTGTCTGTCTGTCTGTCTGGCTGTCTGTCTGGCTGGCTGGCTGGCTGGCTGGCTGAGTCTTTTAGATATTCATCTTCCTGGCGATGTTTATGTTGTTATTTATGTGTGTATGTACACACACACACACACACACACACACACACACACACACACACACACACACACACACACACACACACACAACACACACACACACACACACACACACACACTTGTTTTAACTATATATATATAACAACATAAACATCGCCAGGAAGATGAATATCTAAAAGACTCAGCCAGCCAGCCAGCCAGCCAGCCAGACAGACAGCCAGACAGCCAGACAGACAGACAGACAGACAGACGTGCGTGCGTGCGTGCGTGCGTGCGTGCTTGCGTGCGTGCGTGCGTGCGTGTGTGTGTGTGTGTGTGTGTGTGTGTGTGTGTGTGTGGTGTGTGTGTGTGTGTGTGTGTGTGTGTGTGTGTGTGTGTGTCTGTCTGTCTGTCTGTCTGTCTGTCTTTTAGATGTTCATTTTCCTGGCGATGTTTACGGTCTTATTTATTTATCTATGCTGATGGTGTGTGTGTGTGTGTGTGTGTGCGTGTGTGTGTGTGTGTGTGTGTGTGTGTGTGTGCGCGTGTGTGCGTGTGCGTGTGCGTGTGCGTGTGCGTGTGCGTGTGCGTGTGCGTGGGGGTGGGTGGGTGGGTGTGTGTGTGTGTGTGTGTGTGTGTGTGTGTGTGTGTGTGTGTGTGTGTGTGTGTGTGTGGGTGTGGGGGTGTGTGTGTGTGTGTGTGTGTGTGTGTGTGTGTGTGTGTGTGTGTGTGTGTGTGTGTGTGTGTGTCCCGGCAAATATTTATTTTACTGATTTATTGATAAGATAAATGAAAAAAGGGTGGAAAAGGTAATTCAAGGAAAAGATCAACCAAACGTTTCAGGCCTTAAACCCTTTGTCAATGGTAAAGAACAAAGCAAAGACAAAGGAGTTCAGGCCCGGAACGTTTGGTTGATCTTTGCCTTGGATTACCTTTTGCACCCTGTTTTTTCATTTTTTTTTTTCATTTTTTAATCCTGGGGTCAAATCCAACTTGTTGATTTATTGATATTTCATGGTGCGAGCCTGCGTGCGTGCGTAGAATGCGCTGGTGTGTGTGTGGGGGGGGGGGGGGGTGAAGTGTGTGTGTGGGTGTGTGGGTGTGGGTGTGGAGGAAGAAAGAGAAAATGTGATGGAGAAAGGAGGAGCATATGTGCGTGACATACATTGTTCATCTGTACGTGATATACATTGTTCATACATTGTTCATCTGTACGGGATATACATTGTTCATACATTGTTCATCTGTACGTGATATACTTTGTTCATACATTGTTCATCTGTACGTGATATACATTGTTCATACATTGTTCATCTGTACGTGATATACATTGTTCATCTGTAGGTGACATACATTGTTCATCTGTACGTGGCATACATTGTTCATCTGTACGTGACATACATTGTTCATTTGTGGGTTTGTTCGTTTATCTAGTTTCTTAACCCACTTGCCTAGATGGTAACAAGCAGTCATGTCAGCCTACTACCCTCTTGACGTTTAAGTCGTTCGTTGGTAACAAGCAGTCATGTCAGCCTACTACCCTCTTGACGTTTAAGTCGTTCGTTGGTAACAAGCAGTCATGTCAGCCTACTGCCCTCTTGACGTTTAAGTCGTTCGTTCACTGTGAGTCACACAGGGTTTTGTATGTTTTCTGCTTAAGACCTGTGTCCGTGTATCCGTCCATGGCGTCTAACAACCCATGTATGTTTCTGCATGGACTGTGTCGTGATCCGTCCATGGCGTCTAACAAACCCATGTATGTTTCTGCATGGACTGTGTCGTGATCCGTCCATGGCGTCTAACAAATCCATGTATGTTTCTGCATGGACTGTGTCGTGATCCACATGCGTCTAACAAACCCATGTATGTTTCTGCATGGACTGTGTCGTGATCCAACGATGGCGTCTAACAAACCCATGTATGTTTCTGCATGGACTGTGTCGTGATCCAACGATGGCGTCTAACAAACCCATGTATGTTTCTGCATGGACTGTGTCGTGATCCAACCATGGCGTCTAACAAACCCATGTATGTTTCTGCATGGACTGTGTCGTGATCCAACCATGGCGTCTAACAAACCCATGTATGTTTCTGCATGGACTGTGTCGTGATCCAACCATGGCGTCTAACAAACCCATGTATGTTTCTGCATGGACTGTGTCGTGATCCATCCATGGCGTCTAACAAACCCATTTATGTTTCTGCATGGACTGTGTCGTGATCCAACCATGGCGTCTAACAAACCCATGTATGTTCTGCATGGACTGTGTCGTGATCCAACCATGGCGTCTAAAAAAACCCATGTATGTTTCTGCATGGACTGTGTCGTGATCCATCCATGGCGTCTAACAAACCCATGTATGTTTCTCCCATGGACTGTGTCGTGATCCAACCATGGCGTCTAACAAACCATGTATGTTTCTGCATGGACTGTGTCGTGATCCATCCATGGCGTCTAACAAACCCATGTATGTTTCTGCATGGACTGTGTCGTGACCCAAACCATGGCGTCTAACAAACCCATGTATGTTTCTGCATGGACTGTGTCGTGATCCATCCATGGCGTCTAACAAACCCATGTATGTTTCTGCATGGACTGTGTCGTGATCCAACCATGGCGTCTAACAAACCCATGTATGTTTCTGCATGGACTGTGTCGTGATCCAACCATGGCGTCTAACAAACCCATGTATGTTTCTGCATGGACTGTGTCGTGATCCATCCATGGCGTCTAACAAACCCATGTATGTTTCTGCATGGACTGTGTCGTGATCCATCCATGCGTCTAACAAACCCATGTATGTTTCTGCATGGACTGTGTCGTGATCCATCCATGGCGTCTAACAAACCCATACCCCCTGTACACACGGAGTAAAAAAAAAAAACTGCATGTTTCTGTATGTACAGAGACATCGTCTACCCATGGTATCTAAGAGAACCATACCCCCTGTAAATATGGACTTGTGATTGTATGTTTGTGCATGCGCAGAAACCTTGTCTACCCATTGTCTATAAGAGAACCACACCCACCTGTAAATATGGATTTGTGATTGTATGTTTGTGCATGCGCAGAAACCTTGTCTACCCATTGTATGTAGCAGAACCATGCCCTGTGTAAACATGGTGTCAAACTGTGCATGTTTCTGCACGAACAGAGACCTAGTCTAATAATGGTGACATTTTTCTATAGTATAGAATCCTGATGAGTCCGACCAGCGGACGAAAGGCCTAGGAGCAGGCAATGTGAACTGATCTGTCTTCAGGAAGGATTATTGTAGTTCCCAAATGCTGCTAGTGAAGGGCTTAACATTTATCATGTTTTTTTCTAATGTTATGTTCTCATTCCCCCCCCCCCCCCCCCCCCCCCCCCTCCCCACCCCCCCCCCCCACCCCCCCCCCCCCTTCCTCAATCATCCCCCCCCCCCCCCCCCCCTTTCCATCCCCACCCCCACTCCCCCCCCCCCCAAAATTCTCTTATAAAGTAGTATGCCCAAGCCACTCGAACGTGTCTGTAACTCGGTCTCCTTAGAAGTCATTTTGAGTTTTTGCAAAAAAATTTTTATATGACACTTACATGTGATCAGAATACCTGTCCCCCTCTCCTTTCTTCCCTCCCTTTTCCCCCCCCCCAAAACAAACCATTTTAAAACATTTCAAAATCAAACCCAACACAACCAAACACGAAATTTAAAGATTATTTTTTCCAAAACTCTTGGGCTTTCTTTCATTTCAAATTATTCCCCCCCCCCCTCACACCCCCCCCCCCCCCCCCCCCCCCCCCCCCCCCCCCCCCCCCCCCCCCCCCCCCCCCCCCCCCCCACCCCCCCCCCCCCCCCCCCCCCCCCCCCCCCACCCCCCCCGCCCCCCCATCCCTCCCCCACCCAATATCCATCCCCCCCCCCCCCCCCCCCCCCCCCCCCCCCCCCCCCCCCCCCATTCCTGAAAAGTCATAATCCAACAATGCCCCTCGACAGTCAGCAAAAGGTGGGGTAGGAAAATATGCCACAAAGTAGCAACACAATCAAAAAACAGTGTCTTGTAATGTGTGTGTCTCTTTCCTTTGAAAGAAGAGTGATTTTTCTTTGAAGTTTAATTAGAAAATAAAAGAAGTCAAAGTGATCAATATGACCGTAAGTCTTGGCCCACGTGTGCGGATCAGAAGGTCACACTGTCAGTGACCCGTGTGGTCATCGCTCTGTTTGTTGACCAAATCTTTAGTGGTCAGTCCACAGCTGACGACAGCTAAGAATTGTGTAATAATGATAATAATGATAATAATAATAAACCTTTTCCCTGGATATCCTCAGAATTACAGTTCCTGACTGATAGATCCAGTGGATATATAAAACAAATAAGTAGTGAATGGGGGGGGGGGGGGGGGGGCAGGAGGGTCGGGGAGTGGGGACTGAAGGAAAGGTGAGGAGTGTGCAAAAAAAAACCGTAAAGGCGGATAATTCTTCTGCAAAAAAAAACGAAAAGAATAGTAATGGGGGAAAGGGGAGTGGGGGTAGCGAGGGGGGTGCAAAAAAAATAAATAAAATAAAGGCAGATAATTACTCCGTAAAACAATGGATCAAATGGAAGGGGGATCATGGGAGAATGGGGATGGAGAGAACCCTAACAGTCAATAAACCTTTCACTGACGCGGCACACAGGGGGATATCGATCTCTGGCTGGTAAACAGAACCATTCGTTCCGTCTGTCTACAGTAAGTTTTCCTATTCTGCGGAGACTCGTCAGCAGAATCGGCCTAGTTGGGTAAGTCTGTCTGTGGCTGTTATGTCTCTGTCTGTCTGTGGCTGTTATGCCTCTGTCTGTCTGTGGCTGTTATGTCTCTGTCTCTCTGTGGCTGTTATGTCTCTGTCTCTCTGTGGCTGTTATGTCTCTGTCTCTCTGTGGCTGTTATGTCTCTGTCTCTCTGTGGCTGTTATGTCTCTGTCTCTCTGTGGCTGTTATGTCTCTGTCTCTCTGTGGCTGTTATGCCTCTGTCTGTCTGTGGCTGTTATGTCTCTGTCTCTCTGTGGCTGTTATGCCTCTGTCTGTCTGTGGCTGTTATGTCGCTGTCTGTCTGTGGCTGTTATGTCTCTGTCTGTCTGTGGCTGTTATGTCTCTGTCTGTCTGTGGCTGTTATGTCTCTGTGGTAACCACAGGTTCTGCCGTGGTCCAGAGTGTCCTCTCGTGACTTTCTGTGCTGGCATGGCGATTCCAAATGTCACACTGGTATACAACATGCTACCCCGGGTGTCAGTCTGTATCTGTGAGAGGACGAGGTGGTTGTTTGGTGCTTGATCCAAAGGGACGCGTGTTCGTGTGAGGTGGGGGGTGATAAATCACAGAAATGATAATAATGATAATAACAATGATGGTAACATTAACTGATGGTTATAGCAGTCGCAATAACAACAAGAAAGAGGAAACTATCGAATTACGTTATAACTTCCATTCAGCTGCTTTTCGTCGATTGCAATTTAACGTTTCATGTACATTTTGCTGTTACTGTCTTATATCACGTCCTCATTTTACAATTCCACTTAATAAGAATAGACATTAAATTGAAGGAACACAGAGAGAGAGAGAGAGGAGAGAGAGAGAGAGAGAGAGAGAGAGAGAGAGAGAGAGAGAGAGAGAGAGAGAGAGAGAGAGAGAGAGAGAGCGGACGAACGAAAACTAACGATTTTTTTTTCTGGGTTAAGGAAATCATTTTACACAACAAAAGCAGAGAGAGAGAGAGAGACAGAGACAGAGAGACAGAGAGAGAGACAGAGAGAGAGAGAGAGAGAGAGAGTGTGTGTGTGTTCATTTTCTAGGTCACATGATCTACATTGATGACCTACAAAGTGTCTCTGTCCTTTGCGATAAATAAAAGATACTTCACGGGGTCGTCTTCTTTGCAGGGAGGGTAGACTCCAATCAGTACAATAAATCAATGCAGGAAGTGTAGAAACCAATCAATACACTAATTCAATGCAGGAAGTGTAGGCTCCAATCAATACAATACATCAATGCAGGAAGTGTAGACTCCAATCAGTACAATAAATCAATGCAGGAAGTGTAGACTCCAATCAATACAATCAATCAATGCAGGAAGTGTAGACACCAATCAATACAATCAATCAATGCAGGAAGTGTAAACACCGATCAATACAATAAATCAATGGACTGGTGTTGTGGTGGTGAAGACTACATACATAAACGCGACAAAGGTGCAAGTGTTTTAAAAAGGCGGTTTCATCAAACACTGAGAAAAAAACAAAAGATATTTCTTTACAGTTAGCGCGAGTTAAAAGTCAAAAACATATTACAATTATCTAGGGATCATCTTGTCAGCTCTCTCAAATAGACCAGGTATGTGCATGCGTTTTTATTTTGTTTTGTTTCGTTTTTTGTTGTTGTTTTTTTTCTGGAAAAGCGTTGTGATCCCGTCTCATGGATCAAAAAACAATATTTCCAATTACAAAGGCCTCCAGTGGAGTCGGTCTTCAAAATTATGGAGAAGTTAAATCAGTTCTCCTGTGTGGCTGTGAAATCTTGGAATTTCAGAAACAGGATGCCATTGGAAAGGTGCAACATGCAACCTGAGACTGTCCGCTGGGAAAGACTTAATTAAGGAACAGTGCAGCTGGCAAGTTGATTTGGATGGTGCCCGGTCACAGCTGCCGCACAAGTCCGACATATTGAATACCAGGAGGAAGAAACTCTGGAGAGAGCTTGACCGCAGAAGGTCTTCAAAGAAGAACCCCCCCCCCCCCCCCCCCTCAGACAAGTGTTTCGTTCTGAACTCCTTACACTCTAAGGGGCCGGGCCGTAATCAGGTCAGGACTCCCAGAATCCTTCTACTGCCAGTTTTTTTTTTTTCCTTCTCCTGGCGCTGCCGGGATTCGAACCCACAACTTTTGAATGGGTGGGCCTCTAAAGGCAGGCCTTTTTGGAATTGTACAGCTGTGACACGGTAGGTACTCAAGTGATGCCATGGCGCAGTTTTCAAGTGGGGTGACAGCAAGCGGAAGTTGAAACAGAACTAAAGACAGCATTACCGCGCCGCCAAACGAAAAAAAATAAACAAAATTAATTACAAAACGAACACAAAGCGTTTCGACCTGTTTGGTCATCTTGAGGCAGGATAGATAACTTTCGAGCTAGTAAAAGCTAAAGACAAACAGATAGTCACTTATCTGTTCCAACTGGTTGCAAAAAAGGCTGCGGAATGGAAATGAAAGAAAGAGAGAGGAGGGGGGGGGGTGTTCCATATAGTAGCTTTTTTCACCTAATTGGAAGAGAGAGGTGACTGTCTGTCTGTTGGTTTTCGTTGTCTTTAATGTCATCTGTCTTGCCTGAAGAAGACCAAATAGGTCAAAACGCGTTGTGTTTGTTTTGTCGTTTATTCGTTCTTTCGTTTGGCCGCACAGGATTTGTGGCTTTTCCAATGCTTTGGTTTATCCTCGATGCTTTAGAGAGGGAGAACTGGACTTCACAAATCAGGCTTTTATTGTTTCAACATGGGTCGGACCAATTTGGTCAACACAGAATCCTGGACATGCGCAACGTTTTATAGAAGAGTTCAAGAGCAGATTCAAAGCGTATGCTATTACATTTAACAATACCCCGTCTGTTCTTAGAAAGCTTGTTGTTCATACAACCTTCATGTCCAAAGGTGAAATTCGTCTCATCAGTTTGAACTAGTTCACACACAGACGACCCGTTTGTCGACTGACATGTCATCAGTGGCCTCTGAATGGTAATCCTCCTCGTAGTCAGTTTCAAAGTGGTGTCGACTGACATGTCATCAGTGGCCTCTGAATCGTATTCCTCCTCGTAGTCAGTTTCAAGGTAAAGTGACTGCAAGCGGAAAATGACACAAATATAAAAAAGGAATTTAAAGTCAATCCGCCATTTAACAAGAACAAACAAATTACAAGACAAAACACGACACGTTCCGACTTCTTACGTCTCCTTCAGGCAAGATCAATAATTCTTAGGATAATGAAAACGAAGAACCGTTTATCTTCTCGGATTTCACACTCTCGTATATTTTAATACAATATAAATTTAGCTTTACTTTCGATTGTGAAGCAATCGTTTGCCAAGAAAACTAAATGTGAACGCCTATCTTGCGCAGAATATGAAGAAATGAGTGATTGCAAATTCTTCGTTTTCGTACTCCTGAATGTTGTTTATCTTGCCTCCAGAAGACATAAGAGGTGAAACGCGTGGTGTTTTGTCTGGTAACGTGTTTGTCCTTATTAACTGGTGGATTGACTTTAATGTCCTTTTGAAATTGATTTCTCTTGGTTAGTTAAGACTGGCCCGCACTGTACAC
>CM031602.1:90546819-90559319 GCA_018398815.1 Conus ventricosus | reverse complement strand
CTCCTCAGAGTCAGGGAGTCAGGGCAGACAACTCTGAGAGGGACACTTTTTGACACCAAGAGGATTTACAGAGGGCAGCTGGTGTGGTTATCTAGCCATGGTCATCTAGTCACGGTCATCTAGTCATGGTCATCTAGTCATGGTTATCTAGTCATGGTCATCTAGTCATGGTCATCTAGTCATGGTCATCTAGTCACGGTCATCTAGTCATGGTCATCTAGTCATGGTTATCTAGTCATGGTTATCTAGTCATGGTCATCTAGTCATGGTTATCTAGTCATGGTCATCCAGTCATGGACGATGAAGAAAACCAGGACTGATTCTCTTACGGTAGAGTGGTAGGTGTGTTTAGGCCCACGTTGTGTGTTGGGGAAATTAAACACATATCATTCGTTATGTGCAGTTTATAAGTTCAGTGAAACATATCCTTTTAGTATGTTCGGACTTGCATGATGTGAGACATTAACACTTCATAGCAGACTCCATGAAAACATTGTTCAAAGATGCCCCACCGCACCTGGTGTGATCTTTGAATTTCTGAAGGAGATCAAAATTTTTCATCCGATATAAGATTTTACGGAGGAAAGTTTTTTAACAACATTTTCGGTGTGTTTTTGGAAGGTATGTTTTAAAGAGTTGTGTGAATGAGTTTTTTTTTTTTTTTAATGACTTGTGAGTTATTTTCAACGTGGTGACAGCCATGATATGGCCCTCTGCGGTCGGCTAGGACCTAATCAACATTAGCATTACCATTTGTCAAAGACATTATTGTCCACAATGCTTCGAACAGGACACTGAAATCATGTAGTGCTTCTTTACAGGTTTTGTTTTCGTCTTTAACTAACAGTGTGTCATAAAGAGTTCAGTTAAGTTGCTTCCTCGTCGCGCAACTAACACAAGACATCGCAAAAACAAAACGAAACGAAACACAAAAAAGAGAAAAAAAAGGAAAAGGAAGACGGAAAGCGTTGCGCAATCCAGAAACCATTTCACAAACTAGAACCATCGCGCCAACTAGAAACCATCGCGCCAACTAGAAACCATCGCGCCAACTAGAAACCACTGCGTAAAATAGAAGTAAACAAGGACAAATGAACATGCCCGTGTCAAGACACTGACAGTTGTAAATGTATTGTTAACGAAGGAGTGAAAAACAAGAAGGAAAACAGGTGAACACATTAACCAATAATGATTACTTTGGGAGGAAAGGGACGCGGATGGGTAGACAGAGGGATGAATACAGCATTCGTACACACAGTTTCTCGAATAAGAGAGAGAGAGAGAGAGAGGAGGAGAGAGAGAGAGAGAGAGAGAGAGAGAGAGAGAGAGAGAGAGAGAGAGAGAGAGAGAGAGCAGCGATTCCCACGTGAACTACATAACCTGCATGCTATCACACATGTTGACAGATGAGCTTTCTATCCACTTTGCCGTTTGCTGCCGAGTAATTAAGGCAAAAAAGGTCTTCCCTTGGCTAACGCCCTGTTCCCAAACACCCCGCATCTTTAATGCCAGAGTTCTGTGAGTCAGTGGCTATTAACAGGTCTGCGCTTCCTCCATCCGTTGATGGAAACACTCCGGCGCCGTGGTGCTGGAAGCGATCATAGACTGCCAGGTACCAGAACATTCTGTCTGCGCCAGGGAACGATGGCAGCTGCCAGGGAAAGATGACCACCACAGGTTATTGCCCCTGGGTCAACGGCTGGCAGTGCTGTGTCGCTGCGTCCGTCAAGAAACAAAAGCAGGGGAGGAGGAGACAGGGCAGACAGAGAGAAAGAGGTGGACAGACACCATGGCTGAGTGGACAGGGAAGAGGAGACAGAGAAAGAGGTGGACAGACACCATGGCTGAGTGGACAGGGAAGAGGAGACAGAGAAAGAGGTGGACAGACACCATGGCTGAGTGGACAGGGAAGAGGAGACAGAGAAAGAGGGGGACAGACACCATGGCTGAGTGGACAGGGAAGAGGAGACAGAGAAAGAGGTGGACAGACACCATGGCTGAGTGGACAGGGAAGAGGAGACAGAGAAAGAGGGGGACAGACACCATGGCTGAGTGGACAGGGAAGAGGAGACAGAAAGAGGGGGACAGACACCATGGCTGAGTGGACAGGAAAGAGGAGACAGAGAAAGAGGTGGACAGACACCATGGCGAAGTGGACAGGGAAGAGGAGACAGAGAAAGAGGTGGACAGACACCATGGCTGAGTGGACAGGGAAGAGGAGACAGAGAAAGAGGGGGACAGACACCATGGCTGAGTGGACAGGGAAGAGGAGACAGAGAAAGAGGTGGACAGACACCATGGCTGAGTAGACAGGAAAGAGGAGACAGAAAGAGGTGGACAGACACCATGGTTGAGTGGACAGGGAAGATGAGACAGAAAGAGGAGGACAGACACCATGGCTGAGTGGACAGGGAAGAGGAGACAGACAGAGGTGGACAGACACCATGGCTGAGTAGACAGGGAAGAGGAGACAGAAAGAGGGGGACAGACACCATGGCTGAGTAGACAGGAAAGAGGAGACAGAAAGAGGGGGACAGACACCATGGTTGAGTGGACAGGGAAGATGAGACAGAAAGAGGAGGACAGACACCATGGCTGAGTGGACAGGGAAGAGGAGACAGGGCAGACAGAGAAAGAGGGGGACAGACACCATGGCTGAGTGGACAGGAAAGAGGAGACAGAGAAAGAGGGGGACAGACACCATGGTTGAGTGGACAGGGAAGATGAGACAGAAAGAGGGGGACAGACACCATGGCTGAGTGGACAGGGAAGAGGAGACAGAAAGAGGGGGACAGACACCATGGCTGAGTGGACAGGGAAGAGGAGACAGGGCAGACAGACAGAGGGGGACAGACACCATGGCTGAGTGGACAGGGAAGAGGAGACAGGGCAGACAGACAGAGGGGGACAGACACCATGGCTGAGTGGACAGGGAAGAGGAGACAGACAGAGGTGGACAGACACCATGGCTGAGTGGACAGGGAAGAGGAGACAGAAAGAGGGGGACAGACACCATGGCTGAGTGGACAGGGAAGAGGAGACAGAAAGAGGGGGACAGACACCATGGCTGAGTGGACAGGGAAGAGGAGACAGGGCAGACAGACAGAGGGGGACAGACACCATGGCTGAGTGGACAGGGCAGACAGACAGAGGTGGACACACAACATGGCGGAGTGGACAGGGCAGACAGAGAAAGAGGTGGACAGACATCATGGCTGAGTGGACAGGGAAGAGGAGACAGAGAAAGAGGTGGACAGACACCATGGCTGAGTGGACAGGGAAGAGGAGACAGGACAGACAGAGAAAGAGGGAGATAGACACCATGGCTGAGTGGACAGGGAAGAGGAGACAGAAAGAGGTGGACAGACACCATGGCGGAGTGGACAGGGAAGAGGTTTGCCCCATGTCAGATGTACTGCCCACAGCAGTCACGGGGCAGTCATCTGGTGCCGCTTTCGTCATTGCAGTCAGCTGTGTGTGCATGCATCGGGGAAAGGAATGTTGATTAAAAAAAAAAAAAAAGAAAAAAAAAAAAGAAAACCAAAAACCTTCATCCACAGAATGCATGGCCCCAAACCTAACCCTAACATATTTCCAAATGAATAGATCTTGAAGACGAAAAAAGAAAAATAGCGAGGGATAAAAACAGAAAGAAAGGGAAGAAAGAAAGAGAGAAAGAAAGGCAAGAAAGAAAGAAAGGAAGGAAGAAAGACAGACAGAAAGAAAGGGAAGAAAGAAAGATAGAAAAAGAGAAAGAAGGAGAGAAGGAAAGGGAAGAAAGAAAGGGAAGAGGGAAAGAAAGTAAGAGAAAGAGAAAAAGAAAGAAAGAAAGGAAGAGAGAACGAAAGAAGAAGAGAAAGAAGGAGAGAAAGAAAGGGAAGAGGGAAAGAAAGTAAGAGAAAGAGATCAAGAAAGAAAGAAAGAAAAGAGAGAGAGAAAGAAAGGGAAGGAAAAAAGACAGAAAGAAAGGGAAGAAAGAAAGAAAGAAAGAAAGAAAGAAAGAAGAACGAAAGAAAGAAAGAAAGAAAGAAAGAAAGGAAGAAAGAACGAAAGGAAGAAAAACCCTCATTGTTAAAATCTGCATGCCATTTAGAGGCAGAGCAGTTGTCTTCTCCTGTGTCCATCTATCAAGGAAAGAACAAACCTGTTGAGCTCCTGGCATGGTGAGCTGGGACTGTTTAACAGTACCGAAAATGGTAAATGAGGCCCAGAATAGTACAGAGCAAACACCGAACAAGTGGGGTAACTCTTGCTCCCATGATGAACTAATTACTCGCCCTTAACTCTCGTCTCCTTGTTTGTTCTGTGTGCTGTGTGTTGACATTTCTGCTACGTGATTTGGTGTCGTAAGCGACATACGTTTGGCGTTATGGGCGTGTAATCTTCTCATCAGGACAACAAGAATGACCCGACTTTGGGGTTGTTCACTGTTTACTTCCCCCTGACTCATTTATTATTTCCTTCTTTCTTTCTTTTTTCTTTTTCAATCATTGTATACAAGTCAATTTTTTCTCATAATTATTAAGAAGCAGCACATGGAGACAATTTTCACTCACGTTTGTAACCAAAATGTCTCTTAATCACCCTCTGTTGGTAGTCATTCTGTAAATATCTGTGTGTGTGTGTGTTGCTCCCTCTCGCTCTCTCTCTCTCTCTCTTCTCTCTCTCTCTCTCTCTCTCTCTCTCTCTCTCGCTCTCTCTCTCTCTCTCTCTCTCTCTCTCTGCCCCCGTCTCTCTCTCTCTCTCTCTCTCTCTCTCTCTCTCTCTCTCTTTCTCTCTGTCTGTCTCTCTCTTTCTCTGTCTCTCTCTGTCTGTCTCTCTCTCTGTCTCTTTCTCTGTCTCTGTCTCCCCCCCCCCCCCCCTCTCTCTCTCTCTGTATGTTTGTGTGCCAGTGTGTGTCTATGTCTGTGTCCTTCCATTTCATGTCTATCCACAATTTGAGATATTACCAACAACAACAACAGAAAGAGAACTCAAGTGTAAAGCCCACGAAACAACAGTGTAAAATGTGCGAACAACAACCTCAACTAGATGTAACTTTATCACAAATACTGAACACACAGCGCTCCACCACAGATAACAAATCACGGAGCTTCGAATTCAAAGTAAATCAGTGTCACAGAACGCCCACCTTGAGCCAAATGTGAGAAGGTAAGTCGTTGCTTGCCCTTCGTTTTCACTGCCCTGAATGGTGTTTATCTGGCCTGAAGAAGATCTAAGAGGTCGAAACGCGTCGTATTTCTCTTGTAATACGTTTGTCTGTGTTAACCGGCGGATGTCGTTTACATTCCTTTTCAAATTAGATTGAAAGAAGGTAGTTTATAACTCCTTCAAAGACAGACAAGGGGGATTGAAAGAAGGTAGTTTATAACTCCTTCACAGACAGACAAGGAGCATTGAAAGAAGGTAGTTTATAACTCCTTCACAGACAAGGGGGATTGAAAGAAGGTAGTTTATAACTCCTTCACAGACAGACAGGATTGAAAGAAGGTAGTTTATAACTCCTTCACAGACAGACAAGGGGGATTGAAAGAAGGTAGTTTATAACTCCTTCACAGACAGACAAGGGGATTGAAAGAAGGTAGTTTATAACTCCTTCACAGACAGACAGGATTGAAAGAAGGTAGTTTATAACTCCTTCACAGACAGACAAGGGGGATTGAAAGAAGGTAGTTTATAACTCCTTCACAGACAGACAAGGGGGATTGAAAGACGGTAGTTTATAACTCCTTCACAGACAGACAAGGGGGATTGAAAGAAGGTAGTTTATAACTCCTTCACAGACAGACAGGATTGAAAGAAGGTAGTTTATAACTCCTTCACAGACAGACAAGGGGGATTGAAAGAAGGTAGTTTATAACTCCTTCACAGACAGACAAGGGGGATTGAAAGAATGTAGTTTATAACTCCTTCACAGACAGACAAGGGGGATTGAAAGAAGGTAGTTTATAACTCCTTCACAGACAGACAAGGGGGATTGAAAGAAGGTAGTTTATAACTCCTTCACAGACAGACAAGGGGGATTGAAAGAAGGTAGTTTATAACTCCTTCACAGACAGACAGGATTGAAAGAAGGTAGTTTATAACTCCTTCACAGACAGACAAGGGGGATTGAAAGAAGGTAGTTTATAACTCCTTCACAGACAGACAAGGGGGATTGAAAGAAGGGAGTTTATAACTCCTTCACAGACAGACAGGAGGATTGAAAGAAGGTAGTTTATAACTCCTTCACAGACAGACAAGGGGGATTGAAAGAAGGTAGTTTATAACTCCTTCACAGACAGACAAGGGGGATTGAAAGAAGGTAGTTTATAACTCCTTCACAGACAGACAAGGGGGATTGAAAGAAGGTAGTTTATAACTCCTTCACAGACAGACAGGAGGATTGAAAGAAGGTAGTTTATAACTCCTTCACAGACAGACAAGGGGGATTGAAAGAAGGTAGTTTATAACTCCTTCACAGACAGACAAGGAGCATTGAAAGAAGGTAGTTTATAACTCCCTCAAAGACAGACAAGGAGGAAGGAGACAAAACAGGTTTCAAAAGTTTGCAATGGACAAGTTTGTGACTTACTTACTTTGTGTGTGTGTGTGTGTGTGTGTGTGTGTGTGTGTGTGTGTGTGTGTGTGTGTGTGTGTGTGTGTGTGTGTGTGTGTGTGTGTGTGTTGGCCACAAATACAGTCTTCTTTTTTTTTTTTTTAGAAAACTAAGCTTTCATCATTTACATGAATCAAGCAAAGGACGTCGCATGGACGCAGTTCATTATAAATACATTTACTACAGAGTTGTTAGCTCATGTTTCCACAGTAACAGCGCATAATAAACACATTTACCACAGAGTTGAGAGCACTTGTTTCCACAGTAACAGCGCATTCTAAACACATTTACCACAGAGTTGAGAGCACTTGTTTCCACAGTAACAGCTGCCAAACTCATATCAGTTCAAAAGATCTGTGGGCGCCTTGTAACAGGACAGCATGTGTTATGTTCATAATATTCTGTTGTAAATCTGTCTGATGGGCTGCCATTGTACTCCAATCAATTTCTCAACTGCAGGAATAACAGACTCAATTTGACCGCGCCATACGTGTGCATCTTCTTTGACATTCAACATTCCCTTCCCCTCGTTTGGTATCTCTATCTTCCCCCCCCCCCCTCCTCCCCACTCCTCTTTCTCACCATCCCTTACTTCACATATGGCTATTTTAAGTTATCTGCGTGGAATGTCTGACATTTTGTTTTTGGATATTTTCGTCCCAAAGTACGCCCATCACTTTCCCTTTAAATTAATCGTGGGGGGAAACCAAGTGCAGACGAACAATTCCTACGTCACCACAACAATGACTTGGCAAAGGTTCAAAACGAAACAGAGACAAAAAGAGAAAGGAAGTTTGTGAGAGAAAGATGAAGAGTAAAAAAGAAAATAAGGGTGTCAGATTATAAACATAAATGTGTATGTTTCAAGTGCAATCATTATCGTTGTCATTGGCCAACACTACGCCATGCTTTACTGTGAGATCAAGCTTACAACCTTTACCTCCCCTCTCTTCCTCCCACCTTGTTCTTACTTTATGTTTCTGTCCCATCGTCACTTTACATCTCTCCTTCACATCGCCATTCACATCGCCATTCTTGTACTAACAGCAGTCTCAAGGGCATGAGTTTGTGCATTTAATGTCTGTTATATCTGTCACCTAAAATATGTAATATATTTGCACAAACGTTACACATCTGCTTTGTAATGTGTGTACAATAAACATTGCTATGCCCTCTTTTAGTGTGCTGATCGTATTTTGACTTATAAAAGAACATTAAAGTTGTCTTTGTAACACGGGTTTTAAACACAATTTCATTTTGCATGTGAAAGTGAGAACATCTCACATGGATGAATCAAATGAATCAACGTCATATATACGTCATAGTGAACTGATGGCGGACTCTTGGAAAAAAAAAACATCTGCGCTAAAACTCAGGGCTAAAATACGTCACCCTACGTGCCAAAGAAGCAGCTAATTGAAGCAATGGGCAGGAACCCCACCTCGACTCACCCGTGAGTCGAAAAAGGCAAACTGCCTCCTTCATTTGCAAAAAAGAGTAACTATATAAATAAAACAAAAAGGGAAAGAAAATTCAGATCCAAAGGTGCTTAGCATTCTTTCCACAATTGCTTTTGTTGCTTATGTGCGCTGTTGTTGTGGTTGCTCCAAATTGTTATTTTGCTGTTCTGTTTGGGTGGTCTTTGTTGTTACGTGAGTGTTATTGTGTTGTTGTTGTTCTTCTTCATGTTATCTTGTTGACGTTGGTGTTGTTGTTGTGATGGTTTTTGAGGTTTCAGTGACGTCATTCTTGTGGTGGTTGTGTCACTGTCGTTGTTGTCGCCACTGTTCTTTGTTCTTCCTCCTCCTTTGTGCCCACGCATCCATACATTCACTATACACACATACAATGATAAAAAGCCACAACCAGTGTTTGGTAGGCACTCAAGGTCTGACCAGCGCGTTGGGCTAATGCGTAAGTCAGACATCTGCTAAGTCGTAGCCACGAGAAGCTCTTCTTAAATTCTGTCGTCTTGGTTATTAATTCATTTATCCATCAGCTTAAAATCATACGCAGTGCGGTCTCAGAACTTACAGGATGTGGTGTAGCGTATATGGACTAGTCCGCACGCAGTGACGCCTCCTTGATGAAACTGAAAATGAAAATGAAATTTCCTTCTCCTCCTCCTCGTTTGTCTCCTCCTCCTCTTACTCATTCTCCTCCTGTTCTTCATTCTCCTCCTGTTCTTCATTCTCCTCCTGTTCTTCATTCTCCTCCTGTTCTTCATTCTCCTCCTGTTCTTCATCCTCCTCCTGTTCTTCATCCTCCTCCTGTTCTTCATTCTCCTCCTGTTCTTCATCCTCCTCCTGTTCTTCATTCTCCTCCTGTTCTTCATTCTCCTCCTGTTCTTCATTCTCCTCCTGTTCTTCATTCTCCTCCTGTTCTTCATCCTCCTCCTGTTCTTCATTCTCCTCCTGTTCTTCATTCTCCTCCTGTTCTTCATCCTCCTCCTGTTCTTCATCCTCCTCCTGTTCTTCATCCTCCTCCTGTTCTTCATTCTCCTCCTGTTCTTCATCCTCCTCCTGTTCTTCATCCTCCTCCTCCTGTTCTTCATTCTCCTCCTGTTCTTCATTCTCCTCCTGTTTCTTCATCCTCCTCCTGTTCTTCATCCTCCTCCTGTTCTTCATTCTCCTCCTGTTCTTCATCCTCCTCCTGTTCTTCATTCTCCTCCTGTTCTTCATTCTCCTCCTGTTCTTCATTCTCCTCCTGTTCTTCATCCTCCTCCTGTTCTTCATTCTCCTCCTGTTCTTCATCCTCCTCCTGTTCTTCATCCTCCTCCTGTTCTTCATTCTCCTCCTGTTCTTCATCCTCCTCCTGTTCTTCATCCTCCTCCTGTTCTTCATTCTCCTCCTGTTCTTCATCCTCCTCCTGTTCTTCATTCTCCTCCTGCTCCTATTCCTCACGCTTCTTCTTTCCTTTTTTTTTCTTCCTTTTTTCCTTCTTCTTGTTCTCCTTCTTTCGCTTATTTTTCTTCTTCTTCTTCTTCTTCTTTTCTTCTTCTTCTTCTTCTTCTTCTTCTTCTTCTTCTTCTTCTTCTTCTTCTCCTCCTCCTGCTCCTTCTTTGTCTTCTTCTTCCTTCTTCTTCTTCTTCTTCTTCTTCTTCTTCTTCTTCTTTCTTCTTCTTCTTCTTCTTCTTCTTCTTCTTCTTCTTCTTCTTCTCTCTCCTCCTCTTCTTCTTCTTCTTTTTCTTCTTCTTCTTCTTCTTTTTCTTCTTCTTCTTCTTCTTCTTCTCCTCTTCCTCCTCCTCCTCCTCCTCCTCCTCCTCCTCTCCTCTTCTTCTTCTTCTTCTTCTTCTTCTTCTTCTTCTTCTTCTTCTTCTTCTTCTTCTTCTTCTCCTCCTCCTCTTCCTCCTCCTCTTCCTCCTCCTCTTCCTCCTCCTCCGCATCCTCCTTCCTTATCTTCCTTCTCCTGCTCTTCTTCTTCCTTCTCCTCCTCCCCCTCCCTCCTCGTCCTCTTCCTTTTCCTCCACATCCTCCTTCAACTCTTTCTTTCTCTCCGTCTTCTTTCAGCATTCCGTTCAACGCGTCCTCTTCCTCCATCTTCTCGTTAGCGATTAATTGATGTTAGCGTTGCTGTTAGCCATCTTGTTTCGTGTCGTTGGAATAGCGATTAATTGATGTTAGCGTTGCTGTTAGCCATCTTGTTTTCGTGGTCGTTGGGAATAGCGATTAATTGATGTTAGCGTTGCTGTTAGCCATCTTGTTTTTGTGGTCGTTGGGAATAGCGATTAATTGATGTTAGCGTTGCTGTTAGCCATCTTGTTTTCGTGGTCGTTGGAATACTTCTTTACGTCAGTGCATGTCATTCTGAGTGCTCAATTCAACACTGTATTACCGCTCATTTAATATCGGCTCTTATCGTTTTCATCATTGGAATGTCAGTGAACTGTGGAATCGAAACCTCTTCAGTTATCAAGAAATGCCAGCACAGACCGGATGCAAGATAGGCTGTGAATGATGATTTTCCTCAGTGCGAAAGGCTACAAGTTGTTAAGGTGTGGAAAGACATTCCACCAACTCTGAAATGAAGCTGATTCTTGTTGTTTGAGGTGAACCAAGTTCGGGTCATAGGCGTGCTTGGAAGTTGAAGGAGAAGAATTAAGACAAGAGTCTGCATTGACGACACTGCTAATTGGGGACGATGGCGATAGGGATCAGTGGGGAGGAGTGCTGCTCTTGTACACGGTTCAACCATTCCTGGCGGCATCTTCTGCCAGTCACTGACCTCTGCCAGAGAGTCTTCCTGCCTGCTGATGTCCCTTGCTTCTGTTTGTCTTTCTGTTTGTCTTTCTGTTTGTCTTCCTGTTTCTTTGTCCTTTTTTCCCCCCTGATTTCTCTTCCTATTGGTTTATCTTGGCTATAGTTTGTCTTTGCTGTTGATTTTTGTTCTTGCCGATTTGTCCTGCTGGTATGTGTTCCTACTGATTCACACATCTGCTCGTTCTTTTTTTCAGTTGATGTGTCTTCGTACTGATTTGTCTTCATGCTGACGTGTCTTCTCACTAAGCTGTCTTCATGTTGATGTGTCTTCTTACTAAGCTGTCTTCATGCTGATGTGTCTTCGTACTGATTTGTCTTCATGCTGACGTGTCTTCTTACTAAGCTGTCTTCATGTTGATGTGTCATCTCACTAAGCTGTCTTCATGTTGATGTGTCTTCTCAATAAGCTGTCTTCATGCTGATGTGTCTTCGTACTGATTTGTCTTCATGCTGACGTGTCTTCTTACTAAGCTGTCTTCATGTTGATGTGTCATCTCACTAAGCTGTCTTCATGTTGATGTGTCTTCTCAATAAGCTGTCTTCATGCTGATGTGTCTTCGTACTGATTTGTCTTCATGCTGACGTGTCTTCTTACTAAGCTGTCTTCATGTTGATGTGTCATCTCACTAAGCTGTCTTCATGTTGATGTGTCTTCTCAATAAGCTGTCTTCATGCTGATGTGTCTTCTCAATAAGCTGTCTTCATGCTGATGTGTCTTCTTACTAAGCTGTCTTCATGTTGATGTGTCTTCTCACTAAGCTGTCTTCCTGTTGATGTGTCTTCTTACTAAGCTGTCTTCATGTTGATGTGTCTTCTCACTAAGCTGTCTTCATGTTGATGTGTCTTCTCAATAAGCTGTCTTCATGCTGATGTGTCTTCTCAATAAGCTGTCTTCATGCTGATGTGTCTTCTTACTAAGCTGTCTTCATGTTGATGTGTCTTCTCACTAAGCTGTCTTCCTGTTGATGTGTCTTCTTACTAAGCTGTCTTCATGTTGATGTGTCTTCTCACTAAGCTGTCTTCCTGTTGATGTGTCTTCTTACTAAGCTGTCTTCATGTTGATGTGTCTTCTCACTAAGCTGTCTTCATGTTGATGTGTCTTCTTATTAAGCTGTCTTCATGTTGATGTGTCTTCTTATTAAGCTGTCTTCATGTTGATGTGTCTTCTTATTAAGCTGTCTTCATGTTGATGTGTCTTCTTATTAAGCTGTCTTCATGTTGATGTGTCTTCTTATTAAGCTGTCTTCATGTTGATGTGTCTTCTTACTAAGCTGTCTTCATGTTGATGTGTCTTCTTACTAAGCTGTCTTCATGCTGATGTGTCTTCGTACTGATTTATCTTCCTGTTGATGTGTCTTCTAAATAAGCTGTCTTCCTGTTGATATGTCTTCTTACTAAGCTGTCTTCATGTTGATGTGTCTTCTTACTAAGCTGTCTTCCTGTTGATATGTCTTCTTACTAAGCTGTCTTCATGTTGATGTGTCTTCTTACTAAGCTGTCTTCCTGTTGATGTGTCTTTTTACTAAGCTGTCTTCCTGTTGATGTGTCTTCTTGCAGATGTGTCTTCCTACTGATTTGTCTTTCTGTTGATCTATCTTCTCTACCGATTTTTCTTCATACGAAGAATGAGCAATCACTTATCT
>CM031602.1:90536819-90539319 GCA_018398815.1 Conus ventricosus | reverse complement strand
ATTGTGTTGTGTGTGTGCGTGCGTGTGTGTGTATGTGTGCGCGTGTGCGTGTGTATGTGTGAGCGCGCGCGCTTGCGTATGTGTGTGTGTGTGTGTGTGTGTGTGTGTGTGTGTGTGTGTGTGTGTGTGTGTGTTTCTCTCTCTCTCTCTCTCTCTCTCTCTCTCTCTCTCTCTCTCTCTCTCTCTCTCTCTCTCTCTCTCTCTCTCTCTCCCATTTCACCTCAGCCCAGACACTACTGTGTTCAATTTCAGATTCACTTTAAAAGGAAAAGAACACAGACAAGAAAAGAAAAGAAAGAAGAAAAAAAACTCGTACTTTCTCCGAACTGAAGGTCAAGCAATGTACGTCAGTGGTAATGTGATGCGTGGACAGGAGAGAACAGAATTCAGGCATTACTACTTTCGCTACTTTTCGCTACATATTTCGTTCAGTCATGGCTACTTTCGCTACTTTTCGCTGCTTATTTCGTTCAGTCATGACTATTTTCGCTACTTTTCACTACACATTTCGTTCAGTCATGACTACTTTTGCTACATTTCGCTACAGATTTTGTTCAGTCATAACTACTTTCGCTGCTTTTCGCCACTTATTTCGTTCAGTTGTGACTACTTTGGCTACTTTTCGCTTCACGTTTCATTCAGTTATGATTACTTTCGCTGCTTTTAGCTACATATTCGCATATTTCGTTCAGTCTTGACGACTACTTTCGCTACGTTTTACTGCATGATTCGTTCAGTCATGACTACTTTTGCTACTTTTCGCTACATATTTCGTTCAGTCATGACTACTTTCGCTACTTTTTACTGCATGATTCCTTCAGTTATGACTGCTAAAGCCACTTTTCATTCTTGCTACGTATTTCGTTCAGTCAAGACTACTTTCGCCACTTTTCGCTACATATTTCGTTCAGTCAAGACTACTTTCGCCACTTTTCGCTCCATATTTCGTTCAGTCATGACTACTTTCGCCACTTTTCAATACATATTTCGTTCAGTCATGACTACTTTCGCTACTTTTCACTACATATTTCGTTCAGTCATGACTACTTTCGCTACTTTTCCTTCTCGCTATGTATTTCGTTCAGTCATCACTATTCTCGCTACTTTTCACTACATATTTCCTTTAGTCATGATTATTCTCGCTACTTTTCGCCACATGTTTCGTTCAGTCAGTCCTATTTTTCTCTACATTTCACGCCACCCATGATGGCAGAAAAAGACAAAATAAGACAAACGAGGACAACACAGAAAAAATATAGACAAAGTAAGACAATATTGAAAAAGGTAGAACATTATGGGAATGTAGACAAAGTAAGACAATATTGAAAAAGGTAAAACATTATGGGAATGAAGACAAAGTAAGACAATGTAGTAAAACGTAGAACAAGATAGGAATGAAGTTAAAGTAAGACAATATAGAAAAGGGTAGAACATTATGGGAATGAAGACAAAGTAAGACAATGTAGTAAAACCTAGAACAAGTTAGGAATGAAGTTAAAGTAAGACAATATAGGAAAAGGTAGAACATTATGGGAATCTAGACAAAGTAAGACAATATAGAAAAAAGGTAGAACAAGATTGGAATTAAGACAAAGACTATATAGAAAAAGGTAGAACAAGATGGGAATAAAGACAAAGTAGCAAAACATAGAAAAAAAGTAGAACGTTATGGAAATAAAGACAAAGTAAGACAATATAGAAAAAGGTAGAACGTTATAGGAATAAAGACAAAGTAAGACAATATAGAAAAAGGTAGAACGTTATAGGAATAAAGACAAAGTAAGACAATATAGAAAAAGGTAGAACGTTATAGGAATAAAGACAAAGTAAGACAATATAGAAAAAGGTAGAACGTTATGGGAATAAAGACAAAGTAAGACAATATAGAAAAAGGTAGAACGTTATGGGAATAAAGACAAAGTAAGACAATATAGAAAAAGGTAGAACGTTATAGGAATAAAGACAAAGTAAGACAATATAGAAAAAGGTAGAACGTTATAGGAATAAAGACAAAGTAAGACAATATAGAAAAAGGTAGAACGTTATGGGAATAAAGACAAAGTAAGACAATATAGAAAAAGGTAGAACGTTATGGAATAAAAGACAAAGTAAGACAATATAGAAGGTAGAACGTTATGGAATATAGACAAATCAAGGCAATACAGAAAAAGGTAGAACAATATAGGAATAAAGACAAAGTAAGACACTATAGAAAAATGTAGAACAAGATGGGAATAAAGACAAAGACAATACAGAAAAAGGTAGAACATTATGGGAATAAAGACAAAGTAAGACAATATTGAAAAAGGTAGAACAAGAATGGAATAAAGACAAAGTCAGACAATAAAGAAAAAGGTAGAACAAGATGGAAATAAGGACAAAGGAAGATTATATAGAAAATACAGTTAGAACAAGATGGAATAAAGACGAAATAGCACAAAGTTGATCAAGACTGATAAAATATAGAACAAAATGGTGGGAATGACATAATAGAACCAAA
>CM031602.1:90529319-90531819 GCA_018398815.1 Conus ventricosus | reverse complement strand
TTTGTTCGTTTGTTTGTTTGTTTGTTGTTGTTGTTGTTTTCGAAATCTTGTCAACAAACAGACATAGCAACAAATGGAAGTTAAGATATTACCTCCCTTGACGAAGCGCAAAATAAACGTGAAGGCGACAACGCCAGATACAGATGGAATGCTCATCCTTCACACAACGACAACACAACTCAATACATTTCTGTACCAGCTGCTGGGGTGTTGTAGCAAAGCTACAGCTTACTACCCCATGTCTCGATAATTGCAAGTTTCTCTCCCACCAGATTTGTTTGGATTTTTATTTGGCTAAAATGGCCATGTCTCCATAGCGTTATCTCCCCTTTCCTCCTTCTGCTGACTGTCCTAAACGTCTGCATCAGCGTGCCCCTGTCCTAAACGTCTGCATCAGCGTGCCCCAGTCCTAAACGTCTGCATCAGCGTGCCCCTGTCCTAAACGTCTGCATCAGCGTGCCCCTGTCCTAAACGTCTGCATCAGCGTGCCCCTGTCCTAAACGTCTGCATCAGCGTGCCCCTGACCTAAACGTCTGCATCAGCGTGCCCCTGACCTAAACGTCTGCATCAGCGTGCCCCTGTCCTAAACGTCTGCATCAGCGTGCCCCTGTCCTAAACGTCTGCATCAGCGTGCCCCTGACCTAAACGTCTGCATCAGCGTGCCCCTGTCCTAAACGTCTGCATCAGCGTGCCCCTGACCTAAACGTCTGCATCAGCGTGCCCCTGTCCTAAACGTCTGCATCAGCGTGCCCCTGACCTAAACGTCTGCATCAGCGTGCCCCTGTCCTAAACGTCTGCATCAGCGTGCCCCTGACCTAAACGTCTGCATCAGCGTGCCCCTGTCCTAAACGTCTGCATCAGCGTGCCCCTGACCTAAACGTCTGCATCAGCGTGCCCCTGACCTAAACGTCTGCATCAGCGTGCCCCTGTCCTAAACGTCTGCATCAGCGTGCCCCTGACCTAAACGTCTGCATCAGCGTGCCCCTGTCCTAAACGTCTGCATCAGCGTGCCCCTGACCTAAACGTCTGCATCAGCGTGCCCCTGACCTAAACGTCTGCATCAGCGTGCCCCTGTCCTAAACGTCTGCATCAGCGTGCCCCTGTCCTAAACGTCTGCATCAGCGTGCCCCTGTCCTAAACGTCTGCATCAGCGTGCCCCTGACCTAAACGTCTGCATTAGCGTGCCCCTGTCCTAAACGTCTGCATTAGCGTGCCCCTGACCTAAACGTCTGCATCAGCGTGCCCCTGTCCTAAACGTCTGCATGAGCGTGCCCCTGACCTAAACGTCTGCATCAGCGTGCCCCTGTCCTAAACGTCTGCATCAGCGTGCCCCTGACCTAAACGTCTGCATCAGCGTGCCCCTGTCCTAAACGTCTGCATCAGCGTGCCCCTGTCCTAAACGTCTGCATCAGCGTGCCCCTGTCCTAAACGTCTGCATCAGCGTACCCCTATCCTAAACGTCCTCATCAGCGTACCCCTGTCCTAAACGTTTGCATCAGTGTGCCCCTGACCTAAACGTCTGCATCAGCGTGCCCCTGTCCTAAACGTCTGCATCAGCGTGCCCCTGTCCTAAACGTCTGCATCAGCGTGCCCCTGTCCTAAACGTCTGCATCAGCGTGCCCCTGTCCTAAACGTCTGCATCAACGTGCCCTGACCTAAACGTCTGCATCAGCGTGCCCCTTCATACCCTGCTTTCTCAGTCACCCTGATTTGCTTTCCATGTCGACGAACCGTGTGTCTCGGGATCGTTTTTTTTTTCTTCCCCAGCGAAATCTTTAGACGTTGGGCCTAGATGGGCGCACGCACATACTAGGCCAGAAAACACGCTTGATGAAATGTGAAAAAGACAGCGTGGATTATGATGAACCAGTTTGCATGCTGAACCAGTGTGCATGCTGAACCACTTTGCATTTTAAACCAGTTTGCATCCTGAACCAGTGAGCATTTTCTACCAGTTTGCATTTTTCTACCAGTTTGCATTTCTACCAGTTTGCATTTCTACCAGTTTGCATTGTGAACCAGTTTGCATTCTGAACCAGTTTGCATTTTGAACCAGTTTGTAATCTGAACCAGATTGCATTTTGAACCAGTTTGCATTCTGAACCAGTTTGCATTTTGAACCAGTTTGCGTTCTGAACCAGTTTGCATTCTGAACCAGTTTGCATTCTGAACCAGTTTGTAATCTGAACCAGTTTGCATTCTGAACCAGCTTGCATTCTGAACAATTTGCATTCTGAACCAGTTTGTAATCTGAATCAGTTTGCATTTGAACCAGTTGTAGTCTGAAGCAGTTTGCATTTTGAACCAGTTTGTAATCTGAACCAGTTTGCATTCTGAACCAGTTTGCATTCTGAACCAGTTTGCATTTTGAACCAGTTTGTAATCTGAACCAGTTTGTAATCTGAACCAGTTTGCATTCTGAACCAGTTTGCATTCTGAACCAGTTTGCATTTTGAACCAGTTTGTGATCTGAACCATTTGCATTTTGAACCAGATTGCA
>CM031602.1:90519319-90524319 GCA_018398815.1 Conus ventricosus | reverse complement strand
ATATCTCTATATGGTTTGGCCTTGTGGTAGAGCGTCAAGTTTCGCGGTCAAATGCTACGAATTCAAATCCCGCTGGCGTTATGACATGAACAATAACCTCTTCACCGCCCAACCAAGGACAGGTTGTCAGCTAGGGACACCACGGACGTCTTCACTGGCTGTTCAGGTCAAAGCGTCAGATAGGGACACTACAGCTGTCTTCACTCTGTTCATGACTAGTGGTCAGATAGGAACACTACAGCTGTCTTCACTCTGTTCATGACCTGTAGTCAGATAGGGACACTACAGCTGTCTTCACTCTGTTCACGACAAGTGGTCAGATAGGAACACTACAGCTGTCTTCACTCTGTTCACGACAAGTGGTCAGATAGGAACACTACAGCTGTCTTCACTCTGTTCACGACTAGTGGTCAGATAGGAACACTACAGCTGTCTTCATTGTCTGTTCACAAGTGGTCAGATAGGGACACTACAGCTGTCTTCACTCTGTTCACGACTAGTGGTCAGATAGGAACACTACAGCTGTCTTCATTGAATGTTCACGACAAGTGGTCAGATAGGGACACTACAGCTGTCTTCACTCTGTTCACGACTAGTGGTCAGATAGGGACACTACAGCTGTCTTCACTGTCTGTTCATGACCAGTGGTCAGATAGGGACACTACAGCTGTCTTCACTCTGTTCATGACCAGTGCTCAGATAGGGACACTACAGCTGTCTTCACTGTCTGTTCAGGACAAGTGGTCAGATAGGGACACTACAGCTGTCTCCATTGTCTGTTCAGGATAAGTGGTCAGATAGGGACACTACAGCTGTCTCCATTGTCTGTTCAGGACAAGTGGTCAGATAGGGACACTACAGCTGTCTTCACTCTGTTCAAGGCTAGTGGTCAGATAGCGACACTACAGCTGTCTTCACTCTGTTCAAGGCTAGTGGTCAGATAGGGACCCTACAGCTGTCTCCATTGTCTGTTCAGGACAAGTGGTCAGATAGGGACCCTACAGCTGTCTCCATTGTCTGTTCAGGACAAGTGGTCAGATAGGGACACTACAGCTGTCTCCATTGTCTGTTCAGGACAAGTGGTCAGATAGGGACCCTACAGCTGTCTCCATTGTCTGTTTAGGACAAGTGGTCAGATAGGGACACTACAGCTGTCTCCATTGTCTGTTCAGGACAAGTGGTCAGATAGGGACCCTACAGCTGTCTCCATTGTCTGTTCAGGACAAGTGGTCAGATAGGGACCCTACAGCTGTCTCCATTGTCTGTTCAGGATAAGTGGTCAGATAGGGACACTACAGCTGTCTCCATTGTCTGTTCAGGATAAGTGGTCAGATAGGGACCCTACAGCTGTCTCCATTGTCTGTTCAGGATAAGTGGTCAGATAGGGACACTACAGCTGTCTCCATTGTCTGTTCAGGATAAGTGGTCAGATAGGGACATTATGGGTATCTTGACGATCTGTTCAGGACAAGGCACCAGACAGGGACACTACAGGTACTCATGACAAGTCCTCAGTGGTGAAGTCCACTAATCGTCTGAACGTGACTCCATCCCCAGGCCTCTTGGTGAAGTCCACTAATCGTCTGAACGTGACTCCATCCCCAGGCCTCTTGGTGAAGTCCACTAATCGTCTGAACGTGACTCCATCCCCAGGCCTCTTATTTTTCTGACTATGCTTCAGTCCTCTACTAGGATGCTGTTGTTTAGGAGTATACTGACCTATAATGACTATTTTCCCTTTTATCTGGAAAAAAAGTGATCGTCCTTCAAGAACGAAGCGATAAGAGGCAAACCAGCCACAATTACTGGTTTATGATCAAAACAACTATTATACTGAAGGAGAAAATAGCGATAATGATGAAATGGGTTATTAGCACTGTTTTCTGTAAGGATAACAACTGTCTTCGTGCCCTTGAACCATTTCCCATTTCCGGTGTTGTGTGCCTTCCCTTAGTAGCATGGTTCCTCGCATCATCCGCCATGATGATGAAAACAGGAAGTGACGATCTACACACAAAGCAGCTGTGAAGGCCGACAGTTTACACAGAAATGTGAAGAAGATCAGTGTGCATGCACTCAACTTCTTATAGAGGTTATAGTGAAAACAGCGATGAAAACTGATTTCCTTAGTATTACTGTTTTGTTAAAGAGTATTGAGCTTAACTGTTTTCCTTGGAGAAAAAAAATACAGGAAAACGGTTACTACCTTTCGAAAAAACAAAAATAACAACTAATTTCCACGTTATTATGGTTTTCGGGGCGGGGGGGGTCTCTTTATTTCGCAGGATGAAACCTATTTTCGGAGCGAAAATGGATTACCTATAACTCGTGTGTGATCCCATATAAAAGGTCACATGTTTCGCGATGAGTGAGAATAGCTAGAAATGTAAGGTACTAGGTCAGCAACACACGTTCTTCACATTCATGACGCCAAGCCAAAGAGGACCCGAAGATTCTTTTGCATCCGAATCTTCTCCGGACGAGAATGGAAACCTACTGTCTGTATAACGAGGTGAGACGAGGAACCTGTTGACAAGAAAAGAAACGAATGTGGAATAGTGTGTCAGCGGAGCTCAGGCTTTCCGTCTCTGGCTGGGGTTCAAGTCGGAGGGGTCGCCTTGGACTGTTTGGAAAGAATGAGGGTATCGTTTTTTTTGCCGCAGATGACGTGTGTTGTGCCTGGGAACGCCAGAGAGTGAGGGAAGCCAGAGCATTGTGCCAGAGCTGAAAGATCTCACAGCTGTCTCCTGCTATCTCACAGCTGTCTCCTGCTATCTCACAGCTGTCTCCTGCTTTGTCTCCGGCCCACGAGGGTGGAACAGCGTTTGATGACAAGTTCAGATAAGGGAAACCACTTTGCCACCTAACGACAGAACAAACACATCACAAACACTACGCGTTTGGTGGAACAGTGTTTGATGACAAGTTCGGATAAGGGAAGCCACATTGCCACCTAACGGCAGAACAAACACATCACAAACACTACGCGTTTGGTGGAACAGTGTTTGATGACATGTTCAGATAAGGGAAACCACTTTGCCACCTAACGACAGAACAAACACATCACAAAAACTACGCGTTTGGTGGAACAGTGTTTGATGACATGTTCAGATAAGGGAAACCACTTTGCCACCTAACGACAGAACAAACACATCACAAACACTACGCGTTTGGTGGAACAGTGTTTGATGACATGTTCAGATAAGGGAAACCACTTTGCCACCTAACGACAGAACAAACACATCACAAACACTACGCGTTTGGACTTCTTTCGCTTCTTCTTCAGGCAGGACAAACAGCATTAAAGACACTGAAACCGAAGGATGAACAGTGACTTATCTCCTCACATTTGGCGCCAAATGGATGATGCAGGGGTTCGTGAAGGATGGTGCATATTCAGGGGGATGGCCAGAGAAGGGGATGATGTGTGGTAGGTAAGGATGGTGCAGATTCAGGGGGATGGCCAGAGAAGGGGATGATGTGAGGTAGTGAAGGATGGTGCAGATTCAGGGGGATGGCCAGAGAAGGGGATGATATGTGGTAGGTAAGGATGGTGCAGATTCAGGAGGATGGAGAGAGAAGGGGATGATGTGTGGTAGTGAAGGATGGTGCAGATTCAGGGGGATGGCCAGAGAAGGGGATGATGTGTGGTAGGTAATGATGGTGCAGATTCAGGGGGATGGCCAGAGAAGGGGATGATGTGAGGTAGTGAAGGATGGTGCAGATTCAGGGGGATGGCCAGAGAAGGGGATGATATGTGGTAGGTAAGGATGGTGCAGATTCAGGGGGATGGCCAGAGAAGGGGATGATGTGAGGTAGTGAAGGATGGTGCAGATTCAGGGGGATGGCCAGAGAAGGGGATGATGTGAGGTAGGTAAGGATGGTGCAGATTCAGCGGGGTGGAGAGAGAAGGGGATGATGTGAGGTAGGTAAGGATGGTGCAGATTCAGGGGGGTGGAGAGAGAAGGGGATGATGTGAGGTAGTGAAGGATGGTGCAGATTCAGGGGGATGGCCAGAGAAGGGGATGATGTGTGGTAGGTAATGATGGTGCAGATTCAGGGGGATGGCCATAGAAGGGGATGATGTGAGGTAGTGAAGGATGGTGCAGATTCAGGGGGGTGGCCAGAGAAGGGGATGATGTGTGGTAGTGTTGTCGGTCACGGTGGGAAGTGGCTTTGGTGATGGAAGTGGAGGTGGTGGTGGCGGTGGTGAAAGCGGTGGCAGTGGTTCTAGGTGGTGATCGTGGGTTCTGCAGTCCAATCACAATTACAACATGGTTCTGTGCTGAAAGACATCGCACGGGGAGACCATTGTGACAGCAAAAGCCAGTGTTCCTCACAAGCCAGCAAAACTTAATAGTGAAATAATAATGAAACCAAAGATAAGAAGAGTGCTGAAAACGCAAAACAACAAGAGGAAGAAAACGAAATATGGTGCGATGATGATGATGATGATGATGATGATGATGATGATGATGATGATGATGATGATGATGATGATGATGACGATGACAAAAACAGAGGGCGTGCTTTCAATCAATCAATCAATCAACTTTATTGTCCATGGGATTTTTTTCTTGATACAACTAATTAAAAATTGCAAATCAAACGCACACTCAAACACCCGCGCACACGCACACGCACGCACACACACACACACACACACACACACACACACACACACACACACACACACACACACACACACACACACACACACACACACACACACACAACGTGCGCGCGTGCGCGCTCAGATAGATAGATAGATAGATAGATAGATAGATAGATAGATAGATAGATAGATTGCTGGATAAACAGACACAGACAGACAGATAGAGACGAAGACGCATGGAGAGAGAGTGAGAGAGGGGAGAGAGAGAGAGAGAGAGAGAGAGAGAGAGAGAGAGAGAGAGAGAGAGAGAAGAGAGAGAGAGAGAGAGAGAGAGAGAGAGAGGGAGAGAGTTGTAAGAACTCCCTCCTTCAAAGCGCTGTAAATC
>CM031602.1:90511819-90514319 GCA_018398815.1 Conus ventricosus | reverse complement strand
GGGCGGCAGAAATTCCATTCCCAAAGTGTCTTGTTTGAAACCATTCTCTAATACAGACAGAATTCCATTCCTAGAGTGCCTTGTTTAAAACCATTCTCTAATACAGACAGAATTCCATTCCTAGAGTGTCTTGTTTGAAACCATTCTCTAATACAGACAGAATTCCATTCCTAGAGTGTCTTGTTCAAAACCATTCTCTAATACAGACAGAATTCCATTCCTAGAGTGTCTTGTTTGAAACCATTCTCTAATACATACAGAATTCCATTCCTAGAGTGTCTTGTTCAAAACCATTCTCTAATACAGACAGGATTAAATGGCGAGACATCAGGAACAGATTACATTTCTGACGTGTAGATCTTCAAACATTCCATGACACAAACGCTCTGAAATTTGGATTCATCGGGCATAAAACCCATCCATATCGTATCATATTTTGAAATATTCCACGACGTAGATCTAAATGAAATGAAATTCAGCCCTTAAGACATTCAATGCTCGATCAGCTTGGGTCTGTTTCTGATTGCATGCCATTCTGCAGTTTTTGTTTGTTCTTGCAACCTGTGAGCTGGGAGAGCGATTTGTTATTCCATTTCTGTGAAGCCATGTTGCATGTCAACCCTTTTGTTTTCTTCTTCTTCATTTTCTTCGTGGTTCTTTGGCCATCAGCAAGTCTTCAGGTTCACCATCAGTAAGATGTGTTCTGGTGTGACTGTTCTGGAAGTCTTCAGGTTCACCATCAGTAAGATGTGTTCTGGTGTGACTTTTTCTAATTCTGACAATCAGGTAGCCACATTTTGTGATCAGGATGATACCTAAACACGATACCGCGCGTGTGTGTGTGTGTGTGTGTGTGTGTGGATGGATTAGTGGTTCAGGGTGAAGCCTCACTGTAAACCACCGGCAGGGTGACATGACTCAGGTCCACACTGGAAAGGACGACTTGACAAAAGACAGTCAGACTGCCGGCAGATGGATGAGGTGGTGCCCAGTGGAGGAGGGGAAGGTGGGCATCCGGTGTGGGGGAGGGGGGAGGCTCACACCACAGCTGTGTGACGACGCAATTACTGTCGTCATTCATGACGGGGGGGGGGGGGGGGGGGGGGGGGAGGCTTAGCAGGTCGTGTTCTATGTACGCTGGATCAGAACAGCCGCCACTGAACACTGCCGAAGTGATTCCGTGTCAGTGCGGTGTCTTCTCCGGTGAGCTGCTTCAGGACGATTTGACATGGCGGTTACAGTACAGTGTGTGTATGGGGAGAGATCAGATGAATGGGAGTCATGTCACAAGTACAGTGTGTGTATGGGGAGAGATCAGATGAATGGGAGTCATGTCACAAGTACAGTGTGTGTATGGGGAGAGATCAGATGAATGGGAGTCATGTCACAAGTACAGTGTGTGTATGGGGAGAGATCAGATGAATGGGAGTCATGTCACAAGTACAGTCTGTGTATGGGGAGAGATCAGATGAATGGGAGTCATGTCACAAGTACAGTGTGTGTATGGGGAGAGATCAGATGAATGGGAGTCATGTCACAAGTACAGTGTGTGTATGGGGAGAGATCAGATGAATGGGAGTCATGTCACTGCACAGCTCATGCCATTTCTAAAACAGTCTGTAATACATATTAAAAAATCATATATAAAAAAAAAGAATTAGGTACATTGCCTACTTTTTCTTCCAGAAGCTTTTCTGTCTGTACCCTTATCCCTTTCAATGTGAAGATGCTGTCACACCTCAGGGTATTTTGTCTCCTTTGTCCTTCGGGGGTATTTTGTCTCCTTTGTCCTTCGGGGGTAGTTTGTCTCCTTTGTCCTTCAGGGGTATTTTGTCTCCTTTGTCCTTCGGGGGTATTTTGTCTCCTTTGTCCTTCGGGGGTATTTTGTCTCCTTTGTCTCTCAGGGGTATTTTGTCTCCTTTGTCCTTCAGGGGTGTTTGTCTCCTTTGTCCTTCAGGGGTATTTTGTCTCCTTTGTCTTTCAGGGGTATTTTGTCTCCTTTGTCCTTCAGGGGTATTTTGTCTCCTTTGTCCTTCATATGATGACCCTCTTCAGGTCTTTTTACTGCTTGTCCCAGACTGAGAAGTTTGATTGAAACAGTTCATTAATTTAATTTACAGTATGCCTGGAACTGGTGCTGTCAATCCGTCTTGCTTTTCGCTGTCTGTTGTGTGGTTGGGGTGAACAGTGAGATTTCTCTGTGTCTGCTTTCCCCTTGCTCTGCGGATAGCCTTGTTCTCACTTGCAATCATCCGTCCAAGCAGACAATACGTGACGGACCTATGGATGGACACTAAGACAAAGTTCAAACATTCCAGTCTCTAGTTCAGCCTTTTCCAGTTTCTAATCAGTGGTAGAGCGCTGGACGCGTAATCTTATTGAACTTGGAGTTGCGGGTTCGAATCTCCGCGGGCCGTTTCGGTAAGGAAGATTTTTCCTTGGAGTTAAGATTGGTTCTGACCCGTTTTCCTTACAGTCCTTCGAATGAGACTATACACCG
>CM031602.1:90481819-90496819 GCA_018398815.1 Conus ventricosus | reverse complement strand
GGAGAAACTGGGAACATAAAATTAAGGAAATATATTACAGATATGAAAACTCTTCACTAGCTGCATAAGGGAACCATCGTAATCCCTTTTAAAGGCAGATATATTTGTATTGCCTGCTCCGAGGCCTTTCGTCCGCTGGATCGGAACTCATCAGGGAGACACGGCTGGTTGTGTCTGCACTCCTGGCGTCAAATAGAGACACACCACAGTCCATAATACAGTGGTGTTCTAACCACCAAGGGTGCAAAAAAGAATCCAATAGCACCCCCAAAGCAGCCAGTGAAGGGTAGTAAATGAAACCAAACGAAAATTGGGGAGGAAAAAAGTTGCTGAAAAACTAAAGACATTATGCGAATAGTATAAAATGTAGGTGACAATCTTTGAGCCTACGCTTGAGGATCCACCCAAGGATGCAAGGGAGATCAAAAGACAAACACACAGACGGACAGAAACAAATACAAATAACCTCAATTTAATCAAAATGAAATTGGAAATGAAATGAAGCAGGGAACAGTAAACAATAAACAGTAAACAAGTGGGGTAACTTTTGCTCCCATAAGAAAACCTAACACAGAGTAACTTTTATTCAAGACTGGCACAGCCTTTTAAACTTGAATAAAGTCAGACAAATACATAAATTGTCTTCCAAACATAAATTGTTCAACGATGATAAGAACAAATTCGTGTGTAAAGCATCTCTGCAGCTTCCACCGATGTCCTCCTGAAATTAGAGAACCTTCATGTCAGTGTACGTTGAGAACTATTCCCTAATCATCCCTGTAGAACGGGGTCAGCACAGGGCTTGGTTAGTTGAATGCCAAACGTCTCAGGTACGTTTCCGGTACCTGCTGTACGTCGCCTGCCGTAACGCCATGTTGGAAGTACATTCATCCTTTGCGCCGAGCTCATCTACTTGCAGGGCACTGAACAAGTTCACAGACTCACCTTTTTTTGGCACTAAAACACTAGGCCTATATAATTCATGCAAGCGTGTTGAGGCCTATCATAAATTTGAGCCAGCGTTTAATGTTAAACTGATAAATGATCAAAAGAACAACTCCCCGCCAATTATTTCCCTTATTTTGATTGATTTTTTTTACCGATGAAATCACAAACAATCTTCACATACCTGACCTTCCCTTTAGTTGACGTTCTATTTCAGGCCTTTGCACTCACCCGTGACACTGTCTTTACGCCAGTTGGAAGCTTTCCAATAGTTTCATTCCTTTGATTTTTAATCTGTCTGCTTGGAACCACCTGGCTTGTATGAAAGAAAATGATGGCCGTATGGAAGAAAATGAGAAGAATCAACTTTCAGACACAATAAAAATTCTCAAAACAATCGAATTGGCCAGTCTATAAATATTCGACTCCTTAAACCAGGCCTTGACGCACCAATGTTTGGTGTGTAACCTCATGTGGGCACATCAGAATATTTCCGGTTGATCGGAAGGTCCACCCTTCAAATACTCTTGGGCATCTTCAATGCTCTGAAACACCCTTCCTTAAGACTGCTGTTTTCACACAGAGGAACTGGAAAGAACGAACAAGTAAGGCAACTCTTGTACCCATGATGAAATAATTACACGTCTGTAACTCCAAGCGAATGCTGCCTACGACACTGAATCGCTCAGCACAAATGTCAACACAGAGCACACACAACAACCACACAGACATGTCAACACACAGCACACAACAACCACACAGACATGTCAACACACAGCACACAACAACCACACAGACATGTCAACACACAGCACACACAACCACACAGACATGTCAACACACAGCACACACAACAACCGCACAGAAATGTCAACACACAGCACACACAACCACACAGACATGTCAACACACAGCAACAACAACACACAGACATGTCAACACAGAGCACACAACAACCACACAGACATGTCAACACACAGCACACAACACCCACACAGAAATGTCAACACAGAGCACACAACACCCACAGAAATATCAACACACTGCACACAACAACCACACAGACATGTCAACACACAGCACACACAACAACCACACAGACATGTCAACACAGAGCACACACACAACAACACAGAAATGTCAACACAGAGCACACACAACAACCACACAGACATGTCAACACAGTGCACACACAACAACCACACAGACATGTCAACACACAGCACACACAACCACACAGAATGTCAACACAGAGCACACACAACAACCACACAGACATGTCAAACACAGAGCACACACAAACCACACAGACATGTCAACACAGCACACACAACAACCACACAGAATGTCAACACAGAGCACACACAACAACCACACAGACATGTCAACACAGTGCACACACAACAACCATACAGACATGTCAACACACAGACACACAAACAACCACACAGACATGTCAACACAGAGCACACACAACAACCAACACAAGAAATGTCAACACAGAGCACACAACAACCACACAGACATGTCAACACAGAGCACACAACAACCACACAGACATGTCAACACACAGCACACACAACAACCACACAGACATGTCAACACAGAGCACACACAACAACCACACAGAAATGTCAACACACAGCACACACAACAATAACCACACAGAAAATGTAAACACACAGCACACAACAACCACAGAGAATGTCAACACACAGCACACAACAACCACACAGAAATGTCAACACACAGCACACAACAACACCACACAGAAATGTCAACACACAGCACACAAACAAACCACACAGAAATGTCAACACACAGCACACAACAACCACACAGCAATGTCAAACACACAGCACACACAACAACCACACAGACATGTCAACCCCACAGCCACACAAAACAACCCACACAGACATGTCAACACACAGCACACACAACAACCACACAGAAATGTCAACACACAGCACACACAACCACACAGACATGTTAACACAGAGCACACACAACAACCACACAGACATGTCAACACAGAGCACACACAACAACCACACAGACATGTCAACACAGAGCACACACAACAACCAAACAGACATGTCAACACAGAGCACACACAACAACCACACAGACATGTCAACACAGAGCACACACAACAACCAAACAGACATTTCAACACACAGCACACACAACAACCACACAGAAATGTCAACACACAGCACACACAACAACCACACAGACATGTCAACACACAGCACACAACAACCACACAGACATGTCAACACACAGCACACAACAACCACACAGACATGTCAACACACAGCACACAACAACCACAGAGAAATGTCAACACAGGGCACACAACAACCACACAGACATGTCAACACACAGCACACAACAACCACACAGACATGTCAACACACAGCACACAACAACCACAGAGAAATGTCAACACAGGGCACACAACAACCACACAGACCTGTCAACACAGAGCTCACCCAACCACACAGAAATGTCAACACACAGCACACAACAACCACACAGAAATGTCAACACAGAGCACACACAACCACACAGACATGTCAACACAGAGCACACACAACCACACAGACATGTCAACACAGGGCACACACAACACCACAGAGAAATGTCAACACAGAGCACACACAACACCCACACAGAAATGTCAACACACAGCACACACAACAACCACACAGAAATGTCAACACAGAGCACACATAACAACCACACAGAAATGTAAACACAGGGCACACAACAACCACACAGAAATGTAAACACAGGGCACACAACAACCACACAGAAATGTCAACACAGAGCACACACAACACCCACACAGAAATGTCAACACACAGCACACACACACCAACCAGGCAGACATCCACTGAACACGCAAGGAGGAGTTGTTGCATGGGGCCAGGTTAGGTAGTAAAGGGGGGGGGGGGGGGGGGGGAACCAGCTGGACATTATTCTCATCGAGACACTCCAGAGCCTGAGCGGAAGTATGAGTGGTGCCACTGACCTGGTGCAGCAACACACCCAGATTCCTGCTGCCGCTGGATTCAACCTTCCGTTACTGTCAGCATATACACTGGTCAGTGCACCAACCTTCCATCACTCTTAGCATTGGTTCACACACTGGTCAGTGCACCAACCTTTCATCACTCTTAGCATTGGTTCACACACTGGTCAGTGCACCAACCTTCCATCACTCTTAGCATTGGTTCACACACTGGTCAGTGCACCAACCTTCCATCACTCTTAGCATTGGTTCACACACTGGTCAGTGCACCAACCTTCCATCACTCTTAGCATTGGTTCACACACTGGTCAGTGCACCAACCTTCCATCACTCTTAGCATTGGTTCACACACTGGTCAGTGCACCAACCTTCCATCACTCTTAGCATTGGTTCACATACCGGTCAATGTTTTCTCGTCCCTGAGAGCTCCTGTTGCCAAGTGACCACTATCTGAAAGGAAGCGAGCGACCATTTCCTTTGCAGTGCTTCTTGTGGCTGTACAATGTAGCAGTGAGTTTTCCCTCTGGCCACAGTCAAACAAAAAATCGTTGATTTCTTTCTGTGTTCTTGTTATGTCCAAGTTTCATCTCCTGTCACAATGTCCCACACACGGTTCAACCTGCCCCCCTCACTACCCCACCCCCCCTCCAACCTGTGTAACACACACGGTTCTACCTGCCCCCTCCAACCTGTGTAACACACACGGTTCAACCTGCTCCTATCCAACCTGTATAACACACACGGTTCTACCTGCTCCTATCCAACCTGTGTAACACACACGGTTCAACCTGCCCCCATCCAACCTGTATAACACACACAGTTCAACCTGCTCCTATCCAACCTGTATAACACACACGGTTCAACCTGCCCCCTATCCAACCTGTGTAACACACACGATTCAACCTGCTCCTATCCAACCTGTGTAGCACACACGGTTCAACACATTCCAGACAGATCAGTGTTTGTTGTCACTGTGCATGCTGCCAACAGCCAGCAGAAATTCCAGACAGATCAGTGTTTGCTGTCCTTGTGCATGCTGCAAACAGCCTGCAGAAATTCCAGACAGATCAGTGTTTGCTGTTACTGTGCATGCTGCAAACAGCCTGCAGAAATTCCAGACAGATCAGTGTTTGTTGTCACTGTGCATGCTGCAAACAGCCTGCAGAAATTCCAGACAGATCAGTGTTTGCTGTTACTGTGCATGCTGCAAACAGCCTGCAGAAATTCCAGACAGATCAGTGTTTGCTGTTACTGTGCATGCTGCAAACAGCCTGCAGAAATTCCAGACAGATCAGTGTTTGTTGTCACTGTGCATGCTGCAAACAGCCTGCAGAAATTCCAGACAGATCAGTGTTTGTTGTCACTGTGCATGCTGCAAACAGCCTGCAGAAATTCCAGACAGATCAGTGTTTGTTGTCACTGTGCATGCTGCAAACAGCCTGCAGAAATTCCAGACAGATCAGTGTTTGCTGTTACTGTGCATGCTGCAAACAGCCTGCAGAAATTCCAGACAGATCAGTATTTGCTGTTACTGTGCATGCTGCAAACAGCCTGCAGAAATTCCAGACAGATCAGTGTTTGCTGTTACTGTACATGCTGCAAACAGCCTGCAGAAATTCCAGACAGATCAGTGTTTGCTGTTACTGTGCATGCTGCAAACAGCCTGCAGAAATTCCAGACAGATCAGTGTTTGCTGTTGCTGGGGCAGAGCTGAGGATTTGTTTATGGGACTGTTTGTTTATGGGACTGTTTGTTTATGGGACTGTTTGTTTATGGAGTCATTCTCCTGGAACCCGCTGTCTGTGAATGCCATAGCAACGTTCTTTTCAGTCTGCATGGTTAGCAACACAAACACACACTCTTTGCGCGTCAAGTGCAAGTATGCATGAGTGATTATTTGCCAGGTATGTGTGTGTGCGTGCGTGCGTGCGTGTGTGTGTGTGTGTGTGTGTGTGTGCGCGCGTGCGTGCGTGCGTGCGTGCGTGCGTGCGTGCGTGCGTGTGTGTGTGTGTGCGCGTACGTGCGTGCGTGCGTGCGTGCGTGCGTGCGTGCGTGCGTGTGTGTGTGTGTGTGTGTGTGTGTGTGTGTGTGTGTGTGTGTGTGTGTGTGTGTGTGTGTGTGTGTGTGTGTGTGTGTGTGTGTGTGTGAATCCTATCAGTGCTATCAGCTGCAGTAGTGTGTGGCGGTGCTCCACCTTACACACTTGCTACGTTTCATTGATGCACACTTACCACAGCACATACGTTTACAGTAACAGCAGGGAGTCCCGGGAGATTCAAAGTCTTACCTCAGTTGACGTATGTTTGATCATTTGTTATTGGAAAGGCCCAGTATGAGTTTGCCCCAATCTCTAGGAGTCTTCGCAGTGTTGGCCTTGAGATTATTCCAATGTTTGTTTGGTTGGTGATGTTTCTTGCTCTTCCCTTAAGTCTGGATGTGCGGCCACTTCCTCTCTTGATGTTCAGATCTGAAAGATGGTCTATGTCATAGTGGCTTTGCTCTTGTTTGTTGGGGTCATTCTTTAGATTTGTTATCACATCAGATTGGCCAAACTGTCATCCAGTTATCGTTGCCTTGCCAGTCAGTGTGTCTGCTCTCCCCTTTCCTTTGACACCAGCATGTCCATGGCAGTACATCCATGTGAGTCTCTCCAATGGAATGCTGCACATTACATCATGCCAAGCAGGGCTTCCCATTCCACTCTCCTCTCTTCGAAGCAGGTTCATGGAGTCAGTCAGTATTATGACTTGTTGCGTTCTATGCTATTCTTTGGATGAGAGCCAGTGGAGTGCTTGTGTCACTGTTTCTACCTCCATTGTCAGACTTGAAGCTGCTATGCTGTGTGCACCATGGTCTTCCTGGATAGTGGGGCCATTTTGCTTCACAGTGTGTCCCCAGCCTGACTTACCTTTGGTGACGGAGCCCCGTATCTGAATGTCTGCGTTGGATTTACTTTCTGGCAAGCAGTTTCCAAGCTCTGGAACGACGGCAGGTTAGTAGAGCTGTTTGAAGTGGTCTGGATACTTTTCCCATGCCTTCCTTTCTTTAAGACAGACATACAGACAGATGGACAGACAGACAGATAGGCAAAGAGAGAGAGAGATAAGGCAGACTGACAGACAGAGGGACATACAGACAAAGGGAGACAGACAGACAGAGACAGACAGACAGAGAGACTGAGAGAGACTGAGACGGACAGAGACAGAGTCACAGAGAGAGGCAGACAGACAGACAGACAGACAGACAGAGGCAGACAGACAGACAGACAGTCACAGACAGAGACAGACAGACAGACAGACAGAGACAGACAGACAGACAGACAGAGGGAGACAGACAGACAGAGACAGACAGACAAGGAGACTGAGAGAGACCGTGACAGACAGAGACAGAGTCACAGAGAGACGCAGACAGACAGACAGACAGACAGACAGACAGAGAAAGACAGACAGAGACAGACAGACAGACAAGGAGACTGAGAGAGACCGTGACAGACAGAGACAGAGTCACAGAGAGACGCAGACAGACAGACAGACAGACAGACAGACAGACAGGGAAACTGAGAGACACAAAGGCAGAGAGATTAGAATAATACGTTATAAAGAATGGAGCAGTCTGGTCGTCTGTCTGGACTGTGACGGCTGGCTTTTATGACTCTTTGATAGGTTTGTTGAAGACAGCACTGTCAACGCTCCTCTCTCTCTCTCTCTCTCTCTCTCTCTCTCTCTCTCTCTCTCTCTCTCTCTCCTCTCTCTCTCTCTTTCTCTCTCTCTCTCTCTCTCTTGTCAACAGGTGGGTGACCTCTGTTGATGCCCATACTATGTTCATCCTTCCTTTTTGTTCTAAAAATCGATTGCCTCGCAAAAACATTGTGCTCAGAAAGTCCAACGTGGCTTTTTGTATTTTCGTATACACTTATATCGTACAACATTTATATCGACAAAAAAGAGAGGGTGTGGAGGGGAGAAGGGGGGGGGGGGGGTCCTGCCCGAGGTGTTCTTATTTGTGACTAAGAACTGTCTGGATGCAACAAATACGGTCGTAACGTAGTTGAGCTTATATTGAAGATATTCTATTATCCTAAGCACCAGTGCTGACGGCTATATGAATTGCCAAATCACGAAAACAGCGCAAATGACGTGAATCACGCTAACATATGGCACAGATGACGTGGAGTCACTCAAACATACGACACAGTTGACGTTGAGTTACACTAACATATGGCACAGATGACGTGAAGTCACTGTAACATATGGCACAGATGACGTGAAGTCACACTGTCACGACCGACCCCTGGAGATCTGCCCGGACAGGAAATCGGTCTAGTGGGAGTGAAGGGAGTGACTGAACTCACACGCCCCGCAAGAGACCACACAAGAAAGATTACGATCCCAACACCCCATTTATTCATACCAACACACACATGTCACAAATAAGCATTCCAACACACACAACATGCACAATAAACACTCAAGCTTTTTCAAACACTCACGACATAACACAATTAGCATTTCAACACACACGACATACCCTAGTCGCAAACAAGCATTTCAACGCACACAACATAACCATAATCCTAAACAAGCCTTTCCAGCCCCACATTCCTTTCCGTGCTTCTTTGTGGTTCCCCACACCCCTGCCTCTCCAAAGTCCACTGTGAGCACCAAGTCGCATCAGGTGCCCCAACCGGGTGGGTCTTGAACGAAGTGTCTTTCAATGCCGACACCATTGACACACACACACCCAAATCGCACGACACAGAGCGAACCACACTGGGGGTCACGGGCTGCAGGAAGTCCGAGGACCGTGGAGAACGCGTCCGGGGGACGAGCGTTGTCGCTGAAGGCCCCGGACAGGGGTCGGGATCCTCCAGCAAAGCCCATGTGCTCCTCAACCAGTGCGCGGCCCCAACAGCGCAAGCTTCGGGTGAGTCCCCCGGGAAGAGAGGAACCCGGAAGGAAGGGTCTGGAACCCCGCAGTCAGTACAATTGGCTTTATGTGTAAAATCCTAACAGCCCCTCGCATGATGGGCGAGGGGAGGTTTTCTAAATTACATTCACAGCACCAGTCGACACGACCTGAGCTAACACAGTAAAAAAACCAACTGGGGAAATGTTCGCTAAAGGTTCCTCACACGAAGCAGGTAAGAGGTTACATTCACAGGCTAAACCATGAATAGAAAATTATGTCTTCATCCTTCCCTCACTCACGTTCAACATTTTCCTTTCTTAGGACTGAACTAATACAGCAACCATTGCTTTATAACTGCCACCACTTTTGCAAAAAATTTTAATGGCACAATTATCCTCACATTTTATAGCAAATTTCAAAATGACACAATTCTCCAACCACGCACCCCAAACGACTAAATCATGCGTACGCACGCTCGCAAACATAAAACTCGTTCCCCTTGCACACACAAACAGACGGTGGCCGAAGAATACGAGACCGGCAATTGTGACAGGGGCGGGACGAGCGAGACCAAGCAAGTTCCAACCCTGAATCACCGGTTCTCCCCCATCCCCACGCTACCGCATCACCAGATGCATAAAAAGAATAAAGAATTTTGGATATAATTTTGACTGGCCCGGGTTTAAAAGATTGAATTAACCAGAAAAGGGGTCTCAAAAATATTTCTTTTATAATTTCGAAAAACCAAAAATTGCGCAAAGAGAAAAATTAGCCGGCTAACAAAAAAAACAACAACAAACAAACCATGAAACTGATGCTTACCAGCTACCCGTGGTTGCCCCCAGTGGCGGGTCAAGCGACTCTCTCCCCTCTGCCCATTTCGAGAGGACAGCAGAGCAGATGCGGAAAAGAGATGACGTGATGCCCCTCCCTACAGGCCGACTGTAGGAATGAAGGTTTACCGACCATACCTTCGACGAAGTGGGTGAAGAACCAAAAACCGGAGCAGGCGCTCCCAGAGACATCTTCCGCTCGAGTGAAGAGAAAACCCTGCCTAAACGAGGGCAGCCAACATGCCACGCTACGTACAGTGAGAATACCTCAAGCCTAAGAGGAATGATGCACGTGCGGCAGGTAAAAAGACAGGCGAGAGGCCGATAGAGACAGCCAGTTCAAGCGAAAGGTACCAGCCACCCGTGAACTTGCAGGATGAATTGCACGGGCAGGGGAAAATTAGAGAGAGAGAGAGAGAGAGAGAAAGTAAACTAACCTGGGGCTAACGACATTAAGGTGAAAAACGCCCCACAAGCCCCCTTAAGGGACGGATACACGACAACAACAACGACAATAATTAATGAATAATTCCACCACCCTAGATGGGCCAATCGTCATAGGCCTCGTGACAAACTCGTGACAAAACCCCCTTCTAAAAGCATCGGGTTCTTTGGTACAGTGCTCCTTTGAACCTTTGACGCATGTGCCATTCACAACAATGGGACCGAACCCAATCCTCTGTGATCGACAGAGTACGATAAACCCAAATTTACAAACATTCCACGATAGAATTACACAGGGAGATATATAATACTACATTTATCAAACAACTAAGCAAACCTTCAAGAATAAAAGTAGAAACCCGAACCAGTGGTGATTCACTACCGTTAACATCACTGAAGTGAAAACTGTCACTACACCTGATACAGAGACAAAAGGGGATATAACCCTGGTTGAGGGGAAGTGTCCCTCTGACTGATTTCTCCAATGTGCTGACTACGGAGCTCGGCTGAGATAGTCAGCATCCGTATTGTGGAACCCTTGATATGGCGAAAATGACTCTGCAGTTCCACTGCCTAACTCATGAGTGGGAACGACTGACTGGCCGCATCCGGTCCAGGCACTGGAGAGGATGATGATCGCTCTCCAGTACAAACTTCCGGCCGTACTTCTTCTTGGGTACGCCCTGGAACTCTTGGCAAAACCCTGTGCAGTTGATCTGTCTGAGCTGAGAAGAGGTTTGAACCCAAGCAAACATCCTGCCACGACTCTTCCTCGACGAGAGGAACAGTGGGATGTCCTGAATCACCGACACTGCATCCTCATTCGCCACTCCCCACGCGACAGGGGTGATCCTGCCTGGAAATGAGTTCGTCGCACGTACGCCTTCAAGAGGTTGGCATGATACAGGCGTTCCTTGCCTCGCACGCGAATCCGACGTCCCAGTCACCCACCCGACTGCAGACCACGAAGGGCCCTGCCAAGCAAGCTGAAAACTTGTTCTTTTTTTGTGGAAGGAGAAGCAACACCTCATCACCTGGCTAAACCACCGTTAAAACACTGCGCCGGTCGTACAAAGCCTTGTACTTGGTTTTTGCCGACTGCAAATGTTGCTGAGCAAGCTGGCAAGTGTCAGCGATGCGGTTGCGCGATCGACCACTATCGACTCTCCTCCTTGACAGCGGGTTCCACATCGTCGTGGGTCCACATTTGCTTCAGATGTTGGTGGGTTCTCGTACCGTTCCTAGGGGAACACGCGTCAAGCGCCCCTTAGGCGTTGTCCGTTGGCAGACATCGCAACTGCGGCAGTACTGCCAAACCCTGAGAATTCATTCCCCGCCAGAAGAAATCCTGTCTAACTCGCTCGAGAGTCCGCTTTGAGCCCATATGACCTGCCATGGGTGAATCATGGGCCTGCCGGAGAACAGATTCTCTCAAGCTTTGGGGAACGACTAGCGCTTGGCCACTCTATCTGCCTGAGTGAAAACCCTAAGAGGATCCCCTTGTGGAGCTTAAAAAGCTCACCTTGGCGTGTCGGGCGACTGGCGGGACGACCCACCAGTTGTCGCAGGCGTTGGACATCCAAGTCCCTGGCCTGAAGACGGCCCATGGTAGCAGGATCAGCCCTAGCCAGAACCTCGTCAGAGATCGGCTGTAGAACGGGACGCAATTCCTGCTCCTGCTTCTTGGCTTTGGCGCGCGTGGTAACTCCACACACCCCTGTACGGGCAGATCCGTAGACACAGACTGACTGCGTCGTCTCCCAAAGGTGATGGTATTCCCTATGAGAAGAGAATACAGAGGTCGCTCCACCGCGATGGCCCATACTTCGCCACAGAAGTGGGGGGTGAAGATAGGAATGGTACAGAAGGACGGGTGGAGGTAAAAACCAGCCTCCAACCCGCACACATCTAACGGGGCGCCCACTGGCCTCAGGAGAAACCAAATCCTTATCCACAAAGAGCGTTGTGCTCCCGAGTCCCTGATGGAGTCGCCCAAGGGAAGAACCAACAACAGAAAGAAATACTGGGCACTCCGAACCACCAGAAGCTGGGATGGACCCACGTTAGCCGAGGCACGAGGACGCTGGAAAGGACTAGCCCCTGACTACCGGCGGCTTTAGGGCAATCTTTCCTAATGGGGCCCGGGGACGACCAAAAAGAAAACCAGTCGGGTGCTGAGGTCCCGACGAACTGCCTGCCTTGCTCGACCCGCTAGCCGTCGTCGGCGCCTTATTGCCACTAAAACCTGTGGGGGTCTTCCTGTCCGTATCTGGGCGATGCCCATAAGCTCTACGGGCCTCAGCAAAACCTCCGGTATGAATCGCAGCCGCGAAATCCTGTGGTGCTGTCTGCCTATACGGATCCTCAACTCTGGGGACACGGTGTTGGTCAGCTGTTCGATGAGAATCAGATCCTCAAGCTCCAGCTTAGCCAACTGACGCCATTTACCCTAGCGTTTTGCGCAGCCTATCTCCAAACTGCACGAAGGTCTCATCGTTATTCTTTTTCATGGACCTAAATTTCCTCCTGTACGTCTCTGGAGTAAGGTGGAAACGCTTACGCAGAGCCAACTGCATGTCTGCATAAGACGCGCCTTCATTTAGAGTGAGCACACACTCCTTGCAGCACCCGTAACCCAAAAAAAAAGGTGGCAGGGCCCTTTTGTTCCTCAGACAATTGGTTTGAACTAGCAACTTTGTCAAAATGCTCTAAGAACATATAAATGTCCTCACTAGGTCTGAACTCGGGAAAAGCTTTAACTTTGGGCCTCTAAACTCTATCACTTCCCTGTCGATCAACCCCTGATTTACAGTGCGGGAGACCATGAAAGAAAGTTTTTCCCATCTCTTCCCTACGCAGAGTCCTGTCTGGCAATTCCCTCTCTGCGCAGATCTAACTCTTCCGACGGAGGGCCTCCTGCCTGACAGCCTCTTCCCTACGCTGATCTAACTCTTCCCGAGGGAGGACCTCCTGCCTGGAAGCCTCTTCCTTATGCAGAGCTTCCTCCCTTTATCAGCCTCCTCTCTGCGCTCTTCCCTACGGAGGGCCCTCATCCTCACGTCGCTTTTCGCCCCAAAAAAACTCGGGACAGAGGCGATATCCTGAGCAGGATTTACCACTCCCGACAGGGGAGGATGACCCGTTTGGCCCGCCCCTTGGGTCTCGACTTTCCCATGAGGAAAGTCCCCGGGGCATGCTCCTTACGAGGGGAAGCATGGAGAAGAGAGGGTTTCGGTTCTGCGATCAACAGAAGCCCACAGCTGCTTCGCTATACTCTGACGCTTCCGAGCGGAAGTGCCAGTCGGGGTCTAAACAGGAAGATCCCCTAGCGAAGAAGTAGTGAAAGTACTCGCTGGACTATCGGCTACAGCACGGGAAATAAGTATAAGTCACTGTAGTCGAAGTGCTGGTACTAATAGTAGGGACTACATCCTGAAAACCCTTCTTCTTTGAGCACGCGTCGCCATACCACTAGCACCGGACGTTGCCATGACAACTATATCTCGGTTCTCAAATAAGGGGAAGACAATTCCACTTGAAAGAAACAAATAACCGCTCGGATATGGTCCGTCTTTGGTGATGACTGAAAAACAGCAAATAAAAAAAAACGTCAACGTGCAATGTCCAGGCTGCTCCACTCTGGCAACACTGCGCTCCACAGCACGAGCAACAGTGCGGTGGGGCTCACCGACAAAAATAAAATTAAAAAAAAATATGTCCAGGTTGTTTCCCACTCTGGCAACACCGCGTCCACAGCATGAGCAACAGTGCGGTGGGGCTCACCGACAAAAAAAAAAAAAAAAAAAAAAATGACAGACGGAATCCGGAGAGAGGAAAAAGTGACATAACGTCCGATACACCACCTGTACTCAATAACCACCCGGTAAAAAAAACTGGTTACTACAAACAGGAATGACAGACTGAGTGGAAACAGAAAGGAAGTCTTACGGCCGTAAACTGCGTGAGGCCCCCGGCGGAAGGAGGAGGTCTGCCCGCGGTCAAACTCCCCTTGCTCTCACCCGATCCCCAGTCACCCAGATGTTCCTCAGGCCACCAAGACTCCTACACGCTAGAGTCACCACCCAAACCCACCCACAAACAAACATGACAAACTGACTAAACGTATACAAAACAGACAGAACTGGACAGGTACCCCGCGAAACGAGAGAGACAGCCCAGAGCCTTCACATCCCGGACGAGCCCCCACAAATGTCACGACCGACCCCTGGAGGTCTCCCCTGACAGGATCAGTCTAGATGGGAGTGAAGGGAGTGACTAAAACTCACACGCCCCGCAAGAGACCACACAGAAAGATTACGATACAACACCCATTTATTCATCCCAACACACACATAGTCACAAAAAAGCATTCCAACACACACAACATGCACAATCACACTCAAGCATTTCAACACTCACGACTTTACACACAATTAAGCATTTCAACACACACGACATCCCATAGTCGCAAACAGCATTTCAACGCACACAACATAACCATAACCCTAAACAAGCCTTTCCGCAAATTCCTTTCCGTGTTCATGGGGTTCCCCCACCCCCCTGCCTCTCCAAAGTCCACTGTGAGACTGAGTCGCATCAGGTGCCCCAAAACGGGTCGGGTCTTGAACGAAGTGTCTTTAAATGCCGACACCATTGACACACACACACCCAAATCGCACGACACAGAGCGAACCACACTGGTGTCACGGGCTGCGGGAAAAGTCGAGGACCGTGGGAGAAACGGTCCCGTGGGACGAGGCGTTGTCGCGAAGGTCCCGGACAGGGGTCGGGTCCTTCCAGCAAAGCCCATGTGCTCTCAACCAGTGCGCG
>CM031602.1:90457791-90470028 GCA_018398815.1 Conus ventricosus | reverse complement strand
TTGTGGCTTTAGTAGGCTATTGATTTTTCACAGCAGCTACCCGGTCTGCCAGTACTCGCGAAAACCAATGTTGCTTTGAATATATTTTAAAATAAGCTTTCTTTTCTCATGCAAGCTGTGGATAGAAATTCCAAGCTTGTGAAACTTTGAATAGTAAAAAAAACAAAATGATAATTCTATCAGTTTTCTACACAGCCTGGGTTCCATCAGAATTTCATTTTTCAAATAATTATCCCAGGACGCTTTTGGATTAGACTTTTTGAAAAGAGTTTTTGTTCTTTCAAGCCAATGGCCTAAAAGCAAAGATTGCCGAAGAGTTTTACGATTTTCAGATTTGATCTCAGAACCAGCCTTCAGTAAAACAGGCGTAATTTCAGCCATGTTTTTCAGCTTAATAAGGAAGCCGTCGTCAATCGGCTCATAATCAAGTTTCTCTACAAAACAATTACGTAAAAAAGCGTCCAGTTCACTTACTGTCATTTCATGCGCATTTTCTTTGCTCCGTTTCCAACAGATTTAGGAAGTCTTGGGCTAGGTTTAGGTGCCATTTCTATGATTGTAAGTGCTGTTTAAAAAAAAATTAACTCCTAAATTACAAAAGCACACTGCCATTGTTGCCTTAGCATCAGCAAAACTTTGTTCATTAAGATTAAGAATAAGCAAATCATTACAGGATGAAAACATTACAGACGAAAAATTTCAGAAGCTTATGGCTGATGGTAAAGATTACAGACGACACAAAAATTGAACTTCAAAAAGAGTGGAGAAAGACTTTTACTTCACAACAGGTAGACACTGATGCAATTAAACAGAACATTGAAAAACAAACACAATGATCGGTTAAACCCAAAATAGGCCAAAAAAAATAAGTTTAACAAAAAACAAGTTTAGCAAAAAATAAATACTTTTTTTAACTCACTGTGTTTGCGGGACAACTTGCAGCTCTTCACGAACAAAGGATCTTTTGGAGGCAGGCTTTTTAGACGTAGTAGCACCGCTAGAAGAGAGTGTTTCTCTTAAATAATATACGGGAGGGGTTGTTTTCATAATTCTTTCAACTTCATATACGTCTACGCTCCATATCGGATCTGTGGCTCTAATTCTAACATCACCCTCTGCCACTCCAGGAGCATACAAGTATCTTACTTTTAGTCCAAATGGCAAGAGTTTTTGATTACCTTGCGCATCTTCAGTAATGCTATTTTTTTTTTAATTTGATTGCGTTTACTGGTTTAAGGCCTGTTGCTTTAAATTCTTCATTGTTCATGGCACGTACGACTGCTGGCAATCTCCTAACCCATTCTGTGTTGCGTTCTCTGTACTTCGTAGTGTCCATAATTTCTCTGTGATATTGATAGGCAAACAGGCGTTCAGCCAGATTCTTATTAAAGTTTTCTACTAAGGCTTGTGATCGATGGTTGCCTGGGATCCCCCCTTAACTGTAACATGATGTTTTAAAAACAGCTGGTTTACAGAACCTTTAAACTCTTTTCCATCATCAACTTGAATCATCCTAGGATACTTTAATGGACCTCGCATATATATTTGTTGTAAAGCCACAGCCACAGCAGTTGAGCTTTTATCCGTTAAAGGCTCAGCGTCTTTGTATCTTGAAGCCATGTCAACAACTGTCAGAGCATACTTAAACTTTTTTCTTCTAACGTTGTCATGTGGAAGATACAGCAAGTCCATCTGGTGGGTGTCATTTGGAACTGAGTTAACAAATCTAGGCCTTATTATTCTTTTTGGGGCAGGCAGATATATTTGCCAAACTGCCTGTTTTGAAAGCCAGTCTTTCGCATCTGATTCAGACACTCTAGCAGCTTTACACAGTTTTTCAATAGCAGTCTTTCCTTTCCAATACCCTTTAGGAGAATAATATATTTTGTACTTCGTATTGGGTACTTCGAATTTGTCCAAATTTTAAATCCCTTTTTAAATTTTTAAAAAAGAAAGTGAGCAACAAGAAGACTGAGGCCCATCCCAAACTGCAAAAAAAAACTTTCCTGCGGCTTCTTTTCCCCTCAGAGGTTTAAAAAAAGCAGACAGTTTGGCGGCGGCGATGTTAAAAAACTTTTTTCCTGTCACTAAGTAATACTCATTCTTTGCGTAAATAAAACGTTGGAAATGTGGCTCTGAAACCCCCTTTTCCCTTTTAAAAATTTTTTATTAATAAAGTTAATTTGAGAATTTTCCCGCCCTTTTTCATAACCCGCTTTTGGGCCTTTGGGGCTAAATCTTCCTTTTGCCTTGTTAGGGCGTTATCTCTCTTATCTTCCGCAATTTACTAAAAAAAAAAATTGTTTGCCAAGAATGTTTAAATTTTTAAACAATAGCCCCTCCACATCAAAACCCAAACCCAAACCCAAACTTTTAAAATAAAATATTTTCTAAATTAAATCTTTCTATGCATTAAAAATTTTCGGGGATAACCCCTGTTTTAACAAGAAAGCCCTTTTGGAGGCAACCCCTGCAGTAATTACAACAAAACCTTAACAAAAACCCCCAATGTCAAACCCTTTCCTAGGTCACCGGGCCTCTTTTTAAACTTGTTTGTGCAAACCGCTATAGCCTATACTAAGACCGCAAATTTACGGGCAAAAATTGGAAAAAATCGTATTGAAAAATTTTTTTTTTCACTCATCTTTTTATTAAGTAAAAAAAAAAAAAAAAATAATCATAATCAAAAGGGACTTCTATGGTTTTTTTAATCAATAATTTTTTGTTTTTAAAGCAAAAAAAAGTTGCAACTATTTTTGGGGTAAAATCTTCTTCTTTTCCATGTTGGGGGGTTTTTTATTCCAACAAACATTTTGAAAGGGGTTTTGAAAAAACTATAAAAACCAACGATGGCACTGCATAATTAACCAACGTTAAACTAGGGTTTTTAAAAAGTATTAATTATTTTTTTTTGCTTTTTAAAAATTTGGTTTGTGCGAACTATTAAAGTGTGAGAGCAAGGGGAACTACCCCGTAGGCTACCCCAGCAAAACCACTGCATAAAGAAAAAGTAAAACTCTTTTGGCTGCTTTGGGGGAAAAACTAGACGTTTTTAGGCCTAAACTAAGTTTTTGAAAAAATTCCAACAACTGCTACTTCAACGTTGGAAGTACTAGGGCTAGGTACGAAGTGCAGTTAGGGCCCAAAAATGGTTAGTTTCGGGGGGTCAGACAATGATTAGTTTATATGCTAATTTGTAAGAAAGATGGGGGCCGGTTTTGTTCGAAGAAGTTTTAAAAAATTTGCCCTTAAACACAAGATGGGGGTTTTTTAAAAAAAGTCCCTAAAAAACCCTTTTTTGCTTGTGACATGAAATTACAGATTTGGGACGATGTTATCCCCATTCATCAGGGGTTTAAATTTTATTTTTAATCTTATCAATTTTGATATATTAAATTTAATTGGAAAAAAAAAAAAAAATGAGCGAAAAGGGCGCCACGGGGACAGCCCAGGAGCAAAATGTACCACAAGTGAGCCCCGCAATTTGAGTCCTCCACAAGTGAATGAAACCGCAAGTGAGTAGTGTTACTAAGTCAAAAAGCCCGGACGTGTTGAGGCTGGGCGAAAACTGCTGAAGGGAAAACAAAATGCAAAAAGCAAACCAATCAGCAAAAAAAAAAATTTGTTAAAATTAGTAATACAACATTGCCGCCCCCAACAACAAAAAACATTTTAAAAACCCAAAACAATCACAACAAACGATAAGATGTATTATTATTTATTGGGAGCGCTTTTTGTTGGGGGGTTTTTTGGGCAACAAATACCAAAACCCCAACCTAAAAAAAAAGTCACAACCCCCACAGAAAAAAGAAAAAAGAACCAACTTCTCCCAAAAAAAAGTGCAACCCCCTGCTGAACCCTTTTTCTAGGGAATATTTTTTTAATGAAACTAGATAAAGTCCCAAAGTTAAAACAAAAAGTAAAAAGTTAATTTTGTTATAGAAAGTATTTTTTAAATTTAAAGTGCAAGAAAAATTAAAGTTAAGGCAAAAAAAAAAAAAATTCTATTTTTTAAGTATTTTTTTGGGTTTTTAAGTTAAGTACTATTAGGTTCTTAAGTTAAGTACAGGCCCAAGTCAGTTAAAAAAATTTTTAAAGTTCTCCAATGCCCCCACAGCAAATGAAAAATCAGGATTGACGTTTAATTCCTTGTTATTTTTAAGACTAGTGAATTTTTGTAACAGCAGTTGTGTTTACTTGATTTAAGAGTAGAGCGGGATTAACATTTGTGTGTAAAATACTTTGTTTTCAAAGAAGCTTGGGTTGTAGTTGTGTAGTTATATTTTTTTTACAACTTCTTTACTTATGCCCTTTAGCCTTCTTCCCTTACAGAAGTCTGGCTAGCAACGTATAAAATTTTACCCAAAAACCCAAAAACATATTCTTTGATAACTGTCCCATTAAGTTCATCCCCTTTATCTTCCAATTATTTCTTGTTTACAGTTTAATTTAAAGGACTGGGCTTTAGGATAGGCACATTTTGTCGGGAAACCCTCCATCAGTTCCTTTAGGGCCACCCCCAGTTTCTAATCTTTGGGAAAGTTTTTTTAGTTGGGGCGTCAGAAAAAACATCGTGGGCTGTGTAAGTACTCTTGCTTTAGGGGGGACCGCGGTTTAAATTTTGTGTACAGAAATTCTAACATCAAAAACTTTTTACCCAAATCTTAAAATCCTTTTTTTTCTCTTTAAAGCCAAAAAAGGGTGTCGTTTTTTAAACTTCTAAAGTCTTGATAGTTAGGTTTAGAGGCCAACTTTAAATTTCTTTGGGTTTTTTTTTTGTAACTAATTTCACACTTTTCGTTTTTGTGGATTTTCCCTGGTTTTTTCCCAAAACAGCTGTTGTTCATCAGTTTAAAGAATCTTTTTCTAAAGGTCGTGGCTTGGGTTTCCCAAATCAGTACTTCTTGATGTATGGGCCCAAAAAAAGGGCTCTTGATCACAGATAATTAAATTTTGTTTAACAGCTGGGCAGCTTTAGTCCGTGCTTTAAGTAAAAATTTAGGGTCTGTAATGGGGACCATAATTTTTTTTATGTCCCAAGATTTGGCACAAATTTTGGTGTTTTTGGGGGGGCTCATCTTTTAAACTTTTTTGCGGCTAGGGGGGAATCGTTGGGAAATCGTGTAGTTTTATAAGGATATTCTAAATCTACTTTTTCCAAAATTAGTCCTGCTTTGGGTTATCAGGGGGAAACCCGGACAAAAATACCTAAAACAGTAAAAAACATGTGAGGGCCTTTTTAAAACATTTTTAAAATTTTTTCTTTGGGGAACGGTTGACTCATGGCTTATCCCCTACAGATTGTTGGCCCTCTAAGGGACATTAGAATTAAAAACGGGGTTTTGGGGGATTATAATCGCTAAATTAAAAAAAATTTAAAAATAAAATATATAGATTTTATAAAGCGCAAAATTTTGGAATCAAATTTATTGCGCTCTACAATAATACTTTAAAATACACAACGGGGTGCCTAACCCGGGGGTGCCCCAAATGAAGAGTGCCCGCTGGCGTCATTCGGGCGTTTTTCCCCTTTTCATCCAGTCCAAAATCGTTCAATACAAATTTCTCCTTCGTTTTTTCCATTTTTTCACGAGGGTGCATGCTATGTGTAAAATGGCATCCATTTCCAACGGCCTGGCCTTTCTTCCTTTTCCCAAAGTTTTGGGGATGGGGTTTTACGTGTGGGGCAAGATCTTATTCATGCGTTCACACACGGAACCCCCGTTTATAGTCTCATTCGAAAAATTTTTGTTGGCTTTCATAAGGGGGAGGCCCTGCTAATTCCTCCCCCCAGGCCGTCTTCAATCATTGAAGTGTGGGAGATCAGAAATTTTGTCCCAAACTGGATGTTTTAGCTTTAAAAAAAAGCATCCCAAGAAAAAGGGCCCGGGGCAAGAGATGTACTGTGATGAGTCTAAGCTGTAAAAGTTTTTTTGCCAAAGTAATCTTAATTCTGAAAGAACGTCCCGCTAATAAAAAACACGTCAGCCCAAAAAATATTGATCAAGATAATTTCCCATCGTTTGGCATTTTAAATTTGGGCCAGGCTTTCTTTTCTTTTTTCTCTAAGACTAGAAAAAAAAGCGCCCCTTTTGGGGAAGTGAGTCTTCGTCAAACCTGTTTCCCAAAGGTTCCCTGTATTCCCTAAGGGTAACTCCTTTTTTGCACTAAAGATGGGTCCCAAAAAAATTGTTTTGTGAATTTGGAAAATCTTGTAAGATCCCGTAACTTATCAAAAATCCCCCATCAGTTTTTGGGGAGGGGTCATAAAAGGGAAAAAACTTTAAGAGTAAAAGGGAAAGTTTCTTTTCTTTAAAAAGTGCAATGCAGGTTTAACCCCCTTATTTAGAAGTCACTGCCCTTTCATGATAAAATGAGAATCGTAGCCTCGAAGGTTATGAAAGAAGATAGGCAGTTTCCATTTTTTGGGGTCAACCTTAAGCTGAAGATTACAACTGTTGAGCGCGGCCCCTCTGAACTTTCCAGTAATGTGATCGTGGTCTCTCACTGTGTCACCTAAAAATTCTCTGTTACATATCCAACAGAGCGTAGATGAGTCAAGCGTTCTTGGTCTTCAGGAGTCATAACAATGTCTGAAATAATTAGTTGGTTGGAGTAGTAATTGCAAAGTTGTTTCATCTGCTCTAAAAATCTACTAGCTGCATTGGGCCCTCTATAAATCTCTGGGTGTGTGTGTGCCCCATCTGACCTAACAACATAAACGCATAAGAACAGATCTGATGGCGGGTTAATAAGGTTGTTTTTTTGTTCTTGCTGTTGTGGACCATAGTACTGCGGTAAGATTGATTCAAAGTCAGCATAAACCACGTATGGACTCATCTGCATTTTGTGTAAATTTTTGAAACTAACTTTAGACCCTGGTTTAGGTGTAAGGAGTTTGGTTTCACAGTCTACAAAACTTTTACAATCAGTTCTATGACTGGCAGCTGCTTCTATAGTTGGGATTCTAACCAAACACCTTCTACAAAGCTCCTGTCTAGATTTATGTTTTGATGTATATTCTAACAGTCTGCTTATTGTTCTAATTAATACATAATGACTCTTTAGACCGTCTGCAAACAGGATCAAGTCTACATGATTCTTAAGTGAATCGCCTAAAGTGGGGGCGTTGGGAGAAACCCTTAGAGGCACTAGATTGTCTACTGCAGGACCATGTGTATACGTTTACGGTGATTGGGTTGTTTTCCTCTTCAAACTGAAATATAACTTTCTATACTCACTGGAAAGGTTATGTTATCAAAGTTCAGCTCTTGCTTATATTGTTCATAATTAGAGACTCTTTCTGCGTTCTTTTTAACAGGGTGTAAATGTGCTAAAACGCACCACATAAAACATGCTGTCAGGATTTTGTATGTTTAAGACTGCTCGTTTAAAACTAACTCTCTTGGAAGAGAAGGTAAGAATTGCCAACTATAGATAGAACTTTGTTTGTCTCAATCTGATTTCAAAGACTGTTCCTTCAGACCAGCCAGAACCCCTTAACTTTGCCTCCTCACTTGCATGGTTAAACTGGTAAGCATGTAATCGGCCCAGTCAGAGTTAAAGTCGCGATAGCTAATAACTCTTTCTGTTAGTTGAAACCCAAACTTGCATGTTATCACCGTCAGGCGTTATATAATCAATCAGAGCGGTCACCAGCACTTTTACTGGCGGCTCTATCTGAAGAAACTCTCGGATTTTAGAGACAGCGTGTGTCCGCTTCATGAACATTTGAGGGGTTAATGATGTCCATGTCTACTTCACTAAACATCTTACTTAATTGTTTGTCACTAACCTTTCACCAGTGTGCTGCTGGTAGTTTTTCAAAATCAGACACGCTTGTGAGGTTCATTTTTTAACTCAAATATTTACGTAATTAAAAAAAAAAATAAATGTAAATAAAAGTAAGTAAAACGCGCTTTTTATTCTTCACCCAAGCGTTGCAACACTTCAAGACACGTTAACCTTACAATAACACCTGCTAATATTTTAGCTTTTTCTGATTTACTACAGTCAATGTTCATCACTTTGATTGCTTTGTTAAATAGTTCACTTATGATTTTTTTATTAAATTGTTACATCATTCTCAAAACCAGATTCACTAAAATCAATGTTTAACACTTTCATTGTTTCGTCAAATTGTTCATTACAATTTTTTATTAAAGCCATCAGATCATTCTTTAAATCAGATTCACTGTGTTCGGTCGTCATTTTTAAACCAAATCTTTAAATAAATAAATTAAATTAAATCTGCAAAACATTCATTTTTGTTAACTTCATCACCCACCCCCAATCAATAGCAGCACTTAACGCTGGCAATCAATCCTCCTCCATTGCCTGGCACGCAAAGAATGACATCAATCTTGACCATGTTCGAGAATCACTCTGCAATGTACTCTGCCAACCAATCAATAGAGGCTTCTGTTACCACACCGGGCCACACACTGCACGCTTGACTGCTCAGTTGCTAGGGAAGATAAACACAGCCATCTTCTGGCCATCAACCCTTCGATACTGCCATACAACAATTGCAGGCTCAGCTTCTCTTGTTCTAGAACATTTCTCTGCTGGCTGTAAACCAAGACAACACAATGATAGCGCCGCAGCTAACAATGTACATGTATACCTTCTTCACATCCAGTCAGCTGCCACACCAGCGTGGGTTTTTTAAGCAGCATGTATCTTTGGCATCAACGCGATGGCTTGTGTGATAGAAATGCCAGGTTTGAGAGTTCTGAAATATTTCTCAAAGAGTTCTGACGTCTTTCTTAGTTTATTAATTCAACGAAGGGAGTACTTCAAATGACTTGTAACAAATTTCTTGAAATTTCCTCTGTTTAGTGTAAACAACCTTCGCAGCCATTTTCCATAATCTAGATACTGTTGAAGGTCGCGGTTATTTAGTAAGTCAAGTGCTGATTGGCCTTCAGTTAGAATATCTTTCAATTTCTTCAGCGTTTTTGTTTTCATCAAAGTCTGGGATAACGCATTCAACAATTCTTAAGCGTTTTTCTGTTTTGTAATATTCAGTCTGCTTAATAAATCTTTACCAGATAAAAGAATGTAGACTTTTATATTTGTTATATGTTTGTCTTTTTTTAAATTAAATTGAAACTGAACCTGGGTGTTTTGGTAATTTGTTCTTTTCTTCTTTTTCAAATTCTTTTGCTGCTCTCTCACCAGATGTGTTATAAATGCGTTGAAATTTTTTCCAGTACTGAGCACAAGCAGAATGGCAGTCTATCTGGTTTTGAATTAATTGATTATTTCTTTCAGTAGCACTATTTGCGACTTCTTCCTGCATCAATCTCTATGTCCTCCTCGTCACTAAAAGTTATACACTCCAGTTCTTGCGATAGTTCAGTACTTTGAGCCATTACAAGTAGGCCGCATATTTAATTTACACACACACACACACACACACAACAGCAATGTTTGAAGAGTTGAGTCAGTCAGTGAAGGCAAGCCAACTATTCACATGTCTGCCCGCACAGCGGGCGTGTGCTAACACGTTCCTCGATATACAGCAAGAGCCGCCTCTTTCTCTGTTCTTCATCGCGCTTAACTGGTAGTTGTCTTGAAGGCCAGCCAGGCAACTAATCACTGCTCAGCGCGCGAGCACATCCTGTTCAGTCACAAAGCAACTGGCTGGCAGAGCAGATGTCAAGCGTGGTCCTACCAGTTCCACTTGACATTCCCTGACACCTCCACCCACTTTAGCACGCTTGACACCTTTCGCCCCAAGTCGCCCCAAGTCACCCCAAGTCACCCCAAAGCCTTACTAGAAAGTAGTAAGGTCTCACTCTCAATCCTGCTGGCGTTAATTGTGTTAAGGATGACAATTCTGTAAACCCTTAATTTTTATGCCCCTGGAGAGAAGGTAAATACCTTTGTTCACGATCACCAAATCTTATCTTGCACGTAAGCCCCCATTTTAATGTACTGATTACGTCGATTTTTGCTGTTTTTGCGTGTTAATTTTGTTTAAAAACAGGTGTTGATTTTGGCTAAAAGTGACATGAGAAGGACGTGATTTGTATGTGAAAAGGGGGTTTTCGTGCAAAATAAGATGGGTGAGCTTGAACCCGCATATTTACCTTCTCTCCATTTACAACAGTTAAAAACAGATGCTAATTTGTTTGATGGCTATCCGTATACAGTTCTACAAGCACTGCCATCAATTAAGGCAGGGTTTTGCGATTATCAGTTATATAGGTTTGGCGGAAACAGTCAATTTAAAGAATTAATTGAGGGGCCTATAAATTCATTGGATGTAAAAATAACTGATCAAGATGGAAGGCTAGTTGTTTGTTCTGATTTATTAATAGTGCTGGAAGTAGAAGAGCATACTGTAAACCCTTAATTTTTATGCCCTTGAAGAGAATGTTAATATGTTTTGTTCAAGATCACCCTATCTTATATTGCACGTAAGCCCCCATTTTAAAGTAACGATTTTGCGTAAAGGTTTTGCGTGTTAATTTTGTTTAGAAAACAGGTGTTGATTTTGGCAAAAATCAACATGAGAAGGGTGCGATTTGTTTGTGAAAAGGGGGGTTTTCGTGCAAAATAAGATAGGTGAGCTTGAACCCGCATATTTACATTCTCTTCCCTTCTATACTACCATCTAAACACTACTCCCTCCCCATGTGCTCTATTCTGTCCTCCTATCTCCCCCCCCCCTCTCTCTCTCTCTCTCTCTCTCTCTCTCTCTCTCTCTCTCTCTCTCTCTCGCTCATTCTCTTCGCACCCCTCTTACGACCTCATTATCTTGCCCGTTACAAATGACCGGTGACTGGATATTCCCTTCCCTTTGGAGTTCATTTCAACAAGCTGTTGACGATCAGTGAGAAACGAGGTAAAGAATTTAAGGCTGTATTCGATACTTTCTAACACATATACTTTTTATTAGAAGGGAGCGGTTTACAATGCCAAACGTTTGGCAAATCTACTAAAACAATTCCAGTAAGGTCATTATTGTTAATATTCGTAAGACATCTATCGATAAGTTGTACAAAAATAGTATGAATCAGATCGTAATATTTAAGATAAGAATACAGGTGTGTCTGAACATGTTTTCCGAGTGGTTTAGACGAAAGGGGTCATTTTGAGACAGGGCTATAGTTGAACAGATTGGTGGAATCGCCTTTTTTACATATGTTTCTATGTTTTCCGAGTGGTTTAGACGGAAGGGGTCATTTTGAGACAGGGCTATAGTTGGACAGATTGGTGGAATCACCTTTTTTGCATATGTTTACATGTTTTCCGAGTGGTTTAGACGAAAGGGGTCATTTTGAGACAGGGCTATAGTTGGACAGATTGGTGGAATCACCTTTTTTACATATTTTTACATGTTTTCCGAGTGGTTTAGACGAAAGGGGTCATTTTGAGACAGGGCTATAGTTGAACAGATTGGTGGAATCACCTTTTTACATACGTTTACATGTTTTCCGAGTGGTTTAGACGGAAGGGGTCATTTTGAGACAGGGCTATAGTTGGACAGATTGGTGGAATCACCTTTTTTGCATATGTTTACATGTTTTCCGAGTGGTTTAGACGAAAGGGGTCATTTTGAGACATGGCTATAGTTGGACAGATTGGTGGAATCACCTTTTTTTTACATATTTTTACATGTTTTCCGAGTGGTTTAGACGAAAGGGGTCATTTTGAGACAGGGCTATAGTTGGACAGATTGGTGGAATCACCTTTTTTACATATTTTTACATGTTTTCCGAGTGGTTTAGACGAAAGGGGTCATTTTGAGACAGGGCTATAGTTGGACAGATTGGTGGAATCACCTTTTTTACATATTTTTACATGTTTTCCGAGTGGTTTAGACGAAAGGGGTCATTTTGAGACAGGGCTATAGTTGGACAGATTGGTGGAATCACCTTTTTTTTAACATATTTTTACATGTTTTCCGAGTGGTTTAGACGAAAGGGGTCATTTTGAGACAGGGCTATAGTTGGACAGATTGGTGGAATCACCTTTTTTACACAACACTATAACTTTTGCTTGTTTGAATTTAAGGGAAAGTGGCTTTTATCAATACACAAATTATAAACGTAAGTGTGACATGTTTCACTCTTTTTCTTACAAAGGGTGCAAGTTTACCATTTACTGAACTGAATGTACTCATCTAAAAGTTCACAGCATCGTCAGGATTCCTAACCTGATAAATGTAATTTACTTCAGAGTGAAGCAAATCATTAAGGAAAGCATTTTTATCAAAATGTGTGA
>CM031602.1:90425665-90454045 GCA_018398815.1 Conus ventricosus | reverse complement strand
ACAAGAACAAGAATGATAATATAATCTAAACAAAACATCAATGACAATGATCATTATTGTAAAAACAATAATGATAACAAGAGTAAGAAAATAAAGTAATAACAACAACAACAACAACAATAATAATAATAATAAATAATAAAATAATAATAATAATAATAATAATAATAATAATAATAACAAAACATTTAAACACCGCATTATCCAGTCAGTCTGAACACAGCATTATCCAGTCAGTGTAAACACCGCATTATCCAGTCAGTGTAAACACTGCATTATCCAGTCAGTGTAAACACCGCATTATCCCGCATTATCCAGTCAGTGTAAACAGCGCATTATCCAGTCAGTGTAAACACCGCAATATTCAGTCAGTGTAAACACCGCATTATCCAGTCAGTCTGAACACAACATTATCCAGTCAGTGTAAACACCACATTATCCAGTCAGTGTAAACACCGCATTATCCAGTCAGTGTAAACACCGCATTATCCAGTCAGTGTAAACACCGCATTACCAGTCAGTGTAAACCGTACATTATCCAGTCAGTGTAAACACCGCATTATCCAGTCAGTCTCAACACCGCATTATCCAGTCAGTGTAAACACCACATTATCCAGTCAGTGTAAACACGGCATTATCCAGTCAGTCTGAACACCGCATTATCCATCAGTGTAAAACACCGCATTATCCCGTCAGTGTAAACACCGCATTATCCAGTCAGTGTAAACAAACCCCATTATCCAGTCAGTGTAAACATAATGCGAACTGCTGGCTGGGCTGGGATATAAATAACATGACTCGATTCGGTTTCATCACTTCTGGAAGAAACAAATGAAATGATCTCTCTCAGCCCTCCTCTCCTTCATACACACATACACCTACCTAATGCGTGTGCCCCCCCCCCCCCCCCAAACACACACATACACACACAGACACACACACACACACACACACACACACACACACACACACACACACCACACACACACACACACACACACACACACATGCATTCGGGGCGTGCGCAGGTTGGGTGTTCACAGTGTTATGAAGAAGCTACCATGACGTTATACTCTGTTGATGGTCACCAAGACAAAGAGTCCACTTACCCACCACCTCCCTGTTGTCACAGTTGTCACTGGTGTACGTCAGCACTGGAAGAAGATTATCTTTGAGGCAGTCCACAGAGCATTCCCAGGTACCGTCATCATCAGCGTCAACAGTGAAGGTGTGGTGAACCATGAAGTAAGTGGCATTGGCGGGTTGACAGCCACACTCACTGCTGGAGGGTGTGCACGATGTGGTGGTAACGTTGTTCACTGTGCATCTGTCGGAAGATGAACCAGTAAACGGCTGTCTCCTGAAGATAACTGTGTCCTTGAAAATCGATGTGCAGTTGGAGCGGTAGTCCACTCTAGGCAGGTAACACCTCAAGGTGATGGTGGAGTCCAGGTCCAGTCCTGGCAGGGCAGGACAGGTGCTGACCCCAGACAAGTCCTGGAACACATTAGAAAGACAACACCAGATGAAGGGCTTTCCTGACAGCTGTCTACCTTTCAAAGAACAACCTCGTTAACTTCAGCCACGAAACTAAATGCCCTCATTGATCTAAACATCCATGATAACTCACTCCTGCTCTGAAAAAAGCATAGTGGACGGACAGACAGGAGGCATTAGACAGACAAACGTTCATGATTTGAGTGTCATTTTACATGCTCGTTCCTCTATTTGTCTTTCACATACACACACACACACACACACACACACACACACACACACACACACACACACACACACACACACACACACACACACACACACACACACATTGGAATGACACATGTATGGAATAACCAAAGTACGCTTAACCCTCCAAAATTGCGTTATGCAATAGAGAGAAAGTTACAAAGTGAATATATACACTTTTGGGTAAAAGAAAAAGAAAGAGCACCAAGGTTAAAATTTTATAATGACATCAGTAATAAATATAGGCTTGAACCATACCTCATTAAATGCACAAATAAGCATTACAGGAAAGAGCTTTGTAAATTAAGAATTAGCGCACATGACCTCGCAATAGAAAGAGGTAGATATTCCCATATTAAGCGTGAAGACAGGAAATGTACAACTTGCAATATAATAGAAGACGAGGTACATTTTTTAGACTCTTGTAAACGTTACGATAAAATCAGGAATACGTTTAAAAAACGTATCATAAACAAAAAGGATATATACGACGCTACCTCATTGAAAATAAGTACTTTGATGTCTAATGATGACCTTCAGGTTGAAATTGCGAAGTATGTATATGACTGCTTTACATAATGACTTTTTATGTAAAAAGAACAAATCATTATGTCTTTGGACGATGAGTTGTTTAACCATCGCCATCTTGTTTCCATAAATCCTTTAATGGTGTTTAGTGACAATAAAAAAGTTTCAAGTTTCAAGTTTCAAGTTTCCACACACACACACACACACACACACACCACACACACCACACACACACACACACACACACTCACATACATACACACACACACACACACACGCACACACACACACACGCGTGCGCGAGCGCGCGCACGCGCGCGCACACACGCACATAAGACCGTATGGCGAAAGCTTGGCTGTGTCTGGAGTGGCACTGTCTTCATCTGTCCGTGGGCAGGGGTGGTTTGGTCTGTGGGGTGTGCTCGGCAGCTGGAGGGTGGTGGTTTTCGCCGGTGGGCTCTGCAGTCATGAAATACGGGCTGGTACACCCATGGGGATGCTACTTTAAGGCTGTTATGAGCTGCATCCTGTAGTCTAATTTACCTCTGTTCAGGAGCAGGTATGTCCCTTGATATCTTAATGGAGTGTCCTGTGCGTGCCTGTACCCATTGTCAACACAGCGCAGGCCTCCAAGGGTGGTACTGGACTGCTCTAAAGGCAGGTGAAGACAGTGCTTCTCTGGGTCCTCCCCAGCACCTTCGGGTGTTTCTTTTTCTTCTTTGCCTTAACTAGGCTGACCCTGGAGAAAGGTCCAGTGACGGTGAGGAAAGACCCACTGACCACAGGAAAGTCCTGTTGACAGTGGGAAAGACTACAACTTTGGATTCTCTCTTGAGGGCACATAAGACCGTATGGCGAAAGCTTGGCTGTGTCTGGAGTGGCACTGTCTTCATAAGTCCGTGGGCAGGGGTGGTTGGGTCTGTGGGGTGTGCTCGGCAGCTGGAGGGTGGTGTTTTTCGCCGTGGGCTCTGCAGTTATGAAATACGGGCTGGTACAACCCATGGGGATGCTACTTTAAGGCTGTTATGGGCTGCATCCTGTAGTCTAATTTACCTCTGTTCAGGAGCAGGTATGTCCCTTGATATCTTAATGGAGTGTCCTGTGCGTGTCTGTACCCATTGTCAACACAGCGCAGGCCTCCAAGGGTGGTACTGGACTGCTCTAAAGGCAGGTGAAGACAGTGCTTCTCTGGGTCCTCCCCAGCACCTTCGGGTGTTTCTTTTTCTTCTATATATATACATACATATATATATATCTATATAAATTCCAAAGATAAGTACCGAGCACCGTTCCAGCAACTTACAGAGCAGCTTGGTGTTGCAATGACTGCAAGAAATATTGAATTATAAACAAAGCTTGCTCTTATGTCTTAGATTGAAGAAATAGGGGGAGATACGCATTCATACCTGCAGTGGCAGATGATTCTGCCTAACTAACAGTATGTGCTTGAGTGGGTGGATGGGGAAAAATAAAACAAATGCTTCTCAAAATGAGCCTTCAGCAAGCTTATATTCTCCAAGGGGGAGAGACAAGCTTGTTTATAATTCAATATTTCTTGCAGTCATTGCAACACCAAGCTGCTCTGTAAGTTGCTGGAACGGTGCTCGGTACTTATCCTTGGAATTTATTAGTTTGTTGTATTTTAGTCCCTTGCGGAATCATTCCAAGAACTGGCCCTAAGCACTTGTGTCTTAGAGGTATCTTTTTATATTTCTACTTTTCACAAGAAAATGTAGCTTGTTTTGCTCTTTCATGATTTTCTTTTGCTTCTTAGATGGCACCTTTGGTTGTTGTTTTTTGAAAACTCAACAAACATACTACAGTATTGCACACCAGCCTTTTCTGGGATTGCATTCTTCTTAAAACTGAAAAGGCAGAGGAGTCAAATTACCACTTTCCGCGGTCACTGAGGAGAAACCACCAAGTTTCGAAATATCGGTATATGACCAGGAGTTTTATGTTAGTGAGTTTCCCTCCCTATTGGAGGATGTCTCTCCCCCTTGGAGAATATAAGCTTGCTGAAGGCTCATTTTGAGAAGCATTTGTTTTATTTTTCCCCATCCACCCACTCAAGCACATACTGTTAGTTAGGCAGAATCATCTGCCACTGCAGGTATGAATGCGTATCTCCCCCTATTTCTTCAATCTAAGACATAAGAGCAAGCTTTGTTTATAATTCTATATATATAATATATATAATATATATATATATATATATAATATATATATATATATAATATATATATATATATATATAATATATATATATATGTATATATATTTGAATTATAAACAAAGATTGCTCTTATGTCTTAGATTGAAGAAATAGGTGTGGGGGGGAGGGAGATACGCATTCATATCTGCAACGGTAGATGATTCTGCCTGTCTAACAGTATGTGCTTTAGTGGGTGAATGGGGAAAAATAAAATAAATGCTTCTCAAAATGAGCCTTCAGCAAGCTTTTATTCTCCAAGGTGGAGACATCCTCCAATAGGGAGGGAAACTCACTAACATATAACTCCTGGTCATATACCGATATTTCGAAACCAGGTTGTTTCTCCTCAGTGTCCGCGGAAAGTGGTAATTTGACTCCTCTGCCTTTTCAGTTTTAAGAAGAATGCAATCCCAGAAAAGGCCGATGTGCAATACCGTAGTATGTTTGTTGAGTTTTCAAAAAGACATAAGAGCAAACTTTGTTTATAATTCAATATTTCTTGCAGTCATTGCAAGACCAAGCTGCTCTGGCAAAACTATGGAAAATCCAAACAAACGTAAAGATGTGAAATTAGTTACAAAAGAAAAACAAGCAATTAAGTTGGTCTCTAAACCTAACTATAAAGACTTTAGAAGATTTAACGACAGCCTGGTTGGCATTATGATGAAGAAAAAGGATGTTAAGTTGGACAAGCCGGTGTTTATCGGCTTTACCGTATTAGAGTTGTCAAAGTTATTGATGTTAGAATTTCTGTACGACTACTTTAAACCACTGTACCCAGAAGCAAGAGTCTTTTACACAGACACTGACTCTTTTATTCTAGACGCCCCAAACTGAAGACTTTTACAAAGCCCTTAGAAACAAATTTGGCTAAAGGAGTGATAGGTGGTTACGACACATTCGAAAACCCCAAAAGACAGTCCTTTACATTCACCCTGCGAACAAGAAAGTGATTGAAAGATGAAGGATGAACTCAAGGGGAACAGTTATAAAAGAATATGTTGGCTTACGTCAAAGATGTATACGTTGCTAGCCAGATTTTCTGAAATGAAGAATGCTAAGGGCTAAGTAAAGAAGATGTAAAAAAAATTATAACTCACGACCAACTACAAGCAAGCTCTCTTGAAAACAAAGTATTTCATCACACAAATGTTAATGTGCGCTCTACTCTTCATCAAGTAAATAAAAACTGCTGTTAACAAGAAATCACTAGTCTCTAACAATAACAAGAGAACTTACGTAAATCCTGATTTCATAAGCTGTAGGCTTTGGGAGAACTTTGAAAGATTAACTTGACTACTGGCTTGTACTTAACTTAAGAACCTAACTAGACTTACTTAAGAACCTAAACTAGTACTTACTTAAGAACCTAACTAGTTACTTTACAAGGACTTAATTTTTTTTGCACTTAACTTGTAATTTACTTAAACTTAATTTAAAAAAGTATTTTTCTATAACTAACTTAACTTGTACTTATCTAGTTCTTATCTAGTTCATTAAAAACACATTCCATAGAAAATGGGTCTACAGCGGGAGGTTGCACTTTTTTTGCAGAAGTTGGTTCTTCTTCTTTTACTGTGGGGCTTGTGACTTTTGTTGCTAGGTATGGCGTTTGGGTATTTGTATCTAAAAACCCCCCCAACAACAGCAGCCCCAATACATAAATGATACATCTTATTTTGATTGTGATGTCGTTAATTGTGTTGTTGTTAATTTGGTTGTTTTTTTGTGGTGTGATGTGCATTACTATCTAACAATTTTTGTTTTGCTGATTTTGCAGTCGGTTCCAATCAGCTAGTCATGACCAGCCGCAACACGCCCAGATTTTAGTCTTAGTAAAATAACTCACTTGCGGTTACTTTTCCACTGTGGAGCACTCACTGTGGCACATTCTGCTCCCTGGGGACTGTCCTGGGGCGTCTTCTCGCTCATTTTTTTTTTTATTGCGATTAAATTAATATGACAAAATTAATATGATAAAAGTAATTAATCCCATAAATGAATGGGCATAAAAAGTCCCAAAATCTGTAATACATGCCCACATGCAAGAGTTTCTAGCGACTTGTTTAAAAAACGGGATCTTGTGATAAGTCATATTTTAAATCTTCTTCTAAATCAACCGGCGCCATCAAACTTACTAACAAGCATATAGACTAATCTTTGTCTGACCTACTGATCTAACCATTTTTGACCCTAGCTGTGCTTCGTACATAGCGTAGAAACTTCTCAACGTCTGAAGTAGACAGTTGCGAATCTGTTTCAATACTTATTTCAGTGCCTAAAAACTGTCTAGTTTTTTCCACAAGCAGCTAGAGAGTATAATCTTTCTTATGGCAGTGGTCTGCTGAGTACCTACGGAGTTGTCTGCTTGCCCTCACGCTTTAATAGCTCGTCACAATCCATTTTTAAAAGCAATAAAAAAAAAAATAAATACTTTTAAAACCATGATTTAAAGCGGTTAATTATGCATGCCTATCGTGGCGTTATAGTTTATTCAACCCTTGCAAAATGTTTGTTAGGAATAAAACCACCCAACATGGGAAAGATAGAAAATCGCCAAAACTAGTTGCAACCTTATTTTTAGTTTTAAAACAACAAAAATTATCTGATTAAAAAGCACATAGACGTCTTTCGTATTATGATTATTTTAATTATTTTTTTAGTTAGTAAAAAGATGAGTGAAAAAAAATTATCCGTACGATTTCCCAAATTCTGCTGTATTTACGGTCTTAGTATTGGCTATAGAGTGTTAGCAAAAAAACATGTTTAAAATGAGGCCGGCTGACCTAGGAACTTAGACATTGAGGACGTTGTTAAGGTTATAGTTGTAATTACTGCAGGATTGCGTCAAAAGACATTCTTGTTACACGGGGGATTATCCCAAAAATATTAATGCATAGAAAGATTAATCTAGAAAAATTTTGAATTTATAAAAAGATGTCTGATTGGTTCTAAGGGTGGGAGGAGCTATTGTTAATCCCTTTAGCCTTCTCGGGAAAAGCAATTAAAAGTTTAGTAAATTGCGGTCCGATGAAGAGAGAGAACGTCATAAACAGGCAATGGAAGATTTAGCTAAGGCAAGAGACGCTTACGAGAAAAGACAATTGCTCACTTAGACTTTTTTAAATAAAAAGTTAAGAGAACAGGGACATGCAGAGCACACATGTACAGACGTTAATGACGCATGAAGAGTTTTAAACTTATGACAGGAAAAAATTTTCTAACATCGCCACCGCCAAAACTCTGACTTTTATGAACCATCAAGGAACAGAAGACGCAGAGATATTTTTTTATTGCAGTTGGCATGACCTCAGTCTAATCTTGTTGCTCACTTTCTTGTGTAAAATAAAATACATTTAAAATATGGATAAAATATATTATTCTCCAAAAGGGTTTATTGGAAGGAAAGACTGCTATTGAAAAACTGAGTAAATCTGCTAGAGTTCTGAATCAGATGCGAAAGACTGGCTTTCAAAAACAGCAATTTGGCAAATAAATCTCCCTCCCCCCAAAAGAATAATAAGGCCTAGATTTGTTAATTTTAGTTCCAAAATGACACCCACCAGATGACTTGCTGTAACTTCCACATGAAAAAAGTTAAAGAAAAAGTTTAAGTATGCTCTGACAGTTGTTGACATGGCTTCAGATACAAAAAACGCTGAACCTTTAACGGATAAAGCTCAACTGCTGGGGCTGTGCTTAAAAAAACAAAATAACATGCGAGGTTTCCATAAAGTATCCAGATGATCCAGGTTGAAGAGGGAAAAGGGAGTTTAAAGGCTCTGTAACCCACTGTTTTAAAACATCATGCTACATTTTAAGAGAGGGATCCCAGGCAACCATCGATCACAAGCCCTAGTAAAAACTTTAATACGAATCCGCTGAACGTTTTGTTTCTTATCAATATCACAGAGAAATTATGGAAGAGAACGCAACACAGAATGGGTTAGGAATTGCCAGCAGCCCTTACTGCTATGAACAATGAAGAATTAAAGCAACAGGTGAAACCAGTAAAACGCAATCAAATTAAAAAATAGCATTACTGAAGATGTGCAGGGACTCAAAACTTTTGCCATGTGGACTTGAAAGTAAGATACTTGTATGCTCCTGAGAGGCAGAATGTGATGTTAAATTTAAGACCACAGACCCATATGGAGCGGGGATGGAAAATGAGTTGAAAGAATTATGAAAACATCCCCTCCCGTATATTATTTAAGAGAAACTCTTTCTGCTAGCCGGTGCTACTACGTCTAAAAAGCCCGCCCCTAAAAGATCGTTGTTCGTGAAGAGTTGCAAGTTGTCCCCCAAACACAGGGGTTTAACAAAAAAAAGTAATTTATTTTTTGCTAAACTTATTTTTTTTGTTAAACTGTTTTTTTTGGCCTATTTTGGGCTAACTGATCATGTGTTTGTTTTCAATTTTTCTGTTTAATTGCATCAGTGTCTACCTGTCGTGAAGTAAAAGTCTTTTCTCCATTCCTTTTGAAGTTCAATGTTTTGCCCGCCTATAATCCCCCACCATCACCATAAGCTTCTGAAATTCTTCGTCTGTAATGTTTTCATCCTGTAATAAATTTGCTTATTCTTAATCTTAATGAACAAAGTTTTGCTAAAGCTAAGGCCCAACAATGGCAGGTGCTTTTGTAATTTAGGAGTTTTTTTTTTAAACACACTTACAATCATAGACATGGCGCCTAACCCTAACCCGAACTCCCTAAATGCTAAAGAGGCTGGCGCTCCAACCCCAGTAGCTAAATCACAACACTAGACCCAGCACTTACGCTAGCTACAGCTGATGACCCCAGTAATTACATAAGAAAGAGTATTTAAAGCTTTAGCATATTCTTTCTAGTAACCCTAATACTTATCCAAGTCGCTTTCTATTTCCTTTTGAAGTTCATTATTTGCTCTAACCTAAACTGTTGAACCTCCATTAATTTTTTAATTAAATATTATTTTTATTAATTAATCTTATACAATCTTCTTATTAATCCTTCTGGCAGCACTTCATCAACAGAGTAAAACGCAATAAAAAACAACATACTTAATGAAAATAAAGTCGAGTACTGTTAGTTTTGTCTTTGTCAACTTTCACAGTAACCTTGTCAGATGATGAGAAAGCGTTTATTTCATCCCCGTTTTTAGTAAAAAACAATACGAGCCTAGGGGGCCCAAATCCAAGTTTCAGACGATAATTGAACTCCCCTTGCTAACACATGTTCTGGCAAACTAGAATTAGAACCCCCAGGAGTAATTAATAAACAAAAATCAAAGTAGCAGTGTTAGGCAATTGGGGGTTTTTGGGATAAATTCTAGGGTTACGTGTCATCCCCCACTTCAACTAAGGGGACTTAAAATCTGCTCAGCACATATTCACGCTTATATTTAACTATTACAATCTGCTTTTTCTGTTGTGTTCCGGACAAGACTAGCAAGAAAGGGACCTGCATTCAAAGCTTTTTAAAATTGTGTTTTTTATCAAAGTATACATTGGGGCTTCGAAAGTCAAATTTAAAATCCCATTAATTTCAGGACGCAAGACCCATTTTTTGTCTTGTCTATAAAGCTGTATCATATTTGCCATAATCAGTTGTTTCTAGATTTCTTATTTGTTCTAGTTAGGATATTGCTGTCGTTTTTTTTCTTCAATTTCTGTTCGTTTGTAAACCCCATAAATCTGGGGGTATTCAAATCCATAAACATTTTCCTATCACCCCTTCAGATCAAACTCAGCTGTGTCTGCTAGGTCTTTAGCTCTACTGCAACGCATTTAAAGGGGCTAGCTGCGCATTTGATTCTGGCCCTCGAGACATTTCTTTTTAATATTAAAATTAAAAAAAACAATCACAATAAACAAACGTATTGGAAAAATTGGGGGTCAATCCGTAAGCATAGCTTAGCGTGCTTAGACTTTTCTAACTGCCTTTTATTTTTTTAGCTCATCTTGTCCCTTATTATATAAATTTTACTTAAACATTCTTCAGAACTAAACTTTGTCCTTAGTGTAAAATAATACAACCGATTTTTAACTGTGATCAAAAGTCTTTTAAGACAACATTATATTTTTGAGTTAAAGCCACACGAAACCTATGCGTGGCAGCCACTAAAGGCTACCTTTGACAGAGCTTTTCTTTTTAGCAATCTCTTGTTCAGCTGAACAGTCATCAATAATAAACCAGTGTTTCAGTTCCCTCAAATAGTCTATAGTAATATTCTAAACAGTCGCTCATTTGTCGCTAGGATCAACTAGAAAATATTTCTCGCTGTCCAAAAAAACTTCCTTTCTTTTTAAGACTTGTTGTGCTTAATGGTTGTGTCAGAATATAACAATGTACTCGTAATGAAACCTGTAAATTATTTTTAACAAATCAAGTAACAAAGACATTTTTTTCCCACACCCAGTAATCCCGCAAATAGGAGAACAGTGCGGAATCTTTAGCAGAAACTTCAAAAATATCCATCTGTTTTTTTAATAGGTTATTCTTCTGCACTTTAATAAGCCCCCCTCTTTTAGCCTGTTTTCTTCAATGTTTAACTGAGCAACACAAACCATAAAAACATGCATTTTTTATTGGGGCGTTTCCGTCTGGGTTTTTGTGAATTTTTTTTTATACCAACTTGCCCTACCCTTTCTCCACTTCCAAACAATCTGTTGTCAATGTGGATCTAAAATCCAGCCACAGCCCATATTAGTTATTAATAGTCTTCGAGTCTTACATCATAAAGGCGAAGTTTTTACATACTCGATCAACCTGCAGGATCCCTTTGCCTACCTCCAGCGAACAACTCTCTTATTCCATCAAAAGTGTTGGTGAGGTAAAAGTCCCGCGCCCCGAATACAACTGATCAACCTTGCCATTTATTGCACAGTCAACCTTCTGAATTTTTGGATTATAAAAACGCTTCTGATTCCTATAAAAGGAGTTGTTCCTTCAGTAAACAAGAACAAAATTCCTTTGAAGACTTCAAGACTTTATTTAGATGTATGTTCTAAAGAGTGTCTCGCTTGTTTCTATTTCTGAAATGGGGTGCAGAACCCTTTCATAATAAATAACCGTTTTTTCTTTTATACTGGGTTAAGATTGTTCTCGCCAGTTCGGGTTAGTAACAACATCAAACTCAAGAGAGATTCACAAACTGTGTATTAGCTTCGGGTCTTCAACAGAACGACAGAATCCTAGGATTAAATGTCAGTTCATAATAAGTGTTTTTCTTTTTGTGCACCTTGGGAATATGGCATATGCGTCTTTAACAGCTCAAAAAACTAGAGGGATGCAGAAACTGTTTTCCAAATGCTTCTGCAAATGCCTCATCTTTAAAATCAAACCTTTTTCATCCCCGCTTTAAGCCTGTGCTTGAGGGTGTTTAGGCCTTGTATTCCCTGATAAACTTCTCTTTTCTTTTTTTTTAGGCAGCCATAGATCAGAATAGAGGCAAAAATGTCTGCCTCGCTTAGTACAAAGACTTCTCGCCCTCCAGTTTGATTGCCATTTTGTTTTAACAATAGCCCTGCCCAAATTAGCAACAACAGTAACATTAGGATCTATCGATTTAAATATCTATTTTGAATGATAGTTTTAGCAGTGCCTGGCATTATAACCTCCCCAGCGCCAAGATCAGGGAACTTTACTATTAAAGTTTGTCCAGGCTGAACTGTTGATGGAGTATTTACACTAATTCCCGTCTGCCTTATGCCTTTTTCGCCATGGGGTCCTTTTCTCTTCTGTAGGGTCAGGTCACAACCGTATGAGTTTCATTTTTTTATAAAACAAAAAAAATATAAATAAAAAATATGTCTAAAGATTATGACGCGATTGATCCTGTTAAGAAGAAAAATGAAACAGAACTGCGCCCTTCATTTCGAGAAAAAGTTGAAGAAGCGGTTTATACTCCCTAGACAACGCAAAACTATTGCGAGAAAGAATTCAATCATCTATAGAAAACATAGGACGAGAGCAACCCGAAGTAGTTGAATCCTAAAGATTTTGAGGAAGAATGGTGGGCATTTGTATATACGAACTGGTGCAGGGGGTCGTGTAAAAGCTACTTCAACGCAAAACCAAACAATTTTTAAAACTAAGCACAATTAGGCGAAAACTCCCTATTGCTACGGCAAAACAATTAAACCTTAGAGAAAAGAGCCCCATGCCGTTAGTCGTTTACAGAAACCTTGGGGCAAGAGTTGTAAAAAAAAAAACTGAAATGCAAACCATACCCCTTCCAAGAATTAAATAGAACAGCGATGAACTAGTAGCAAAATTAATGAAAGTTTAAATGAGGGGACACAGTTAAAAACAAATTGCCGATTCTCCATTGCCCATGGCGTGAAATCCCTAGGGCTTAATGAACTCTACAGTCAATACGGGGCGAACTAGAAAACAATTTAGCAAAACTTGGTGAATCTAGATAGAGAGATAGAAGAAGAAAAAAATAAACTGGCTGATGCAGACGATAACCAATTTAGGATCAGAAGAAAAGGCCCAGAATACAGCAGAAAATACAAGAATTAAGGTTGCTAAGGAAAGCCAGGGTTAGAAGCGCTGTCTACTAACAGAGCGCAGCTAGCAACACAAAACAACAGAAAAAAGAGAAACATAAACAGAATACTTTATGAAAATACTACGCTAGCAGAAAGAATAAGGACTCTGTTCAAGAACAAGGGATTACAATAGTTAGTATATTAATAGCTGTTGGGTTTGCTATCTCTACACTCGTTATGCTTTAACCGGCAGGCGCCAACAGGGCCAGTACGCCTCCGACACCTCAGCCTGGTAAAAGTTGGATTAGAAAACAATACAACATCTAGCAAACTTATTAAAGAAATTAGCTGCCAAAAACGCTTGATGCCTGCCTGGGATAATTTGGGAGGTTTTTAGTTGGGTTTTTTTCTACTATAGGTAAGGGAGCTGTTATATGGCTGACCATCTGTGGGCGTTAGGAGTGCTTGCTGCTGGATTAAGTTTTTAGTGAAATAAAGTATGGCAAATCCAGTAAAAGTAAAAAATCAACAAAGGGGTGTCTTTTGGCTAGTATGACCCATCAGTGTGAGGCAAAATCAACAGTGGAGTGCTTTCCCGGGCTGCTTTCTGCTGTGGGGCGCTTATAACTGGATCGCTTTCTTCAGGGCTAGGGGCTTTTTTTTTTAATGGGTGGTGCAGGGCCTTGGTTTAAGCCTTGAAATTTTGTCCTAAGTTTTGATTGTCTCCAGCTATAGATTTCATTGTATAATTCTGTATCATGCCCAAACTGTATCTAATGGCAGAGGGGAGCATGTATAATCCATGGCCTACAACAAAGTCCAACCTTTGACCTAGCATGTGCAAGAAAAGTCTTGATACCTTTGTATGCTGGAGGGGAAATCAACAGCAGAGTTAATAGCATCTTCTAAATTGGCTAGAAATTGTTTTCTGGCATCAAAGCCTGTAGATTGATCAACTATGCTAGACTTAGTCTGTGCTTGTGCTCCTAATAGACATCAAACGTATGTCCGTATGGAGTCATTAAGCCTTTGCAAACCCCGGCATTGTTAGGCCTTTACTTTTATCTAAATAAATGTCCAGGCATCAGGGTGTTTTTGTTCTAAAGGATCCCAATCGAACTTGTTTGGTTGAAAAGAGGTGTGACCAGGCCAGTAGTCATAATTATATTCTCTGTTTGCACCCCACAAATACAATGTGCCTAACCCATGATTGCGGTCTAACTTTTGTCTAAAGTTAGTTGAAAGGTTAATGTTAAATTCGTTGCGGATTCTTCAACGCATATGTCCATTTGGTTTTTAAATGGATTAAACGCGTTGTCCTTAGGGAGGGGGACTTGTAAATTCAGCTAGTATTCGTCTGTACTGGTAATAAACATGAAATTTATATACTGACTTACTAAAAGATTAGGATGATTTTAAAAGGTTTGCATATGAAACACCACAGCCAGTATTGCGCAGTAAATGGGAAAATTAACTAATTCTGGTAAAACATCATAGGGGGTGATGACCAGCTGATGACACTCTAAACACTCTTTATTGGGGGATTTAAATATTTAGTTAGTGGGTTTACAACCTAAATTGAAAGCCATAAGATTCGTCTACGCAATGGTTTAGTAAACTGAAGTCCAAAGATTTGGGGTTATAAGCCGCTTTCCCACATCATAAGTGGCACTTTCGTTTTTATTTAAAAGGTTCCATTTTAAATAGTTTTTAAAAAAAAGTTATAAAAAAGATGTTCAAACTATATAACCCAACAAAACAAACTGTGTTCTCAACGTATCCAATTGTCATTTGGCACGGAGTTGTAGGATTGCCCTTAAAGAAATTGGCTTTAATTATGTGGCTTAACATATCTGAAAAACTCAGAATAACTGGATCAATATTAGTAACGAGGGGGGCAAACAAATAACTCATTTTGCAAATACCTGATGGTTACTACAACTTTTGCTTTTTAAAGAAGTATTTAGCGAATTTGGCATATTGTTCAAAATTAACGAAGCAAACCCCAGAATCACTATACATTTTCCACTAGAAGAAAGAAGAAGAACACTTTTCCTAGAGGCCTGGCTAAAATCTTAGCTTTCACAGTATGACAGAGCTTATAGATTTAGTACAAGAGAAGATGTCTATCAATTTGAAGGGAATAAACCTTCTGATTTTCTCGTGAACCCAATTTTGTATTTCCATTTACAACAGTTAAAAACAGATGCAATTTGTTTGATGGCTATCCGTCTACAGTTCTACAAGCACTGTCACAATTAAGGCAGGGTTTTGCGATTTTCAGTTACATAGGTTTGGCGGAAACAGTCAATTTAAAGAATTAATTGAGGGGGCCCATAAATTCATTGGGTGTAAAAATAACTAATCAAGATGGAAGGGTATTGTTGCATGTAGATCTGTAATTTTGAAAGACGTCTGCCAATAAACACACGTCAAACCAATAAATATTGATCGTGATAATCGCCCATTGTTTGACAGTGTAATTCTGTCCAGGGTTTCTGAGCGATTCATAGTCAGCATCAGTTATGTCTTTGCCTTTAAGACTAAAAAGAAAGCACCTTTGGAGGAAGCGAGTTTTCATCAAAAACCCTACCACGATTCATGTATTCATAAGGATAACACCTTTACGCACTAGAGATGGATCAAAATATTGTTTAGTGATTGAAAGTCCTGTACGATCCTACTAACTTATCTAAACTCACCATCAGATGCTGACCTGAGTCATAAAAGGATAAACAGTCAAGAGTAAAAGTCATGTACTTTTCTGAAGACTGTGCAATGCAAGTAACCCTCTTATATTCAGAAGTCACTGCTTGCATGATAAAATGAGAATCGTAGCCTCGTAGGTTATGAAAGAAGATGGGCAGTTTCCATTTTTTAGGGTCAACCTTAAGTTGAAGATTACAATTGTTGTGCGCGGCCCCTCTGAACTTTCCAGTAATGTGATCGTGGTCTCTTACTGTCACGTCTTTACTGTCAGGTGTTAGCTCTAAGCCGCAAATCCAGCAGTGTGTAGATGAGTCATAACGTTCTTGGTCTTCAGAAGTCATAACAATGTCTGAAAGGTTCAGTTCATTGGATAACTGATTGCGAAGTTGTTTCATCTGCTCTAAAAATCTACTAGCTGCGTTGGGACCTCTGCAAATCTCTGGGTGTGTGTGAGCCCCATCTGACCTAACAACAATGAACGCATAAGAACAGATTTGATGGTAGGTTAATAAGGTTGTTTTTTGTTCTTGCTGTTGTGGACCATAGTACTGCGGTAAGAGCGATTCAAAGTCAGCATAAACCATGCACGGGCTCATTTGCTTTTTGTGTAAATTTTTAAAACTGACCTTAGACCGGGTTTAGGTGTGAGGAGTTCGGTTTCACAGTCTACAAAACTTTTACAATGTTTCTTATGACTAGCAGCTGCTTCTATATTTGGGATTCTGACCAAACATCTTCTACAAAGCTCTTGTCTAGATTTATCTTTTGATGTAAAAGCCATAAGTCTACTTATTGTTCTGATTAATACATAATGGCTCTTTGTACTATCTTTAAACAGTATCAAGTCTACATGTTTGTTAAGTTAATCGCCTAAAGTAGGGGCTAGTAACAACATCAAACTCAAGAGAGATGTCACCAACTGTGTATTTAGCTTCAGGGTCTTCAGACAAAACGACAGAATCGCTAGGATTAAATGTCAGTTCATAAGTAAGTTTTTCTTTTAGTGCGCTTTGGTAATATGGCATATGCGTCTTTAACAGCTCAAAATCTAGAGGGATGCAGAATCTGTTTCCAAATGCTTCTGCTACTGCCTCATCTTTAACATCGCCCTTTGCATCCTCCGCTTTAAGCCTGTGCTTGAGACCGTTTGGGCTTTGTATTCCCTGATAAACTTTCTCTTTTCTTTCTTTTTAGGTAGCCATAGGTCAGAATAGAGGGCAAAAATGTCTGCCCCGTTTAGTACAAAGACTTCGCTGCCCTCCAATTTGATTGCCATATGTTTAACGATAGCCCTGCCCAAATTAGCAACAACAGTAGCATTAGGATCTATTGATTTAATATCTATTTTGAATGAAAGTTTAGCAGTGCCTGGCATTATAACATCGCCAGCGCCAAGATCAGGGAACTTAACTATTAAAACTTGTCCAGGCTGAACTGTTGATGGGTATTTTACACTAATTACAGTCTGCCTTATACCTTTTCCGCCATGGGGTTCCTTCTCTTTTCTGTATGGATCGAGGTCACAACCGTATGAGTTCATTTTTTTATAAAACAAAAAAGAATATAAATAAAGAATATGGATGAAGATTTTGGCGTGCCTGATCCTTCTGAAGAAGAAAGAGATCTGCCAGGCCCTTCATTTGAAGAAGATGAAACAGAATTAGTTCCTTCATTGCGCGAAGAACTTGAAAGAGCAGCAGAAGGTTCTTCAATCCCTTCATTAGAAGGAGCAGAAACACCCCCTTCAGTTAGCGCATCTCGTGCAGAACTATTAACAAATAGAATTAATTCATTCTACATAAGCTTAGGACTAGAGCCGCCAGAAGGCCATAGTTCTTTTGATTTTAAGATGGAGAAAAGCAACCATCTGTATATAAGAACTAGCAGAGGAAATTTTGTAAGAGTTACTACAAAGCCAGTCCCAACTAAGTTTTTAAAACTAAACACAATTAGACAGAGGATTCCTGTTGCCGACCAAAGGCGATTAAACATTTTAAATTTAAGGCCTGAGGCTGTTAGTCTTTTACAGAACTTGGGGCAAGAGTTGCCAACACGATCTGAAATAGAAATGACCTCTTTTCAAGATTTAGGACCAAGAATAAATGATGCAGCAACAGAAATTGAGACGAATTTTAATGAGGAAACAGTCAGAAAAACATTAGAAACAATTGACGATTCTCCATTGCCTATGCGTGAAATCCTGGGCTTAATGATCGTCTAAAGTCAATAAGAGGCGAACCAGAAAACAATTTAGCAAAACTTGGCGAGCTAGATAGAGAGATAGAAGAAGAAAAAAATAAACTGGCTGATGCAGACGATGACAATTTAGGACGAGAAGAAAAGGCTAGAATACAGCAGAAAACACAGGATTTAATGATAGAAAGGGCGGCTAGGTTAGAAACGCTGTCTACTAACAGAGCGCAGCTAGCAGCGCAAACAAGCAGAATCAGAGAATCTATAAACAGAATACTTTATGAAAACACTACGCTAGCTGAAAGAATAAGGACTCTGTTCAGGGAACAGGGGATTACAATAGTTAGCATATTAACAGCCGTTGGATTTGCTATCTCTACACTTGTTTATGCTTTAACCGGCAGTGCGCCAACAGGGTCAGTAGCGCCTCCTACACCTCAGCCTGGTAAAAGTTGGATTAGAAAACAATTGCATCATCTAGCAAACCTATTAAAGAAGTTAGCAGCCAAAGCGCTTGATGCTCTGCCTGGCATAATTGGCAGTGTTGTTAGTTGGGTTTTGTCTACTATAGGCAAAGTTGCTGGTTATATGGCTGACCATCTGTGGACATTAGGAGTGCTAGCTGCTGGATTATTTTTTAGTGAAATAAAGTATGGCTAATCCAGTAAAAGTTAAAAATACAACGAGGGCTGTCTTTTCGCTAGTATGACTGTCAGCGCGAGGTAGATCAACAGGTGGAGTGCTATCTGGGCTGCTTTCTGGCTGTGGGGCGCTTATAACTGGATCGCTTTCTTCAGGGCTAGGTACTTTTTTTAAAATGGATGGAGCGGGCCTTGTGTTTAAGCCTTGATTGTGCCCTAAGTTTTGGTCGTCTCCAGCTATGAGGATTTCATTGTTATAATTCTGTATCATACCAATCTGCAGTCTAAGGTCAGAGGGCAGCATGTATAATCCATGGCCTACAACAAAGTCAACCTTTGACCTAGCATGTGCAAGAACGTCTTGATACCTTTGTATGCTGGCAGGCAAATCAACAGCAGAGTTAATAGCATCTTCTAAATTGGCTAGAAATTGTTTTCTGCATCAAAGCCTGTAGACTGATCCACTATGCTAGATTTAGTCTGTGCTTGTGCTCCTAATAGGCACCAAACGTATGTCCGTGTGGAGTCATTAAGCCTTTGCACTCCTGGCATTGTTAGGCCTTTACTTTCATCTAAGATAAATGTTGCCCAAGCATTAGGGTGTTTTTGTTCTATGGATCCTAATCGAACTTGTTTGTCTGGTTGAAAAGAGGTGTGGCCAGGCCAGTAGTCATAATTATATTCTCTGTTTGCACCCCACAAATACAATGTGCCTAACCCATGATTGCGGTCTAACTTTTGTCTAAAGTCAGTTGAAGGATTAATGTTAAATTCATTGCAAATTCTTCATATGCATTAATGTCCATTGGCTTTTAAATGGATTTAAACGCGTTTGTCGCTGGGGAGGGGCACTTGTAGTTCAGTTAGTATTCGTCTGTACTGATAATAAACATGAAAGTTATATACTGACTTTACTAAAAGATTGGGGTGGTTTAAATGGTTTGCATATGAAACAGCGCAGCCAGTAGTTGCGCAGTAAATGGCAAAATTTAACTGATTCTGGTAAAACATCATAGGGCGAGATGACCATGCTGATGGCATTCTATCACTATTTATTGGTGGATTTAAATAGTTAGTTAGTGGGTTTACAAGTCTGACTTGAAAGCCATATGATTCGTCTACTGCAATGGTTAGTAAACTGAAGTCCAAAGATTTGGGGTTATAAAACGCTCCTACATTATAAGTGGCACTTTCGTTATATTTAAAAGGTTCCATTTTTTAAATAGTTTTTAAAATAGTTATAAAAAAGATGTACATCTGTATAACCCAACAAAACAAGCGTGTGTTCTTAACGTACCCAATTCTCAATTGGCATAGGAGTTGTACGATTGCCCTTAAATAAATTGGTTTTAAAGTAAAATGGATTAACATATTTGAAAGAGCTAAGAATAACTGGGTGGATGTTAAGGACGAACAAGGCAATCAATTAAAACATTTAAAAATACCCGATGGCTACTACAGCTTTTGTTCTTTAAGAGAAGTATTTAGCAATTTTGGCATTAAGTTAAAAATTAATGAGGCAAATCTTATAATTACTATGAATTTTCCAGAACTTCAAGAAAAAAAAAGGGAGTACGTTTTTCCTAGAAGCCTTGCTCGAATTTTAGGCTTTTATGACAGTGATGAAACATATCATATTAAAACACATATGCACTTAAAAAGCGGTCTTTATGAGTATGTAGGCAGTAGACCAGCTGATTTTCTCGTGAACCCAATGTTGTATGTCCATTTACAACAGTTAAAAACAAATTCTAATTTGTTTAATGGCCAGCCATCTACTGTTCTACGAGCACTGCCGTCAATTAAGGCAGGGTTTTGCGATCGCATGGTGTCGTTCTGCCCTCTGCCACTGTTGACCGGGTCGTCTCCTCTGCTCCTCCACCACCAGTCTGTTGACCTTGTAGTAATCAACACACCTTAATGGCTCCGCGTCGTGTAGCATCAGCGTAGCTGCCTCTGCTCAGAGTAGGATTTTGGAATGGGCCTGCTACCACCAGCTTGTCTCCTCTTGTAGAATGCATGTATTCCATCAGCTGGGTAGTCTTGAATGATCTGCCGTTGTTTGGTTGTCAGGTCACCTGCTACTCATCCCTTTCTTTCCCAACCCCTCTCGTCCCTTTGTCACTACACTCGTTTTATCTGTTATATGAGTTTGATGGAAACAGTCAATTTAAAGAATTAATTGAGGGGCCTATAAATTCATTGGATGTAAAAATAACTAATCAAGATGAAAAGCCAGTTGTTTGTTCTAATTTATTAATAGTGCTGGAAGTAGAAGAGCGTACTGTAAACCCTTAATTTTATGTCCCTGGAGAGAATGTAAATATACGGGTTCACGATCACCAAATCCTATTTTCCACGGAAACCCCCCATTTTAAAGTAACGATTACGTCAATTTTTAGAGGTTTTTGCATAGTAATTTTGTTTAGAAAACTGGTGTTAATTTTGGTCAAAACTGATATGAGATGGAGGTGATTTTGTATGTGAAAAGGGGTGTTTTCGTGCAAAATAAGATGGGTGTCTTGAACCCGTATATTTACATTCTCTACTGGGTTTGTCACGTTGTCTGTCATTCCGATGTCTGTGTTCTGTTCGTCATCCGTTTCGCTGTTGTTGTCCGGGGGAGTCTGTCGTTTGTCCTTCAGACTGGACTTGTTTTCCAGTGGTCTCAGTGTTTATCACAGTGCCACTCTCTTATCACTTTCAACTATGCTTGGCAACATCAGCCACAGTCAGCGGTGGCAGTGTGTCATTGTCAAATGTCTGTCCTTGTCCACCGGTTTTGGTCTCATCGAAATCGATTCCTTCAAGATTTGGTTTGTGTCACAACCTTCGTCTGTCCCCCTTCCATTGCCATGCACTGAGTCTGTCACATCGTATGACTGCCCCAAATTGTCACCTTTCACAATGCCGTTTGGGTCAAGATTTCGGTCCATCACCTTTTCATTGTCAGACACTTGGTCGGTCACAATGTGTGGTGATGTGTTTTTCTCTGGGTTGTCCTGTTGCCCGCGTTGTCCGTCTGGGTGTCGGTAATGTGAGGCTGAATGCTGATAAGGTTGGTGTCTCGTACCAATGGCAGTGGTGGGATGTGGTACATAGAGCTGTAGTTGTAGCTGTAGTATGGCTGAACCGGACAGCTCCATCCTGTACCCCGCTCCCTTCACCGTACCATCTCCCACCGCCATAGTGTCTGTAGTAGTCACCCATGGATGGTCCCTGTCTCTATACAGAAATCCTTTGTAACTCAGGCCTCCTACTGTCGCTCCTTTGCCTGTCAGTGCGGTGGTGTCTGCTGGAGTAGTCCCAATACCTTCGTTGTAGTGGTTGCTGCTGTGGTAGTCGTGGCTCCAGGTACTGCCCGCATGGTGTCGTTCTGCCCCCTCTGCCACGTTGACCGGGTCGTCTCCTCTGCTCCTCCACCACCAGTCTGTTGACCTTGTAGTAATCATACACACCTTAATGGCTCCGCGTCGTGTAGCATCAGCGTAGCTGCCTCTGCTCAGAGTAGGATTTTTGGAATGGGCCTGCTACCACCAGCTTGTCTCCTCTTGTAGAATGCATGTATTCCATCAGCTGGTAGTCTTGAATGAATCTGCCGTTTTTTTGGTTGTCAGGTCACCTGCTACTCATCCCTTTCTTTCCCAACCCCTCCCGTCCCTTTGTCACTACACTCGTTTTATCTGACCATCTTGCGAACTTCACAATGACAGGCTGTGGTTTAGAAAGGTCACTGCTTCGGCCAAGACGATGGGCACGTACAATGTCCTCAGAGGACCACGTTTTCCCTGGCACAGTGTTTTGAAGTGTGTTGATCGTTTTCCCTTTGCACACTCTTCATAATTTTCATGAGACGATTGCGGTAGATCGAACAACTTAAGGTTGTCTCTTTGAAAATAATTCTAACGTGTCAATTATTTCACTGAACTCATTTGATATTTTTAAGCTTGTCTTCCATATCAGAACTGACTTGTTTTGTTTCTTCTCACGCGAAGCAAAAACGATCTTCAAGATTTGCTGTTTGGCTTGTAGGTGTTGTAACTGTGTTTCCATCGCTCCCAGCATGTTGTCCACTTTTGTTTTTAAAGTGTTTGCCAAGCGAATCGAAACGTGTTTTGAAATGCCGACACAAAAAAATCATTTAACTTTTTCTCATGCTGATGTAATAAATCACTCAATGTTTTTTCCAGTTGAGGTCAGGACCGGGGTTCGTCTCAATATCGTCTGTGCACATCAGCAGTTGGAACAGTATGGCAGTGAGGAAAATGCACTGCGTCTGAGCTTTTCTCGCCCGGGTTGTGTTGATACACATGGTCATGGAGAGCTTTGCGCGCTTCCCCATGAACTGAATGTAGACTGCAGCAAAACGACCGCAGATAGCTCGAAAATAATTTGTCTCTGAAGGCATGATCACCTCAACTATCACTTGGTGCAATGATTAAGCGTATCATTAAACGAAAGACTTCATTAATTAACACAAAAAAAACAATCAATGAAATACTGCAAACAAGAGAACACGTCTTTCTTCTGCCGCTGACGAGTGTTAACTCCCTCAACCCCCCCTCCCCCCAGAGACAGAGAGAGAGAGAGAGAGAAGAAGAGAGAGAGAGAGAGAGAGAGAGAGAAAAGAGAGAGAGAGAGAGAGAGAGAGAGAGAGAGAAAGAGAGAGAGTCAGAAAAAGGGAGAGACTAGTTAAGGGGAGAAGAAGAGGACGGAGTATGAGAGACAGTTGAACTCTCAACTTTTTTTTGTAGGCTCATATATCATTGATCCTAGAGTGAGTATGGATGTACGAACATATTTGATGCTTTTCAACACAAACTTTAATTGCGATCTTGAATTTCGATCATTTATTCTCGTTTTGATCGTGATGGGAATCATTTCTAAATTCTACCCAGTTCACACAGCCGATAGATAAGATACGGATCCTGTGATTGATCGTCGAGTAAATTGTTAAAATTGAGATTACTGATTACGTGCCTTGTCTTTTTCGGTCGAGCACCCTGTACATTGGAACTATTACTTGGACATAGCCCCTCGCGGCTCCTTGCAGGCCTTGACTACTGTGAGTTTGTAACAAGCATTTCCTCGTCTTTTACAATGGAAATGCAGCTGTAGGATACAAATACTCGCGCAGAAAACAAACCTAAAACATGTCATACTAATACATCCCATCCCACACCTTAAAAAAAAAGCCTATTTGGCTACGTTACGCCATCCCATGCGCAAGTTAACAATAAAGCCCTGATGTTGTATACATAATACTGTCAGTTTACCGAGTCCCGCTGATTCCTCTTGCACTCCTGCTGTTTCATTACAGGCATGGAATCAAGATATGGTGCAAACAGGACTTCCTCGTGTGACCACCAAGCACATTATAATCTACATCAAGCTTTGGTGCGCCGCTTCGTAGGTCTAAACAAAACAACGAAACCAAACAAAACCATACACTGCTTTGTCCTCAGACTTGGCGAAAGTTTTGGCAGAGACAACGAAGGTATCCGTCATATTGGTCTATAGTCCTAGGAAAATAATGTTTTCGGTAGGCTCACTACTATGTATTAAATAATAGCAAATGCGGTGTCCTGTTGCATTCCTCATTTGCACACACACACACACGCACACACACACACACACACACACACACACACACACACACCCACACACACACACACCACACACAGACACACACAGAGGAAAAAATTATACACAAACGGATCACTTTTTATTGTGAAAAAAATAACATCATTCCAGTTCAGCAGGCTGCTTTAGGAAAGGGAGATGCACTACAGATCATTTGGTTAAGCTTACTACTCAGTCAAACGTCAATTTTCACGAAGAAAAAGTACACTAGCTACATTTGTTTACATTTAAAAAAAGCCTATGATAGTGTTTGGCATGCCAGAATATTGTTCGAATTAAAGGAGATTGGAATTTGTGGCAAATTGTATGGATATATTAAAGCCTTTTTGAAGGATAGACACATGTGTGCAAAAATTGGCAATACCTACTCATCTTTCAGAAGTGTAGATATGGGGATTCCCCAAGGTTCAATCATTGCTCCAATATTATTCTCCATAGTGCTGGAAGTAGAAGAGCGTACTGTAAACCCTTAATGTTTATGCCCTTGGAGAGAATGTTAATATGTTTTGTTCAAGATCACCATATCTTAATATTGCACGTAAGCCCCCATTTTAAAGTAACGATTTGCGTAAAGGTTTTGCATGTTAAATTTGTTAGAAAGCAGGTGTTAATTTTGTTAGAAAACAGGTTAATTTTGTTAGAAAACAGGTTTAATTTTGGCAAAAATCAACATGAGAAGGGCGCGATTTGTTGTGAAAAGGGGGTCTTCGTGCAAAATAAGATAGGTGAGCTTGAACCCGCATATTTACATTCTCTTCCCTTCTATACACCATCTAAACACTACTCCCCCCCATGTGCTCTATTCTGTCCATCCTATCTCTCCCCCCCCCCCCCCCCCCCCCCCTCTCTCTCGCTCATTCTCATTCGCGCCCCTCTTACGACCTCATTATCTTGCCCGTTACAAATGACCGGTGACTGGATATTCCCTTCCCTTTGGGATTCATTTCAACAAGCTGTTGACGATCAGTGAGAAACGAGGTAAAGAATTTAAGGCTGTATTCGAACTATGTAACACATATACTTTTTATTAGAAGGGAGCGTTTACAATATCAAACGTGTTGCAAAATCTACTAAAACAATTCCAGTAAGGTCATTATTGTTAATAGTCGTAAGACATCTATCGATAAAGTTGTACAAAAATAGTAAGAATCAGATCGTATTATTTAAGATAAGAATACAGGAGTGTCTGAACATGTTTTTCCGAGTTGTTTAGACGAAAGGGTAATTTTGAGATAGGGCTATAGTTGACAGATTGGTGGAATCACCTTTTTACATAACAGTATAACTTTGCTTGTTTGAATTTAAGGAAAGTGGCTTTTACCATACACAAATTATAAACGTAAGTGTGACATTTTTCACTCTTTTTCTTACAAAGGGTGCAAGTTTACCATTACTGAACTGAATGTACTCATCTAAAAGTTCACAGCATCGTCAGGATTCCTAACCTGATAAATGTAATTTACTTCAGAGTGAAGCAAATCGTGAAGGAAGGCATTTTTATCAAAATGTGTGAAGCGTCTATATAAAAAAAAATCCTTAGTCCAGACTTAGGAATTTTGACACCTTTCTTCATCCATGTTAGACAAACTGAAGAATGATCATTACAGCCTGTTCATATAGAACACATTTCCACTACGTTATCTTTTGTATTGATATAAATGTTATCAATAAGAGTTTCCGTTTGTTCAGTGATTCGAGTAGGACGATCGATTATTTGTTCCAACCCATACATCAATTGCATAAGTATGATTCCATTTAGTCCCAGGCACAGTTACGTCTATGTTAAAGTCATTTCCTTTGATTCCAGTATTGCGGCATCCATCATCGAATTAAACCTATTGCACCAATTAGTGGTTTTTGCTGGGTTTCTGTATAGGAATCCTACCATTACTGGCTTACAGTGTTTAAAGATTTAATTCTATCCAGATGGGTTGTACGTTGTATTATTCCAGATACGCTTTTCTTTTGAAGGCTAATGATTTAGCAAGGTTAAGAAGTAAAGCTTTTGGGTCTAATTGGATTGTATCATAATTTGGCATGCACATATTATAATCTGGAATCATATCGTTTAGTTAAGACACTGCTATACAAAACACATGAAAGCTATTACCATTGTTGTGAATAATTGCAGCGATTTCATCTGTCTTTTTTCTGGCACTGTTAATACTTAAATAACCGATGCGAAGTCCCTCCTTTGAAGGCTATGTATCTAAAGTAGATGACATGATGATCATTTAAGTGAACTGCGTACACTAGCCCAAAAAGGCGCATTACACGCAGTTCTTCCGGTCACAAATCGAAGGCAGTTAATACACCAGATCATGTAGTTGAACATTCAGAAATTGTCGAAGAGAAAGATATTCACAAAAATAAATAAATAAATAAATAAATAAATAAATAAATAAATAAATAAATAAAACAAAGGGAAAAAAACTGTAGCAATCAGTATCAATATATACAATTACGATCAAACCACGAACACAACAGACAGCATGAAACCCTTTATCAGACAGAGATAGGTTGTCCGCCAAAAATTCTGTCTTTCTCTGCTCTCTGAAAGAAAGAAAAAACGAAATCTTGTATATATATATATATATATATATATATATATATATATATATATATATATATATATATATATATATACTAGCCGGTGTACCCGGCTTCGCTCGGGTATATCTGTACAATGATTTTCTGGCCACCCCTCTCGTCATCATTCTGTCAACAGATCTGTACAGAGTTTCCTCTCCAGGGAAGTCAGCTTCGAGTTTTCTGTTTAGACTGTTGACAGTCTCGTTCAGGGAGGAGATTATGGCCCTTTCCGCTGACCAGTCTGAGTGCACAGTGAGCATGAAGATCCGGGTAGACTGCTTCTATCAGATCCTCCTGGCTATCATAAAACTGGCATAGTGCTGGTGGGACCAATATAGTATCTGGAAACATGACTCAATGGCACCATTGCCAATGTCAAGCAGAAGTTTGGCGAAGCTGGCTGTCTGGGGATTTCCAGACAGGTGGGCTCTCATATTGGTGGTTAGACGTTTAACAATCATGCTCCGCCACTTCTTCAGACAGGCGTTGACAATGTTGGCTCTGGTGCCATTGAGGACGACAGGGAGGATCTGCTGAAGTCCCCACAGAACAGCGTTGGGATGCCTCCATTGGCCTGTGCACTAGGGTGATGTCCTGCAGCGTAGAGTGCATGGCCTCGTAGACAGCTTTGTGGGTCATGGGAGCTTCATCAATTATGACGGTTGCAGCCTCTTTGATGACTTTGGTCAACGTTGACCACGCTTGACGGGCAGGTTGGCGTTTTTTGCTCTTCGGCATCCAGAGGGACCTTGAAAGTGCTATGTACTGTCCGCCACCGGCAAAAGAGTAGCGGCAATGCCACTGGAGCAGTGGCTAGCACTATTTGCCTGTGGAGCAGATCCTGTTCAGGATAAGATTCAGGATGGTCTTTCCTGTCCTCATTGAGCATCAAGGACATTATGTTGCTGCTTGCTGTGGGATCCTGCCTCTGCTCAACCATGGTCATAAAGCTGTCGTACACGTCTCTCTGGTCAGCTGTCAGCTTCTTCAGCTGATCATCAGCTGCTCCCCGGAGTGCAGTTGTGTCGTAATTGGTCTCGCGGTAGTATTCTCGAGGCACAGTTTGTCGTTGTGTGACTGTTGGCATCCCATACTCCTCTGTAGACTTGCCTCCAAGAAGGAAGAGTTTGTGCTGAATCACAGTAAGAGCTTGGTTGTAGATGGCATCTGTGTACTGCGCTTCATAACAGACATCTCTTCGGACTTGGAAGAGGAAATCTTCAGCAAGATGGTCTCTGAAGAGGTTCCACAGGTTGCCTGGGTTACTGGGTTGCAAGCCACCAGGATAATACAGAAGTCACGCAGCAGTCTGAGAGATGGAGGCTTCCTCCAGGGCAAGTTGTAGAAGGCGGTCATCTTCCAGTTTCGGTTCGTGTAAGTTGTATATCATTGTTCAGCATTTAAGACTACACCTGTATACCAAATTTCATCAAGAAAGGTCTAAATTTAGAAAATAACGGATCTTAACGGTTTTTAACGCTCAATTTTAAGTTTCTGTTCGTGTAAATTGTATATCATTGTTCAGCGTGTAAAACTGCATCTGTATACCGAATTTCATCAGGAACGGTCTAAATTTATATAATCACGGTCTTTAACAGTCAAATTTAAGTTTCGGTTCGTGTAAGTTGTATATC
>CM031602.1:90405665-90418165 GCA_018398815.1 Conus ventricosus | reverse complement strand
ACACACACACACACACACACACACACACACACACACACACACACACACACACACACACACACACACACACACACACACACACACACACACACACACACACACACACACACTATGCGCCCTTACACACTGATATCCAGAAACATCAATTCTATGTGACCACATGTATATGCAACACACAGGAGTCCAAGATCACCAGAGTATGGAACAGGCTGACATATTACTCATAAGAGTAGAACAGCTTATAGGTGTATATGGACAGGGGAAGGGGAATAAGATGGAGGAAGGGAGTGGGAGGGGGGATGAAAAAGCCTTGTTCTACGCGCAAATTACACGCCGAACTATACTGTTATGGCACACACCCACGTACGCACCCACGCACGCACGTACGCGCGCGTGCGCATGCGCGCGCGTGCACACACACACACACACACACACACACACACACACACACACACACACACACATGTGCACATGCACTGTGTCCATCTGTCTACCTGCCTGTCAGTCTGTCTGTCTGCCTGTCTGTCAGTCTGCCTGTCTGCCTGTCTGTCAGTCTCTCTCTCTCTTTCGCCTGACACCCCATCCATCCCCCTTCTTCTCTCCCCACACATACGCTATAGCATATGATCACCTTTTCTCTTTTCCCCTAGCCCCAAAATCCGTGCGGTAGGGTTTTTTTTTCACTTGAACACCGGTTGTTGCACAGCACAGCACGCACCCCGCCGTGTCGTGCCTGACACACACAGTGTTGGCCGCTGACTGAGTGAGGCACTCGCTTTGCGGCAGTGAATTCCTCTTGTAGGCCTACAACTCAACTCCTTCAACTGGTCGAGTTGGGGTGATTCGACGTGCTGTCGTATTTTACATCGCCTCGCATCTCACATCTAGTGTATGTGTCTGTGTGCCAGTGTGAGATCTAATGTTGAACATCGTTGTGGAGTAAGTGATGTAATTTCGCCCTCCGGCTTTTGTGTTAACAGTACCGTCAGCTGAAGGAAAGTCCAGATCCGACATGAGATCCCAGTGAGTTGTATTTTATGACGTTTGTCGAGCAGTATTGACTCATGCCTGATGTAAATTCGGGATGCGCTCTCTCTCTCTCCCCTTTCCCCCCCCGGTGGGGGGGCATGACGGGTTTGTTTTCGTCTTCCCGAAAAAAACAGGGGATTTTTTTTACCCCCCCGAAAAGTTTTTAAGAACGAAAAATTCGAATTTTCGAAAAATACTGTGAAAATTTTTGATGAAAACCCAAATGTAGTGCTCACGCATCTGATGTTTTTGGGGTTTAATTAAAGAGAGAAAAAAAAAAAGCCCCAGCCGACAGCCTTTGGGCCCGGCCATGGCGTGGTGTGTGCGGCGGCGGCTTTCCCGGGAGCTGTAGGGCCTATTTAAAGAGGCCGGCTGTAGGTTACCCCCCCTGATGCCACCAGGGGGCCCCTACTCGATCCAGGGGCCAAAGGCCCCGGGTAATTTTGTGTGGGGGGGAAAACCCGAGCAGAAAGGGACACCTTGTTTAAATACAAAAACAGTTACAGGGTTTAAAACAGTTTTATGCCCCACTGGGGGTTTTGGGAACCCACCCACGGGTAAAAAGGGGAAAACATACCTACAAAAGAAAAATGAAAGGGAAAAAATTCCCGTGCAAAACAAAAGAATATGGCTGCTCTGAAAAACTTTCTACCCTTTTCCAATTCCCTCTGACCTCTGCCAATTCCCGATAGAGATGAGCCCCGGGGAAGTAAAAAATTTTTAAGGGGTTATAAACTATACAACTTTTGTACCTTTCTTATAAAAAGGGAAAAAGCATGTTACAGGGGGTCGTGAGGATTTGGGACGGGCTGCTTTACAATTGTAACACACTGGGTGTTCGCGTGTCTGCCCCACGCCCCCATCACACAATGGCTTTGCCAGAAAGGGAAGACGAGGGCCGGGCCAAGGCGCGGGGGTTTTGGGGCGGGGATACCCCGCACTGGTGCGCCCTTTTGAAAGGAGACATGCGCTGTGTGTTATCCCCCCAAATTTTAAAACCGGGCAGAACCGGTGAAGAGGAAGGAGAACAGACCCCCCCTTTGACCCCCCAAACCCCCCTCCCAACACTCGCCCCCCCCCCCACCCCCCGCCCCCTTCACCATTTTGGCCAGTTTTTCCACCCAGTGAAGAACCCCCCCCTCCACTCCCCCTTTTTGAGCCCATTTTCCCTACCGGCCCCTTTCGGCTTAGTGCACAGGCTTCACAGCCCCCCATTCTACTGAAAATTCCCCCCCCTCCTCCCCATCCTCCCCTGTAACCCCTCCCCCATTACTCGTCATCCCCCTCCCCCCTTCCCAAACAAGACCCCATTTTCAGGCGTTACAAAAAGGGTTAGCACCCGAAAACCCACACAGACACTAAAAGGGTTTCCCCCGGGACAAAGCCCGGTGACCAAGTTTCAAAGTCAGGGAACATGCTAGTTGTGTGCGGCTGCCATTGATGATTTTTGTGTCCAAAGAGTTTTTTTTCCCCCAAAAAACCAAAATCCCTACAAGTGAATTTTCCCGGCCCTCTTTTGCAAAACCAAAAGGGAAGAAAGGACACACTTTTTAAGATTGATTAAATGCCACCCACCATCATTTTATTTGCCTTAAAACCCCAAAACCCACAAAAACCCCTTCCCCGCTCCTCAAATATAAACTTCCCTCCAGGACTGCATCCCCCAAAACCACCCTCCCCAAATCATCCCCCCCCAAATCATCATCCCCCTTTTTTTGCCCACCCGCTGAATGCCGCTGCCACAGGAGCAATGCGAGGGTGGACAAAAGGCGGGCCCAAGCAGCCTCCACAGAGGGTTGGGGCCCCCTCATAAAGCGACCCCCCCCCCAACCCTCTCCCCCCTTTCAGTGTCACAAAGGGAACCCCAAAACCCCAAACCCGTCTCACCTGTCAGGGGTCACAAAGGACACCCCCCCCAAAACCCTCTCCAGCATTCATTTTCATGAGGACCCATCCCATTTCTGGGGGGGGTGGTGTAGTAAAAGGGGGGGATCCCCCCCCGCTCCCTCACCTCCAACAGAAAGCCCCAAAAATGTCATGACCGACAGTGACCCAGCTGACGGGAGGGGCCCTCAGGGGCCCCAGATTTCCTAAACAAACCGGGTGGGGAAGGCTGCAGTTCATGTTGGGATCCAGGGCTTTTGAAACAGCCCGGGCCCCCAGCAGACATTTCCCATCGCAGTAAACAAGGGAAAGCCCTTTTTTCCCTTTTGCCGGGGGGGTTTTTTTCCCAAAAGCGTCATGCTAGTTTTCTGCTATCATGCCTGCCAGGGGACGACACCCTTCAACCATAATCCATCACAGAAAACAGGAACCTGCAGAGGGTGTGAGGGCAGGGGTGGGGCCTACAGGGGGACCCATTTGCGGGCTTCTCCCCCACCAGCGTGGTGAAACCCAAAAATGGCATTTTACCAAAATCCATTCTGCCAACGGGGAAAAGGGACAGCCCCCTTTGGGTTTAAAAAACTTTTGCAAAGGAAAAACAGGCAGCCCACCATCGGCACAAGAGGGGCGGGCCAAAAGGGTCGCCCCATGGACGCCCTCTCCTCTTCCCCCTTGTTGCATCACGGGCTCCTTTCCTCCCCCCGGCCTTTTCCCCTACCCCAGCAGGTTTCCCCAAAACAAAAAGTACACTTTCACAGCCCTTTTCCCCCCGAGAACCCCCTACTTTTCCCCTTTCCCCGGCCGACCCAAAATTTCAAAGGGGTCTTTCCCCCCCTCCCAAACCACCCCCTCTAAACCCCACCCACCCACCCCGACGACCGACAGTAGGCCCCACCAAGGGGGAAAACAACGTAGGGGTTTAGAGAGCCCAAACACCCCCCCTCCCAACCCCACTCTAAACCCCCCCCACCCCTCCGACGACCAGACAGTAGGCCCCACCCACGGGGGGAACTTTTCGTATGGTAGAAAGGGGACCTAACCTCCCCTCCCCCAGCCACCACCCATGATGCCACCCCCCTTGTGTTTTTCCCTTCTTTTCCCGTGGGTTTCCCACCCCCCTTTTGGCAAGGGCCACATTTCCCATCCAATGCCACCAAATAGGGCCCAGTTCTAGACTTGAATCATGTTTTGTGTGGGGGGGGTGTGTTGTGGTGTGGGGGTGTGTGTGTGTTTTGTGTGGGGTTGTGTTTGTGTGGGGTTTTGGGGCGTGTGTGCTATATTATATAACATCGGGGGGGGAAAGGGAAATTTTTTAAAACTATTTTCCATCGGGGCAAAAATGTGAAAATCCAAAATCTGCCGAAAATCTGATAAACTAAAAGAAAAAGGGGTTGGAAAAAATTTACATTTTTTGCATTTCGGAAAAAAGCGAGACTTTTATTTTCTTTAGTTTTTTTTGTACTTGAATGGTGTGTGGCACGCTCAGAAACCGGGGGTTGTGGTTTAAAGCGGGGGGCGGGGGGGCCACAAGCTTGCTACGTGACTTTGTAAATTTAAAATTTTGTGTTTTTCCCATACATTTTTTTTTTTTCATTGAGAAATTGGGATTTGGAATTAAGTGTTTTTGGTACAAAACAAATTTGTATTTTTCACTTGGGGGGTTTTTTCCCCTTTTTCCTTTCCTTTGAAATTGAAAAATAGTTTTTGGTTTTATACCTTACGGACACCTGATTTGTATTCAAGGGGTATCCTTGCTATTTTTTGTTTTAGTTGCTTTTTTTGCTTTATTTTCACAAAGGGGCTACTTAAAAAAGGGGAAAAGGGAAAAGAGGGATACATTTTGGGACACCCTTAAAAAAAACCATTTACAAAACAATTTTACAGGGGGCCCCAAACAAATATTGTAAAATTCAAACAAAACCCCTTTCTTATTTTTGGCTTCACTAAATAAAGACTTTCAGATATTGCCCCTTTATTCCCCCTGTCTTAACTCGGCCCTTAGGGGGGCCGAGACCCCGGGGGAACCCCAAATCTCAGGCATATTATTTTAAAGTTCATGAAACATAAATGCCCAACGTTTGTAGGATTTAAAGGTTTTGGAATTGAAGAGTTTTTTTTTAGTAATTTAAGTTGAAGAGAAAAAAACCGATCAAATAGGATTTTTTATCGAAAACCCCCGGAAAAAGCTGGTTGGGTGGACAAGTTTTCGGCTTATGGGTGCAGCATCGCTTGATGCCCCAAATTGATACTTTAGGTTTATTTTAAAATTGAAACTATTGAAGGGGGCCCTTTAGGTCAGATGGGGCTACCTTCCCTACAACTTATCCCAAATTATTGACATGCCAAAACCCGGGGTAAAAATTTTTACCCCAGAAAACATTTTAAATTTACCACATTATTTTTTGAAAAAAAAAAAACGTCATTGAAAAGTGTCCTTTGGGGAAAGGGTGCAGCGACCCCTTTCCATTTTGCAGGGTTTCGTGGAAAAAAGGGGAAAACAAAATTCCCCAAAAAATGGCCCCAAAAAAATCATTACAGATCCCTTTTTTAAAACTTCCACAAATTCCCTTTTTCATGACCTCCCGGGAAATTTCCCCCCTTTTTAAAAAGTTTATAATTCATTGGGTCCAGAAAAGCGCCTTGGTACTGGCTACAACTTTTAAATTTTGGGGTTTTTGACAAAACATGCCCATTCAAAAAGCGGCGAGTTAAACATGTGGGACAAACCAAAAATGGATGACTGTTTAAATGCAAGCTTGCTTGTTTTTTTACGCGCCGATCTGCTTTAAAACAGAAGGGGAAATCCCGGAAAAGGGTTTTAAAAAACAACCCAAAAAAGTCAATTCACTCAAAGGACCGCAAAAATGAATTTTTTTTGTGAAATTTTAGCCCAAAAAACAATTCCCCAAAATCCATATTTTCAAGCAATTTAATTTAACTTAAAAAATAAAACCCCCCCTCAAAGGACAATTTCCCTTTTCCACATAACAAAAAATGAACTCAACCAAAACCCTTTTCAAAAGTTTCAAAAAACCCCTTGACAAGGAAAAAGAATACTGACTCAAATGATTTTCAAAAATAAAAACTTTTTGCAATGCTATGAACATTCGTCCTGAAACACCAGTTCCCCCTATACAGGAAGTTTTCCAAACTTTTTTGCCAATTTTAAAACAGAAGGAAGCCCGGGGGACTTGGGCGGGGGTTGGGGGAAAAATACGAAAAAATAGCCCCCTTTATGGTGAAACTATTTCCTACATTTTTAATTTTGCATTGGGGAAAAAGGGCCCCTTTTCCCCCCAGTTTAAAGTTGCCCAAAAAATTTACCATTTTCCAAAACTGGAACAAAAATTTAACCCTTTTGAAAATACAGACCTCTATTCCCCTTTTTCCCGTTTGTCCAAGCCCTTGGAAAAAAAATAAATAACATCTTTCCCCCCATTTTGGGCACCCCCAACCTATAAAAAAAAACCCAAAATTCCCATTTAGGAAAAATCATTTTTGTCAACAGCGCTTACGACCCTTTGATCCCTTTTCGGCCCGGGGGAAAGAGAAAAATATTGGCGCACTGTTTTTGATTTTTTCAAAACTTTTGTTTTCATTGGGCCCACAAATTGGGGTTTTTTGGAAACTTTTTTCAAGGATAAAAAGGAAATACCTTCCAAAAATGATAACATCATTCCTAGGACCCTCAGCAAATCGTTGTGTCCAAAAACAAATTATCAGAGGGGTTACCTATCCGACATGGGGTACCCAGGGGGCCCGTTTATGTTTCCTTTTCGGGCCATTTATAAAATGAAACTCCCTCTTTATATTGGGGGGTTTTATGGAAAATTTTTTTGTGTGATACCACTGTCAATACAAGTAGCCCCCTTGGAAGCGTTTCCTTTTTACAGAAGAATGCTTTAAAATTTTTTAAGGGAATTGGTGCAAGGGAAACACATGTCATTTAAACCTAACAAAACAAAACTTTAAGGGTGATAACAAAAGGGGAAAAAAGAAACCAAAACATAACCCACAGCCCCCACCCGTTTTTTTCAAAAATCAAATTTGGGGATTGAAAGATTTCAGGGATATGTTTATAATAACCGGGGCCACCCCCGCCGTTTTTGTAAATCAATTCCAGACAAACATATCACTATGCAAATTAAGCATTTTTTAAAAATTATGCCAGGAAAAATTTTTCCTACCCGCCCCAAAGTTCTCTTCAATTAATTTTTGTTAAAAACTATTTGATTTGCTGGGGCTTTTGAAAGAAACCCCTTAAGATGTTACAAAAAAGCACTTTAAAACATTCTATTAATCATCTAGTTTTAAATGAAAGGGGATTTTACTAAAGGGGGGGTCTTTCCCTTTCAAAAAATGTTTTGGGGTCAAACCCGATGCACTAATGCCAAAAAAAATTTGGGTTTTTCACCCCAAAATTTCCGTCCCAAAAATTTGCAAAAAAATTTGGGGGTTAAACCAAAATTTTCCCGGTTCCCCCACCTAAAAATCTAAATTTAAAACAAGCTTATCTTACTCAGGGACTGGTGGTTTGGGAAATTTACTTCCCCTACATTTCCGTGTACTCCCTTTCAGAAACCTTCAGGGAAAAAATAATCACAAATTCACAGCAGTCCCTTGCATTAGAAAAAATACATATTTTCAGGGGACAAACCCCCTTTTTTTCTGCTTTTTTAAACTATACGCCCTTTCCCTTTTTCTGATTGTTTTAAAACCAATAATGAAAAGAGAGAATGGTTACTACGGGTTTTAAAAAATGATTGAAATCATATTTGGGTTTAAAAACTTTTTGGGGGGGTGGGGTTTTTTTGGGGCAATTTTTCACGATTGTTTTTTGTCTTATTTTTTGAAATTTTTTGAGACTGTTAAAAGGGAAGGGGATAAAAGGGGGCCTTTAGGGTTATCAAGATGGAATTTTCCATTAAAATTTTTGTAATTTTTTAGCATGGGTTTTTTGGGTAAAAAAGGGAATTTTAAACTCTCTCTCTCCCTCCCTCCTCTCTTTTTCCTCCTCTCTCTCTCTCCTCTTTTCTCTCTCTTTGTCGCTCTCTCCACCCCCTTCCCTTTTCAATGTTATCATTGTTGTTGGGTTTAAAAATTTTTTCCACAGCTTTGAAAGTTTAAATTTTACAAAAAGGAAAGTAAAACCCTTTTCTTCCTCCCCTCCTCTCCCCCCTCCCTCATCTTCTCTCTCTCTCCTTTTCTTTTCCTCTCTCTGTCTCCCCCCCCCTCTCCCCCTTCCCTTTTTTTTTCCCATTGGAGGATCCCCTTATTTTTTGGGTTTTTGGGCTGATTTTTTTTTTTTTTTTTTTTTCCATGAAATTTATTTTTATTTTTGTTTTGTTGGCAATTTTTTTTTTTTTTTTTTTCCCCCAAAGGGCAACTAGCCTTAAATGTTAAAAGGGAAAACAATTTAACAAGTTTTAATGCTTTTTTGAAGATATTGAGTTGTTATAATTTTTGTAAGTTTTAGCGCTAGTTTCTTTGTATCGTTTGCATTTTCTTATTAATTTCCCTTAGTGGGGGGAGGGGCCGGGTTTAAAAAAAGCATGTGTTTGGGTTTTTCTGTTACCCCCTTGGGAAAAAAAGAAATTAAACATCATCATCATAACATCCTCCCCTCTCTCTTTTTCTCCCCTCTCTTCCCCACCTTTCTTTCCCTTCCTCTCTTTCTCTTTCCCACCCCTCCCTCTCTCTCTTCTCTTTCGTTAACTACACCGGGGTGCTTTCTATGGGAAATGGCGCTTAATTAAAAAATTTTTTTTAAAAAGGGTAGGTATGAAAAGGTTAAAAAAGCAAACAAAAAAGGGGGGAAAAGGGAAAAAAATTTAAAAGGGATCTCTCTCTCCCCTTTTCTCTCCCCTTCTTCCCCTCTTTCCCCCTCTCTCCTCTCCTTTTTCTCTCTCTCTCTCTCTTCTCTCACACACACAACACACCACACCCACCCGCCCCCACACACCCACACCACGCCCCTACACACACTCACTCACACACCCCACACAAACCCCCAAAACACACACCAACACACACACCAAAACATACACACCACACACACACACACACACCCCACCAAAACACAAAACACCCACACAACACCATACAAACCCCCGGGCGCGGGCGTCACACGGCACACACCTCATAAAAATAAAAGTTATAATTATTGTGCTAGGGGTTTATTGTGCTTATTGATAATTTTGTGGGTTTCGGGTTTTTTCCCTTTTAACCCATTTTTATAAAAATGTTTAAAAAAAGAACCCAAAAAATTTTTATATTATTTATGCATTGTAAATTGGGCCTTTTGGGTTTTTCATCCCTTTGCATTTGTAGTTTTTTAATCTTTACAAAAGGGAAATTTTTTCTCCCCTCTCTCTCTTCTCTTCCCCCCTCTCTCTCTCTCTCTCTCTTCTGTTCCTGTCTCTCTGTTTTCTTCTCTCTCTTCCCCCTCTCTCCCCTCCCTTTTCCCCCCCCCCCCCCCCTTTTTTCTCTCTTTCTCTCCCCCCTTAGATAGGAGGATCGTTATTCATATTCTGTGGTGCTAATTCTTTTTTTTTTTGTAATCAATTTCTTTTTAATTTGTTTGTTGGGTTTTAAAAGTTTTTTTTCCTTTTTAAAATCATCTAAAGCCCTTAAAAAATTAAGGCTTTTTTTTTTATGTTTTTGAAGATGTGTGTTTTCTTAAAAATTTTGGGTTAAATCTTCGTCGCCCAGTCATATTTGTCCCTTAAAAGGGGGAAGGGCCGGGTGAAAAAAAAAACAAATTTTTTTGCTTATTGAACCCCTTTGGGAAAAAAATTTTCATCATCATACATCATCACATCTTTATCTCTCTCTCCCCTCTCTCTCTCCTTTTCCTCTTCTCTCTCTCCCCCTTATCTCCCCCCCCCCTCTCTTCTCTGGCCCGTGGCTGTCTGTTGTCTGTCTGATTCTCCCCTCAATTTACTCATACCCTTTTCTTTCCCGTTTTTCCGGGGTCGCAGTGACGCTGTCTTGTCTTTTTGTTGGGCTTTTCTCTTTCCCCCCCCCCCCCCCTTTCCCCGCGCCTTTTGCCGCACGTGTGCTGAGGCCCCACATTCGTTATCCACAAAATACGCACTTCTTGTGCAAGGGGGGGGGGGGGGGGGGCTAATTTTTAAGGGCAAAAGGGAGGGAGGGGGTAAAATTTTTTAACCCTTTTTTCACCCCTTTTTGATTCTTACCCTTTCCCGGGGCTGGGTACTACCCGAAAAGAGCACAAAATGGGAAATTATCTTCCCAAAGAAAAGTATAAAATATTTAAACAAAATTTAAAGAACAAACATTTAAAACCAGTCCCCCAGTATCGTCATTTCCCGCCCACCCTCTCCACACAAACCCACAACACCCAAACACACACAACACACACAAAAACACACACAAAACACACCCCAACACACAACCCCCATTCGCCACAAGTAAAGTAGTAAGCTTATACAATAACTTAAACCCGGCGGAAAAAGCAAGTAAGGAGCAGCACACCCAAAAAGGTTTAAAAAAACGAACATAGGGGGATGGAAAGTTCATGGGCGTCCCGTTCAAGGGCACCCCGCATTATATTCGTATTTTAGCTTTTTTTTCATAAAACAAGTTTGGGGTTTTTGGGGCAGGAAGGAGATAATGTTTTAAAAAGAGAAAGAGAAAAAGAGAGAGAGAAAGAGAGGGGGAGAAGGGGAAAAGAGAGAGAAGGGGAAAAGGGGGGGTTTTGGTTCGGTTTTTGTTGCAGGGTTTTTAACCCCACATGTTTCTCTTCAATTAATTATTGTTAAACCTATTTGATTCTGCGGGTGTAATGCATGAAACTTTTAAAGGTGTTACAAAGGGCATTTAAAAGCGTTTATTAAAATTTAGTTTTTGTGAAGGGGATTATATTTAAACGGGGGGCTTTCCTTTACAAGAAATTTTTTTCTGTCAACAGTGTCAGCTAATGAAAAAAAAAAATTGCTTGGGTTTTTGCACCAAAAACTCTTCAGTCCAAATTTAGCAAAAACCTTTTTGGGATTAAACCTTTTTTCCGGGTTTCCCCACACCTAAAATTTGTCTTTTTTTAAATAAAGGGTTATCTTATCAGGTAGCGTGGTTTGGATTATTTCCCACTACTTTTCCGATGAAATCATATTACAGAACCCCTTCGGGGAAAAATAATTCACCCCATTTCACAGCAGACCATTGCTATTAGAAAAAAAATTTCATAACCAGGGCCCCACCCTTTTTTTGTGTTTTTAAAAACTGATACCCCTTTTCCCTTTTCCCACTGATTTTTTTAAAAACCCAGATAATGAAAAAATAGAGATTTGGTTACTATCGGTTTTTTTAATGATTGAAATCATTTTTGATGAATGACTATTGTGGTCGCTGGTTTTTTTGGGTTTGCATTGTCACGAATTGATTAAAGTTTTTAATATTTTGATTTTTTTGAGCATTTGTAACTGCAAGGGGGAAAAATGTGTGTCCTGTTTTCTGTTTTTCATATTGATGTTTTTGTTTTTTATTTAAATTTATTGTAATGTTTAGCTTTTGATATTTTGGATAGAAAAAAGGGGAAATTTTAAAACTCCTTCTTCTCTCTCTTCTTCTCTTTTCCCCTCTCTCTTTTCTTTTCTCCCTCTCTCTCTCTCTTCTCTCTCTCTTTCTTCTGTTACAATGTTATGCTTTTTGTTGTCTAAATTTTTTCCTTAAACGCTTTTTCTGTATGTTAATTTTTTTACAAAAGGGAAAGTAACTCTCCTCCTCTTCTCTCTCTCTCTCTTCCCCCCTCTCTCTCTCTCTCTCTCTCTCTTCTTCTCTCTCTTTTTCCCCCCCCTCTCTCCCCCTCTCTTTTTTCTTCGATAGGAGGAAACGCTTTTTTTTATGGGTTTTGGTTTCTGATTTTTTTTTTTTTTTTTTTTTTTTTTATGGAAAATTTTTTTCTTTATTTTTGTTGTTGGTTTCAATTGCTTTTTTTTTTTTTTTCTCCCTTTAAATTTTTCTATGCCTTAAATGTTTTTGGAAAAGGGAAAAATTTTTCAAGTTTTTTTAAGGGATTTTTGAAGATATGTGAGTTTGTTTTAAATTTTTTTAAGTTTTAGTCGCTTTTTTTTTTGCTTAGTTGTCGTAGGTTTTTTTTTTTATTGGGGGGTTGTTAGTCCCTTAGTGGGGCGAGGGGGCCCCGGGTGAAAAAAAGAAAGTGTTTGCTTTTCTGTTACCCCTTTGGGAAAAAGTTTTCATCATCATTTATCATCATCATCTCTCTCTTTTCTCTCTTCTTTCTTCTCTCTAAATCTCTTTTCTCTCTTCTTCTCTCTTCTTTTCTCTCTCTCTTCGTTTAAATTCACGGCTGCGTTTCGATGGATTGTCGTTTTAAATTTAAAAATTTTTAATTTTTGGGTTTTGTATGAATGGTTTAAAAAAGCAAAAAAAAAAAAAATGGGGGAAAGGGAAATAATAATGGGGATCTCTCTCTTCTCTCCCCCTTTTTTTTCTTTTCTCTTCTCTCTTTTCTCTCTCTCTCTCTCTCTCTCTTCACAAAACACACCCACACACACAACACAACCACAACACAACAAAACGCACTACACCACTAAATACACACA
>CM031602.1:90382724-90404665 GCA_018398815.1 Conus ventricosus | reverse complement strand
AAATTTCAACTTACTCCAAAAACTTTACTACTTTCCTGATGGTCCTTCTTTTTAGTCCCCGAAGCTCTTTGTATCTCTACGCTTCTGGTTATAAGTTTTTTTTAATTTCCTCGTTTTTCACTTACTTCGTGCGCTGGAACTGCGGAGTCCTTTTTGTGTTTTAGAGCATTCCCTTTTAAAAACCCTGGGTCTTTTCTTTCTTTGCCAACTAATTGCTTTCTCATACATGAACTGGATCAATAGTACTCATTAAACCTTGTATTTCTTCGTTGTATCAATATTAAAAAGGCAGATCCTTGATTTTTTCACTAAAAATTTGTGTTGACAATTTCTTTAAAATCGTCAATTCTATCTTGGTGCAGACAATCTTTTCGAACTTGAAACCCCTACATGTTGCATTCTGTTGATACTACGTTTTACATTAGCATAAATAAAACTTCAACTGGCATGTTTTAGATTCTATTCTTGGCGTAAAGTTCAATGACACACAATAATTTCAACAAGCATCGAGACACAAGGCATGATCAACCAACTGCTCCCGTTGGAGAAAGTAGGTTAGTGGCCAAAGTCAAATCACCCTTTAGGGCACCATTAATATAAACAAAAAAAAAGAATTGCAAAATTTAAAAAAAATATTTGCCAAAATCATTCTGTACTTCATCCCTTTGGGGAACGGAAAACAACAGTCGGCGATTTTTTCAGCAATGAACACCCCCTTTTTATCGTATCACATCACCGTTTGTTTTCACCCCCGCCTGATTGAAGTTCCCGAGCAACTGAACGGTAAATTTCCAAAAGACTGTACCTACTTCAACATACCAATACCATTTGTTATGTCCGTATCATGGTAATAGGAAGAGTTGTTAGGCGGTACATGTACACCAAGCACAATCAATGGTGAAATCATGCCAAAAGGTTCTTGGACAGTTTTAACACTCTAATATTGTCATAATCCACATCGATCTTTTCAGTGTACTTGACGAGGTCTCTTTTCACTAGCAGAGTCAATCCTCCTGATAATCGAGCCGTTACACCATCAGACAGTTTGATGCCTGGTATGACGTCAGCATTGTGCTTTGGAAACAAATGGTCAGGAGAAGAAAAAGAAACACCCGAAGGTGCTGGGGAGGACCCAGAGAAGCACTGTCTTCACCTGCCCTTAGAGCAGTCCTGTACCACCCTGGAGGCCTGCGATGTGTTGACGATGGGTACAGGCACGCGCAGGACACTCCATTAAGATTATCAAGGGACATAACTGCTCCTGAACAGAGGTAAATTAGACTTCAGGATGCAGCTCATAACAGCCTCAAAGTAGCATCCCCCATGGGTGTACCAGCCCGTATTTCATGACTGCAGAGCCCACCGGCGAAAAACACCACCCCCCAGCTGCCGAGCACACCCCACAGACCCAACCACCCCTGCCCACGGACAGATGAAGACAGTGCCACTCCAGACACAGCCAAGCTTTCGCCATACGGTCTTATGTGCCCTCAAGAGAGAATCCAAAGTTGTAGTCTTTCCCACTGTCAACAGGACTTTCCCTGTGGTCAGTGGGTCTTTCCTCACCGCCACTGGACCTTTCTCCAGGGTCAGCCTAGTTAAGGCAAAGAAGAAAAAGAAACACCCGAAGGTGCTGGGGAGGACCCAGAGAAGCACTGTCTTCACCTGCCCTTAGAGCAGTCCTGTACCACCCCTGGAGGCCTGCGCTGTGTTGACGATGGGTACAGGCACGCGCAGGACACTCCATTAAGATATCAAGGGACATAACTGCTCCTGAACAGAGGTAAATTAGACTTCAGGATGCAGCTCATAACAGCCTCAAAGTAGCATCCCCCATGGGTGTACCAGCCCGTATTTCATGACTGCAGAGCCCACCGGCGAAAAAACACCACCCCCCAGCTGCCGAGCACACCCCACAGACCCAACCACCCCTGCCCACGGACAGATGAAGACAGTGCCACTCCAGACACAGCCAAGCTTTCGCCATACGGTCTTATGTGCCCTCAAGAGAGAATCCAAAGTTGTAGTCTTTCCCACTGTCAACAGGACTTTCCCTGTGGTCAGTGGGTCTTTCCTCACCGCCACTGGACCTTTCTCCAGGGTCAGCCTAGTTAAGGCAAAGAAGAAAAAGAAACACCCGAAGGTGCTGGGGAGGACCCAGAGAAGCACTGTCTTCACCTGCCCTTAGAGCAGTCCTGTACCACCCCTGGAGGCCTGCGCTGTGTTGACGATGGGTACAGGCACGCGCAGGACACTCCATTAAGATATCAAGGGACATAACTGCTCCTGAACAGAGGTAAATTAGACTTCAGGATGCAGCAGCTCAATACAGCCTCAAAGTAGCACCCCCATGGGGGTACCAGCCCGTATTTCATGACTGCAGAGCCCACCGGCGAAAAACACCACCCCCCAGCTGCCGAGACACCCCACAGACCCAACCACCCCTGCCCACGGACAGATGAAGACAGTGCCACTCCAGACACAGCCAAGCTATCGCCATACGGTCTTATGTGCCTCAAGAGAATCCAAAGTTGTGTCTTTCCCACTGTCAACAGGACTTTCCGTGGTCAGTGGGTCTTCCTCACCGCCACTGGACCTTTCTCCAGGGTCAGCCTAGTTAAGGCAAAGAAGAAAAAGAAACACCCGAAGGTGCTGGGAGGTCCCAGAGACACTGTCTTCACCTGCCTTAGAGCAGTCCTGTACCACCTGAGCCTGCGCTGTGTTGACGATGGTACAGGCACGCGCAGGACACTCCATTAAGATATCAAGGACATAACTGCTCCTGAACAGAGGTAAATTAGACTTCAGGATGCAGCTCATAACAGCCTCAAAGTAGCATCCCCCATGGGTGTACCAGCCCGTATTTCATGACTGCAGAGCCCACCGCGAAAAACACCACCCCCCAGCTGCCGAGCACACCCCACAGACCCAACCACCCCTGCCCACGGACAGTGAAGACAGTGCCACTCCAGACACAGCCAAGCTTTCGCCATACGGTCTTATGTGCCCTCAAGAGAGAATCCAATGCCAAAAATCATGCCAAAGGTTCTTGGACAGTTTTAACACTCTAATATTGTCATAATCCACATCGATCTTTCAGTGTACTTGACGAGGTCTCTTTTCACTAGCAGAGTCAATCCTCCTGATAATCGAGCCGTTACACCATCAGACAGTTTGATGCCTGGTATGACGTCAGCATTGTGTTTTGGAAACAAATGGTCAGGAAATTTAGTTACGAATGTTTCGACTACGAGACTAAAGTCAAATTCAGCAATATGAGACCTTACCTCAGGATCGTAAATCCGAGACAGACCTTCAATGTTGTAGGTCATGAACTTGAGACATTGCATGACATGAGCCTGAACGAGTCCCTATAAGTCGCTTTGTTTCGTAGTTTTACTGTGTTTAGTGGTTTCCTGAATGGTTGCTTGGCGTTTAGCTGTGGAATTCGTGGAACTACACCTCAGCCGAGTTACAGGTCTACCGCGTGCAAAATTGTCACTCGAGGGCCGAGTCAATCGCTCCGTCGGGGCTGTGGTAGTTTTGTCGTCCTTGTTCTGCTCAATTATTGTCCGTTCTTGCACCGGTTCAGCTGGTGTGTATGTCTCATCATTTGTATTTTTGTTAACTGGGTTTGTCACGTTGTCTGTCATTCCGATGTCTGTGTTCTGTTCGTCATCCTTTTCGCTGTTGCTGTCCGGGGGAGTCTGTCGTGTGGTTTGTCCTTCAGACTGGACTTGTTTTCCAGTGGTCTCAGTGTTTATCACAGTGCCACTTTCTTTATCACTTTCACTACCCTTGGCAACATCAGCCATGGTCAGCGGTGGCAGTGTGTCATCGTCAAGTGTCTGTCCTTGTCCACCGGTTTTGGTCTCATCGAAATCGATTCCTCTCAAGATTTGGTTTGTGTCACAATCTTCGTCTGTCCCCCTTCCATTGCCATGCACTGAGTCTGTCACATCGTATGACTGCCCCACATCGTCACCTTTCACGATGCCGTTTGGGTCAAGATTTCCGTCCATCGCCTTTTCATTGTCAGACACTTGGTCGGTCACAATGTGTGGTGATGTGTTTCTCTGTGTTGTCTTGTCGCCCGCGTTGTCCGTCTGGGTGTCGGTAATGTGAGGCTGAATGCTGATAAGGTTGGTGGCTCGTACCAATGGCAGTGGTGGGATGTGGTACATAGAGCTGTAGTTGTAGCTGTAGTATGGCTGAACCGGACAACTCCAGTCCTGTACCCCGCTCCCTTCACCGTACCATCTCCCACCGCCATAGTGTCTGTAGTAGTCAGCCGATGGATGGTCCCTGTCTCTATACGGAAATCCTTGTTGTAACTCCGGCCTCCTACTGTCGCTCCTTTGCCCGTCAGCGCGGTGGTGTCTGCTGGAATAAGTCCGATCACCTTCGTTGTAGTGGTTGCTGCTGTGGTAGTCGTGGCTCCAGGTACTGTCCACGTGGTGTCGTTCTGCCCTCTGCCACTGTTGACTGGGTCGTCTCCTCTGCTCCTCCACCACCAGCCTGTTGGCCTTGTAGTAATCGTGCACACCTTGATGGCTCCGCATCGTGTAGCATCAGTGTAGCTGCCTCTGCTCAGAGTAGGACTTCGGAATGCGCCTGCTACAACCAGCTTGTTTCCTCTTGTAGAATGCATGTATTCCATCAGCTGGGTAGTCTTGAATGATCTGCTGTTGTTTGGTTGTCAGGTCACCTACCACTCATCCCTTTATTTCCCAACCCCTCTCGTCCCTTTGTCACTACAGTCGTTTTATCTGACCATCTTGCGAACTTCACAATGACAGGCTGTGGTTTAGAAAGGTCACTGCTTCGGCCAAGACGATGGGCACGTACAATGTCCTCAGAGGACCACGTTTTCCCTGGCACAGTGTCTTGAAGTGTGTTGATCACTTTCTTTGCACATTCTTCGTAATTTTCATGAGACGATTGTGGTAGATTGAACAACTTAAGGTTGTCTTTTTGAAAATGATTCTAACGTTTCAATTTTTTCCCTGAACTCATTTGATATTTTTAAGCTTGTCTTCCATATCAGAACTGACTTGTTTTGTTTCTCCTCATGCGAAGCAAAAACGATCTTCAAGATTTGCTGTTTTGGCTTGTAGGTGTTGTAACTGTGTTTTCATCGCTCCCAGCATGTTGTCCACGTTTGGTAATAAGTGTTTGCCAAGCGAATCGAAACGTGTTTCGAGCTGCTGACGCAAAAAAATCTTTTAACTTTGTCTCATGTTGGTGTAATAAATCGCTCAATGTTTTTTTCCAGTTGAGAGTCAGGACCGGGGTTCGTCTCAATGTCGTTTGTGCACATCAGCAGTTGGAACAGTAAGACAGCGAGGAAAATGCACTGCGTCTGAGCTCCTCTCGCCCGGGTTGTGCTGACACGCATGGCCATGGAGAGCTTTGCGCGCTTCCCCATGAATTGAATGTAGACTGCAGCAAAACGACCGCAGATAGCTCGGAAATAATTTGTCTCTAAAGGCATGATCACCTCAACTATCACTTGGTGCAATGATTAAGCGTATCATTAAACGCAAGACTTCATTAATTAACAAAAACAATTAATGAAACACTCCAAACAAGAGAACACGTCTTTCCTCTACCGCTGACGAGTGTTAACTCCCCCCCCCCCCCCCCCCCCCCCCCCCAGAGAGAGAGAGAGAGAGAGTCAGGAAAAGGAGAGAGACTAGTGAAGGGGAGAAGAAGAGGACGGAGTATGAGAAACAGTTGAACTCTCAACTATTTTTTGTAGGCTCATATATCATTGATCCTAGAGTGAGTATGGGATGTGTGAACATATTTGATGCTTTTCAACACAAACTTTAATTGCGATCTTGAATTTCGATCATTTATTCTCGTTTTGATCATGATGGGAATATCTTCTAAATTCTACCCAGTTCACACAGCCGATAGATAAGATGCGGATCCTGTGATTGATCGACGAGTAAATTGTTAAAATTGAGATTACTGATTACGTGCCTTGTCTTTTTCGGTCGAGCACCCTGTACATTGGAACTATTACTTGGACATAGCCCATCGCGGCCCCTTGCAGGCCTTGACTGCTGTGAGTTTGTAACAAGCATTTCCCCGTCTTTTACAATGGAAATGCAGGCTGTAGGATACAGATACTCTGCGCAGAAAAAACAACAACAACAACACAAAAACATGTCATACCAATACATCCCATCCCACACCTTAAAAAAGCCTATGTGGCTACGTTACGCCAGCCCACGCGCAAGTCAGCAATAAAACCCTGATGTTGTATACGTATATTGTCAGTTTACCGAGTCTGCTGATTCCTCTTGAACTCCTGCTGTTTCATTACAGGCATGAAATCAAGATATGGTGCAAACAGGACTCTCCTCGTGTGACCACCAAGCACATATAATCCAATTCAAGCTTTGGTGCGCCGCTTCGTAGGTCTTAAACAAAACAACTAAACGAAACAAAACCAAACACTGCTTTGTCCTCAGATTTGGCGAAAGTTTTGGCAGGGACTATGAAGGTATCCTTCATATTGGTTTATAGTCCAAGGAAAATGATGTTTTGGGTAGGCCTCATTACTATGTATTAAATAACAGCAAATGCGGTGCCCTATTGCATTCCTCATTTGTTTGACTTAGCATAAAAAATCATGTGTGTATGTTAAAATATCGGAATATTCTCTGCCTGCCATGCAATGATGAATTGCCGCAGAAATCCTATGAAGATGTGCAGGCCCTTTGCTAGAGATGAAGGTAATTTGACATGGTAAAACTAATAAGGCTGACTACAACCACTGACAGGCCTCGTGACGCCTCTCACAACGTAGTGTACAGGCTGTGTTAGTATGAACCTATTGATAGCTCGTGTTCAAGTCTAAATCTAATCAAAGCCTGGTTCTGCACGAGAATCGTTTCGAACCGCACATGTGGAATATGTGGCATAGTCATTCATAGCCGTTTGTAGTGGCCTGTTGTCACCGTGTATAGGACAATTCTACCTGTCATCCCTTTGAGTACTTGTTAAAACACTGGAAACGGAAGGTCCGACCTGGAGATCGATAAGCTCGAGCTCTGTCATGTTGAACTATATCGTAACACACCACATGGAAAGGGAAAATACACACATCTCACGCCCTTCAATAAGTTGCATCTTTTCTACTACTCGTCTTCTATTGTCCATTGCTGAGCTATCAAACATGTAGCTCTCACGGGCCTGACTCATGCTATCAAATGACCCCTCAGTCGTAAATCATAATTAAAAAAAAAATGCTCGCGGACGCACGTGCGAGATGGCTGGCGCGAAATGGGCTGGACTGTTCAGACCAGCATTGATGATGAAATCACAGCATCTGAACTGGATAACGCAATAGCTAGATGCACTAAGGATAGTGCCCTTGTCCAGACAAAGTACAGTATGCAAATATCAAACAGCTTTTGGAAGAGGAGAGAGCCCAACTCTTCAGCCTCTACCAGAAGAGTTTTGATAAAGGCTATGTCTCAAAAGTCTGGACACACAGCTACCTGAAAGTTTTACCAAAGCCAGGAAAAGGTCATCATCAGCTAAATGGCTACCGCATCCTCACTATGCAAAATATAGCAGGAAAGCTCATGGAACGAATCATAACCAGAAATCTTGGAAGTCGACAAGGTGGCTACAGAACAGGTAAAAGGACATGGGAAAATGCGGCCGCTTTTGCCTATGAAGTATACAAAGAATTCCAAAGAAAGGAAGAAACACATGTTGTTGCCATAGATCTGGAAGATGCATACAACAAAGTCCAGTTCTCGCTTCTCATGGAACTACTCCTTGAAAGGTAGCAAACAAGAGCACAGTCACTATACCATAGAACATCTTTCAGATCTGAACATCAGGAGAGGAAGTGGCAGCACATCCAGATTTAAGGGAAGAGCAAGAAACATCACCAACCAAACAAACATTGGAATAATCTCAAGGCCAACACTGCAAAGACTCCTAGAGTTTGGGGCAAACTCATACTGGGCCTTTCCAATAACAGACAAAAGATGAAACACATGTCAACTGAGATACGACTTTGAATCTCTCAGGGCCCCCAGCGCATACTGTAGACGTGTGTGCGCTGGTGTGTGTCCATCAGTGGGGTGATGCCAGCGTGTTACTCAGAGAGTCAATGGACATGAGTGTACAAGCGTTGGTGTGTGAGTGTGTGTGTGTGTGTGAGAGAGAGTGAGTGAGTGTGTATGTGTGTGTGTATAACCGCGCGCGCGCGCGCGCGCGTGTGTATGTATGTGTGTGTGTGTGTGTGTGTGTGTGTGTGTGTGTGTGTGTGTGTGTGTGTGTGTGTTCATCAGTGGGGTGATGCAAGCACGTTAATTACAGACCCCACGGACATGAGTGTGCAAGCGTTTGGTGTGTGAGTGTGTGTGAGAGAGAGTGAGTGAGTGAGTGATTGTGTGTGTGTGTGTGTGTGTGTGTGTGTGTGTGTGTGTGTGTGTGTGTGTGTGTGTGTGTGTGTGTGTGTGTGACAGTTGCCCATCTGAAGCTGATGGCTGGTCAGTCAACACAGGATGTGGTCTATTTAGAAAATCCTGACGACTTGTTTCAGCTTGGCATTCAAGAAGTCAGCTATGATGAACTGGGACTGATTCACTTTGTTTCTTCAGAATAGGATTCAGCAGGAGGTCGGTTCAGTTTCAAAATGGTGTGTGTACCAGGTCATATTATACCTCACTGAACAGTGATATTTATTCCTCCTTGTGTCCATGCTTCAGATCACAGATCACACAGTGTTTTCCCCGTTCAGATGAGGTGCACTGTAAACAAGCTTTATCGCCTCATTCATATTCATCTGAATCAGACGATCAGTATGTTGTGTGTTATTCTAAAGCAAAAGGTTTGGATTCTTTTGTTTCCTTGGAAAGTATTAATCATTTTACTGTTCCTGAAAGGATTTGTCAACCCATGTTGTGTACCTCAGTTCAAATTAATATCTCATGTAACTGCGTATCACATTCATCTACATTTACATCGGGATCTATTTGTGAAAATACTCATTGTGATTGTGATTTATGTTCTTTAAAATGTTCATCGATCACTTGTGATTGTGTCAAGAGTATCAGTGGTAGTGATGATTCTCCACTGCAAGGTAAAGTGTGTCATTCAGAAGGCGTTAATTTTTATTCTGTTTCAAAGGATTGTCGATCTAAATGTTCTGAAATTTAGAGAAATGGTTTGCAGATTCAGAAATCCCCGCCTTCTGGGAATTTGTGTCGTGAAACTCAGAAAGATAGTATGTGCGGTCATAAAATCATATCATCTACAGAAGTGTGTGTACCATCCACATCTATCTGAGTTTACCAAAGACAATTCACAGTCTTTCGTTGTTATCATTTAATGTATGTGGTCTATTTAATCGTTTAAATTGTGAAGAGTTTGTAGATTATATATCTGAATTTGATTTGTTAGTGTTTGGTGAAACAGAAACTGATGAATTTGATTCTGACAATTTAACTGCCATATTTTCAAAATTTGGGATATACTATTCGAATAACAAACAGAATGTATATGTCGTATAATCGTTCTGGGTTGTTAAAAATGACTTTTATTGACCATATTCATTTTTTGCCACAAACTCATGACTGTGTTAAGTGGGTTGATATAAATTCAGCTATGACTGGCTTTGACAAAACAAAAATGCTTTTCAGAGCTGTGTATATACCTCCTGAAGGTACTGCATCTAGCTGTGCTGATATATCTGATGATGTTGAAATATCTCCCACTGCTGCAAAGGGTAACATGAATGACAGTTATACTTTAATAGTAGGTGATTTCAGTGTATATACTAAAAGTTTGAATTATTTCATTGATGTCAATATTAATGATGATAATTTGTTTGTGGATACATTTGACAGTGAAGAAAATGTTAAAACAAGGTGTTCTCAAGATTGGCATCAGCCCAATAGTTATGGCTATCGTTTACGAGATTTATGTAAGGCTCATGCTATCCATATATTGAATGGCAGAGTTGGGACTGACACTAGAGTTGGAAAGTGCTCATGTAATAGTGTTTCTGTTGTTGATCATACGATTGGATCACCGTTTTTGTTTTCAAGAGTACGTGAATTCTCAATTAAACCTTTTGATGCATTGTTTTCAGATATTCATTGACCTGTTTTTCTTAAGCTGAAAATTACGAATGATCTACAAGCTCACATGATTAATAAAGTAATGGCATATGAACAAGCTACTGTTAGTAGCAAACAAAAGATTAGACGCTTTGATGTATCATTAAAAGATTTGTTTTTCTTTCGAACATTTCACAGAATGATCTTGAGCTCATACATCAGACTGTCACACATGATGATGTGACTATTGATCAAATGAATGGTGAGATAGTTAATGTACTTATCAAGCACCCAAATGCACTTTTGGATTAACCAAATTCAGTGCAAAGAAAAACGCATGGTCTCATCACTGTATGATAATCACTATAATGAAAAAAGACGCAAGTATTTCAGTGTCAAAAGAAACCTTAAATTCACTAAATGTAAGAATAATGGTTTGTGTGCAAAATTAGAAACAGTTAGCAAAGAGTATAAACAAGCAAGGAAAGTAGCATACAAGAAAAAGAAAAATGAATGGTGAAACGATGGGGTTGTGTAGCTAGTTTAGTGGGGTGGTGTGATATATTTATGACGGTTGTGGTAAAGATGGATTGATAATAATGGTAATCGGGGGGGGGGGGGGGGGGGGGGGGGCGGGTGCTGGTGGTGGTGGTATATATATATAACAAATTTTTAAGTGCTCAACCCCTTGGGAGCAACATTAGTTAAAACAAGTTAAAAGAAGTTAAAAGAGGAATCTTAAGGCCCACCAGTGGATAGTTTTAGGATTCCTTTTTAACTTGTTTTAACTATATATATATATATATATATATATATATATATATATATATATATATATATATATATATATATATATATATATATAAGGGATAGTAATGATAATAATGATAGTGGTAGTAATTATAATAAATAAGTAGATGAATAAAATGAAAGCAACTGTAATTTTTTTTTAATGAATGAAATACATGATTTCGTTGGGTGATGAAGGAGGTGGTAGTAGTTATGCGTGGGTAGTTGTGAAAGGTGTGTGGGTAATGTTAATAAGGGAGGGAAGGGGATGGAAGATTAATGGGTGATAAGGTATAATTGGGGGGGAGAGAAAAAAAAGAAAAGGGGTGGGTGGGGAGGAGGGTACTGTGTGTGTGGGGGGGGGGAGAGAGAAGGAGAGCTCATATCTCTCCATCCACTATGTGGTGGGGGTGGGGGTGGGAGGTTGGGATGTTGATACAAATAGTGTTGTTGAAAAAGTAAACAATGATGTGGGATAATGTTCATTGTAACAGGTGAAATAATGTGTTGGCATTAATATGCTGATGTTGGTTGAGAAAAGATAGCAATGATCAATTAAAAGAGGGTATCATGTGTTGCGCGCGCGCACGCACACACACACACACACACACACACACACACACACACACACACACACACACACACACACACACACACACACACACACACACACACACACACACAAAGTGGGGGGGTACATGTAAACAGTATTCTGGGTGAGTTATGATCATAATGAGACTAACTGTGGAAAGTTTTCACACACACACACACACACACACACACACACACACACACACACACACACACACACACACACACACACACACACACACACACACATATTATATACAATCATTAATATAACAAAAATTTAAAAATCATTAATCAGTCACTGATGGGTGATGATCATGTGAGATCAACAGTACTATAGGAAGGTCTTCTTCTCCGTTAAACTTAAGCAGCATTCCCGGAGGTAGTGGCAAAGGCTGCTGTATGGTGAAGGCCCTCCAGTGGTCAATAAAGGCTGCTGTATGGTGAAGGCCCTCCAGTGGTCAATAAAGGCTGCTGTATGGCGAAGGCCCTCCAGTGGTCAATAAAGGCTGCTGTATGGTGAAGGCCCTCCAGTGGTCAATAAAGGCTGCTGTATGGTGAAGGCCCTCCAGTGGTCAATAAAGGCTGCTGTATGGTGAAGCCCCTCCAGTGGTCAATGAAGTTTTGCACTCATCGGTGTGCTGGCAGGCTAGGTTATCAAATTTAGATGTTCTAATCATAATTAACCGACTGAAGTAGATCGTCGATTTGCTGTTCCAAAAGAAGAAAGGTAATGTAACAAATGTGACATATCTGCAATAGGTGATGAATTTCATCTTATCATGGAATGTTCATCATACGTTACTTTGTGCAACACGTATGTGCCAAAAAGATTTATCTCCCCAAAACATGTCTATAATTTTTGTTAAATGATGTCTTCTACTGGTCGAAAACATATTGTCTATTGTCAAAGTATATTATAAGATTATCTCAAGTGTTGCGAATTGTTGGTCTATGTCAGCATTGACTAGCAATTTATGTTTTATTTTGGCTTGTCTGTTTTCTTTTTCGTGTTACGGATTTCAATGCACCCTTCCTCCATACCCCCAAAGGGGCAAAAGGAATAAATATTGTTCTTGTTCTTGTGTGTGTGTGTGTCTGTGTGTGTGTGTGTGTGTGTGTGTGTGTGTGTGTGTGTGTGTGTGTGTGTGTGTTCATGGGATGTGTGTGAGGGAGAGGAGTTGTTGTTCTCATTTGTATGCGTATGTGTGTGCGTGCGCGCGTATGCGCGTGCACGTATCTGTTGTATTTGATGATCTTGCTCTTCTTCTTGATCCTAAGTCATCTTTTGAACATGCACGCACGCTGTCACTACACACACATGCGCGCGCGCACACGCTCGCGCACGCACGGACACACACACACACACACACACACACACACACACACACACACACACACACACACACACACACACACACACACACACACACACACACACACGCACGCACGCACGCACGCACACACACACACACACACACACACACACACACACACACACACACACACACACACACACACACACACACACACGCACGCACACTGTCATGCGCACAGGATTTGTGAAGGTGTCGTGTGCACACGTTGTTTTGTGTTTTTAGATTGAACGTCAGCGGTACTGGGGTATTGAGAGAAAAAGATCATGTGATTGTTTGGCGTTAATTTATTGGTAGTGGCCCAGGTGAGTACTGCTTTGGAGCGCTGCGCGCGTTATTTAACTTTAGCTAGAAAATCGTATAATCACTTGCTCTGCGCCAGTCGCATGATCTGTTTGATTACGGCGATTGAAGACTGATGCAAGGCTGATGCATCGTTGTGGTATTTTCGTCATTAATGTTTAACTGGAGAGAAGAGAAATCTTTGGGGACAAATTGAAGAAAACATTTGTATTCAAAAGAAAAGAAAAGAATAGGAACCCGTGTAGCTACACCTGTAACATTTCTTTATAAAAGAATGGGGAAAAGAAAGGGAAAGTAATGTTTAAAGTAAAAAAAAAAACTTACAACAAAAGGTTACTGTTTACATCTTCATGTTTTAAGTGAGTCTCCTTAGTTATTGTAGAACTGCACGTGGTTCCGAGTGTGTTGACAGGTTGCCTGTCTCACGCCGGGCCACGGGTGGGAGGATGGAAGGTGGCGGAGGTGCCGGACCTGACCCCAGCCTGGGACGGGTGGCGGACCTCGCCTGCACTACCTTTCCTCACGGAGGAGGATTCATGTGGATGAAAAATGTCTTTGGCGCATTCTCCTATGTTGATGAAGAAGGACTCCGGCGTATTTCCCCATGTGGATGAACAAGGACTCTGGCGCATTCCCCCATAGTGTAATAACTCTACTTGACAAAATCCACTGTTGTGAATTGGATTTGATTGTTTTCCTGTGTTGAGGTTATAAGCTAATGGTATATGATATAGATACGGTGATGATGGATAGTGACATAGACCCCATGTTTTATGAACGTGTCAATTGAAGAGGAAACAGTACCGGGTGTTACCTCCTTGCTGGAGAGGAGGCGTGTTTGTGTTTATTTGGTGTTACCTCCTTGGTGGAGAGGAGGTGTGTTTGTATTTATTTGGTGTTATCTCCTTGGTGGAGAGGTGTGTTTGTATTTATTTGGTGTTACCTTCTTGGTGGAGAGGACGTGTGTTTGTGTTTATTTGGTGTTGCCTCCCCAATTGGAGAGGAGGTGTGGATAAGTTGATTTGAGCATTGTATGTATTAATTATATTTGTTTTCCCATACGAGGAGGGGACGGAAAAACCATTTTTTCGGTGTTGTGTATTTATTTGACGCGCCTTGGGTGAAAGGAGTGATTGCGCGCGTTTACGGAGTTTGCTTTGGGGGTGGTGCGTGCGTGTGTGGCACGACTCCGGGAAGCATCACACACACACACACACACACACACACACACACACACACACACACACACACACACACACACACACACACACACACACACACACACACACATTCGCCCACGCACACACGTGGGTCCGTGCCCACACATCCATACACACACATGTGTACATTCACCACACACACACACACACACACACACACACACACACACACACACACACACACACACACACACACACACACAAATGGTAGGTAGGCACTCAATATCTGACCAGCGTGTTGGGCTAATGTGTAGGTCAGACATAATTATGCTTAGTCGTAGCCACAAGACCCTCTTCGTGAAATTCGTTCATCTTAGTTGTTAACTCATTTATCCACCAGCTTAAAGTCATGCGTAATGTGGTCTCAAAACTTAGCGGATGTGGTGTAGCGTATATATATAGCAGCGCCTACAGGCAACACAAACAATATTGGATCATCCTCGCCCTGGTCAACGTAGGGTCACCACTGACCATCCAGACTGGTACAGTCGGTGTTTCTATCCTCAGAACGGATCCAGCTTGCTGTTACCACAGCTAGCAGAAACATGGAAAGGTAAGGGCGTCAGTCAGAACACACTATGCAGCGACATCTGAAGGTGGGGGCGTCTGTCAGAACACACTATGCAGCGACATCTGAAGGTAGGGGGCGTCAGTCAGAACACACTATGCAGCGACATCTGAAGGTAGGGGGCGTCAGTCAGAACACACTATGCAGCGACATCTGAAGGTGGGGCGTCAGTCAGAACACACTATGCAGCGACATCTGAAGGTGGGGGCGTCAGTCAGAACACACTATGCAGCGACATCTGAAGGTAGGGGGCGTCAGTCAGAACACACTATGCAGCGACATCTGAAGGTAGGGGGCGTCAGTCAGAACACACTATGCAGCGACATCTGAAGGTAGGGGGCGTCAGTCAGAACACACTATGCAGCGACATCTGAAGGTGGGGCGTCAGTCAGAACACACTATGCAGCGACATCTGAAGGTGGGGCGTCAGTCAGAACACACTATGCAGCGACATCTGAAGGTAGGGGCGTCAGTCAGAACACACTATGCAGCGACATCTGAAGGTAGGGGCGTCAGTCAGAACACACTATGCAGCGACATCTGAAGGTGGGGCGTCAGTCAGAACACACTATGCAGCGACATCTGAAGGTAGGGGGGTCTGTCAGAACACACTATGCAGCGACATCTGAAGGTAGGGGCGTCTGTCAGAACAAACTATGCAGCGACATCTGAAGGTGTGGCGTCAGTCAGAACACACTATGCAGCGACATCTGAAGGTGGGGGCGTCTGTCAGAACACACTATGCAGCGACATCTGAAGGTAGGGGCGTCTGTCAGAACACACTATGCAGCGACATCTGAAGGTAGGGGCGTCTGTCAGAACACACTATGCAGCGACATCTGAAGGGGCGTCTGTCAGAACACACTATGCAGCGACATCTGAAGGTAGGGGCGTCAGTCAGAACACACTATGCAGCGACATCTGAAGGTAGGGGGCGTCAGTCAGAACACACTATGCAGCGACATCTGAAGGTAGGGGCGTCTGTCAGAAACACACTATGCAGCGACATCTGAAGGTAGGGGGCGTCAGTCAGAACACACTATGCAGCGACATCTGAAGGTAGGGGGCGTCTGTCAGAACACACTATGCAGCGACATCTGAAGGTGGGGGCGTCTGTCAGAACACACTATGCAGCGACATCTGCAAGCTGCTAAAGAAACTGACAGACACCTTCATGTTCTTCTTCAGTGAAGAAACGCCATTTTCTGTGACGAGAGTCGTTTCCCCTTCTCCCATGCTGCCGGACGTGTATGACTGTGACGATAGTGAGGGAATCGTCAAGCTGCCCGTGCCTGCTAGAGCTCAACAGATGGGGAATTAACAGCGTAATTTCGTAAGTGACTTTCACCAAACGATTATTATACTCGTCAGCACGTCGATGCCACTCGATGGGATACCACAGAACCTCCACGGGTGCGTTTACATGGGTACATCAGCCCATATTCAATTAGTGCAGAGCCCACCGGCGGAAAAACGCCACCATCAGGCAACTACCGTGTGCATCCAGCAATCTCACTCGATGCTGTTCCACTGGCAGTTAAAGACAGTACAACTCCAGACACGGCGAGCCGTTCGCCATGAGGTCTGACGTGCACTCTGAAGAGAATCCCGGGTTACAGTTTTTCCCGCTGTCAACAGGACTTTCCAACTTGAATTTCGAACGAGAGCTGCAGTCGACCCAACCTGATATCTATTGATCTATTGTATCGCCTGCAGCTCTCAGATCAAGAAGTGTCAAAACGGTAGTCTGGTGTGAATCACAATGAGTCAAAATTTCACCTCAAAGTCTCAAAATAGCCGTCTGTGTACTATGACTCTAACAATGTGCCAACTGAAAAAGAAAACGCCAAATGAGAATTTGAGGCAGTGTCATCACTTCCATTAATTTACACTAAAATGGAAATCGGATACAGACCTACTGTTTTATGTAAATGATAGATTTATGGGACGCAAAGAATACTTTAGTGTGGCTAATTTTTGTTTGGTAATTGAACACATAAACATCTGCATTTCACCTATGTTGAATAGGTAGGCGGTACGTATTTACGGTTTCAAATTTAATGTTTGACAGGGGAAAATGGTAGTAAGAGGGTTATGCATTTTCTTTCTCTCACTATTAACACATGTTTTTAAGTCACCCTTGTTTCTACATCATTAAATAATAATTTCATCGAGAAATACGTTCATCGTCTGTCGGGGAATATCCGCATTTACCCTCGCAAGAGAAGATAATCTGTTGACGGAGAGAAGTCACAACGAACGATTCAAAAAGCTTGTTTCTGTCAATAGTTTAACTCCTCTTACAGGAGTACATAAAGATGTCGCTCTCTCTGCTTCCTAACTATGAAGCTGGAGAGTCATACCAGATCTCTCTCTCTCTCCTCTCTCTCTCTCTCTCTCTCTCTCTCTCTCTCTCTCTCTCTCTCTCTCTTCTGTGTCTTTATCTGTCAGTCTGCTTTCGTCTTTCTGTCTTCTCTCTTCCTCTCCGTCCAGTACCTCATCACTACCATTCCACTCACACCCCGTCCCCAGCCCCACCCCTCCTCTGTCTGGAGAGCTCTGAACAACAGATCAATGTAGCAAAACGTTATGCTCAGGTCTGAAGTTTTCTTTAAAAAAAAAACAAGCTCCTTGTTTGGGGCTTAAATCACAATTTCATTTTCGACAATAAATCAACGAATGTATTCCGCTGTCTGTAAATTCTTTTTCCAGTAATTTCGTTATTTCATCCTCGGAAGCTATCCCAATGCCCCGTCTCACGGTAAGACATATGCCATGGACAGAGATTTAGCTAAAAACGTTCCAGTACTTCAGCGCGCTGCTCGCGTTTTTATGGCATTAATTAAATATTTCATGCAAATTAAAGACGCTCTGGCACTAGTGGTGGTTCCAAGGAGACTCAAGTTGATTCACGTTGAAATAAAATACAGTACTACATTGTACGAAGAACAAAACTGGATCAGGTTGTGAACCAACGGTAACAAATACTCCAGTTTCACAGACTTTTCTTCACCTCGCAAAAGAAAATGTAAAAGATGAATTGTATGATTTCATTACTGTCTTATCTTTTTAGGCCGCTCATTCTTTCTCACTGTGTGCCGACAGTAGGCTTTGAGGTCCATGTCATACGCTGGTTCTAATCGGCACGCAATACTATGTGAGGTTCATTTGGATCTTTTTCAATAATAAGACAATAAATCAGTTGGCCAAGCGGTATAAAAGTAAAGGTAGCGGCTGCAACAGGACACTGATTACCGGAATCCCACGTGCCATTTTTTAAGAGTCAGCGGCAGCACGCCTTGCCCTGAACCCCGTCACTGATCGATCGAACCAAACGTCACTCAGGCCACCAGAATCGATACTGTCAAGGTGGTCGCAGAGCGAACAGCGAGCCAAAGACGGTCATTGTCGTATCCAGTAACAGACTGTGAGCCAAGTGCAGTTCCATGGACAGGACAATGGCGTGTAACAGGTGCCCGCGTAGACTGTCCGAGCGGCGGACCATGTGCTGAAGACAGCACCTGTAGTCTGCATCACTGGACACTATCTGGACATCACGGCGAATTCTGTCCTCCAGCTCTGTCCAAGTTCCAGCGTGGGCCCTTCCCTGGGGTGAAGTCTTCGCGTGACGTCATGACCAGTCATCTTTAGTGTGTCGTCAATGTAGTCAACGTGACGGATGTTGACCTTCAACATGGCGACCATGCCCGTGGACCGAAGGTGGTGAACACATTTAACGACCGACGTTGTTGATGCCCACTCAGGCTCACGCAGAGCTTTGGATAGCCACAAGTCGTTCAGGATGTTTTCCACGTCTTCTGAGGGATGCGTCATGAAAATCCTGGCACCGTGCCGTTTCACAGGATGTCTGTCCTCTTTTCAGCATGATTGTAATTGCTTTTCTCTTCCCGGATTCGTTCAAGTTGTTTTGTTGTTGTTGTTGTTGTTTGTTTGTTTTTCTGGGTGTTCACTTTGAACAACTCGGAGTAAAGATTAAAATAAAGGTACAACATTGAGGGTCATTCACTTCAAACAACTCAGTGTAAGGGTTAAAATGGTAATGGAACAGTTTTACGGCTTATTTTCTTCAAACAACTGGGTGCAAGGGTGAAAGTGGTAATGAGACAGTTCACCTGTTGCTGAGTTAGCTTCACTGTTCAGCCCGTGTGGACGGTGATCACACGGCCATTGCTGACCGGGAACTCACCAGTTCTTACAAACTGGACTTAGAACAATGGTTTCTCTTCTACAGTGGATTTAAGTTGATCGTTAAACTTTCTTTTAAATGTCGAAGATCATACCTTTCAGATGCATCATCTTGAAATAAATTATTTATTACAAGGCCAGCTCTCTCTCTCTCTCTCTCTCTCTCTCTCTCTCTCTCTCTCTCTCTCTTACACACACACACACACACACACACACACACACGCACCGCGCGCCGACTTTTACAAGCGTTGTCTAACAAAGCCATCAGGCCAACTCCTTTTTTCGTGGTTTGTGCAGCATGCGTGCTACGCGTGAAAAAAAAGAAGCTTCCTTCGTTTGAAGACGTGACGTTTGTTGCTCGCGATTTTTACTCAGCAGATTGTCGCGGTGGTTTTAACACATACCCTTAGCAAGTGATCTGAATGAACAAACTGGGTATGTTTGCAGTGCACATCAGCATGGCGTTATGAAGAAATGACTGAAAGAAAATCAAAGCCAGTTCTTTCTTCGCTGTTTGCCTGCTGAAGTTCCACATGCACAGATTTCAACACTTACTAAACGCATGAGGGAAAGTTATAATCCATGCAAACCTGATGTAGTGAAGTTAACGTGAAAAGAAATGCGACCATTAAAAAACAGTGACTGAAACCAGCGGGATCATTGAAAGGCATTACTGACTAAACCAGTCACAGCATACACAAGAACTATTTTGCTGTGGAAAAAAGTTCAAGAGATGAACTCATATGCATCTACAGAGTCGTTCGTGTCTCTGTCACACGCATTTGACCAGCAACATAAGCCGAGGGAATGGCTGTCCACCACGCTTCTGATCCAAGCTGCAAAGGTGCGAGACAAAGCGAGTTTCGTCATGAGACGTGTGCACTATGCCCGCCAAGAGTGGATGAAAACAGTGTTGGTCCTGAATCGTCTCAAGACCAACGTCCACCGAAGAAACCAGGCCGGACATCACCGGAGAAAGTGGACAGACGACAGGTTAAGGTATCCATGTTCCTGCAAAAACGTTGTAAGTCTCATCCATGACCTTTGTATGGCGGTGAAGTCGGATGAATCCTATGAGGGCACTAACCCCTCCATTCCCCGTCCTCTACAAGGTCTGGCGCTGGCAGTGCAAGATATGACTTTGCATGTACTGGTCACCGTCATCAGGAGCTTAGAAATGCACTGCGCGGACGTTTTGTTAACAGATGGGAAAAGTTTAGGCTGGTTTGAACTGATCTTTAAAAGCATGTGTTATGTGTACGTCGTCGATATTGAGAGGCCAGACTTTTTTGAAATGGTCGATGTGATGGTAGAACTGAGGAAAACGGACAGGAAGATAGAATGTCTGGGGATGTGCGAACTTGAAACATGTTTTGATTATACTTTACTAGCGCCTTACCTCAGCAAGGCAGTTAGACGGTAGTGACGTCACGTCGGACACCATGATAGAAGAAATTTGTTTTTCGCTGCTAAGGTGTACGCACATGACGGAAATTTGCAAATTATGTAAAGAAAAGTCCCAAAGACGGACAGACTGGGCGAGTCGGGGGAAGGAATGGGATTAGCAGAATATCCTCGCTGACTTCCGACCCTCTCCCCGTCTGTACTCTTCGGGCTTCCTTCATAGCTTAGATTCTTCCCAGCAACGTCGGTGCCAATTTGGAGAATATGCAGAGCTGTGTACCCACTTGCATGTGTTACGGTCACAACAGTGATCTTAAATTTTTGAAGGAAGGAAAAAGTCTCAAGAGAAGGAAAGACATGGTCAGAAAGGGAACCATTACCACGACAGAAACAAACCGTCTTACGGTACAAAGAAGAGAGGGTCGGAAAGGAAATCCTCACCATAGCCATGAGTAGCCGTCTTACGCGACAGGAAAGGAAGGACGGGTCAAAAAGGAAATCCTTACCATGATAGAAAAGAATCCTTCTTTTAGGGTAGGGAAGGAACGATCAGAAAAGAAATACTTATCAAAGTTATCTCGCAGGGGAGGGAGGGTAAGGAAGGAAATCCTTACCATGATACAAGACGGCCGTCTCACAAGACAAAGGGTCCAGATAGGAATTCCTTATCGTGATAGAAGGCTATTTTGTAGGGCAGGGAAGGGAGATTCAGAGAGATAATCCTTGCCACTAAAGAAGGAAGCCATCTTAAAGTACAGGGAAATGAGGTCCTGTAAGGAAATCCTTAAAACGACAGAGGAAGCTGTCTTACAGGACAAGGAGGGGGGGGGGTAGAAAGGAAATGCTCACCTAAACAAAGAAGCCGTCGCACGGGATGGGGAAGGGAAGGTCACAGCGGAAATCCATGCCATGGCAGTAGGAAGCTGTTTTGTAGGACAAGGATCGGAGGAAAGTTCTTCTATGATAGAAGAAAGCCGTCATACAAAACAATGGAGGAGGGATCAGAGCGGAAATCGTTCCCATGAAAGAAGAAAGTCACTTTATGGGGAGGATCAAAAGTGGAAAAAAAATATCGTGATGAGTAGAACCCGAGTCATATGACAGGGAAGGGAAGAAGGATCAGAACTGTGACTGACGAAAGCTGTCGTACACAGAAAGTGGGAGGGAGGGGTCAGAAAGGAAATCCTTACCATGGAAACTGTGTAATGACAGACACGATTCCATGAAAGAAGGCAACCGTCACAAATGACAGGGAAGAGAGGTCCAAAAGGTAAAAGTCGACAATGACAGAATACTGGACTGGACTTACTGGACTGGGAGGGGATAAAAAAAATGTTTTCAAAACCGTCAAACGTGAAGGGAGGGTCACAGAAGAAATCTTTGGGTATGG
>CM031602.1:90375224-90377724 GCA_018398815.1 Conus ventricosus | reverse complement strand
TCCAAAAGCCATCGCCCATCTTTAAACTGCCTTCAGTTTGCTCAAAATGTACATGATTTCAAGTAAGTCGTTGCCAGAATAGTGCCTATCTTCGACTGGCTTTTTAACTAGCAAGCGTACTTTCCCTGGCGTGTGATAAATGTTCCTTTGTTTTGTTTCACGTCATTACCGATGAAGGCGTTGTTTGTTGTTTAACTTTATCGATGAAGGTTGTTTTATTGCATGTTTTCGTGTTGCTGCATTTACTTGATTGATCATAACATGGTTAACACCTGCGTTGCTGTATTTGGTAATATATGTCTGTGAGGGCCAGTCTGTGTTGTCTATTTAGACATATATTTAATCTTGTCTCCTTTCCTGATCTGTAAACATTTCTGGAAAATGAATCTGAACTTTATGTTTAGCTTAACATTTGACGCAAATTTTGGGTAAGTGTCATTCAACATCTTTTGTCCATACAAACAACGATGTTAATGATGGCAGTTTACAAGGAGACGTTGACTTTCATAACATTGAAACAGTTGCTGAAAACGCATATCGCAGATTTTCTAGCCCTTCCTATTTGGTGCCATTTTCAGGCAGAAGATGATGGCTTGAAAGGTTTTATGAATAATTATAATGCTGGGTGTAGTGCTGTCAAACCCGCAACGCACCCCAACCCACCACACCACACCACACCACACAACACAAATGTTGGGTTTAGTTCTATCAAAAAGAACACACACACACACACACACACACACACACACACACACACACACACACACACACACACACACACACGAAATGAGGTAATTGCATAGACTCGTGAGTCAAGAAACCGGCAACCATAGATCGTTCAGTTATCCAAAGACAGTAGGTGGACAGAGAACTACACAGCTGATGACCTGTTTACCTGATCAATGCCTTTTCTGCGACATTGTGAGGGAGTTCTTGATACATAACGGAAATTTCTGAAGGATAAGGAAAACATCTACGAATCGATAATGATATTCAGATCAGTTTTGCTTGTCCATGTTTAGTGAAAGATGCACACGTCTTTTACATTAATAGTGTTCTTCTTCTACTTAACTAAAGTGCTCATACTACGAAAATACATATTCACCAAAGTTGTAATGAATCTAAATGCTTTAAAAAAAATTCGGATTATTTTGTTTCTTTACACGCATAACCGAACTGAAGTAAACAATTTCTTCTCACGAGGAAACGAATTGTGAAAGGTCAGGTAAGGTAATGTTGTTTATAGCCCAGCCGACCGCAAAGGGCCACATCAGGGCTGTCACAGTGTAAAGTCAACTCAAGTCGTTTTCAGAAAACTCAGTCACACAACCCTTTAAATACACCTTCTGAAACCATACCGAACATTCTGTTTAAAATAGTTCTTCTGCATAATCTTAGATCAGATTAAAAATGTTGATCTCTTTCAGAAATTCCAAGATCACATCAGGTGGGACATCTCTGAACAAGGTTTTCATGGAGTCTGCTGTAAAATGTCTCACATCATGCAAGTCCCAGCACTCTAAAAGAATGTTTCTCTGTGAGTGGTACATGACATGGAATGCACCACGGAGCTTCTTCACCTTTTAACAGATAAGAATGGGTGGAAAACCCGTGGCCTGGGTGCAAACGGTAACCAACGATGACTGATGAGAAGATGATTTCTGTGTTTGACTCGGTGAAAGAAATAACCAGACTGAAGCACAATGAGGATGGGCATGTTCAATTTTATTGGTCTTGATTTTTCTGATTTTGTTTCCGTTTTGTCGTTCATGCGTTCATCACAGTCTCCTAGTTGGCTGATCAATATGCTGGTAAGGGTACGCACAAATATTCAACCAAATACTCTATGGGGTGTAAGAAAAAACGTAGTAAGTCTGGGTAAAAGTCTTTGATGTCAGTTCGATCAAATACCTGATTCTGAGTGTGTGTACGTGTGTGTGTGTGTGTGTGTGTGTGTGTGTGTGTGTGTGTGTGTGTGTGTGTGTGTGTGTGTGTGTGTGTGTGTGTTTGTGTGTGTGTGTGTATGCGTGCGTGCATGAGTCCCTATGTGTGTGTGTGCGTGAGTGCTTATGTGTGTGTGTGTGTGCGTGTGTTGTGACAAACTCTCTCTCTCTCTCTCTCTCTCTCTCTCTCTCTCTCCTCTCTCTCTCTCTCTCTCTCTCTCCTCTCTCACTCCGTGCGCGCGCGTGTGTATGTGTGCGCTTGTGTCTGTGCGCCTGAATCCGTGCTTGTGCATGTGTAGTGAAAGATGCAAGAGTCTCTTGCGCTGATAGTCTTCAACTTTACATCTGTACCCATATGTTCCTGTTTCTACATACCAACACACAACTGTACCCACATGTTCCTGTTTCTACATACCGACAACTGTACCCACATGTTCCTGTTTCTACATACCAACACACAACTGTACCCACATGTTCCTGTTTCTACATACCAACACACAACTGTACCCACATGTTCCTGTTTCTACATGCCAACAACTGTACCCACATGTTCCTGT
>CM031602.1:90367724-90370224 GCA_018398815.1 Conus ventricosus | reverse complement strand
GGATTATTGTAACAGCTCTGTGGCTACGTTTGTGACCTAGCATATATAGTATCACAGCACAGACCCCCGTGATCAGTGTCCAAAACCAGCAACTGTGACATTAAGGGTTTGAACGTCATCGATTTCTCAAAAGTGGGGTCTCCTACCGTCACAATCCGTTGACTGGATTCGCGCTGCTGCCTCTTTCAGGACACTTAAAGTCGGTTGTTGTTGTTGTTGTTGTTGTTGTTGTTGTTGTTCATGTGGGAGAATGGGGGAGAGTATGGAAAACAAAATCAAGAGATCAGCAACATCAACATTTCCTTTAGTTTGCTAACCACACACACACACACGCGTACACACACACACGCGCGTACACACACACACACGCGCGCGCGTGCACGCACAGTCGGATGGATGGATGGATGGATGGATGGATGGATGGATGGATGGATGGATGGATGGATGGATGGATGATAGATAGATAGATAGTTAGTTAGTTAAGACAAGTATTAAGAGGAATATTAAAATTATCTACAAATTTGTTTCTAGCGCTTGGCTATCGTCAGGATGAAGTTTGGGTTGCCCACCGCCGGTGTTATATAGCGTGTGGGGCCCGGTTGCAGCTGTTTTTACGTGCGTGTTGGTTGCACGTGTTTTGGGGGGTTTTCAGGTTGTTGTACGGGGTGTGTTCACTAACAACGATTTCCATTAATGCCTGCAGTTATTTACTATTTCTGTTTTAGTATTAAGAGTTGCTAAGTGAGGTTTACATAGTATTAGCCATTTTTCAGTTAGGCATAGCTCCTCAAGGTGAGCACTGTGGCCTGAAGGATTTGAAAATGGATGGCTTTCCCATTCTGGAGAGTCTGCTGTGTGTACTCCGAGTCATTTACTCCTCGCAGTAAGCACCGCATTCATGCTGTAGATGTTGCAGCCCTTCCTTACCAAATTTTGTGGCCTCCTCCCATGCAGAATGTTGCAGGAACTTCTGGTAGCCTGGTGTATTCTCTGGCAGAGCTAGCATATGTACATTCTGCTGAAGCACTTGGCTGTGTCTCCATGTGTTCCTTTCCGGGGTAACTGCTCGTTTACATGATCACGAGACATACACCACCGTTGATCCTGACAGAGTGGACAAGCAAGGCCATCTGATTTCCCCCATTTCACCTGCTTTGAATTCCAGAGCTGAGGGGCATATACAGATTTGAGAAAGAAGCTGATCCCAAAATGGGGAAATATGGAACGTTTCTTTGGAGGGTGTTTGCCAGTGTGGTCCATCACCCCTGTTGGCTATGCTGTAATGCGTTATGGATTGTCTCGGCATCCTCTTTTTTTACCTCATGTAATACTATGAGTGTCTTTGCTTTTAGGAATAAAAGGTACTAACGCATACTGGGATTGGATCGTAGTCTGAAGATATGAAAATTTCCAGAATATTTAATCTTCCTGCTCCCTTCGGAAAGAGCAGAAATGAGACTTCAACAGAGATGAATTCCGTTCGCTTTTTCTACCGATTGTAAGGAAGTTTAAAGAGTTTGGCGAATCACGCATTCAGCGTCTATATCTTTTGTCCCGCAATCAGCGGTTTTTTGTGTGTGTGCGTGTGTCAAAAGAGAAAACGCAGAGAGATGACAAACAGAGACAAGTGTACACAGTTTAGTTTATAATGCAGCCTCTTTCCGTTCGAAAAAACAAACACTTTCTCCTCAATGCAAACAAGTTAAATGCAGCTTTCAAGAGCCAGGGGTCAAAAAGGAAATCTTTTTTAACATGTTCAGTCGTTTGTTTTGTTCCCACGCACCAGGAATAGTAACGACAGTGACTGGCAGTTGAAGCGCTCAGGAATCTCACTGGCCTATTAAAAGCAATACTAAAACTGCAGAAATAGCGGTTTTATACCGAATGCCAAGAGGGAGCCGGACCCAAAATTCTGACTGCGAAGTCGGCGTTCTGCCACTCGGCAAACCGCTCTGTAATAGCAAACCCAGTTTCATTTTCGTGTCAATGCCAGGGGCAAATAACTCGCCAAATGTACATCAAGAAACATTCTCGTTGACGGAAATCGGCCACATAAGAGGCTCGGTATCTAAATCATTGTGTTTCATTAAGATAAATTAAAAAAGAGAGCGGTTAGAAAAGCAATAACTAGAAAGTTTCAGGAACCAATTCTCTGATTCAGCTTCTGTCCGTTCTTCAATCACTTCATGTTGTCTACAGACAAGGTCACTGTTGTCTCTCATGTCTGTAGGCCTATGTGGAATCGTTTCTAATCGTTAGCACCTCTTTCCCCCTATACAACGTAGATGGGAATAACTCATCAATGACTTGAAATTCTACGTACAAATACTAGACGTATGCGTGCCTATTTCAGCGTGTTCATATTTACGTTTGTAGGTACATTCAAAGGTGTGTGTGTGTGTGTGTGTGTGATCAAAGTTAACAGTGCTTTTCTGTCTCTTGGTATCCAGTGAATTCTTCTAACAATTGTTTTCGCTCACCTGTTTCATGTTCAAGAGAA
>CM031602.1:90330224-90362724 GCA_018398815.1 Conus ventricosus | reverse complement strand
AAAGCCTGCTGACCTCGTGTTCATCATTGTAGGTCACTCCTGCACGTGAATTCTGTATTTATAGGGTCACATTTCATAGTGAGTGCTAACAAGACAGCCGTGCGTGAATTCTGTATTTATCGGGTCACATTTCATAGTGCGTGCTAACAAGACAGTCGTGCGTGAATTCTGTATTTATCGGGTCACATTTCATAGTGCGTGCCGACAAGACAGCCGTGCGTGAATTCTGTATTTATCGGGTCACATTTCATAGTGCGTGCTAACAAGACAGCCGTGCGTGAATTCTGTATTTATCGGGTCACATTTCATAGTGCGTGCTAACAAGACAGCCGTGCGACTGGTGAAAGTTCCCCGGTGGATCTGTCTGTACTGGGCGAAAGCTGAAGTCCAAAGAAGTGACGTTCAACAGGTGTTCGTTACTGAGCACAGACGATTCATCTGACGACAGTCGTATGTGCACACCTCGTGTTTTTCTCCTAGCTGCTTCCGTGAGCTAGAGAGGCAAACTAACAGCTCTGTGTCTGAAAGCTACCAATGATTTTTAGTCTTAACAGCTTCATCGTATGCTACGGCGAGCATTGTTTCAGAGGCAAGAAAAGGTGCTATCCACGCAAACAGACTTGATCCACAGAGAGAAATCCATGATGCCAGCAATGATGCCAGACCGGCACTTCAGGGACGTGGGCCAGCTGGAGAAGGATCTGTGCAACAGGTTGTCCAGCCCACCCCTTCACAAGCATGAGCAAGCATGCTCCCTCATCAGTCGAGTGTTCTTCTTCTTTTCTTTTCCGTGGACTGTCCACAATCATCAAGTTGATTATTCTGACACTTGCGTGTGTATGACCGTTTGTTATCCCGCCATGAAGGCAGCCATACTCCAACTTCGCGGAAGGTGCATGCTATGTGTAACGCGTCATCCATACCAATGGCCAAACTGGCCTTCAGAGAACTGTAATATGCCGCTTCTGGCTCACCCGCTCTCAACCGGCCTTGGCCGTCTCGGGCGGGCGACTCCAAAAGCGGCATATTACAGTTCTCTACTAAGCATGACTTTAATAACTAAAAAAATAACGACCCTACAAACATACATACTGTGTAGGGTTATCCGTTTTCAATACTAATTTACTAAACTTTTCAGATTTCAGTTTTTGCCAACACCTAAACAATTCTACATACCTTATTCTCCTCAAGTCCACTGGGCATGCGCAGTAACGAGGTAAAACCAACCTCAGTCACCTTAAGTCAAAAAAAAATAAAAATGAAAAATTAAAAAAAAAATTAAAAAAATAAAAATAAAAAATAAATACAAAAATTTTAAAAAAAATTAAAAAAAAAATAAAATAAAAATTAAAAAAAATTAAAAAATAAAAATAAAAAAATTTAAAAAAAATTTTTTAAAAAAATTTTTAAAAAAAATTTAAATTTTTTTTTAAAAAGTCACCTTAAGCCACCTCAAGTTCTTAGTTAAGTTTTTAATCAAGTCACTTCTAAGTTCTTACTCAAGTCATCCTCAAGTCATCCTCAAGTCACTTCTAAGTTCTTACTCAGGTCATCCTCAAGTCATCCTCAAGTCATCCTCAAGTCACCCCAAGTCACTTTTAAGTTCTTACTCAAGTCGTCCTCAAGTCATCCTCAAGTTTTTACTCAAGTCAACCTAAGATCATAACTAAGTCATCCTCTAAGTACAACTAAGTTCTTATTCAAGTTATCTTATCAAAAAAAAATACAATCTATGTTTTATCTTAAATAGTAAATGTCTAATATAGTACACACACGCCTCAAAAAAACGCGTCATCGTTGAGGATGTCTTGCTCAGCGTCCTCTGCGCGAAATCGGTCAGCATAGATCTTAATGAAGTTCTTACATCCTAAGCAACCACATTGATTACAATTCTGGTCTATGGTAATGTCTTTTATAGACTCCATGTCTTTATTTATTGACTTCATCATTTTAAACAAATAATCCGCCATGATCTATTTTTATTAAAAAAAATTTAAAATATTATTGCATCTGAAATGGATCAAAATGATCTTTTGTTGTTGGCGTTCCTGGCGTGCTGTTGTGTTCGTCTTTGTATTTAGTGGTTGAGATTGTTTGGACTTTGGTTCTTGGTGTTGCTGTTTATATATTTTATAACCGTAATAACCGCCCCCAACAGCAGCAAGGGCGCCAAAAATGGCAACAGTTTTAAGTTCAATATTCCATGAAGGCTTTGGTGCCCTTGAATCAACTTGTTCTGGTGTTTTAATAGCCGGCATTGAAACAACTGGCTGCGGCTCTTTTTCATTATGAGTTATATTCTGTGCTTGTAATTTTAATTTGTTTGTTTTGTTCCACTCTGCTAATCTTTTTCCTGCTAAAACACGCCCAGGATGAGGAGGCTTTTTACTGGTCACTTTCTCCACCTGATTCAATGTTTCCTGATTCTGATGATTTTCTGGCTCGTTCATTTTGAAGGGAAATAAAATCTATATGATTAAAAGTAATTAATCCCAAAGATTAATGGTGATAACAATGTTCCAAATCTGTAGTATAAATCACATCCTAGAGACTCTAATGACTTTGTTAAAACTGGATCTTGCGTTAAATCATACGCAAGATCTTGTTCAGAATCAATGGGAGCAAATCTACTGACTAGTTTAGTGTACAAACTAAGAACCGTTTGCCCCACACTTTTTACCATTCTTGATCCAAGTTGCGCTTCATACCTGTTATGATACTTTAAAATGTCTTGCGGCGACATCTGTTGAATCTGTTCAATGCTGAATTCAGTTCCGAGGAACTGTTTTGTTTTTCCACATGCTGCCAAAGAATACAGTCTTTCTTTTTTTGGCATAATAGCTTGCTCATCAACCTGGTCATTTGTAATCATAAGTTCAGGAAGGTTTAATAGATCATCGCTGTTCATGTTTTTATTAATTATAATTATTTTATTTTTAAAAATGAGCGCCGAAAAAACTTGCCAACCTTGCATACCATTCTGCCGTTATTGGAGGTCTAAGTATAGGATACACAATGCTTGGTAAAAGCTTGTTAAGAATTAAACCAGCAGATCTTGGCAAACTAGGCTTTGAGGATTCAGCAAAGCTAATTGCTATCATTGCAGCTTCGTTTGCCACGAAAGATTTTCTAGTCAAGCAAGGAATAATTCCAGACAGTATAAATATGTAAATAAAAAATACATTTATAAAAAATGGCTTCACTCGTAATGATGATAGGTGGCGCTGTGGTGAATGCACTTGCTTTTAGCGGAAGTAATTACGCGTTTAGTAAACTACGGGACGACGGCGAGAGAAAAAGACATAACAAAGCTATGGAGCAACTAGCTGCAGCACAAGATCACTATGAAAAGCAGAGAATTGAGCAGTTAGATTTTATTAATAACAAACTGAAAAAACAGGGACATGCAGCTTACACATTTAAAGATGTTGACCAGGCAATAAAAGAATATTATCTTGTAACAGGCAAACCAATCGAAACATTGCCCCCACCAAAATTCAGTGACTTTTATCAGCCATCAGAAAAACAAAAGATGCAAGAAATCGTGTTTGTTATCTTAGGTATGACCATTGTGTATTTTGTTGCGCATAATATTGGCTGAATAAAAATGGACAAAATCTATTATTCGCCAAAAGGATATTGGAAGGGAATCACGGCAATTAAAAAGCTAAGCCAAGCAGCTGGAGTCAGTGAACAAACAGCGAAGGAATGGTTATCTAAACAAGCGATTTGGCAAATTTATTTACCTGCGCCTAGACGAATACAGAGGCCACACTTTGTGAATACAATACCGAACGACACCCATCAAATGGATCTTCTATATTTACCTTCTGATACGATTAGACGAAAAAGATTTAAGTACGCGCTGACAGTCATTGACATAGCTTCAAGATACAAAGATGCGGAACCATTAACGCAAAAGAGTGCTTCTGCTGTTGCTGTTGCCATACAACTGATATACCAACGAGGTCCTTTAACTTATCCTCGCATGATTCAAGTTGATGATGCAAAAGAATTTAAAGGGCAAGTGAATCAATTATTGTTGAAACATAGAGTTACCATTAAAAGAGGCATTCCAGGAGTTCACAGATCACAGGCTTTAGTTGAAAACTTTAACAAACAGTTAGCTGAAAGACTTTTCACCTACCAGTATCACAGAGAGCTTATTGACAATTCTCGCAACACAGAATGGGTTAGAAGATTGCCCTCAGTTTTGCGCGCAATGAATAATGAAGAATTTAAAGGGCTAAAACCAGTACAAGCAATCAAAAAACAAACAATAAATGTTGCTGAAGACTCCGGCACAACCAGCAAACTATTACCATTTGGTTTGAAAGTAAGGTACCTTTATTTACCGGGGGAAGCAGAAGGGACACTCGCATCAGGGCAACAGATCCAGTTTGGAGTAGTTGATCCATATGAAATAAAAAGAATTGTAAAAATGAATCCGCCCGTTTACTATTTACGAGAAACTGACACAACAAAACAACCAGCTCCTCAAAGATCTTTTTTGAAGGAAGAACTGCAGATAATCCCACCAGACACAGTTCCGCTTAATTAATTTACATAAATATATTTGAGTTTAAAATGAAAGCTCAGAAGGAAGTGCAGAACGAAACAAGAATGGTAAAGGAAGAGACCTTGAAAATGATACGGGAATCATTTGATGCGTGTAATGCTATTAGGGAACATTTTCGAGGATTAATCAATGCATGCTAAATCATCCAGATCACCTACAACTCATGGACCCGAGGTGAACAGTTGTGCCTGAAGAGAAAGATGTGTAAGGAGGATTCCAGGCATAGTTATACTTTCTGTGCACGCCCCAAAAATAAGGGGTACCTAGACCATGATTAATGTCCAACTTTTGTCTAAAGTCTGTCTTAACATTAATATTGAATTCGTTACAGATCCTTTCAAAAGCCTTCATGTCTATTCTGTTGCTGAATGGATTAAACGGTTTGTCATTAGGTAATGGCGCTTGCAGTTCAGTCAAAATACGTCTGAAGGTGTAATAAAAATGAAATCTATACACTGACCTCACCAAAGGATCAGGATGATTTAGATGATCAGCATACGACACTCCACACCCAGTTGATGCGCAAAAACACAGCAAAGTTTAACTGGTTCTGATAAAACTGCATCGGATGACTAAACCCACACTTCGGGATGTAGTCTTTTTTAATAGGAGGGTTAAGATATTTGGCCAATGGAGTACTCACCTTTACTTGAAAGGCGTCAGACTGAGTCACAGAAATGTCAAGAGTATCGCTTGCTATATTTTAAGATTGTAGTGCGGCCCAGCAGAATATTTTGCATCAGTATATTTGAATGCACTCATTTTTAATTTTGTTTTAAAAAATGTTTGTAACAATAACAACCCAAGACCGCCCTTCGTTTTTAGAACATGCTATTGATAATTGCGGAAGCAGAACGGTTGCGCTTCATGAAATATTTTACAAAGTCGTATGGTTTAATATAAGTGAATCCAGGGAGAATAATACGATTCTAAAGTTAACAAAACAGGGGCCAAAGTTAGCCAGTTAACAATACCTGATGGTTATTACGGGTTTTGCTCACTAAAAGAAGCAATGAGTAACTTTGACATTACTCTCAAACTTAACAATGCGAATCTGAAAACAATGTTGACCTTCAAACCTGAAGAAGAAGAAGTAGGTTACCATTTTGATGGAGAGCTAGCTAAAATGTTAGGTTTTACAACTGCCAATCAAGCCGTTCATAGTTTTTGAAGTTACACCAAACAAAACTACTTATGAGGGTAGAAAATCCGCTCGATCTTGCATTACATTCATTACTCTATGTTCATTTGGATGAGCTGAGCACTGATGAAAACTTATATGATGGAAGGCCCTCAACTGTTTTAAGAGCTCTTCCATCAGGGAAAGCTGCATATTGCGATTATGAAATTATACAATTCCCTAATTTACAGTTTAAAAGATTAGTTTGTGGAAGGGTCGGATCATTTAATATAAAAATTGCAGACAAAACAGGTAAAATCGTGAAATGTGATAACCTGCACATTGTTTTGGAAATAAAATAATAAGCTGTACTAAAAATGTCGCGTGGGCCAGAAGAACCAGGAGTTACATTAGCGCCTGTGAGGTGTATAACTTTAGAATTAAAAGACCTTGCAGACGTTGAGGACTTTGAACAGAACGGTGAAATAGGCGCTTTGTATGGTTTTGAGTACACTAAAGATGGTGATTATAAACGTAAAGAGGTTGGCGACAGCAAAAAGTTTCCTAAACTAGAACAACTGCGCAATCTAGAAGCAAATAATGTTGGCCAGTATGAATATAAAATAGTTCGAAAACCTGACCTCAAATGGCACTTAGAACCATATTTAGAATGGGACATAAAATTTGAATTCATAAGCCCATTTACATTTTTTAGCCGTCAAAAAAGTTTCAGAAAAGCATTCAACTCTGGCCCTTACATGTAAGTCTTATGCCAGACGACAATAGTCGGAAAGAGATTGAAATAACGCCGTATGGGAAAAAACAGTACATCCTCCACAGAAGAGAAACGGTTTTAAAGGAAGCTTCTACAAAATTACAGTTCTTTCCAAGCAGAAAATTAGGAGACACGTTCACAATGATATTTGAAAATTTCTGTCTTTAAAGATGTGGAGAGGGGACGGGTTGTGGGCGTTAGTGACGACCTTATAAAAGGAATTAATATTAGCTGGCAAAACTTAGACGTTAAACGTCTTAAAACGTTACCATCGTCGTTCTTCACAATGGTGAGGATATTAAGGTTATAACAACAAGCAACAAAATCAATGTTGACTTAAATAGAAACAATCTTACAGAACTAAATTGGATTAATCTTACACATTTAGGTCTTGTAGGGTTTTATTATACTGAACAGGTTTGACAGAAAGTATGATAAATAAAAAACTGGATTAGATTAAATCCTGTTATAAAACCATGGAGCAGTTAAACTTTATGACAAAAACTCCTCATTGCTCATTAATTTGTGGGCAAACTGGTTGTGGAAAAACAATATTTGTCCTAGACCTATTACAAACAGTTTATCGCTATAATTTTGATCACATTGTGATTTTCTGTCCAACACTTAAATGGAACAAAGCATATCATGATAGAAGGTTTATATGGACAGATGATGACATATATTTAGTTGATCCTAGCAATAAACTGAGTGAGTGTTTAGAACACTTTAATAAATTGTTTGAGGGAACGCAGACGCTATTTATTATAGATGACTGTTCAGCAGAAGAGACATAGTTAAAAAGAAAACGCTTTGTCGAAACTAGCTTTCAGTGGAAGACATGCTGGGATAAGTGTGTGGATTTTATGTCAGAAATATAACTCGGTTTTTAAAAGACTTTAGAGAACAGTTAAGACTGTAGTTTTATTTCACATGAAAGACAGACTCATTTGATGAATGTTTGTGTGAAAATGATGTATTGAAAATGATCAAGAAAAACAAAGGATTAAGCAAAACTAAAATCTAAAAAGTTTAGTAAATTAGTATGAAAACGGACAACCCAACACAGTATGCATGTTTGTAGGGTCGTTATTTTTTTGGTTATTAAAGTCATGCTTGTAGAGAACTGTAATATGCCGCTTTGGATTCGCCCGATCGATACCGGCCAAGGCCGGTTGAGAGCGGGTGGCCAGAAGTGGCATATTACAGTTCTCTCCTTCTCTTCGAAAGTTGGTGATGGGATTTGACGTTGTGTGCAAGATGTTGTGCGTGCGTTCACACACGAATAGAACTTCGGCTTATAGCCTCATTCGAAAGACTGTATGGGGAATGGAGTCAGAACCAATGTTAACTCCGAGGGAAAGATCCCCCTGTACCAAAACGGTCCGGCGGAGGTGCGAACCTGCAACCCCAAGATGACGAGTCCGATGCTCTACCAACTGAGCTACTCCGGTCCCTTGAGAAACCTCTGCACATTGTCCTGTTAGACAGTCGTATAAAACGTGTTAAGAATCCTCCTGCGCCTGCGCATCCCTGAGGTTGAAATCAAAGAATTCGTAGGTACTATGAAACACCACCTGCATAACGGAATTCAACTTCAGCAAAAGTGCAGGACTATGAAGGCCATCGCTGAAAACGTTCCCTCTGAAGTGTGCTCCACGACCATACTTCAACCTCATCAACCACTGGCACCACGTTGGTGGAAATCCTACCACAACTACTAGTGGTCGACCGCACCCTGGAACAACACCATGTTCACATGTTGACTGAAAAGAGGGCAAACCAATCATGCTTTGAATTTCTTTTGAAGCTCGGTTTTTTTTCCCGTCCACGTGGCTGATAGTAAAAGGGCGTGTTTTTGTCAGTAGTGGGCCAGTTGATGGGGACACGGAACCGCCAAAGGCAGGCGAGGGCTGGTGGGGGGGGGGGGGGGGCGAGTGTGGCCGTGGCACGTGTTATCAGCTGGGTGTTTTTACCGATTTTGTTCAAACTCGGACCGGCTTGACGCGGGCAAGGAGGAGAGATGAGCGTTCATTTGGTTTAAGTAATGTGATATCACACTGAACTTGTCAGAACTGTATTCTGGTGGCGATAATCCACAGAGATGAAGGTGATCAGTTTTCGTCTTTTGTCATTAACATCAGCTGTAAAGTTGAGAGAGATAACACAGAGAGAGATAGAGGGGGGGGGGGGGTTTGGGGGGAAAGGAGGGACGTGAGAGAGAAGAGAAATTTGTTGTCTTCATACAGAGTGAGAGTTGTTTTCTTAACAGAGATGAGAGAGAGTTAAGACAAAGAAATGAGAGAATTTTTTTTTTAGAGAGAGAGAGAGAGGAGAGGAGAGATTGGAAAAGTGAGTGAGAAGAAAGAGAGTTTTGTTTTCTTACACAGAGGGGGGGAGGGGTGGTGGAGAGAGAATGAGAGGAGAGACGAGAATTATTTTCTTTCACAAGAGAGAGAGAGTTGTTACTCCAGAGAGTGAGAATTGTTTTTCTTACCGCGCCCGCGCACTCGCACGCGCACAAACACACACACACACACACACACACCACACACACCACAACACACACACACAACACACACAGAGAGAGAGAGGAGAGAGAGAGATGCAGAGAGAGGAGACGTGTAGAGAAGACGAGATGATGAGTAGTCGGGGAGGAAGATGACGAGAGAGAGAGAGAATTGAAGGTGAACGACTGATGAAGAGAGAAGAGAGAGAGAGACGGTTGTTTTCGTAAAGAGAAAGACGATGAGCGAAAGAGAAAAAGTGTTTTTCTTACTCAGGAGAGCAGACGGGGGGGAGAATTTTCTTCCACAAAACACCAGTGGTGTTGGTTGTGAAAGTCGGTCATTTGTGCCGTGTTTGTTTGGGTGAATTACATTATTGGGCTGCATTTGTATCTCTCTTTGTGTGTGTGTGTGTGTGTGTGTGTGTGTGGGTATGGGGTGTAGTGTGTGTGTACGGGTGTGTTGTGTGGTTATGTTTTCAATCATTGATTAGGCATAGAAAACAAATGGAAACCTCTCCACCATGTTTCCTGTTGCTTCCCTGTCTTGGCCTGACGGCCACCTTGGCCGGGTGTGCCTCAGGTCTTTGCCTGACTGGCCACCTTGTCCTGTTGCCATCCCTGTCTTTGCCTGACGGCCACCTTGTCTGTTGCCTTCCTGTCCTTGCCCGACGGCACCTGGTCCTTGTTGCCTTCCATGTCCCGGGCCTGGACGGCCCTCACTTGTCTGTTGCCTTCCCTGTCCTTGCATGACGGCAACCTTGTCCTGTTGCCTTCCCTGTCCTGCCTGACAGGCCACCTTGTCCTGTTGGCCTTGCCCTGTCCATGCCTGACGGCCACCTTGTCCTGTTGCCTTTGTCAAGGGTAAAAGACCCTGTCAAGGCGGAATGAGGCGGTACAGACAAGAGTAAAGGGCACAACACTCAACCACTCACAACCTCCAGACCACTCCAGGAATTACGAACATATAACATTTATTAAATTAGAAATACACAAAATTTACTCAAACATAATATACACTCAATCACTCGCACATTCACTCCATTTATGAGATGGGGGTCTACTATCAAAGAAGAGGGGGGAAATGACAGGAAAACGAATAAACTAATAAAAAAAAAAAAAACAACCCAAAGTATAGAGACACTATCAGGAGCTATCTATCGCTAGGGACAAAATAACCCAATAAATGGGAACTTCGACAAAAAAAAAAAACACCCACCCGGATCTCACTACACCCGACCTATATCACTAAAGTACCGCCACCCAACAAAGAGGAAGAGGAGATAACAAAATTAATACAACCCCCAACTGGGCATACTAGATACATTTAAATCACACTAGCGTACGCACACAAATCCACAGCCCATACAGCCCAACTCACACTTGCCACATTACTTTTGTTGAAGACTGTCCCCGAGTGTTCCTCGATATGAAATGCCGAAGCACGACTGGATGTGCTCCTCACTGTCGGTCGAGATGCGACCTCCTGTGCCGGACTCCCGCACCCTCAGGGCTCGGATCCGGGTATCATTCCCTCGGGAACATCTCACAGGTCGCCCATCGTCAGCAAACTGTGGCCATCTCCACTCAAGAAAAAAACGAAAATACTGAACGAACACGCCCATGCGGCTAGGTTGTCAGTCCTCGCCGCATAATCGTGACGCTTGTAAATTAGTGTGTGAATGAGTGAGGCATGTGTATGGACTGGGTACGTACCATTTAAAAAAAAAAAATCAAAGAATAAACTTTTACTAACACTTATTTTCTTTTTTTTTCATCGTTCTCGGAATCATTGTTTTCCTTCTTTTCAGTTTTTTCCTTTACTTATATTCTAATCAATTCATTTTAATTTCACATTCATTCTCATTCATATTACCAAATTGCAATGCAGTAAACATTTTGGAAATTCACATTACATTTTAAATTAATACAAGTGACATTCCATAACCTACTCATACATTCTTCCATTTTAATCTATAAAATACTTTCATTAAAAAGAAACCAAATTTTTAAAAAAGCACAGAGACAAACCTAAACAAGACAAGGGCGGAACCAATGGCGAGGAGCGCCACATCGAAATCATCCGCTAGTGACTGAATGGTTAGTCGGCGGCAAAATCGTCCGGTGCCGGACCCGACTTGCTGTTTACCCCTGCCCCCCCCAATAAAATAAAAATAAATAACAGCTTCAATCCTTGAAGTATCGCTTCTGGGATATCCTGACTCCCAACATTTTCCAAAATATGAACAGCTCCACTGTAAACTAGATATAATGTCAAAGCATACAAGTAGCTCACCAAACACAGCATTTGCTTAACATACGACTTAAAATAACTGACCTCAATGTCACTTAAATAGAACTGACCAGATAAAAAGGCCAAATCCACATCTTGGGTACCAAAATTCTCAAACCCAACTAAAATACAACACACTTGCTATACATATATATTTACCTGAACGGAGCGGTGGGAAGACAGAAGAAAATACTGGCAGGCTTCCTCAATGAAGAGTCAAAAGCCCACAGTCAATACGCCACCCCAACGAAGAAGGCAAGAGCTGGAATGACTGAAGATGGTGTTGAGTGCCCAAGGATTGAGAGATCCTTCCTAAGGGCCAGTGGACTTTTTTTTTTTTTTGGGGCCCCTTTTCCGACCAGTGATGCGGTTCCGGCCCCCCGCGTTCCGCTGCTCTCCACGACGAACGTGGAAAAAGAAAGTATTGGTACCAAACCGAGGATCGTGGACTCTTACCAGTAAAGCAAAAAACAAGAAGATAAGACCCTAACACTGGCATAGCACAGAAGGTTCCCCTCCGCCCCACACAAAACACCTACTCACATTCACCCCCTCGCTATGCATAACAGCATGCTTTATGACAGAAACACGTGCAAAGACACTCCCTGCACCATTATTAAAATGACAGCACACTACACACAACCTTCATCCAGGTCTCCCGCCTTCCTCTCACATACTCCTATTTTGTGATGGTTTATGAGGGGATGCATGATTCCACCACGGTCGGTGCACAAACTGGAATGGGACAGGAGTACCCCCCTCTCCTCCTACAACCCACATACCGGAGGTCGTAGCTGCTGTCAACCTCCGTAAGAAAAGCCCATCAAAACTCAATGAAATACATTCAAATAGTTGTCGCCCGTGTACACGACCCCCAACCAAAAATTTTGCTTGTGCCACTTGAGCACAGTTGATGCCGCCCCGAAGGGAAATGGTATTTCTTAAAATTATATAATCATGATAATAAACCATCTATCATCCTTTACACTTTAGAAAGTTCCTTGTATGGTGCACACAAGCGGCTGACTTCTATCTCACGCCTCTGCACATCCTTTTTTAAAAAAAAAAAATATATTATCACAGGCACTCTCCTTTTCCACAACATTGGTTGTACTCCATGGGTTTTTAAGGACATTCGACTCAGAGTAGTCAGCTTCCACAGTGCCAGCGTCCTGGGATTAATGCTGAAAAGAGAAAGCGGGACTCTGCAACTCAAGTTGCCCATCCCATTAAGGCGTCGGCTGACAGGCCCGAATGTCGATGTAGATACGCAAGGGGATGGTGAGTCCGTCTGGAGAAAACAATTCTCGCCCGCTACAGGTATGGGTAGAATCGGCGTGTGGCCAACCCACTTGCAAGAACATTCTGCTCGATAGTGTGGTAATTCTTTTCCGCTCCCACTAGTTTCTTACTTGCGATGCGACGGGCAACAAAAAATCCTTTCCCTTGATCATGCAAGAGCACTGCCCCCAACCCAGTGTGGAAGCTGTCTGTTCTGAGTAACGAATGGCTTCTCAGGGTTGGCCAAACTCGTAGGACGGGTTGTTGGAGAAAATCGCTCCTTGAGGTTCTCGAATGCAACACGTCCGTATCTTCCCCACATCAGCGTTTCCGGCTTGTCGAGCTCCAGTTTTGTCCTGTCAAGGGTTTGGCCACGTCTGCAAAATGGGTAATGAATTTTCGGTAGTAGCCTACGAGACCCAGGTACCGAGCGCCCAATTCCTTCTTTGTCTTCGGGCGGTTTGGGCTTCTTCATTTATCCTTTTGAACTTTGTTGCTTTTCAGGGAGCCTTGAAATCCTTGTCCACGACGTGTCCCAAAAATAGAAATTTCATTCTCCCCTATTCCGAACACTTCGTAGGACGGGCCGCCAGCTAGTACTTGCGCAAGATCCAAAAACCCCCCCACTCAAAAAATCATCCTGAGCGCTTCCATGTGTTCTCCCCAGCTTTCGGTCTGGCCAATTATTATCAATATAATTGCTGACATCTCTATATTCTGCAGTGGTTCATGCACGAGTTCATTTTCCTGCTGAAGACGGCTCCTGCCAGTCTTGAGCCAAAGGGCCATACTTTGAACCTGAATTGGCCCTCCAGGTGTAGTAAAAGGCAGTATTGCTTTTTCTGTCGGCGGTGCCATCGTTTATTTGCCATGTTCCCTTTGCAAATCAAGCTTTGAGGAAATTATGTCGCCATAGCAACTGGGGCGATGATCCTGTTCAAACGTCGGGAATAGGTTCAGCGTCAGAATTTCAACCACCTTATTTAGTCGACGATAAGTCGACACAGAAACCTCATCTTTCATCTGGTTTCTTGACTAACGGAATGGGTCGAGGAGAAAGGCGAACTACAACGCTCCAATCACCCCAGGCGCTGATATCTGTATTTCAGTCTGATGGTTTCGGTTTGAGACTGGGGCAAGGGTATGTCCGCACCCTTATGGTTTCTTCTTTGGGTGAGCACTAGAGAACAGGTACCAAGTTGCACCTTTAGGGTACAGCTTGAGAGGAACATCTTGGTTTTCTCTACAAAGGGCTCGCACGTTTTCCCTTTGCTCCACAGTCAGTCCTTCCAGCGTACCTTTACGTCTTCCCAGGAATCCTTGGATCGTGTAGTCACTCATGAGATGTCAAAGTAAAGAGGCTATTCTCCTTTGTCTCTTCGATGACTACTGGTACATACTGCGCTCAGGTTTCTCTTCTCTCATTCATTTCAACAAGTTGGCATGTATGAGCTTTCCTTCCCCTTTTAGCGCACAAACATAGTCCCAATCGCCGCACGCTTTACGATCTTGAATGGTCCTTGCCACGAAAGTTGCAACTTGTTGTGTTGTAGGGGAAGCAACTAAACAAGACTTCATCCTCTGGCTCGAACCTATCTGGCGGGTTTCCTTGTCATAGAAAATATTGTACCGCTTCTGAGCATATGCACGGTTCCTGTGGGCCAACTCACGGAGTGGAAGCTATCTGTTTTCTTGAGCTCCATACACATACTCACTTGAGTCCCTAGATATAAAAAAAAAAATAAACTTCATCAGTTGTTTCCTCAAGGGGCCCACTGGGCCCTCAATTCGCATGGGTCCTTTGACTTGTGCGGCCATAGTGTAATACTTCATAGGTGAGAAAATCCCAGGCTCTCTGTGGAACTTTTCTATACCGCTAACAATACAGCCGGAATGAAGCGTCCCATTTCTGGGTTGTTCTTGCGCAATTTCCGTAGCATTTGTTTTTTACTTTTGAGAGTGCCGTTGAATCTCTCCACAAGGACCATTGCCTTGAGCATGATATGGCGTTGTGGTTTCCCGCTGAATCTGAAGGGTTGTATATACTCAGACATGGTTTCAGTAAGAAATTGGGCTCCTGGGATCAGAATTACATTATCTGGAATGGCCCGTCCTCGACCACATTTCCACTAGTGGCTTCAGCCACTGTCATCTGCATCTTATACCTCTTGAGTGGCTATTGCCTCTGGATAGCGTGTTGATAGTCCACCATTACGAGTAAATGTATCGTGACCTCGATTCTGAAGCAGGAATTTATAGGTCCAACAAGGTCCACTCCGACCGTCTGAAGGGCGTTCCAATCAGGGGAACTCTTCCCAGGGGAACCTGGTAAACTCGCCCCCTGAGGAGTGTTCTTTGACTTGCATCCCATAGTTTCGACAGTACTTTCCTGACATCTTGAGATATTCCAGGCCAGTAGAAGTGTGTTGGATTCTTTCAGTTGTACGCCTCGTGCTAGTGTCCTGCCATAGGGGTGTTCGTGTCCAAGGAGTAGATCTGTAGTTTCGTTATCGCTTTAGGCACCTACAGCTGGGTTTACTGTCATGTTCGCGATGCAAACTGGGTCTGTGTATCAATCCTTGTCGCTTGATGTACACACTGATCCTTTCTCTTGTCCTTGGGAGGTTTCCCTACCATTAATCCGAATGGTGTTGGATCGTGGTTTCCCTTACCCTGAAGATTTCGTTTTTTTTTTTTTTTTTTTTTTTTATTTTTTTCCTTTCTTTTTTTTTCTTTTTCACACGTGTAGCTGGATTCCAACCTTTACCAATGTCATGCTTGGGGACAATGGTTTCAGTAGAGGTTCAAAGCCTTCTTTTTCTCTTTGCGTTTTGTGAACGCGTTGTGGCAGCCACAAATACTTCCTTGTGGCAACTCGACTGAAATGTTCTCGGTGCGGCCATCCTCAATAATACATAAAGAGTTCCCAATAAGACGGGAATATGCTGGCTGCCGTTTAGGCCTCGACCATACCTTTCCTTGAAAGTATGGGATGGAAATATCCACCAGGACTGTAAACATGCTCAACTGAAGGAAGATCGATCCCGATACTGACATTCTTTTCCACGTGGCGCCCTCAGGGGGTTAAACTTTCTTCGTCGACGAATTATTGTCGTTGGCTCAGTGTCACGAATGGCTTCAGATGGATTTGGCCACACACCACCGAGGGAAACGTCGGGCAGGATGTGTGTAGTCCGATCTCACTTTTCCAATGGCCACCTTTGTGTGGGTAAATGTCTTGGCCAAAGTGGAGTCGCTTAGGGCAGTCCTTTCCACGAGGTGGTTGAGGTCACCGCACAAGTAGCATTTCCTAATACGATTCTTTTCTTTTCCTTGGGAGAAGTTAGCTGTCTACTTACAGGGTGAGAGGATTGTCCAGTGTTGGTTTCCTTTGCTTGGGTCCTTGCTTGTCATGAGTTACGCTGGTCTAATTTACGCTCGGGGCATCCGCGAAAGCTTCCGCAATTTCGATGGCTGCTTGAAATTGGACTCTGGTTGGGCTATCCTTTATTTTGTTTTTATTTACTACACTTCATATTAGTTTTGTATTTTTTCATTTTTACTTATATTTTATGTTTATTAATTAACTAATTGCACTGTAAGTCAGGTGAAACAGAGTTATTGAGTTGTCCAGCAGGGGGGAAACGAATCTTTTTTATATCCATTTTCGCAGTTTCCAACCAATAGCCTAAACACTTGGACAATCTGTCTCCGAACTGTTGAAAGTTTCACTCGGCCATCGTATTCCATGGAGCGGAAACTGCCGCTATATGGATTCTGTAGTCATGTGCATCCTCCGGAGCAAAGCAGACTTTAATTTTCGTATTTGGTTCTTTTGTGGAATGGTTTAATGAGGCTTCCTTGGCTTTTCCTGTCTGGTTTCCAACAAGATATAATGCCTTCTGTTTCAATTACTCAAGTGGAAACTCTTCTTGCACTGATTCAAGTGTCAAGGAAGGTATCAATGGCATCTTCCCTCCCTGTAGTTAAGCATGTGTTGGCTTGGGTGGTGCTATGGGCGATGGTCCACGTTAATTTCTGGTTTTTTTCTTTCGGAAACTTTGTGATGATTTCTTGAACCATCAGGTGTGAAGTAGTTTCCTCCCGGGAGTAATTACCCAACTGCTCTAGCACTTCTGTCCTTAGATGTCTCCTTTACTCTTCCTTCTTTGCGTGGAACTCCTGTTTACCTTTTCTCTCTTGCAGCTCTTTCTGCTCTTTCTTGATCCGCCGCCCTCTGTTTTCTCTCGCTCTTGTCGCCTTTTCTTCCATCCCTATTGTTGCCTACTGCCTGTTCCTCTCTTCTCTTTCCAACCGTCTCTATTCCATCTCCATGTTTCCTTCTATTTTATTATTTCTTCTCCTTGGCCTCTTTTTCTTCCTTTTGCCCTTCTTTTCCTGGCTTCTCTCTTTTCCTCTTTCGAGTCTTTCCTTGGCTTCTCTTTCTTTCCCCTCTTTATTCTTTTCCCGTCTTTCCTTGGCTTCTCTTTCTTACTTTCCTAGTTCTTTCCTTGGCTCCTCTGTCTTTCTCTCTCAAGTTTCATCATCATTGATGATAGGATCCATGGTGGGGTATCCAGTAGTATAGGCGGAGGTGTATACTCGGGAAGATACGTTCACCCTGAGAGGACCCAGGCCGATTGGGGTCGATGTCTCAAGGGTTAGGAAGGCCGGTGGCGTACCCCACTAAGGAAGGCTAACTCCCTGGGGGGTAGATGGCCTACACACTGCGAAGGGGACTGCCAAACGATCCGGACGGCTGCTACATCGCCCTTGACCGAAAAACAGGCAAACTTGTGTGGTTGTTCCAATTGTCACCTGCGTAGTAGTAGGGGAGGTGGCATACATAGTCCTGGCACAATTCTGTCCCCTTTTACCTGGGACTGCTGAGGTTTCGACTTTCCCCTGTAGCCATAGTGAAGATTATTTATGCTCTGATACTAACTGATTTCTAAACCATGTGTCCCATAGTCTACACTTCTCACTCTAACAAATGAAGTTCCACTCTTTTGTCAAAGTGTATTTTGAATATATCCCCAGTCACCTCAATGTGACCGAACTAGGCTAAGGTGTAACCTGCACGTGAAATGGTTCTCTCAAAACACAAATCAAACACTTAAATCGCTTGACCATTGACCCAGTGAGACTTTCCAAACAGAAGGGAATGTATAGGTCTACTCACCAAACCCCAAATGTTTCTGCCCCAAATTGGAAAACAATTTCAGTCCACTCCCCGTGACTGATCCCTGCCTTTAACCATAGATTACACGCAATCACAAATCGTTTCCCCGTATCAATTTCAGCGCCCAGAAATAATATACTGCCTCCAAGCGAAAAGTTCACTTCAACGTGACCATCTGTCTCAATAACGGAAAAGAGAATGACCCAGAGTGACATCAAATCATACGGCTGACACCTCAATGTGTCACAAGCCAAACCCCGTTGACACGCTTTCTTCTCTCGAAATAATGTTAATATGCCATGAAGGGCCTATCTTTCGGAAATAGCTACACAGTCAATATCAGGAATCTGCTAAACCTGATGACGTTAGGATGAACAACGTACCTCGCAGTAAACAAACAAAACGACGGTGCATCTCTGAAGTAACAAATCTTATGCTAGTAAATAAACGAACGGATAACGCAACAAAGACGGAACGCACGCAAAAACTGTGAATCGTAAACACGCAACCCGACACGTGTACAAACACTCCGGCAGCGCAAAACTAAACTTTCTTTTTTTTTTTTTTTAAATTTAACAAAGCGTCAACGTCTACCACTTGCGATGCACTTTAGACCTCCGGAAGAAAAAAGCCGGCAACACGCACGACAACACGGGGTTTTTTTTTTTTTCTTTCTTTTTTTTTTCTTCCCGGATCGTGCCACAAGTCTGCAAACTTGGTACTAGGTAATTTACTTATAAAAATTATGGGTTTATATGTATTAATTTCTTAGGTTTAAATTTTCTACAATTAAAAAAAATCACTTTCCGCTCAGCACAGGGTTGTCCACTCCACTCAAACTTTATTTGTTCACACCAACCTTTCACTACCTTTAAATATTAGGTAATTTAGGCTAGGTAAACAATATAAACTGCTCAAGCGAAAGATAAAGTAGATATGCCAGAAAAAAAATATCGTTATACTATGCAAATTAAACAAATGCAAAGGACTAGCAATTCAACAATTTTGGTAATAGAAAAGAAAGCAAGAGGATTATTCGCTCCCTAGTCATGATTTTTGCAACAACAATAATGGAATTCGCAAGCTACCTAGTCTTTCCTTTGCCCTAAATCAGTCGCAGGCTTGGGTACTGGCAAATGTGATCTACTTCCTAAGTTCAGAACAAACACTGACCTTGAAGACTATGCACTTGCAAAACCTAGACCCAAAATAACTCCCCCATTACTTTGCCAGTAATAAAATTAAATAATATATAAAACTATGGTATTACAAACTATCGCGACTAACCGCTGGTTAACAAGAGGAAAACACCGGCTCGGTTTCCGGAACTGAATGCCGTCACGTTACCAAAAGTTAGGCAAATCTCCGCTGCGGCAAATCCCGATCCGCGGTTAACCGCTCCCGGTTGAGAGTTCCCTTCACTCTAGATCCCTCTCCCAACCAACACTCCCACTACACTAATACAAAACACAAACACGTAACCACGGGAGTGCGGGAAGGTAAGTTATTGGGTCAAGTGCTGCTCAAATTAATATTCCCTGTCTGTACTACCCTGACCTCAATCCGGACGAGCCCCCATAAATGTAATGGGTAAAAGACCCTTTCAGGGGAATGAGGCAGGAAGCAGACAAGAGTAAAGCGGACAAAACACTCAAACCACTCCTACCTCCAGAACACTCCAGGTAATTCGAACAAATAACATTTATTAAATTATAAATACACAAATTTACTCAAAATAATAAACACCTCAATCACATCGCACATTACACTCCATTATGAGATGGGGGTCACCTATTTCAAAGAGGGGGGAAGACAGGGATAAACGAATAAACTTAAAAAAAAAAATCAACCCAAAGTATTAGAGTCCATATCAGGTGCTAACTATCGCCCTAAGGGAACAAAATACCCACAGAAATGGGAACTCGACAAAATAAAAAAAAAAACAACACCACCGGATCTCACTACCACCCGACCTATAACCATATAAAGCTACTACGCACCCAACAATGAGGAATGAAGAGGAGAAAAACATAATTAAACAACCAACAGGGGCATACCTAGATACATTTTAAATCTCACTAGCCGTACGCCACACAAATCCACTGCCCATACACCACACACTCTTGCCACATAACTTTCTGTTGGAAGACGAAGACTCTCCCCTGAGTGTTCCTCGTATTAAATTCCCGAAGCAACGACTGAATGTGCTCCATCACTGTCGTCGAGAAGACGACCTCCTGTGCCGGACTCCCGCGCCCCTCTGGCTCGGCTCGGGGAAACATTCCCTCCGGGGCACATCCTCCAGAGTAGCCAAACGTCAGCAAACTGTGGCCATCTCACTCAAGAAAAAAAACGAAAAAACAGAAAGAACCGCCCTGCGGCGGATTGTCAGTCCTCGCCGCTTTATCGTGATCGCTTTGTAATTTTTGTGTGTGTGAATGCCAGGGCATGTGTGGAACTGTGTACGTTCCATTTAAAAAAAAAAATCAAAGAATAAACTTTTTACAAACACTATTTTCTTTTCTTTTATTTGCTGTTCTCGAATCATTGTTTTCTCTTGTTCCTTATTTTCCTTTATATATTCTCATAATTCTTTTATTTCACATTACATTACTCAATCATATTACAAATTGCAATGCAGAGTAAACATTTGGAATTCACATTACATTTATAATTAATAACCATGTGACCTTCATAACACTCATACATTCTTCCTTTTATCCTATAAATATACTTTCCTTAAAAAGAAACCAAAATTAAAAAAAAAACCACAGAGACAAACAAACAAGACAAGGAGCGGAACCTATGGGCGGGGGGGAGCGCCACATCGGTAAGCTCCGCTAGAAGACTGAATGTTTAGTTCGGCGGCAACTCGTTCCGTTCCGCGACCCGCGTGATGTTTAAAAGAAAAAAAAAATAAAATAAAGAAAAATACTGGCTTCAATCCTTGAAAGATAGCTTCTGGGATATCTGGACTCCCAACTTTTTTTCCCAAATATGAACAACACTGGTTAAATCTTGATAATTATTGTCAAGCATACAAGTAGCTCCCCAAACACAGCCATAATTGCTTACATCCGACTTAAAATATGAACCTTCAAAGTCACTTTTAAAGACGAACTGCCAGATAATGCCAATCCCATCTTGGGTACAAATTCTCAAACCCAACTAAATTACAACACACCTTAGCTATACATATATAATTTTACCAGAAAGGCGTGTGAAGACAGAGGGATAACTACTGGCATGCTTCCCTCAATGAAGAGTCAATATGCCCCCAGTAAATACGCCACCAACGAAAGAAGGCAATAAAAGAGTCTGGAATGACTGAAGAATGGTGTTTGGTGCCCAAGGATTGGAGATCCGGCCAAAGGCCTGTGGTACTGCCTTCCGACCAGCGAAGGGTTCCGGCCCGGTTCCGTGCTCTCCTCCGACGAAGTGGAAAAAGAAGTATGGCTACCAACGTGGACGTGGCCTCTTACCGTAAAGCAATAAATCAAGAAGAAAGAAAGACACTAACACTGGCATGCACAGAAGGTTCCCCTTCCGGCCCCACACAATAAACACCTACTCACATTTCTCCCAACGCTAAGCATAAACAGCATGCTTTATGCAACAGGGAACACGTGCAAGACACTTCCATTGCACCATTAGTAAAATGACGCACACACACACAACCCTTTCATTCCAGGTCTCACCGCTTCCCTCTCACGCTATCTCCTATGTGATGGTTTAATGAGGGGGAATGCATGATCCACACGGGCGGTGCACAAACTGAATGGGACAGGTGCTACCCCCCCTCTCCTCTAAAACCACATACCGAGTCTTAGCTGCTTGTCAACCTCCGTAACGTACAGCCCATCAAAAATCAATGAATACATTCAAATAGTATTCGCCCGTGACAGGCCTTCCCCATGTCTTGTCTGACGGCACCTTGTCTTGTTTGCCTGCCCTGTCTTTGCATGACGGCCACCTTGTCTGTTGCCTTCCCTGTCTTTGCCTGACGGCCACCTTGTCCTGTTGACCTTTCCGTGTGTCAGCTTGCCTGACGGCCACCTATGTCCTGTTTTCTCTTTCCTGTCCTTGCCTGACGGACACCTTGTCTGTTGCCGTCCCTGTCCTTGCCTGACGGCTTATGACACCACAGGAACGTTTCTCAATCAGTGCAGTTCTGTTCAGTGGGTTTGTTGACTGTCTTTCACCGCCAGATCTATTAGGACACTTCTTAAATTGAAAAAAAGAAAAAACCATACACACTAAACTTTTCTTCCATGTTTGTACTTTCAATCCCACGTCTAATTTATGCTTATTTACATGAGTGAACATACCCAGTGGCCATCACAAAATTGTTGATCTTTAGACAAAAAAAAAAAAATTTGCAAACTGTGTGACTGCCCGAAAGAAAACCATTGGGCAATTTCAGCCAACATATGAACCGTTTCTGAACATGACACAAGAGTCCTGTCACAACTAAGGATTACAGCAGCAGCAGTGGCAGCAACTCGTGCGCACACACACCACACACAACACACACACACACAACACACACACACACACACACACACACACACACACACACATACACACAAGCCCGCACGTACGCGCACGCACACATGTGCCCGCACGCGCGTACACACGCACGCGCGTGCGCGCACACACAGACATATTCACACACATACACACACACACACATAAACACACACACGCGCGCACGCGCAACAACGCACACGCGCGAGCACAGACACATGCGCACACGCACACACACACACACACACACACACACACACACACACACACACACACACACACACACGCACGCACGCACGCACGCACGCACGCGCGCACGCACGCACACACACACACACACACACACACACACACACACACATAGTAGAAGTTTGCCGACATGATATGTTATAGCAATAGGACTGAAGGTGTTGTTTTTTTGGTTTTGGTTTTTCAATTATATTGAAGCCTTTAAACTGACTTCAAACTGGTACCAATTTTTAAAAAAAAGAATCAGATTGAGGAGTACCATCATTTTTCCAGCATCGTATTCTTGCATAAGATGCTATAAAACGTTCCAAGGCAGAAGTAAGTGACAACGTAGTTGATAAGGAATACTACCCAGGCCTGCTGCTGAAATCAGGTGCGAAATCAAACTTAAAGCTTCGGTCAGTTCGGCAGGCTGAACAAGAACATCAACACAGTGATCACTATTGGCAGAGATAGCCAAGCATGTGTCTTTTTGTTCGTCTTCAGTTCAACTATGTTTGTTGGTTAATCTGCCCTACTATTGATACCGACCATTTCGAAGAGGAGAAAAAAAAGTCAACAAAAGGGGTTCAGATTTTTTTCTACAAGTCTGCAAACCCTTTATCTGATCTGAGAAGGAAGGAGGTCTTTTATAACTGTTTTTATACTGCTTTTACTTTTTCTCAGAATGAATATATATTGATTGATTGTGTTAGATCGCTCCTACAAAATAAATTCATTTTGTCTTTTGTCCCAGTATTACTTTGTACATTTTGTTCATGTTTCTTTAAATAAAAATCATTGTTCTGACTGGTACCTTGATGGACGCTTCATCTTTATGGCAATCCCTCTTCTATTGTCCACGACGTGTCCGCCTCAGTATGTATTGATTTTCCTTTTTTCTGGTGTGGGTGGTAGGAGGGTGGGTGGGTTACGCGTGTGTGCGTGTTGGGAAGGAGGAGGGGTGCGTGCGTGCGTGCGTGCGTGTGTGTGTGTGTGGTGTGTGTGTGTGTGGTGTTGTGTGTGTGTGTTGTGGTGTGTTGTGTGTGTTGTGTGTGTGTGTCTGTTCTGTGTCTGTGTGGGCATGTATTTGAGTACACACTTCAGAGTAGCCTATCTAACTGTAGCGACCACGAGTTTCGAGAAATTCCACTTCGCATTTTTTTTATCTCTCATATAACTTTAGAAAGAGATTTAGAGCTTCCCAATCACCTAGTTCTTAACTAAGTGTAGAAAGTATGAAACACTTAGATAGAAAATACGGAAGGTAATGCATTTCTCTTTTTTTTTTCGAAATCGTGTCATAGCTAGATAGGCTATCCCGAATCGTTCACACACATACATCATTGTGCATCATCAATCAAAGAGACAAGGATTAAAAACAAGTTTGTTCGGGCCAGTGTCTGTGGTTCAGCCTCATTCCATTCCAGTTCGCGTCATCTTTCATACAGACAGGTAAACTACGGTCTAATAGGGCTTGGGGGAAACATGTAGATAAACCGTTTTTCAAAACAGGTTGCTCAGGTTTTCTTTCTTCCCACCGTGCACAGAAACATGACTCAGGATCCTGCTCGCCTTCTGTCCCTGTGTGGGCGTGTTCGTATGCACGTCTGCGTCTACTTCTCCATGGTCGTTGTAAGGTAAGACATAGAACGCTAACTAACAAAACAAAGATATCAATTTCTATTGCACACGCATATTACATACGCACACGCGCGCATTAGCGTGCGCATGCACGCACTATCTCAAACACGCACATACATAAAGAAAGTCGCGCGCATGCGCATGCATACACACACACACACGCGCGCGCGCGAGCAGACACAGACTCTCAAACACATACACTCACGATGCACACACACACACACACACACACACCACACACACACACACACACACACACACACACACACACACACATACGCGCGCACGCACACAGACACACAGACACACACACCACACACACACACACACAAATGGAGAGAGAGCGTGAGTGAGTGCGTGCGTTGTGTGTTAGCTCGTGCGCACGCGTTTGCTTAAAGTTCACATACTTATTCTGTGATTCAGTGTTCAGCGTTTTCGTGCACGTGTTGCACGTCCGAGAAGGCGACTGCTCGCCCTGCGATTGTCATTGTGGGTCAGGCCTGTGCTTGACTTCCGAGTTCAACACGATCCGTGTCTCAGCGCATGTCAGACAATTCGTTGTGATGCAGCTTGAAGACACACCTTCACTGACGCTCTGCTGCTGAACAGACAGCGCCTGTTAAAAGTCAAACAGCCTGCTGTTCAACGAGTATCCGTCCTTAGACATTTACGGATGATCGACGACAGTGACACGCTGTATCTTTTGCAGTGATTTCTCTAAGAAAAACCAAATCCAAATACCAAGACTGTTTCTGAAATATACCAAAGGTCGTAGAAACGAAACACCTTTATTTTTTGTTTTAAAGTGAGCATAGTTACAGTGGCCGGCAGCAACAACACCAACAGCAACGCGAGATGCAACCTGTGTAGAAAGATTCAACAGAAAGAGTCGGAAAGGAGTCTAGGGCAAGCACTTCATGGACATCAGTGAACTGGAGAATCAACTGAGCGACGGGCCTCTGAGCGACCCCTTCAATGGCATAGACAGCAGCCTATTCAACGTTCGTGAAAGATGGCTCAGAATCCTCCTCCCCCTGCGTATTCCCGAAGTTTCGAATCGAAGAAACGGTTGACACCATCAGACACCGAACACGCAGTGGAATCCAGGCTGGGAGACCGTGCATGACCCTGGATGCCATCGCCAAAGAAATCGGCGTCCAAATGGGTACGGACACTGCGCTTCGACCTGACGAAGCTTTGACCGCTTCCATGCTGGCCCTGGCCCTTAGCACCGAGCTGCAGGTCAGCCTGGCAGTCACTGCGGTCATCAGAGCTCTGGAACATCACTGCGTGCACGTGCTGACTGCACGTGGGGAGACACTGAACGCCTGGGAAAATCGTGTTTCAATGTTGTCGCCTATCTCTATGTGCCTGACACGCAAAAGGTAGAATTTTTCGGCAAGGCCAACGAGTTCATGGAGATGAGGAAGAATGAAAGACGTGAACAGCCGACGGTGAGTGTGGTCTTGGCGCGTGTTGTGTAAGATGGATGTTGTGGCCCAGCTTTTAAAACCGAACTTGTATGAGCCGCACAAGTAAGAGAGACTAAGGCTTATTTGGCTGAAACAACAAGTGTACCTACGATTTTTAATACAATTTATAACCAGAATAATATTATTACATGTTTTCATTTAAAGTCATTAACAACATTTTAATTCCTTTAATTTTTTTTCCATTCTGTTAATGTATTCCACCAGTTTAGCATTCAGTTTATATTCATATTTAATAATCAAGGACCTGATTTCGAATATGATTTCTATTTGTTTTTCTAAATGTGTGTTTGATTTTGAACCTTTTGACGCTTAATATCATGTGCAGTGCTTTTGTTCTAAAATTACCCTTATTGCTGTGTATTTTAATGTCAGCAGTTCTTTTTCCTTTCTTTATTGCCACTACCCATCCCACGGTATTCGGGATAATTCATTGTAATATCATACTTTTCAGAAAACGTTATGTAGTTTAGAAAACACCCATTTTCATCAGTGACATCTATAATTAGATAAATCAGCTTTGCTACGCAGTTTTCAAAATGAATTGACACCATTGCAAACTTACATTCTTTACAAAACGACTCGGCTAATGCCTCATGCAATCGATTCAACATCACCTGATCTGCAAATGTAATTTCAGAAGTAAAACCGCCTTCCAAAATGCATTTTTAAGTATGAATCCTTTTTCAAGATCCGAGTGCACGTAGCACTTCTCTCCATTGTACATTTACTATGGATATCCCTGATCCAGGCCATTTGGGGGCTTACATGTACTTTCCTAAGTGCGGCATACCTTTACCTTTATTTTCGATCATCTTTACTGCATATCTCATTTTGATCTTGTAGTTATTGTTGCACATTCATTCAACTTTTCTGACGTTCGTCAATTTTGTAGTTTGGGAGGGTTTGGTAGAATTGGCATTAAGCTCATGAGCTTGGAATGAAACGTAGAACCTTCATCCGTGGGTCATGAAACATGGACCTTCGTCCTGTACTCCCTCCTAGGGTCATGTAACATGGACCTTCGTCCTGTGCTCCCTCCTATCATGAAACATGGACCTTCGTCCTGTACTCCTCCTAGGGGTCATGAAACATGGACCTTCGTCCTGATCTCCCTCCTAGGGTCATGAAACATGGACCTTCGTCCTGTACTCCCTCCTATAATGAAACATGGACCTTCGTCCTGTACTCCCTCCTATAATGAAACATGGACCTTCGTCCTGTACTCCCTCCTATAATGAAACATGGACCTTCGTCCTGTACTCCCTCCTATAATGAAACATGGACCTTCGTCCTGTACTCCCTCCTAGGGGTCATGAAACATGGACCTTCGTTATGTACTCCTCCTAGGGGTCATGAAACATGGACCTTCGTCCTGTACTCCCTCCAGGGGTCATGAAACATGGACCTTCGTCCTGGTACTCCCTCCTAGGGGTCATGAAACATGGACCTTCGTCCTGTACTCCCTCCTAGGGGTCATGAAACATGGACCTTCGTCCGTACTCCCTCCTAGGGGTCATGAAACATGGACCTTCGTCCTGTACTCCCTCCTATCATGAAACATGGACCTTCGTCCCGTGCTCCCTCCTAGGGGTCATGAAACATGGACCTTCGTCCTGTACTCCCTCCTATCATGAAACATGGACCTTCGTCCTGTGCTCCCTTCTAGGGGTCATGAAACATGGACCTTCGTCCTGCACTCCCTCTAGGGGTCATGAAACATGGACCTTCGTCCTGTACTCCCTCCTATCATGAAACATGGACCTCGTTCTGGCTTCCTCCCAGGTGTGTGCATACTGGCTTTGGCCAGATCAAGAACAGATTTTCAGCTTCATTGAATTGATCTAACGTGACTACTTTCGTCATTTGTAATGAGTCTTCTGTGAATTAAATACCTAAGAGCTTATATTGGTAATGGTATGTCGAGGGAAGGGGGTGTTTTCTTTTTCGGTTAGGGTTTTTTTTTCACTTCTTCAGTTTTCTCAATCGTAAGTTTAAAGTTTTTTGTCCCGGAAATGATTATAAGATGTAAGCAATCTTCAATCATCTTTAAGAATTTCAATCAGCCTTTTAATGCGATTCCCTATTCCGTTTCTGATGTAAAGGCTGTATTAAGGGCACAGTAATTTAAACATCGTGTCCAGTTATGTAACGCATTTAATTTTCGTCTTCGCTGATTTTTGCACGCAAAAAATTGCTAAACACAAAACAAATTAATAGAGCATCTGATGGAATCGTCTCTGCCTTTCCAATTTCAACAGACTTTCCTATTCACAAATATGTTACGTATTCTTGATATCTTCTCGAAGTCAAAATGCCTCCGTAATACAATCATATATATCCAAATCATTGATTCAAAGTCCTTCTCATAGTTAACTGATAGAAGTAAGCCAGGTAGGCGCGTTTTTAAGGTAATACATTGAAGTGCATGGTTCTGAAATCCTCTTCAATGTATCGACCTGAAACAAAGCCTAACGGGTCTTTATTGATTAGTTTGGGTAGACCCATCTTCAGCTCGCAACACACATGGCACTTGTGTAGTGGGATACATTTAATATTGGACTCAGCTATCAGTTTCTTAGATTGGCTTTGATTTGTCTTCTTTTTGTAGATACAGTATATCCATTCTGTTTGAGATGCCAACATATTTTTCTTTATAAAATCTCTCTTTAATTGTGATGACTAAAGATATTCCTTCTCTTTTCAAAGATTCATAAACTGACGGTCATTCCATCTGTATTGGGGCATTTTACAATTCGCATATTCATTGAAGTTACTGATACTTCTTCAATGACATTCCATCCCTCGACCTCCTCCGACTCATGTTTACAAGTGCTGGTAGATCTAACCAGTACCTGCTAATGTCAGTAATACTATCTTGTATGTCTCTTCTAGTGAAAACAAAATATTCGTAATATGATGTTGTCTGTGCAAACATTTCATCTCTTTCTGACAACACCTGTTCGGTTGCCTTTGATTTGACATGGTGTCTACACGCGAAATGTCATTTTCTCAGATTGCAAAAAAGGCTTTTATTGCTGTCAAAGAAAATTCCATCACCTTTGTTGTTGTTGTTTTTTCGTTCAGTGCAAGCTGGTTTTACTTTTGGTTTGTTGTTTTTTTTTCGTTCAGTGTAAGCTGGTTTTACTTTTAAACTGAGTATGGTTTTGATTTTACAGGCTTTGATTTTCTTTTCCTAAGCGGTCTCCCATGTTTGGCTGATGTTTTGTTCTTCTGACACCATACCTTTCTTAACCTTTCTTGCACAATGAAAACTTTTGAGCATACTCTTCTATCTTTTGTGCGCTACATTACATAGCTGAGTATCTCGATTGAGTTGTCACACCGTGCGTTTCCATGGCGTTATATGTGGTCCATTTCATTACATCTACTTGTTTGAGATCCCTAAAGTAAAGGGACGTTTTATCTGCTGTGTATTCAAATTTAAATGTAATGCGATTAGCACATAGTCAGTTCTGTGGCGCCAAACGATTCTTGTGTCTGAAAGTATTATCAGTAAGAGTTCTGATGAAATCTCATTGTCTTTGCAGCGTGCGACTGGGTCTTCTCCGTGTATATCTGAGAACTTGGCGATTCGGTTCTCTCCCGATATTTACCAATCCTAGTTTTGGGATCATGTCTGAAAACATTTTCTCATACTTTTGCATCACACACACACACACACACACACACACACACACACACACACGCGCGCGCGCGCGCACGCGCACGCACACGCGCGCGCGCGCGCACGCGCGCGCATTAGCTGTCGTCAGCAATGAACAATAATGAGCTTATTAAACAGTAGAGCGATCCGCTGACTGATAACACTTTTTAACCTCCCTTGTGTCCCTAAAATGGATCTTCAAGCACAGGCTCAAAGATTTACCCCCACATGTATACTTTTTACGCAGCAATATTAGTTTGACAGCAGTGTATGTCTGTACAGTGCTTCCTTCTCGTTTCACTCTTTTATCCTGCCCTGGCTGCTTGAGGTGCCGTTGGATTCTGTTTTTCAACCCCTTATATTGGTAATGCCACATTGTGGAACATCTCCGTTTGGATGCCATAGGAGCACCGACACAGTCAGCCATATCTCACGGAGGAATCAGAATCAGCGGACAAAAGACCTCTGCGCAGGCCATACGACTGATCGTGTTTTCAAAGTGGACTACTGTGCTCCCTAAACGCTTATAGTGAAGGATGTTGCTTTTTTAAAATTCAGAATAAAACGCCCTAATTCTTCATTCCACTTTTGTTTGATACATCACACCTCCATCCCAACACCACCACTCCCTCTTTGTTTTCTTTCTCTTTTCATCTTCGTGAAGCCATTGTTTTCATGACGGGGAATTGGGTTATCCTGAACTTATTTCATTGTTATCCTGAATTTATTTCCCACCCACACAACTGATTTGTTAAACGCACGTTGTTTGGTCAATCCGTGAGAGACAGCACCCCTAGGAAAGGTCAGTGGAGGCTGTTCTAGGAAAGGTCAGTGGAGCTGTTCTAGGAAAGGTCAGTGGAGGCTGTTCTAGGAAAGGTCAGTGGAGGCTGTTCTAGGAAAGGTCAGTGGAGGCGTGTTCTAGGAAAGGTCAGTGGAGGCTGTTCTAGGAAAGGTCAGTGGAGGCTGTTCTAGGAAAGGTCAGTGGAGGCTGTTCTAGGAAAGTCAGTGGAGGCTGTTCTAGGAAAGGTCAGTGGAGGCTGTTCTAGGAAAGGTCAGTGGAGGCTGTTCTAGGAAAGGTCAGTGGAGGCTGTTCTGCACCGTTCTTAGCTGCTGTCAGCACTGATGTGGCCGACAGTGCTCGGGTTATCAAAGAGCTGACCACTCTGACTGGTTCTCACCTTTTGACCCCCCTAGTATCCCTAAGGGGGATACGGGAACTTTTTTCCCTTGCAGCGCTTTCTTTCGTTTTTTTTTTCAGTCCTTCAGGGCTTTTCCCAGAAACCCGTTGGATTCTTTTTTTTTTTCCCCCTTGGGGTAGGGAGAATACAAAAATTTTGACGGCGGGGCCCCTTACTCTTTTTCCATTTGATGCTGGGGGAAAAAGTCCGACAAAAAACCACCTATCAGCCCTGGGAATTAACACACACAAAAAAAACCCCCCATAAAAAAACGAATATTTGGGTGTTTTTACTTTTAAGCCCAAATTTCCTTTTTAAGATGACTTTTGGGTTCAGAGGGCATATTTTGAAAACTTTTCTAAGTTCAAGAAAATTTTCCAACAGGGGGGTTTGGTTTAAACAAAACCATTTCGGTTTTGGGCCCTACCACGGATCTTTTCAATTGGGGAAAAAAATTTTTCCGGGGAATTTTTTTTTCCACCCCAAATTTGCTTTTTTTGGTAGGGTTACTTTTTTTCTTTGGGGCTCCTGTGGGGTTTTTTAAATTTTTGTCGTGGAATCGGGAAATTGCAGTCAAATCAACCCTTAAAGCTTGACGGCATCACGGGAAAAATTGGTTTTTGTCTTTTGCCCCCTTGCAATACCCAAAAAATAGTTTGTCTCAATTGACCCCCAAAGGGTGGAAAGCGGGAAAATAGGGCCAGTTGAAAGTCCCATAAGTAATTTGAAAGTCCCATCAATAAGACCAATGACAGTTATTTTATGTGAAATCAATAAAAACCCAATGCCCTTAATTTGTATGTACACAATATTTTTTTTTTTTTTAAAGGTCAAGGGACATTTGAAAAGTATTTTGCATCAATAAAAAAACCAAAGGACATTTAATATGTATGTCCCCAAAGAAAGATAAACGACAGTGTTATGAAACGTGCATCAATAAAAAACAATTAGTAAACAAAGAGGAAAGGCAAGGAAAAAAGGGATTTTAAACAAGTTTTCTTGACACCACTTCTTTCCCCTTATGAGCCCCTTTTCATTTTCCCACACAGAGGGGAAAAGTGGGGTCTTTGTGGGCCAAGATCCGAAAGAAAAATTTTTTCAAAATAATCTTTGATTGCCCTATTTCTTCAAATAGGCTCCCATTAAAAAATGTCCTTTAACCCTTTCAAAAATTCACGTGCCCCAATTTATTTTATGAAATTTTCCCATTTCCCTTTTCCCATGGTCTTAAATTGTGTGTGTTTTGGTGTTGTGGGTGGTGTGTGTGTGGTTTTGTGTGTGTGTGTGTGTGTGTGGGTGGGCCCCGTCCCGTGCTGCGTGCGTGGTGTGTGTGGGGGGGTGGGGGGGTGTGTGTGTGTGTTGTGTGTGCGTGCGTGCGTGTGTGTGTGGGGTGCGCGCAGCGCGCACGCGCGGGGCCGAAAATTTTGTTGCGACAAAGCGGGGCAGACTCTTTTCTGTGAAAGGAGGGGGCTATGTTGGCAAAAACTGTGTTTTCCTCATCGACAAAACCGCTCGAGGGGAAAAAACCCAAACTCACCCTCTTTTTCGTAAAACTTTGGGGTTTTAGGGGGGAAATCTCAAGAAACCAGGTCGGGGTTTAAACAGTGCATGGAAACACGCAGCTGTTTGGGTGCAGGGAAGGTTCCCCAGTGTCGGGGGTGCTCAGTGAAAAACCCAGAAACCCCTGTTTAAGTCCAGCAGAGTTCTTTTCCCCAAAGATTTTAGGGAAAAACTAAAAAACCGAGGGGGCCCAAAGCACCGGGGTTTCCCCTTGAAAGGGTTTTCGGAAATAAACCTTTTGAAAAAACACAAGAAAAGACCAAGTTCGTGCCTAAAACACATTGAAATTTGGGGAAATTTTTCGCGGAGACAGACCCCAAAAGCGAGGCGCCCGGGTGAAATGGAAAACAGATTTGGGCCCCTTACAGCCAAAGAAACGGGAGAAGTCAGAATGATCCCCGGGGCAGGCGCGGGCGGGGGACTGGATCGTTTGCAGGGGGCCCCCTCACTGACAGGTTTTTTCCTTTCAGCCT
>CM031602.1:90310224-90325224 GCA_018398815.1 Conus ventricosus | reverse complement strand
TTCTAGTTTGGGAAAACCCTTTTGTTGCGTAAACCCTCTTTGCGTTTATAATCACCATCTTTAGTGTACTCAAAACCATACAAAGTGCCATCTCCCTTTTCTTTCAAAGCCCCGCAACTCTGAAAGGGTTTTTTTAATTCTAAATTTATCCCCTCAAGGCGCAAATGAAACTCCCGGTTTTTTCTGGCCCCGCGCTTTTTTTTTTTAGTGCTTTTTTATTTTATTTCCAAAAAAAATGTGAGGTTATCCTTTCACGACTTTCCCGTTTTGTTTTTGTTTTTATTTTAAAATGACCCGCCCCTCCCACAAACAAACTTTTAAACTGTAAATTAGGGAATTGTATAATTTCAAAATCGCATATCACTTTCCCTGAGGAAGACTTTTTAAAACGTTGGGGGCCCTTTCCCATCATTAAGTTTTCACAGTGCTCAGCTGTAAAATAAAATTTTGTGAAATAAAGAATGCAAGATCGAGCGGATTTTCCCCCTTAAGTGTTTTGTCTGGTCAGCAAAAAAAATAGAGGGGGGTAAATTGCTATTTGAAAAAGCCAAACATTTTAGCTAGCTCTTAATAAAAAAGTAAATTTTCCCTTCGTCTTCAAGCTTAAATGAAACATTTTTTTTAGATTTGCTTGTTAATTTTTGAGAAAGTTAAAGTTACTCTTTGCTTTTTTTAGTGACAAAACCCGTAAAACCATCAGGTATTGTTAACTGGCTCATTTTTGGCCTGCTCTGTTAACTTTTAAAAACCTTATTATTTTTCTTGGTTTTGAATTAAACCATCCTTTGAAAAATATTTCAGGGAGCGCGCCGTTTGGGTTCCGCATTTGTTATTAATAGCTGTTCAAAAAACGAAGGGCGGTTTTGAGTTGTTATTGTTACAACATTTTTAAAAAAAATTTAAAAAAATGAGTGCATTCAAATTACGAGCAAAATTTCTGTTGGGCCGCATACAATCTTAAAAATATAACAAACGACCCCCCGACATTTCTGTGACCCGACTGTCGCTTTCATAAAAAGGTGAGTACTCCATTGAAGAGCTTTTAACCCCCTTTTAAAAAAAAGACTACATGCAAAAGCGTTTTTTAGTCCCGATGCGTTTTATCAAAACCAGTTAAACTTTGCTGTGTTTTGTGCATCAACGGGGTGTGGAGGTGTAGCAAATCCTTAAATATCCTGTCCTTTTGGGTTTAGGTCAGTGAAGATTTCTTTATTACACCTTCAACTATTTAATGAAGAAAGCGCCTTTACCGAATAAAAAACCGTTTATCCATTCAGCAACAAATAACATAAAGGGTTTTTAAAAAGGATCTGTAACGAATTCAATATTAACCCAAAGACGGACTTTAGAAAAAAAGTTGGGATCTTAATCATGGATGGGCACCCCTTATTTTTGGGGGAATGCAAAGAATTTTTAAATTGACGGGAATCCCCTCCTCTTTCTCTTCAGCGAAACAGTTTTACCTTGGGGTCCTTGAGCAAGAGCATAAAAACAGGGACAACTTTTTTGGGGAAGTTCTGGGGGCAAAACTAGGCGGGATAGAACGAAAAAACGACTCTATTCGTACTTCTTTTTGGTGTTTGCTAGGGCGCAAGCCAGGCAAGATCGGCATAACTACCCTTTATGGCTTTGAGCGCAAAAACAATATTTAAAAAATTTTGGGACGCCATTAATTCTACGTTGATTTACCTTAAGTATTAAAAGATCCCAAAAATTTTTTTCAATCGCAAGATCAAAAGTGGATTTTTGCTTTTGGCACTGGTTTATACATGCTGCCTTCTGCCCATCCGGGTGGGGAATAATAATAATATAATAATGAAATTCTTATAGGGGCAATGCAGGGGTTTGGGGAAAAAAAAAAACATAATTTCGGGCCCAGTAAATATTACAAACAAAAAAAAGAAAAACCAAAGTTAAGTCATTTAATTTCCCCAAAGCCCCAAACCCCAAAGTCATTGAAGGCTCACAAAAGCTGCGGATCTTTTTCCGATGACCATGTTTTAAAAAGACACGCTTTTTTTGGTTTAAAACTGGCCTAGGTTATTGGTCTTTTTTTCTAATTTTAAACCCAACTTTTAAGAAAAATATTGACCATACGTGCCGGCCATAAACCCAAACTCTTGTTGCGTAAAAAAAGCCACTGACAATCTCCCAATATTCCGGGTAAAGCGCCACGGCTTTACAAAAATTTTTTTTAATAAATTCGCAAGTGATCAAGCTTTTTTTTTACCCATGTTTACGGGTGATGGCGGTGGGGGCACGGGGCTTTGTCCACCGCCCCCTGTAATGCCATCACTATGTACTTATTGCAAACCCAAAGGCCTGTTAAACGTTTTCTAAGTGACTCCTTGCTCTCAAAACAGTGTTCGATCGTTCTGCTGTGGTGTCTTATAAAAAAATTCTTTGGATTTTTTTCTTATTTGCTCATTTTGATTTGTAATTGTTTTGGGTTAGTAGAAGCATTTCTAGTTTTTGTGTTTTTTTTGTTTCAAGATCTTTTAGTCTTTGGGTATTCTTTTTTTTAAATATCATGCCTAAGTTGGCGTTCACCTCAACGGTTTTTCTTTTTCTCTTTTTTTTGCTCATCTAGTTCACCTATTTTTGGGAAATTGTTTGTTAATTTCCCCTTTTAAAGGGTTTTTTAAAGCATGATCGGGGCCTTGGGTTCTCGCATAGGCAATGGGGAATCATAATTGTTTTTACGCTGTTTCTTCAAAAAAAGGTTTTGTTCTATTGTTTTATTAATTCGCCTGTGATTTTTTTAATTTTTAAGTTCCATGTTTTGTTTTGGTTATCTGTCGGAGTTCTTGTAGTGGTTTTTTGGAAGTTTAGAAACTGCCCCCCCCTTTAAATTTTCTGTCTAGCAATCCCCAGGCGATTTTGTCTTTACACTGGTCTTTTCAAATTAAACCCCACACTAAAAACTTTGTGGGTGGGTTTAGTTGTAAGCCGAACAAGTCCCCTTGATCTTTTTTTACAAAAAATTTAACCATCTTCAATTCAAATCTTTTGGGTCTTAAATTCGGGAGGTTTTTGACCTAAATTTTGTAAATCTCCGACCGACTTTCTTTTAAATTCAGCGCATTGAGGCGTTGGCGATGCGTGTTAAAGGGATCATTTCACTCATGTCGTCTCCACGACAAAAACATCATAACCTCCCCTTTAAATTCCTGCCTGTTTTTAATAATTATTTTTTATTTTGCTTAAAAAAATCCCAGAACAAGTACATGGCCGTTTTGACCCCAAAAAAAATAAAGGCCTTTGGCGTGAGGGAAATAAGGGAAATTTTACTGTTCCAAAAAAACCTTACTTTTGATGCAGAAAATTCTTCTGTCAAATTTCCAGACCTAGGAGCGGATGAAGTGTTTGTCCCAGGCTCTGCGGCTTATTTTCAAATAGCGCTCGATTCAAAAAAACCCCAAAAACGGAAGTTGGCAGAACTGGGGCGGGCAATCGTTAAGAAAATTTCTATAAAACTTGGGGGGCAAGAAATTTTTCTTTACATAATGCAGCATATTTTTAACCTATTTGTTTTATGGCTAAGGGGAACGAAAGGGTGATCTTGCGTTTAAAGGGAAATTTGAAAATAAAGAACACAAAGCTTAGAAAGGCCCCAACTCGCCTCAGGTCTAAAAGCGCAAAAAGGCTGTAGCTGTAAATTTTGCGTAGGGAAAATCGTTTCCATTCCCCTTAGATTTTAGTTGTTAAAACGCATCACCATACTTTCAAGGCTTTTAAAGACGATTGATATGAACTAATTTTTAAAATGAATAAAAACGCGTTATCAGATCATCAGACACTGAAGCAAAGTCAGTTTCTGACATTCTTAGAGTTTGACGTTGTTAGCAACCTTCACTTAGAGGCTGATTGAACAACATATCAGTCAAAAATTACCAATATTTACAAAGAGTGATTATATACAACTCCCCTAGAAGCGGGGCAGACACTATATGGAATTTTAGTTTTGCTTGCGCAAGATGTTTAAAAGGTATTTTTTGCTTTTTAAGATGAAAAACCGTTCAAAAGACAAGTAAAGTTTTTTTAACCCAAAAATAAAAAAGTGAAATGTACAATTGACGGCACCCAAACCCAAATTACGCTGGGGGCTTAGAAAACATCATTTTGACGAATAAAAAAAATGTTTGGGGGGTGGGAGGGGTGCCCAAAAAGCAGCCCTATGTCAAAAAGTTTTACATTTCCAGTGTTAGACCGATGTTTATTTAACAACAAAATACGGTTTTGGATTGCCCTAGGTAAACAGGGATAAGAGTTTTTATGAAGCGGGAGAAACGTGAGAGAGTAATAAACATTAAAATTTTATAAAAAAGAAGAAGCCGAAAAAACCGTTTAAATGTAATTTGTTTTTTTTATATGATGCGCGTGAATATTCGAGAAAAAACGTTGAAATGTTTATACTAAATTTTTTTCATTTTTAAAAAGCATGTCGTTCAGGTTTATCCAAATTGTACGCACCGGTGATGTCGAAGAAAATAGTGGCATTCTGCTGTTATAGAAAGCCCGAAGAAAAAACCTTTAGATTAACCAAAATTACGAAAAGCAGAAAGTCTGAGCAAGCCCTTTCAAAACAGAAAAACCAAAAACAAAAGGTATTCTGCTCCCTTTAATGTTTACATATGTTAATACGGAGCTCGTTTATGCTCTATCAGCGGGAACAGTTTTGGGTCTTTGCAAGGGGCAAGGGCACCCCAGCTTTACCTCTAGGGGTTTGTCTTTAGCCCCGGGCTGTGTTCATTAGCGAGGTCTGTAGCAAAAAAAATAAAAACTAAACTCCAAAAAACAGCTATGGTTCAACTAATAAAAAGCTAATTTAGCTCGTTTTAAACTACAATAATAAAGCGTTTTTTGACTCAAAACACACGGATAAGGAATTTAAAAAAAGGGTTAAACCGTTTTTGATGACTAAAAAACAAAAATTTTTGTCCAAAAAAAAGGGGGGTGACAAGTTTTTTAAAAAAAGCAAAAAAAAGGGAAAATGCTTAAAAAAAGAAAGAGAATTAAATCTGTTTAAAAGCAATTTAAAACAACACCAAAAGGTGTTATCTTTGTTTTGGGTCCAAGCCAAAAAAACCTTAAATTTTTTTCGTTAATTTTTTTTTTAATTTTAAATATTTTCTTAAAAAGAAACCATGCAAGTTGGGGCAAACAATTTTTAAGGGAATCCGAAAAGCTTTATCAAAAACGTTTTTGTTTAAAAGCAACCCAAAAACGTAAAGCAAGCTTGTTCAGCTATTTTCTCAAGTTCCAGGAAAAAATAACAAAGAGCCTTAAAGTAATTTACTGTTTATATAAAACAATAAATAAGTCTAAATCTTGGGCAAAAACAAAACAACAACCTTTCATAACCCCCCCCCCCTGGGCGCAAAACTCTGCCTTTTGGGCGCTCCCCCGCTAAAGAACCAAAAAAAGGGGGGGGAAAAAGCCCTAGAGATTAGTTAAAAAAAGGCTAAGTTGAACCGTTGTAGGCAAGTTTTCATTCCGCTCTCGGGGTTTTTTTTAAAGGGGAGCATTTAAACATAAAAATTCAGACAAAAAATGTTTCTGGGGGTGCGTTCTTGCAAGGTGCTATGTCCCGAACACGAGAGAGAGTGATAACTACAGCAATCGCAAAAGATCTTAACTTCAAGGAATACCCTTTTTGTTAGTGAGCCCAAAATTGATATTTTTAAGAAAAAAAAAACCAATAATTTTAAAGTATACACGGGATGAGGAAACAAATTTGGTGCCAATTAAAAGTGTCCAAGAACAGCCCAAAAATAGGCGAACCAGAAAAAAAATCATGTTGTTACTACTAATGTTTTCCCACGGGGCCCCCCCTTAAAAATTGATACGCAAAGAGTAGTTATTGAGTTATACTACAAACAAACATAGCAAACAAGAATTCTGCAAAAAAATTTTTAACAAGAATTATCTGTGCAACGGGGAACTTTAAACATTGTAAAAGTTCTGTGATGAAATACAAAACTAATTACGCCCCCCCAGGACTAAAGTTGTTTTTTAAAAACGGAAAAACTAAAAACAAGTCCATCGTTTTTACGCAACTTCGAGTCGCTTAGTCCTTATGAAGGGCCAGCACCACAAAACTTAAAAAAACAGTTTAATGGAAATCATAGATTTGTTCATTTCCCTTCATTATTGTCAGGTCGGATAGCGTTTTTCAAAACCCAGAATTTTTTAGAGGCCCAAATGCGGCTAGAAGTTTTTTAAGCGCTGCAGCAAGTGGAAATGACTGTTCTAATAATCTGAATTTCGAAATCATGATGGCCCTAAAGACCAAAAAACAGTATGCCTCACCACTCACTGTTGGATTTGGGTTTAGAGCTAACGCCCAAGGTTTTAAAACCCCCACAGTAAGAGCCCATGACACTTTAGTGGGAAGTTCAGAGGAGCAGCGCAAACAAATGCAATTTCAACTAAATTTTAAACCAAAGACAGGGAAGCCCCCCCTCTTTTTCATAAAATTTCGAGGTTACGACTCCCACCCTTTTAATGAAAGCGTGGACGTCCCTTCAGGGTGTATGCATTGCACGTCTAGAAAAGTACATGGCTTTAATCTAAATAACATGTCTTTTTTTGATCTATGCAAAACCCTGATGGGGTTTATTAGAGTCACTGGCTTTCCTTAAAGTCCTGCCCAAAAACGGAGAATTTTTTCCCAACGCTTGTTTGAAAGGGCGTTTATCCTTAGAGTAAGAACAGTTGGGAAAGGTTAACGAAGATAACTTCCTCCCAAAGGCGCGTTCTTTCTGTCTTGAGGAAAGGACATCAGGATTCTGATTACCCCATGCCAAAATGCGTGGGAGAAGTTTGAGTGTAAAACGATGGGGAGACATCATGACTCCTCTTGATGGCGATACATGTTTGTTGGCGGACGCTTTGAAAACATAGAAAAACCCGCATGAAAAAATAGCCCGGATCCCGCGCATTACATTTCTGCGCCCGGGGTGAGTGGGCGCTTCTAAAATTTTTCTGGGTACGATTTTATTTATTGTCAGATTTCCAAGATTCAGTGATTGAAAAAAGGATTGCTGGGGGAAATTTGTATGGGTCGCACCTTACTGTAAAGCAAAAACAAAACCCCAGATGACTTTGATCCAAGTAAAAAGGTCTAACTACTCATGTTTTAGATGCAAACAACTGTATGGGTGGGGTATGGCCTTTGCTTCCTTTCGCAAATTTAAAATGTACACAGGTACAAATATATTCAAAAGGCTTTAAAATGGTTTGGGGAGTTTGGGGCCTGATCACCGCGTGGTTTCATTCTAGAAGTTTATTTAGAATATCTCATGAACTCCCTTTACCTGCATAAGACACCATTAGCGCAGAAAGTCAAAGATGGATCCCAAAAGAAACCCCCTAAACTTTGCCTAATCTTCGAGGCAAAAAAATTATGTCTGTCATTACGACTTCTTCAATTTTATTTTTTAAAACTGGTTTGAAGTTAAAAGTGTTTATCGCATAATTGCTTTTTATCAAGAAAGTTCATGAAACCCTACATCAAAGAAGAACACGATCTCAGAACCAAAACCACGACTTTAGAAAAAGACTTTTTTAAACTATGAACAACAGCGTTTGGAAAGACTAGGAGAATCCGCACAAGCGCAAAAATGTTGATTTTGTCACCAAAAAGAACGAACAATTAAGCTGACTTCAAAACCAAATTTTTAGGACTTTAGAAGATTTCAGATCAGCTTTTTTTCTAATGATGAAAAAAAAAAAAGTCCAAAATTGGGCAAACCCCTTTTTTTTTGGGTTTTTGTTTTGAATTATCAAAGTTTTGTTTGAATTTTTTTATGACTATTTTAAACCCTGTATCCTGAGTCCAGGTACTTTACACAGATCAGTAGTTTGTTATAGTTTTCCTACTGAAGATATTTATAAAGCATGGAAAAACGAAGTAGTAAAGGACATGCGGGGTGGTATGATACATCAGATTTCCCTAAAGATTCCCTTTACATTTAATTACTAACAAGAAGGGTTTTTGGAAAGATGAAGGATAATTACTGGAAAGGTAATAAGGATAGGGGGGTTTAAAACAAAATTACGTATTTTGAGCCCGGAGAAAAATAAGAAAGCAAAGGGGAAAACTCGCAGCGTTGTGCATCAAACATTAATGACAACACAAAGAAGCTTTTTTTTGGCAATAAGATTTTCATATGACAAAGTAAAAATGCGATCTAAATCTTTCAGAATTTAACACAACAGTTGTAACAAGAAATCATTTGATGAACAAACCAAAACGGGTGTTTGTTAATCCAGAGTTTTCATATGCAATTTGGGGGATGGGGGAAAACCCTAAAATAATTTAAAACGGAACAGTGTCTGGCGGGATTTTCTGCAGTTTTTCCTTCACAAAGATCTTTGAGGGGCTGGTTGTTTTGTTTGTCGTTTCTCGTAAATAATACACGGGCGGATTTTTTTTACAAATTTTTTTTATTTTATGGTCAACCTCCAAATTGGATCGGTTTTCCCCGAGCGAGTGTCCCCTTTTGCTTTCCCCCCGGGAAATAAAGGTACCTTTTCTTTTAAAAAAAAGGGAAAAAGTTTGCTGGGTGTCTGGGTCTTCAGCAAAAATTTATTTTTTTCTTTTTTATTGCTTGTACTGGGTTTAGCCCCCTTTAAATTTTTCATTTTCATTGCGCGCAAAAAGAGGGCGCTTCTAAACCCCTTCTGTGTTGCGAGTTGTCAATCAGCTCCGTGATACTGGTAAAGAAAAAAGCTTTCGGCTAACTGTTTGTTAAAATTTTCAACTAAAACCTGTGATCTGTGAAATCCCGGAATGCCTCTTTTTAATGGGAACTCTTTGTTTAACAATAATTGATTCCCCTTGGGGCCCTTTTAAAATTTTTTTCCACATCGACTGAATCAGGGGTAATTAGGGCCCTCGTTTGGGATACAGTTGAAAACGACGCAACAGCAAGGGATCTTTGTGTTTAAAGGTTTGCATCTTTATATCTTAAGCTATGTCAAGACGTAAATTAAATTTAAAATTTTTTGCTAAACCTATCGAGGGTAAAAAAAGAAATCCTTTGGGGTGTCGGGTTTTTGGGTTTTATTGCAAAGTTGGCTTGTATTCCCTAGGTGCGGTAAATAAAATTTTCCAAATCGTTGTTTAATAACCATTTCCTTTTCTGTTTGTTTTTACTGATCTGGGCTTGGGTTAGTTTTTTATTGCTGTGTGCCCTTCCAATATCCTTTTTGGGGAATTTAAAGGGTTTTTTTCATTTTTTATTCAGCCCAAAATTAGTGCAACAAAATACACGACGGTCATGCCACGACAATAACGCGTTTTTGCATCTTTTTTTTTTTCGTGGTTTTAAAAGTCACTAATTTTTTGGGGGGGGCAATGTCTGGACTGGTTTGCCGTTACTAGATAATATTTTTTTTGCTTTTTCAAAATTTTTTAATGTGTAAGCTGCATGCCCTGTCTTTTTAGTGTGTATTAAAAAAAATCTATGCTCATTTTCCCGCCCTTTTATAGGGGTTTGTGCAGCTGCTGTTCCTCCATACTTTGTTATGCCTTTTTTTCCCCGCCGCCATTCCCCAGTTTTATAAATCAAAAATTTTTCTGCGCTAAAGCAAGCGCATTCACCCCAGGCCCTTTATTATTGGGGTAAACATTTTTTTTTAATGTATTTTTTTTTTTTCATATTTTTTCTCTGGAATTTTTCTTGCTTAACAGAAAATCTTTCGTGGCAACCGAAATGCAATGATGCAATTAGCTTTGCTGATCCCCAAGTCTATTTGCCCAAAATTGCTGGTTTAATTTTTAACAGGTTTTACAAGCATTGGTATCCTAATTAGCCCTCCCAAAAAACCCGCAAATTTGGGATACAAGGTTTGAACAGTTTTTTTTTGGTGTATTTTTTAAAATAAAATAATTATAATTTTAAAAAAAACATGAACGCGATGTTTTTCCCAAAATACAAAGGGGCCTAAACCCTTTCCCGAAATTATGAAAGCCCAAATTAATATCAAGTATTTGCCCCCCAAAAGGAGAGGTTGTTTCTTTGGGAGCGTGTGGAACAAAAAAAATTCCTCACTGAATTCGCATTGAAAAGATCAACAGATGTCGCCACAAGACATTAAAAGTATATAAAGGTTGAAAACGCAGTGGGGGCTGAAAAGGTGAAAATGTGGGGGAAACGGTTCTTAGTTTGTAACTAAAATAGCTTAGATTTGCTCCCCTTTATTTTGAACAAGATCTTCGTTGATTTAACGCAAAACCAGTTTTTTAACAAAGTCATTAGGTTCAGGGTGTGATTTATACTATAGATTTGGACATTGTTTCGCCATTAAAAATGGGGTTAATAACTTTTTAATCATATTTTTTTATTTCCCTTCAAAATGAAAGAGTGGAAAACATAGAACCAGAACATTGAATCAGGGGAGAAAGTAACCAAGCCCGAAAAACGCAGAAAACGTGAACCCGGGGGGGACCATTAAAAAACCTGGGCGTTTGAAACAGGAAAAAAATTGCGAGGGAACAAACAAAAAAAAATTTAAAGTTACAGAATATGACTCATCATGAAAACAAACACCCCAACGCAGAAAAAAAATTGATTCAATGCCAGCTATAAAAACTCCTTTTGTTAAGGGCCCCCAAAAACTTCTGGAAAATTAACTTAAACTGTTCCATTTTTGGCGCCCTGCTGCTGTTGGGGGCAGTTATTATGGGGTATAAAATATATACAAATGGCAACAGAAACGAAAAGAAGTTAAAAAAACCTGAACCGTTAAAAACGAAAAAGCAAAATGCACGCCAAAACCGCCAAAAACAAAGCACATTTTGATCCATTTATAATGGAATAATATTTAAATTTTTTTAATAAAAAAAAATCATGGCGTATTATAAAAAGATAAAGTCTTTAAATAAAAAACTGGAGTCTTTTAAAAGACTTTCCCTAACCCGAATTGTAAACAATGCGGTTGCTTCGGATGTAAAACCCCTTCCCCTTTGATTATGCTGAAAACGCTGAGAAAACATCCCAAAAGATGACGCGTTTTTTGAGGCGTTGGGGACTATCTTAGAACCTACTTTTAAGATAAAAAAATAGTTGTATTTTTTTTTATAATTATAAGAAAATGGTTGTACTTAGGGAAAGACTTAGTTATGATCTTAGGGGACTTAAACAAGAAATTTAAATTTAAAAATTATCAAAAATTATTAAGAACTTGAAGTATTTTAAATTAAAAAATTTAAATTAAAAACTTGGGGTGACTTAATTAAAAAATTTAAATTTAAGAACTTGGGGGGATTGGGGGGGGGAGGTTGGTGTAAACAGGGGGGGGGGGGTGGGAGGACGGGGTCGTGGGGGGGGGGTGGGGGGGGGCGTGCGTGGGGGGTGGGGGGGGGGGGGGACGTGCGGCGTGGGGTGGGGGGGGGGGGGTGCGGGCGTGGGGGAGGACAAAACACACACACCCAACAAACAAACAACAGCCAAAACGAGCAGGGGCCAAATGTCATAGCAGCAAAAGACATGCATGATCGTTACTATATTTAGAGCCCCGTCATTTTTTATTTTTGAAACCGTAATGCATAATCGTTACTATTTTAGAGCCGCGTCATTTTCTTTTTTGAAACCCTCAGCATGATCGTTACTATATTTAGGCCCCGATTTCTATTTTTAAAACCGTACATGCATGTTTTGTTACTAATTTAGAGCCCCGGGCATTTTTCTATTTTTGAAACCCACTGCATATCGTTACTATATTTAGAGCCGGCAGAGCAGCAAAATGGCTACCGATCATGCTGTGTTACTTTAAAATTTTGAACACGTCAAGCAGCAATTGGGGTGCGGTATCAGTAACAGCGTGCGGGGTTTTTAAATACTTCCAAATTTAGCCGAGTCGTTTCCGTGTCGTTGCTTTGCCTTGTTTCACAAACACCACAGGTGGGGGAAATTTTTAAACTACAAGGTAGTCACCCGTCATGAATCTTCTCATTCACCCCACACCTCAATGACAATAAACCCGTCTTGCTAAAGGGCGGCCCCCAAAGTGGGGTGACACGTAAAAAGACACCTGGCGCGCTGTCAACCTAAAAAGAATAACCCCCCCACCCCCACCCCCCACCCGGCAACCCCGTCACCGCTTTTTGATTTTTTTTGGGCGCTTGCCCTGCGCGAAAAGGTCGCGCCTATCTGTTTAAAATGTTTTGTAGGTTGTAGACATCCGTCATTGTATATTTTAAACATTTTTATGAAGATAGGTAGCCACACACTATCTCCCTACTGGTAGGTACTAAGGTCTGCCTAACCCCCTCTAGTTTTTTTGCCCGAACATTCGAAATCGCCATTCATTGCATAAGGGCACATTAAAGGGAGATGAACTGGTTAAATTAGAAAATAGAAAGTTTTCACTCTTTAAAACACAGTCACTTTCCAATGAACACTGAATCTTGTTAACAATCAATCAAGTCTAATACAAACGAAACATTTTTTACTTGGGAAGAACAGCAAAAATTTTAAAAATAATTTTTTTAACGTGTTTACCTCCGCCTTAAAAATAAAACGCCATGTTTTTTTTAAAAATGGCTTTTGCCGTCTCAAACCCGTCCCCAAAACAACGTGTGGTTTTGTTTTTGCTTCGGCACTTTTAACAATGCGGGGGCCCTTTATTAGTAAGGAACCTCTCATCAAAAAGTCAAACACGTATTTAAAATATCACTTTTTTTCATTTCCTTTAACAACAAACCTTAAGATAGTCCTCCAGTTACAACATGCTTCGCCAACCTTAAAAAGGGACAACTACGTTAAGCGCAATGAAAAACAGAGAAAGAGGACCTCGCTGTATACGAGGGAAAGTGTTAACACACGCCCCCTGGGGGGCAGACTGTGAAAAGTTACTTGCCTTCACTAACTGACTCAACTAATTCTTTAACATTAGCTGCTAGCGTTAAAATTTCCTGATTTAATTTTTGCGAAGAAGTAAAATATTCTTTTCTGAAGAAAAACTATACCCCAATAAAAACTTTTTTACAAAACACCTTTTTCATGAAAAACACCCCGTCTTTCCCCCCAGTCCCTATCGCGTGATAATTTTTTTCTTCAGCCCACTTTAACAATGCGGCCTTTTTTTTCCCTCGATAGCCAACCGTATTAAAAAAAAGCTTTCTTTGTCAACAATATTTTCTTCAACAAGCCCAAAAAAACCTTTAAGTACACAAATTTGTTCTTCGGGAAACCGGGTTTAAAAAACCCCACACAGGCCGAAAACACAACCCGCTGCACAGTTCAGTGGGAAAAATGTGTGAGTTAAACTTGTAGCGGGCCCTCATTGGCTAGGCGTGACAGCGACGCCACGCGGGCTGATTCATATGGGGCGATCGAGCAAAATAGGCAGGAGGAGTGGGGGGAGGGGGGGGTTGGGGGAGTATTGATTTTTTTGGGCGGATACACACCTGCAATGTAAACAGGGAGCACGCCATGTAGGGGGGGGTAGCTACTGTAAAACCCGGGGCACATTTTTTTAAAAAAATGGTGTGTGTATGTGTGTGTGTGTGTGTGATGTGTGGTGTGGGGTGGTGGGGGTGTGTGTGGGGGGTGTGTGTGTGTGTGTGTGTTTGTGTGTGTGTGTGTGTGCCCGCCTCTCTGTCGTCTGTCTCTCTGTTCCCCTTGTCTGTCTGTCTGTCTGTTTAGGGCAAAATTAAACCCTTTGGGGTTTTTCTCTCCCCCAAAGCTGTAATTAACATTTCCGCGAAGTAAGGTGCCCGGTGACCCACCGTGTTATGGGGCGTTAGCACAACTGTTTTCCCTGCGTTTCTCTTTGGGGAATTTTTCAGTCCCAGCTCTCTCTGAAAACTTTAGTAAATTAGATTTAAAAAAGGAAACCTAAAAAGTATTACTCTTTTTGTAGAGAAAGGAAAGGGGCTTTTTGGGTTACTTTGCCCGAACGGTGAGGGCGGAAAGGGCCCCGAATGCCCCCTTTCCCCGTTCTCTAGGGTTAGTGAAAGATTTTTTTTTAAATTTACTTGTGAGTTGACTTCAACGCGGGGACAGCCCTGGTATGGGCCCCCGCGGTCGGCTGGGGTTAAGCAACACTACTTTTCTTTTGACCTTAGCTATTTGGTGTGTGTGTGTGTGTGTGGTGTTGTGTGTGTGGTTGGGGTTTTGGGGTGTTTGGGCAAAGACTCATCAGTGTGCTTTTTTTCACCCCTTGCTGAATCATTTTTTTCTTTCTCTTTTAAAATTCCAAGGCCTGATAAAAAGTCTTCAACAGGGGAAGGGTCAAAGAGGTACTTTTCCTGTTTTTTACAGTTCTCGTTTTCCCCAAGGGAGCCTTTCCCATAAAAAAGGAGAATTCTTAAATTTATTCGCAAAAATTTTGGGTAATTGTAAACGAATGAGTCCGGGGGCCCTCTTGTGTGTTTTGTGTTCATCGAAAATTTTTCCCCTTTTTTTGCGTTGGTTGTGTGCATGCGTAAAAATGTGCGGGGGTACGCGCGCGGCGTTTTGTGTTGTGTGGTTGTGTGTGTGTGTCGTTGTCTGACATCCGCCTTTCGTGTCACGCGTGGGTATGTGTGTGTGTGTGTGTCTGTTGTCTATGGCTGTGTGTTTGTGCATGTGTGGCGCACATGCTCGTTCTGTGTGTGTGTGTGCGCGTGTGTGTCTTATTTTGGGGCGCTGTGTTTGGGGCGAGCGACAGTTCTTTCCGACTGTGATCACCTGTCTTCGTGTTAACAAGAGGATTCACTGACCCGTTGCGGTTCAAGGGGAAAGGGTGTCTCATTGCTCTCATGGTCTCGTGGGTGTCCCGCGCCTGAACTTTCAGTCAACAAGTAATGTGTCAGTCCATGTACCAAGACAGTTGGGAGTGCAGGCCGCAGTGTGTTTTATAGTGGTTCAGTGATGAGAGCATAGAGACCACCTGCCCAAGTCCAACAAGGTTGTGCTCAATACGCATTCATGACTGAACATTGACGATCGATGTGGCAACAGTTATAGGGCCACATACGTTGTGTTTGTTGCCATCACATTATTG
>CM031602.1:90172740-90301131 GCA_018398815.1 Conus ventricosus | reverse complement strand
GAAACTGGTTGGGGGGGTTTTGGGTTAGGGATTGGGAGATTGGGGGGGGGGTGGTGTGGTGTGGGTGTGTGGGTGGGGTGTGTGTTGTGGGTGTGTTGTGTGTGTGTGTCTGTGTGTTATGTGGTGTTTATTTTTTTGTGAATGGTGTGGTGTGGGGGTAGTGCAACGCACCGCCGTCCCGCGCGGCGTGGTGGTGGGGGTGTGTGTGTGGTGGGTTGTTGTTTTTGTTTTCATTTTTGTTGTTTTTTTTTTTGCACACCACACAACACAACACCACAACCACACACACACAAACCCAACCCCCCACACACACACACCACACACACACACACACACACGCACACCACCACGCATGCTGCTGCATGCATATATGCCCAAACCATTGTACGTGCGATGCAGATGATTTATCCATGTCAGAAATATTCGCTGTCATATTCTATGCTCTGATAATTTAAATTAATCTTTTCCTGTTGCATGTAATGGAATGAAAAGTAATACAGAATGATTAAAACTTTTAAATATAATTATATAAATAATATATATATAATTTTAAATATATATACATATATAATTAATTATATATAAAAAATATTACTATATATTATATATATATATAATATAAATATATAATATATAATATGAATATAATCAAAGGCCTAAAATGATTTTAAAAGTGCCGCCCCCTTGGGGGGAGCAATTTTTGTAAATGTTTTAAAAAAAGGATTTAAAAACTAATTTAAAACCGAAAAATTTGTTTCTACGGCTTTTGCGCTTCATCAGGATGATTTTTGTTTGCCCACCGCCGTGTTATATAGGTGTGGCTACGTTTGGGGTTTTTAGCACGTGGGGATTGGCTGCCGTGTTTTTTGGGCTTTAGGTTTTTTTTTTGGGATGTTTTCCAAACAACGTTTTTCCTTTTTCCTGCATTTGTTTACTATTTTGTTTTGGTTTTAAAATTTGTAATGTGGTTTGCTAGTTTTAACCTTTTTTCTTTAAACAGGGGTTGCCCCTTTTTTTGAACATTGCTGAGGGTGATGCTCTTTTTATTTTTTCCAGGATATATTGTAGCTTGTTTTTGCGCCCTTTAATTTTCCCAATATATTTGCTCATTCTTTTGGGTTTTTTATTTTTTTTTTTAATGACTTTTTTTGGGGTTTGCATTTTTTTTTTGAAGGGGTTTTCATGACCCCTATGTATGTTTTTTTTTTATTTTGATGTTACAGTAGCCTGGATACAATTGTTGGGGAACTTTATTTTTTAGTGGGCACTGCCCCTTTTCCGGAAATTTGCAAGTTTCCCTTTTCTTCACCCTTCTTGCTGTTGTTTTTCATTTTATTGGGAATCGTAAATCGGGTTTTTTGAGGTTGGGCAAAATGATTTCATAGTTTGACAGTGTTTTTTTTTAAATTTTTTGGGGACAGTTTGTGCTTTTTTGGGAAAAAAGTTGCTGGATTTTGAAAAAATTCTTCCCTATTTTGTTTTGAGTTTCCCGTCGTAGGGGGGGTTATACCATATGATTTTTTTTTTTCCTATTTTTCTTGCTTTTATTGTTTTTTGTCCGGTTGTTTTGTAGTTTTAATTGTATCCACTTGTTTGTAGTGCCTCCGGTATTCCACTGCTGCTTTTTGAAACCTCTCTTTGCATGACGGTTTGATAGCTCTTGTTTATCCATGGGGGCTTTAATACAGATGGTGGATGGTTCTTTGGTGTGTAATAAAGAGTGTATCGTTGGGTTTCTTGTAGGGTTTTTATATAATGTTGTTGAGATCCAGTGTTATGTCAAAGTATTCACTCCCTTTTGTTTGCTTCAATGGGATCTTTAAAATTTTGGGTTTTTGGAAAATTTTTTGCATAGTTTTTTCTTCTTGTTTCGGGTTCGGGGTTTTTTGTTATGGCAGCAACCATCGTCTCGTACAGTCCGACTTTTTTCCCCGAGTTTTTTCTTGATGTTGGACAGATGAATAGCCCGACCATTTCACGTTTCTGCCCATCATATAACCCCAGGGTTACGTCGAAGTTATTTTTCTGTTGGTTTTCCTGATCCGGGTTTCTTTTTTCTGTGTGTAGAAATTTTTTTTCTTGGTGGGGAAATGATTTTCCTTTCTGACCCGTTATGTCTGTGTGTTACTGGAAAACTTCAGGCTTTGGAGATATTCCTTCATGGATGGGAAAAAAATCTACTAGGGTCAAATGTGATAAATACTGTATTACTTTGTTTGATTTTTTTTGAACCATTGAAAACTTCGTATGTGTTTCTTCCAGGGGTTTGTAATCAGAGTTTTTTTTTATTCCTTTGTTATTTTTTCCAGAATTTTCTTGTTTTTTTGCCAATTCAGATTTGATGGGTTTATTAGTCGCAGTTGGTTTGTTAAAAAGTTGGGTTTGTGGTTTTTGAGTGTTATGAAAGCTTCTTTTTTGCTGCGTTCTATCCTGTCATTTAGGTCTATGCGCCTCAATTTCTTTATCTTTATCGGATATGTCAGTAATTTTTGTACTTTTTTGTAGTTTTTTCTGGTGTTTTTGTAAAGGATTGAGAAATTCCTTTGGTTTCCATTTTGTAGAATTTGCTAGTTTTCAGCCTTCCAAATTTTTTTTTTTGTAAATTTGCTTGTTTTTTTTGGTTTTCTAATTTTTTTGGAAATCGTTGTTAGTTTTTTTTGAATTCAATTTTAACTTTCTTTTATTGATCTTCAAAGGTTTCATATCGTCTATGACTGGTGGTGATCCCCATGATTTGAAATCGAGGTGTTTTTGTCCTTTTTTTTTTGCTTGGGGTTTCGGAAAAAGAATGCTTTCCATCTCATATTGCGTACGAATTTTTGGGTTTGTTTTTTAAATTTTTTTAAGTAAAATTTGGGGGTTTAGAGAACGGTATTTTTTTTGTTGACTGCCTAAAATGATTTCCTCCATTTAAAATCTTTCGGCCACAGTGCTAACGTGAGGAGCAATCAAGATGAATATAACAAAACCCTAAAATTTTTTAAAAAGTGCTCGACCCCTGGGAGAAACTTTTTCAAGATTTTTAAAAAAAAAGGTTTAAAATCAATTTTTAAAACTCGACAAATTTGTTTCTACGGCTTGCGCTGTCATCAGGATGTTTTTTGGTTTGCCACCCCCCGGATGTTATATAGCGTGTGGGCTCACGTTTGGGGTTTTTTAGCACTGGGGTTGGCTGCACGGTTTTTTTGGGCTTTCAGGTTTTTTTTTTTGGATGTGTTCATAACAACGTTTTCCATTTATGCCTGCAGTTTTTTTACTATTTCTGTTTTGTGTTTAAATTTGCTAATGGGTTTTGCATAGTATTAACCCATTTTTCATTTAAACATGGGTTCCCACCTTTTTGAAACATTGCGTATGGGATGCTTTTTATGTTTTCCGGGATATTTTAGCTTTTTTTTTGGTTTTTTAAGTTTCCAGATATATTTGCTCGTTCTGTTTGGTTTTTTATTTTTTCTTTTTTAAAAGCTGTTTGGGGTTTCATATCGGTTTTAAAGGGTTTTTCATTACTACCACAGAAATGAAACCGGGATCGGGAAAAACCCAAACAGAAATCAACATTCGACAACCCAGGGGTTCATATGAGGGTGCAGAAACTGTGAATGGTCGGCATTCTGCTGTCCAACTCAAAAAAAATGGAAAACAATCGGACGTACAGAACGATGGCCTTGCTGCATAACAAACACCCAAAAACCCAAAAACAGAAAAAAAAATAGAAAAATCTTCCCAAAAAACCACAACTTAAAGACCCCATTAAAGCAAACAAAAAGTATGAACACTTAACATAACACGGGATCTCCAACTATATAAAAAACCATACAAAAACCCAACGATAACCCTTTTTGTACACCCCAAAAAAGAACCACCCACCATCTGTTTAAAGACCATACCCCATGGCATAAACAAGAGACTATAAAACCCTTCTGCAATGAGAGATTTTCAAAAAATGCACAGGGGAAATCCAGGAGGCACAAAACAAGGGGATACAATCAAAACACAATAAACCCGGACAACAACACAAAAAAAACAAGAAAAATGGAAAAGAAAAATCATATGGTAAAACCCCCCCCATACGCGGGAAACTAAAAAACAAAATAGGGAAAGAAATTCTTCAAAATCCTGAAATTTCATTTCCAAAAGAGCACAAAACTGCCAAAAATATTTAACAAAAACATGTCAAACTATCGTACCATGTATCCCCAAACCTAAAAACCCTGAGCGCATCCAATAAAATGAAAATAAACACAGCAAAGAAGGTGAAAAAAGGGAAAATCTTGCAATTGCACAGAAAGGAGCGTGCCCACTAAACAATAAATGTCCCCAAACAACATTGTAACCGGGTACTGTAACACAGAAAATAAAAAAGAACATACAAGGGATCAAAAAACCCACTTCAAAACCAGATATGCAAACCACAAACATCATTCAATAAAGAAAAATATAAAAACCAAACAGAATGAGCAATTATCTGGAAACTTAAAGACGCAAAAAAAACTAAAATATCCTAAAAAATCAAAAAAAGAGCACACCATAAGAAAGTTTAAAAAAAGGTGAAACCATGTTTAACAAAAAAGGTTAATACATGCAAACCACACTTACAACTTTAAACCCAAAACAGAAATAGTAAACAACTGAGGCAAAAAGGGGAATCGTTTTTAGTGAACACATCCAAAAAAAACCTAAAAGCCCCAAAAAAAACACGTGCAGCCAAACCCCGCAGTGAACAAAACCGAAAACTGACCCCACGCTATTAACATCGGGGGGGGCAAAAAAAATCATCTGATGACACGCAACGCCGCAAAAAAATTTTGCGAGTTTTACCTTGATTTTTTAACCTTTTTTTTAACATCATTGAAAATTGCCCCCAAGGGTCGAGCATTTTTAAAAAACTTTTTTAGGCCTTGTTTATATTCATCTTGTTTTGCTCCTCATGAGCCGTGGCCCGAAAGATTTTAAAATGGAGGAAATCAATTTTTAGCGTCAACAAAAAAATCCCGTTCTCAAACCCCCACAATTCTATTTAAAAAAATAATAGAACAAACCGAAAAGCGTACGAAAAATTGAATGGAAAGCATTCTTTTTCCTAAACCCCGAATAAAAAAAAGAGGAAAAAAACACCTACGATTTCAAATCAGGGCGTCCCACCAGCATAGACGATATAAAACCCCTTTGAAGATCAAATAAAAGAATGAAACCAACATTAAAATTAAAAAAATCAAAAACGTTTTCCAAACAACATTAAAAACCCAAAATAAAAAAAGTACAAAAAAAAAAAATATTTGTGAAGGCTACAAAACTACTTTACTACAAATGGAACCAAAGGAATATTCTAACCCCTGAAAAAAACACCAAAAAAAATAAAAAAAAGCTGACAAAAATTACATGACGATCCGCACTAAAAAAAAAATTGCAGAGCGCATAGCCCTAAGTGACGGGTAGAAGCGACAGCAACAAAAGAACTTTCATAACACTCAAAGACCAAAACCCCAACTTTCATAACAATCCAACATGCAGAAATAACCCTCAAAATCTGAATTGGGCAAAAAAAGCAAAAAAATTCTGAAAAAAATAACAAAGGGCATAAAACAAACTCTGATTACAAAACCCCTCAAAAACCAAAAGAAGTTATCCAATGGGTTTAAAAAACCAAAAACAAAGTAATAAGTATTTATCCCATTGCATAGGACTTTTTCCCCTCCATAAGGGAACACTCTCCCAAAACCTGAAGTTTTTCCCGTAACCCACAGACATAACGGGGCAGAAATGGGAAAACATTTCCAACCAAAAACATTATCACAGCAGAAAGAAAACCCGGATCGGAAAACCAACGAAAACTAAAATTTGCGTAACCAGGGGATAGATGGGCAGAAACATGTGAGGGGGCGGACTATTTTATGCTGTCCCAAATCAAGAAAAAAAATCGGAAAAAAGTCGGCTGTACAAGACGATGGCCTTGCTGCACTAACAACAAACCCAAGAACCTCGAAAAAAGAAAAAGAAATATGCAAAAAATTCCAAAACCACAACTTAAAACACCATGAAAAAACAAAAGGGAGGAACTACTTAGACAAACACTGGGTCTCAACAAAATATAATAAAACCCTAAGAAACCCAACGATACACCCTTTTAGTACACACCAAAAATAACCATCCACCATCGATTAAAAAAAACCAAAAACCCCCTGGCATAAACGAGACATCAAACCTGTTCAAAGGAGAGTGTTCAACAAGGGGAGCAGTGGGAATACCAGGGGGCACACAAACAATGGATACAATTACAAAATACAATACAACCCGGCAACAACCCCAAATAAAAGCAAGAAAAATAGGGAAAAAAAAAAATCAATGGATAACCCCCCCATACACGGGGAAAACCAAAAAAAACATAGGGAAAAAATTCTTTAAAATCCACAACTCATTTCCAAAGAGCACAAACTGTCCAAAAAAATTTAACAAAAAAACTGTAAACAACGTACCGTATGCCCAAACCCAAAAAACCCGATTTACGCATCCAATAAAAAAAATCAACACAGCAAAGAAGGGGAAGAAAGGGAAATCTTCAATTTCACAGAAAAAGGGGCAGTGCCCCCTAAACAATAAAAAGTCTCCACAACAACATTGTAACCGGTACGAAACACAAAAATGAAAAAAAAACAAAATAGGGGGCACTGAAAACCATTCCCAAAAAACCCGAATCAAACCACAAACACATTCAATAAAAAAAATAAAAAACCAAAAAGAAAAGACAAATATATTGGAAACTAAAGACGCAAAAACAAGTAAATTAAAACCTGGAAAAACAAAAAAAACTCACCCTCAGCAATGTTTCAAAAAGGTGCAAACCTAGTTTAATGAAAAATGGGTTAATACTATGCAAAAAACACTTAGCAACTTTAAACCCCAAAACAGAAATAGTAAACACGCAGGCATAAATGGGAAAACGTGTTATGAACACACCAAAACAAAAACCTGAAAGCCCCAAAAAACACGTGCAGCCCAACCCGAGCAAAAAAACCCCAAACGGGCCCACACGCTATATAACATCGGCGGTGGGGAAACAAAAACTCCTGTGCAGCGCAACGCCGCTGAAACAAAATTTGTCGAGTTTTTCCTTGGTTTTAACCTTCCTTTTTTAAAACATTGACAATAAATATATATATAATTTTATAATATTATAAATATATTATATATATAAAAATATTATGATGATAACGCTGAAAAATTAAAAAGTGGAGAAAACAAATGTATATTTATATATAATTTTATATAAAATATAATAAATAAAAATATATAAAATTTAATTATAAACAAAGTTCTCTTTTTTCTTAATTGAAAAAAATGGGGGAGATAAGCATTCATACGCATGGTAGATGATTCTGCCTACTAACAGTAGTCTTTAGTGGGGCAAGGGGAAAAAAAAAAAAACTTCCACCAAAACCTTTAGCAAACTTTTAGTCTCCAAGGGGGGGACAACCTCCAAAAGGGGGGGAAACTCACTAACATATAACTCCTGGGCATTACCCCATATTTCGAAACTTGGGGTTTCTCCTCAGTGACCGCGGAAAGTGGTAAATTTTTACTCCTCTCCCTTTTTATTTTTAAAAGAATGCAATTTCCCAAAAAAGGGTGGGTGCAATACCGTAGTATTTTGTTGTTTTTTAAAAAAAAAACCAAAGGGGCCACCTAAGAAAAAAAAAAATCAGAAAGAGCAAAACAAGCTACATTTTCTTGTGAAAAGGAAAATAAAAAAGAATCCCTTAAGACACAATGCTGGGGCATTTTTGGAATGAATCCGCAAGGGACTAAAATACAAACAAACTAATAAATTCCAAGGTAAGTACCGGCACCCCAGCAACAAAAGAGCGCTTTGGGGTTGCAATGACTGCAAAAAATTGAATTTAAAAAAAGCTTGCTCTTATGTCTTAATTGAAAAATAGGGGGGAGATAAGCATTTAATCTGCGGGGTAGATGATTTTCCTAAAACGATGGCTTGATGGGGGAATGGGGAAAAAATAAATGCTTTCCCCAATTACCTTTCAGCCTTATAGTCTCCAAGGGGGGGCCACCCCCAATAGGGGGGGAAACTCATAAAAAAAAACTCCGGTCATATACCCAATTTTCGAAACTTGGGGTTTCTCCAGTGACCGGAAAGTGGGGAATTTGACTCCTCTGCCTTTTCAGTTTTAAGAAAAGCAATCCCAAAAAGGCTGGTGGCAAAACCTAGATTTTTTTGGGGTTTTTAAAAAACCAACCAAAGGGGCCCCCTAAGAAGCAAAAGAAAATCATGAAAGACAAAAAAAGCTACATTTTTTTGTGAAAAGTAGAAAAAATAAAAAAAATTTCCTCTTAAGACACAAGTGCTGAGGGTCAGTTTTTGGAAGAATCAGCAAGGACTAAAATAAAAAAATAATAAATCCAAGGATAAGACCGCGCACCGTTTCCGCAACTTACAGAGCAGCTTGGGTTGCAATGTTTCAATCTAAGCTAAGAGCAAGCTTTTTTTTAAATTTAAAATTTTTGCAGTCATTTTCAACACCAAGTGCTCTGAAAATTTGGAACGGTGCGCGGGGGTTTCTTATCCTTGGAATTTATTTGTTTGTTGTATATATAAAAATATATAATATATAAAATTTTATAAAATATTTTAATATAATAAAAATATAATTAAATTATATGAAAATATAATACAAAAATTAGAGTTAAAAAGCCATCTGTTAAAGTGCTAACCCAAATAGGGGCGACATACCCTTAAAATAGGGTTTGTAAAAAGGAAAAAATTTAAAAAACCCACAAAATTGTTTCGAGCTAAAAAAAAATCCCCAGGGGATCTGGGAGAGAAATTTTTTGCCGAAAAAATTTTTTGGTTTTTAACCCTTCCATTTTAAAACCCCATTTAAACTGGTATATATGTTACCCCACAAACCCAAAACGGGGATAAAAATAAGATGTTTTTTTTTTTTGCCATTACCTAAACTGATTCAGTCAGGGTTACGAGAAAAAGACGAAAGCTTAGGCATTTCAGAATTGACAGCATTTCACGTAAAGACCGATTTTTGCAATTGACCTCACCGTCAAAAGCAAATTAGTCATTACTGGGAATGCCTGTTTTTCATTCATCAAAGGTGAAACTGAGAGAGTTCTGGGGTACTTCAGCATTTAAATTTCTATTTTGTGTTTTTTGGGGGTTCAGTTAAAAAACCGTACAAATTCATAACCAGCTACCAGGGGTTTTCTTGGGAAAACACTGAAGACTAAAGGTACTTTCTCCATTTTTAAATTTTTTCATTAAAAACGGCAAAAAAAAATTTTGGTTTTTTCATTCGCAACAATAATAAAATCACACAAAAAAAAGCACTACCACATGTTTGCACAAACTAAAATCCGATATTTTTCTATAACCTTTTTTATTGGCACATTTTTGTTTGGGATGGGACTGTGGTGGGGAGGGCTGTTTAATTTTTGACTGTTTTTGAAACAAGACATTTTCTTTGTCTGACAGCGCGAGCGCCTGGATGAGCATTTGGCAAATCCTTGGGCCCTTCAACGAGACTCAAAGTAACGGCTGATCTCATGAAATCGGTTCTCTGTCCTGTTGCAATTGGGAAAAAACTTTCGCGCAAAGGAAATGATTTCTAGAATACTTTCCTTCAGGTTTCTTGGGGGCAATAGTGTAAAAATCGTTTTTATCCCGATTTACTACAAAACCCAGAAGATTTCGGGGGGGCCCCCCTCCCCTGGCAACAAAGGGGAAAAGGATCGCTTGCACCTTTGGACCCAATAACCCCTGGGGTTTAAAAATTTTTTGGTTTTTGAGGTTTGTCGTTGGAGTGAAAATTTTTCTTTAAGCTGGTCGGTTAAAAACCGCACTGGGGTCATCCTCGTAGAAAATTGCGGAAAAAGCAAAGATCATGACAAGCCTTGGGTTTTTCAAGGCTTTCTGCACCATCGCTTAACTGTCCAGAAACCCCCGGGTCAGTTGGGAGGGCCAGCCCGGCGTAGAAAACCCATCACAAAACAGGGTTGGGCTGAGGGGGCGGTAAGCTTTAACAAAAACGTCCCCGAAAACCCCTTTTAGCTTTGGATACTGTCGGAAACACCTCCAGGGGGGGGATCGTCGGGAATTGCCAGGCCTTTTAAAACCCCTAAGAATCCTTTTCCAACCCCAAAACTTCCTGGTGAGGTTTGGGGGAGTCCCCTTTTACCGAAACAAGGCTTTAATTGGTAGTTTTATTTTTGGGTGGGAAAATGTTTTTTTGAAGGACAAAAGGTGCCTGTATTTGGCTGTTTTTAATCCCCCGCGGGATGTTCTTTTAGGTTTCCCCTTTACGACCCCGGGTTTTAGGGGTCCTTCCCTTTCAGGGGGGCCCAATCACTTCCCAAAGGGTGAATTGAAAACCCGTCCATTTGGGAAAACGGGTCCAAAAAAAAAAGCTAATGAAAACGTTAACCTTGGGAGGGGAAACGTTTTCAATGACCCGGAAAAAAAGCCCAATTTTTTTTCCACTTCAAACTGTTCACAAAAAAAGGGCCAGAAAGGTTCTTTTAATCGGGTTTGCCCCTTTCTCCTGCCCGCCTTTGAAAGAAAAAGGAAGCCCTTGGCTTCCTTGGGCTTTTTTCACAGTTTTTTTAACTTTTTTCCCGATGACCCGTGGATGCATTTTTGTTGAGATGCAAAGCCCCCCAAAAAAGAAAAAGGAACGTGATCCCCTCAGTGACGTTTGGGGATTCCAAACCGATCGAACTTGTTCAAACGGAAACATAAGCTTTTTTTCATCAGCGTAATCAAAAAAGTAATGCAAAAGAGGAAGGGAGGAGGAGAAAGGGAAGGCGAGGGGTTTTAAAGAAAAGAGAAGGGGAAAGAGAGGGAAGCGAAAAACTTGCAATTTAACACACTTTGCAAAAGGGAAACAAACCCACGATAATTCAACGAGAGATAAAATTTGTTTGCGCGAGGCCAAAACAACACACCACAACACCCAAACAACACAAACACACACAACAAACACACCCAAAAAGAGAGAGAGACAAGGAGGAGAGGAGAAGAGAAGAGAGAGAGAGAGAGGAAAGAGAGAGAGAGGAGAGAGAGAGGAAAATTCTTTTCTTTCCAAGAAACGCACCAAAAAGGGTTTTTTTGGGCCCCCAAAAGGAGTTCCAATTGTTTTTCGGGCCCCCCCTTTTTTTTTCCCCCAAAAAAACCGGGGGCAACCCACCAAACCAACAAAAGCAACCCCAAAACCGAGCGGCCCCGGGAGTTTTTAAGGAAAAGGAAGGGAAGAATGGAAAGGGAAAGAAAAAGGAGAAAAATTTTTTCCCCCTTCCCCCAAGGTATACAAAAGGGAAGCTTTTTAATTTGGCTTTGCTTCCGTTAAATCTATTTGGTGGTAAAAAACCCGTTTTATAGTTTGCCTTTCCCTTTTCGGGAAATTTTTTATTTTTTATAAAAATTTTAAAAAATTTTATAAAAAAAATTTCTGAACAAATTAAAAAAGCCCGCTTCCAAAACCCAAACGGTTGGTAGTCGTTTTAAGGTACATTTTGAAGCCTTTTTAAATTTAAAAAAAAATGTCCGTTCTTTAAAAAGGGAATTACGTTTTGAGGTTTAAATTCACTTTTTCCCTGTCAAAAAGTACACCACCGAAGCATGTCCGTCCGCGAGCTCTAATACCGAGTGTGTCCACCATTTGCCCCGATGCACGCTTGGCAGTGCCTCCTCATGGAGTAGACAAGGTTGTGCAAGAACGCCTGTGGCAGTCCATCCCACTCCTCGGTCAGTGCGCGCCTCAAATGATCGAGAGTCTGTGGACGTCTTCCACGGGCCACAAGACGCCCCAGCTCATCCCAGACGTGTTCAATGGGAGCCATGTCAGGGACAGAGATGGCCAGGGCAACACGGCAATGTTGTTCGCCTGGAGAAACGCCTGGAGAAACGCAGCGGTGGCTCTTGCGGTGTGGGGTCGTGCATTATCATGCTGGAAGAACTGCAGCTCCGGGTGCTGGCCAAACAGTGGGACGACGTGGTTCTGCAGCACCTGCTGGTACGTGTTGGCATTCACATGGTTGTCAAAAAAGTACAGAGGTGTCCGGTAGTCATGACTGAATGCCCCCCAAACCATCAGACTGCCCCCTCCCCATCTATCGGCTTCAAACACGCAGCAGTTGGCGTAGCGTTCCCCGACACGCCTCCAGACTCTCATTCTCCCGTCAGCATAAGATAACGCGAAGCGACTTTCGTCAGAGAACAGCACAGCTCTCCACTGACGTCGTGTCCATGGCAGATGCTGGTTGGCCAACTGCAGGCGTTGCTGACGGTGTCTACGGGTGAGGACTGGGCCAACATGAGGGCGTCTTGCATTGAGCCCTGATTCTTGCAATCGACGTCGAACGGTTTGTCCAGACACTGGACCCCGTCGACCAACCACCTGGCGACATGTTTCTGCTGCTGTAAGGAATCGATTACGAAGATGAAGCTGTCGAATGTATCGATCCTGCGCTGGTGTGGTAACACGAGGTTGGCCCGTTCGGCGCCGATCAATGGTGGAACCAGTCGCTGCCAAACGTTGTGATAGCCTTACAATTGTAGAGTGACTGCAGTTTCAGTTGTCTGGCTGTCTCTCTCGATGACATACCGACCATCAACATTCCAATGGCTCGCTCGCGTTCTTGCATAGACAGTCGCGGCATTGTTTTCGGACCACTTGGCCTGGTCGAATGACAACTGATACCATTTTCCAGTCGGCAAGACTTCAAACTCACCATTTGAGACAAAGAAACAGATGAGCTACGTTCAGTCTCGGCCCCAGTGGCAAAAAAAAAGTGTTTTGGCGAGTTGCACGTGGGCGTCACACGAATGTCGGCAAGCGCGGAGAAACCGAGGCAGTGTGAATCTGTGTCCCTTAAAAATTGTGTTAACATACCAAATCCAAATACACATTTTTTCCAAATGGGAAATCGGCAAATCAAAACGGTGCGTTTTTAATGTTGTTCAGTATATATATATAATATATAGTATATATATATATATATATATATATCTGTGTGTGTGTGTGTGTGTGTGTGTGTGTGTGTGTGTGTGTGTGTGTGTGTGTGTGTTACATTAACACTTTGTATATGCACAACTACATGATTATTCTGTATGTGTATATGTCTAAGTGCATGTTTTCTATGTAGCAACGTAGATTGCCAAATGCTCAAGCACACAATTATGATGATGCATGTGTTGTCCAGGATTCGTACAGACACCAGGATTCAACCCAGAGTCACGACTTCACCATCCAAGGGCATACCTTGTAATCAATGCCACGCTCAGTGTTCCCCCCTCTCACACTGTCCTACTCAGTGATCTCCATGCTGAGATAGACCCTGATTCGTCCATCAGCCTCTATAGCCACGATCATGGAAAGAAACTACTTTGGACGGTAAGCGGTAAAGAGTTCCTTCCCTTGCCAGACGTTTACCATCACACAGAATACTTGCACTTCCAGTTCAAATTACAGGAAGCCCGGAAACCAGCTCGATTGGCTTGACGTGAATACAGAATTCTCCCAGTTCTACAAACTGAATTACACATTTGCTGGCTTTAGGATCCTCTTCACTTTCCACCAGGTGAGCCTGTAATGGTGATAGAGATTCTACTAAGGGGCCAGACCTACCTGACGGAGAGCTATTTTTTAATTTATTTTTGTTTCTCAGAAACTGTTCAATGGACTGTGATAAAATTTGGTGATAACCTTGATTAATTAATACGCTTTGAAGGTAAAATATACTTAAGTCACACATTTTGCTAGATTTTGAGAAAATAATTAATTAAGTAAATAACTGCGAAATATTTTGGTAAATATTCTGACTACATGTGGTCACTATCTCTTTTACATTTTTTTATTTTTGGATGGTTTCCTTTGGTTTAGAGATAAAAAAACAACATATTTTTTTAAACTTGTACTAAGGAAAAGCGTATGCTGTGTCGGATGTACATATGCAACGCCGCGCGCGTATAAATTTGTACATTTTTTTTTTATTTAGCAAAACTAAAAGTTGGCAATTTACTCTTATTAGTCTAATGCCTATCATTTTAGTACAGGACCCATGGATTAGTAAAAGCTATCTCCATGCAATATTTGAAGGCTCTAGCTATAAAATTAAAGAAAATATGGTGTAAAAACAGACCACAACCTGGCGTTTTCAGAGAAAATCCGCATGCAGAAAATATAAAGTCAGCCTACCTTACAGTCTAATGGCCACCAGCTTGGTAGAGAAATCCTTCTTGTTCAGCCAGCTCCTCATCTCTGCCAAGCCTCCTGAGTCTTCTCTTCTTCCTGTACTCCTTGGAATTTAGCAGGGCCTGTCTTTGTGCTGTCATTATGCGCAAAGCATCTTTGTCAGCGAAGAATGAAGGCGAGGAATGCCCAGCACTAATGTTCATATTGCACATGATATCACCCAGTCTGGCACAGCCATCATTGAAGATAACAACTGCTACAGCCACTGCAGTTTCAACAACAGTCTTGCCATGGTGTTTTGTTTTAGGGCAAAATTTCCAGATAACGTTGTTGATGCTCTCATTTGCATTCTGGGTATATCCTTCAGGCATTTACGCAGAAGTTCAGTTCTTGCTAAGTCTTTGACAATTGGTTTGATCACCTCCATAACTGCTTCTGGTAAATTGTTGGTATGTTTGTAGTCCCTGGTAGTTCCTGCTGCCTCTGCTTTTTTGTAGCCACACCAGTCCACACTGCAGAAGTTGTGAATAGGCCTAGCATCTGATGACAGCTTATGATAAAAGACTGCCCACACTTACTCTCTCATGTGCACTAAGTTTGTAGAATTTCTCCTAATGGCATTTCCATAATAGGCCTGAAGTAAGTTTATTTGTACATAAGTGAGCCTGCCCTTTCCACCAATTGTCTTACCATCGGCTAACACTTTACCTTTTGAATTTCTTTTCAAGTCCCGCAACCTCTTGCCCATGCGCTTTTGCACATGACCAACACATTCAATTTTGTTGACATCAGTGTCACCATATGGTCTACCATCAAATACTTTTTTGTAACTATTTGTGTCCACATCCCCAATAAAATTTACATACCTCAGATTGTACAACTTAACAGAGTGACAAAACATTTCCTTAGCCAGCTCCCCCTCCATGCCCCTGATGATCCCTCATGGTTCATTGTGCATTTGTCACCATGATGCGCTTGCCAATGTTTACTTTTACAGTTTACTTTTAGCACCAGTGTCAAGTACTTTCCCAGTTTCTAATCCCACTGCTGTTGACACACCTACATTAGAGGAGTGACCCCGGGTCATGTATGTGCCATCAACTGACACATCAATGTCACGTAGTTCACTGCCATTATCCTCTGCAATACTGTATTCTGTTTTAGCAGCACATTTCATTGACCATCTCTGCACAGTGCATGCAGCCTTATGAATTGTGGAGTTTATAATACTAAATGAACTCGACTCTTGCACACAGATTTTGGTAAGTCCATCACTCCACAAACGTTCTCAATTCTGCATGGTCTCCTTCAATACACCTCATGGCAAAGTGGAGCGCCTGTTCACTGAATAGACACTCACATTTCCCTCTGAGATAACTGGACATGAGGGAAAGACTCTTGCTTATCACATTTTTTATTTGCGCACATGAAAGCAAACTTGCTACCCAGCCCTTTCCTTTCACTTCATAAAGTTTCACCTCACTATGGCAGAACTTACACGACAACTGCGACATAATGTTGCGGTTGAGAATATCAACATCAATCAACCGAAGCCTTCACACTCTTGACTAAAAACATCATCCTCATTTGGTTCTCAGTCAGTCTCACTGATGTAATCATCACTACATGCACTATCTTCTTTACTGCTTTCACATGAATCATCAGGTACAGTGTATAGATTCAACAGTTTTCTTTCGCCTCGTGTGGGCGTGGCACTTGCGCACTCACCGGATTTAACTTCATCTGAACATTCAGTTTCTTCACTGTAGAGAATGTAAATATGCGGGTTCAAGCTCACCTATCTTATTTTGCACGATAACCCCCTTTTCACATCCAAATCACGTCCATCACATATCAGTTTTGGCACAAATTAACACCTATTTTACAAAAAAATTAACACGCAAAAACCTCTAAAAATCGACGCAATCAGCACATTAAAATGGGGGCTTGCGTGCTAGATAAGATTTGGTGATCGTGAACAAACATATTTTACATTCTCTCCAGACACATAAAAATTAACGTCCGCGGGACTGGGCCCTTACTAATTTTTTAATACGCTCTTCTACTTCCAGCTCTATTAATAATCAGAACAAACAACTGGCTTTCCGTCTTGATTAGTTACTTTTACATCCAATGAATTTATATCTACGCTAATTAATTCTTTAAATTGGCTGTTTCCGTCAAACCTATATAACTGATAATCGCAAAACCCTGCCCCAGTTGGTAACAAAACCTTTAAAACTGTAGATGGATAGCCAGCAAACAAATTAGCACATGTTTTTAACTGTTGTAAATGGACATACAACATTGGGTTCACGAGAAATCAGAAGGTTTATTGCCTTTAAATTGATAAACATTTTCTGTTGTGCTAAATTTATAAGATTTGTCACTATTGTGAAAGCCTAAGATTTTAGCTAGCCCTTTAGGAAAACGTACTCTCTTTTTTCTTCTAGTGGAAAATTCATAGTAATTCTGAGGTTGCCTCGTTAATTGTTAACAATATACCATATTCGCTAAGTACATTCTTTTAAAGAACAAAAGTTGTAGTAACCATCAGGTATTTGCACATGAATTACTTGATTGCCCACCTCGTCATTAACATATCCAGTTATTTTGAACCTTTTCAGATATGTTAGCCCACATAACTTTAAATCCAATTTCTCTAAGGGCAACCCTATAATTACCGCACCTATTGTCAATTGGGTACGTTAAGGGCACACGTTTGTTTTGTTGGTTTTATAGATGCGCATCTTTTTTATAACTATTTTAAAACCCTTTAAAAAAACTAATTTTAAAAATGGTAGCTTTTTAATATATTGAACATGTTACTTACGATGTAGGAGCGTTTTATAACCCCAAATCTTTGGACTTCAGCAATTTAACCATTGCAGTAGACGAATTATACGGCTTCCAAGTTAGACTTGTAAACCGCCTAACTAGATATTTAAATCCGCCAATAAAGAGCGACAGAGTGCCATCAGCATGGTCATCCCACCCTATGGCTTTTTTCCAGAATCAGTTAAATTTTGCCGTTTACTGCGCAAACTGCTGGCTGCGGTGTTTCATATGCAAACCATTTAAACCACCCCAATCTTTTAGTAAGGTCAGTATATAACTTTCATGTTTATTACCAGTACAGGGCGAATACTAACTGAACTAAAAGTGCCCCTCCCTAACGACAACGCGTTTTATCCATTTAACAGCCCAATGGACTAAATGCATATGAAATAATTTGCAACGAATTTAACATTAAACCTTTAACTGATTTAGACAAAAGTTAGACCGCAATCATGGGTTAGGCACATTGTTTTGCGGGGCACAAAAAGAGAATATAATTATGACTACTGGCCCGGCCACACCTCTTTTCAACTAAACACACAAGTTCGATTGGGTCCATAGAACAAAAACACCCTAATGCCTGGACAACATTTATCTTAGATAAAAGTAAGGCCTAACAATGCCAGGAGTGCAAAGACTTAATGACTCCATACGGACATACGTTTGGTGTCTTTTAGGAGCACAAGCACAGACCAAGTCTACCATAGTAGATCAATCTACAGGGTTTGATGCTAGAAAACAATTTCTAGCTAATTTAGAAGATGCTATTAACTCTGCTGTTGATTTGCCTTCCAGCATACAAAGGTATCAAGACGTTCTTGCACATGCTAGGTCAAAGGTTGACTTTGTTGTAGGTCATGGATTATACATGCTTACCTTCTGACCTTAGACTACAGATTGGCATGATACAGAATTATAACAATGAAATCCTCATAGCTGGAGACGACCAAGACTTAGGGCACAATAAATACTTAAACACAAGGCCCGCTCAATCCATTTTAAAGAAAGTACCTACCCCTGAAGAAAGCGATCCAGTTATAAACACCCCAGAAAGCGATCCACCACCAGTTATAAGCGCCCCCACAGCCAGAAAGCAGCCAGAAAGCACGCACCTGTTGATCTACCTCACACTGACAGCCACACTAGCGAAAAGACAGCCCTTGTTGTATTTTTAACTTTTACTGGATTAGCTGTACTTTATTTCACTAAAAATTAATCCAGCAGCTAGCACTCCTAACGTCCCAGATGGTCGGCCATATAACCAGCAACTTTGCCTATAGTAGACAAAACCCAACTAACAATGCTGCCTATTATGCCAGGCAGAGCATCAAGCGCTTTAGCGGCTAACTTCTTTAATAAGTTTGCTAGATGATGCAATTGTTTTCTAATCCAACTTTTACCAGGCTGAGGTGTTGGAGGCGTTACTGGCCCTGTTGGCGCACTGCCTGTTAAAGCATCAACGAGTGTAGAGATAGCAAACCCTACAGCTGTTAATATACTAACTATTGTAATCCCCTGTTCCCTGAACAGAGTCCTTATTCTTTCTGCTAGCGTAGTATTTTCATAAAGTATTCTGTTTATAGTTTCTCTTACTCTGCTTGTTTGTGATGCTAGCTGCGCTCTGTTAGTAGACAGCACTTCTAACCTAGCTGACCTTTGTAGCATTAAATCCTGTAGTTTCTGCTGTATTCTAGCCTTTTCTTCTTGTCCTATAATTGTTATCATCTGCATCAGCCAGTTTATTTTTTTCTTCTTCAATTTCTCTATCCAGTTCACCAAGTTTTGCCAATTGTTTGTTAGTTCGCCCTTATTGTTCGTAAAGCCTCATTAAGCCCCAGGATTTCACGCATAGCAATGGAGAATCGTCATTGTTTTTAACTGCGTCTCCTCATTAAACGTGTTTTCAATTTCTGCTATTAGTTCTTCTGCTCTTTTAATTGATTCATCTGCTTCTTGAGTTAAATCTTGAAGAGGAATGTTTTGTATTTTAGATTGTGTTGGCAACTCTTGCCCAAAGTTCTGTAAAGACTAACGACTTCGGCTCTAAACTCTAAAAGGTTAAGTGTTCTGCCTTAGCAATAGGGAGTTTTCGCCTAATTGTGCTTAGTTTTAAAACTTGTTTGGGTTTTGCGTTGAAGTAACTTTTACGCGGTCTCCTGCACCAGCTCTTATATACAAATGCCCACCATCTTCCTCAAATCGTTAGGGTCAACTACTTCTGTAGCTCTCGTCCTATGCTTCTATAGAATGATTGAATTCTTTCTCGCAATAGTTCTTTACGGGCTTTAGGGAGTGAAGAACCTACTCCTTCTAGTTCTTGACGAGCTTTAAGGAGTGACGAACCTTCTCCTTTAGGCCTTTTACTCAATGGGCCTGCTGCTTCTTCAAGCTCTTCTTGCAATGAGGGGACTAGTTCTGTTTCATCTCTTCTTCAACAGGATCAATTGCGTCAAAATCTTCATCCATATTTTTTATTTATATTCTTTTTTGTTTTATAAAAATGAACTCATACGGTTGTGACCTTGATCCATGCAGAAAAGAGAAGGAACCCCATGGCGTAAGAGGTATAAGGCAGACCGTTTACTAGTGTAAATACTCCATCAACAGTTGAGCCCGGACAAGATTTAACAGTCAAGTTCCCTGATCTTGGCGCTGGCGATGTTATAAATGCCAGGCACGGCTAAACTATCATTCAAAATAGATATTAAATCAGCAGATCCTAATGCTACTGTTGTTGCTAATTTAGGCAGGGCAATCGTTAAACATATGGCAATTAGAACTGGAGGGCAGAGAAGTCTTTGTACTAGGCGAGGCAGACATTTTTGCTCTTTATTCTGATCTATGGCTGCCTAAAAAGAAAGAAAAGAGAAAGTGTATCAGGGAATACAAGACTCAAACGGCCTCAAGCACAGGCTTAAAGCGGAGGATGCAAAGAATGATGTTAAATATGAGGCAGTAGCAGAAGCATTTGGTAACAGATTCTGCATCCCCTAGATTTTGAGCTGTTAAAGACGCATATGCCATATTACCAAGGCGCACTAAAAGAAAAACTTTCTTATGAACTGACATTTAATCCTAGCGATTCTGTTGTTCTGTCTGAAGACCCCTTAGCTAAATACCACAGTCAGCGACATCTCTCTTGAGTTTGATGTTGTTACTAACCCCGAACTGGCTAGAACAATCTTAACCCAGTATAAAAGTAAAACGGTTATTTATTATGAAAACGTTATACACGCCATTACAGAAATAAAAACAAAGCGAGACACTCTCTGGAACATACATCTAAATCAGTCTCTGAAGTCTTTAAACGGAATTTTGTTCTTGTTTTACTGAAGGAACAACTCCTTTTCAGAGAGAATCAGAAGCGTTTTATAATCCAAAAATTGAGAAGGTCGACTGTGCAATAAATGGCAAGTCTGATCAGTTGTATTCAGGGCGCGGACTTTTACCTCACCAACACTTTGATGAAATAAGAAAGTTGTTTGCCGGAGGTAGGCAAAGGGATCCTGCAGTTGATCGCGTATGTGAAAAACTTCGCCTTTATGATGTAAGACTCGAAGACTATTTAATAAACAAATATGGACCGTGGCTGGATTTTGATCTACATTTGACAACAGGTGTTTGGAAGTGGAGAAAGGATAGGGCAAGATGGTATAAAAATAAATATTCACAAGAAAGCAGACGGAACGGTCCAATAAAAATGCACATTTTTATGGTTTGTGATGCTCAGTTAAACATTGAAGGAAAACAGACTAAAAGACGCGGCTTATTAAAATGTAGAAGAAATATTCTAATAAAAACAGATGGATAGCTTAAAGTTTCTTCCTAAAGATCCGCACTGTTTCTCTTATCTGCGGTATTACTGGGTGTGGGAAAACTGTCTTCGTACTTGATTTGTTACAAACAATATACAGGTTTCACTACGAACACATTGTTATATTCTGCACAACCATTAAGCACAACAGTCTTACAAAGAAAGGAAGTTTATTTGGACAGACGAGAATATATTTTTAGTTGATCTAGCGACAAACTGAGCGACTGTTTAGAACATTACTATAGACTATTTGAGGGAACTGAAACACACTGTTTATTATTGATGACTGTTCAGCTGAACGAGACATGTTAAAAAAAGAAAAACTCTGTCAAAGCTAGCCTTTAGTGGGCGCCACGCCTTAGTTTCTGTGTGGCTCTTAACTCAGAAATACAATGCTGTCTTAAAAGACTTTAGATCGCAGTTAAAATCGGTTGTATTATTTTACACTAAGGACAAGACAGTTTTTGAGAATGTTTAAGTGAAATTATATAATACGGGACAAAGATGAGCTAAAAAAAAAAAAGAGCAGTTAGAAAAATCTAAGCACGCAAAGCTATGCTTACGGACTGACCCCCCAGTTCAATACGTTTGTTCATTGTAGATTGTTTATTATTGATTGCTTATAACAATTTGCTTATTATAATTTTAATATTATAAAAAGAATGTCTCGAGGGCCAGAATAAAAAGTGGAGCTAGCTCCTAAATGCACTGCAGTAGAGCTAAAAGACCTAGCAGACACAACTGAGTTAGATCAAATAGGAGTGCCAGGAAATGTTTATGGATTTGAATATACAGATGACGGGGTTTACAAACGAACAGAAATTGAAGACAAAAAACGGCAGCAGCATCCTGCCCTAGAAGAGATAAGAAATTTAAGAGCAAACGATTTTGGCAAACGTGAATACAAACTTCATAAAAGAGAGAATGACTTGGGCGTTGCTTCCTGAAATTGACTGGAATTTAAAGTTTGAACTACGAAGCCCCAATGTATACTATGATAAGAACAACAATTTTAGAAAAGCCTTAAATGAAGGACCCATTCTTGTTAGCCTTGTCCCAGGAAACCAACAGAAAAAGCAGATTGAAATAACTAAGCGAGGTTCTGAATATGTGCTACAGAGAAAGAAGTCCTTAGCTGAAGTGGGGGCGACACCGTCGGCTTAGAATTTACCCCCAAAACTAGAATCACTACATAGGCAAATGACGATGATTTTTCGCTTATTTATTACTCCGAGGGAGGGCGATACTAGTTTGCCAGAACATGCGTTTATTAGAGGCATACAAATAAAGGCTGAAAACTTGGATGCCCCTTTTAAGCTCGTTATTGTTATTACTAAAAACGGAGATGAAATAAACACCCTTGCATCATCCGACAGGTTACTATAATGGTTGACAAAGACAACTTAACAGTACTTGACTTTATTTTCATTCAGTATGTTGATTTTATTGCGTTTTACTCTGTTGATGAAGTGCTGCCAGAAGGATTACTAAGAGATATGTATAAGAGTAATTTAAAAAAAATAATCTTATTTAAAAAATGGAGGTTCAACAGTTTAGGTTAAAGCAAATAATGAACTTCAAAAGGAATAGAAGCGACTTGGATAAGTATAGAGTTACTAGAAAGAATATGCTAAAGCTTAAATGCTCTTTCTTATGTAATTACTGGCTCATCAGCTGTAGCTAGCGTAAGTGCTGGGCTGGCATTGCTGTTTAAGCTACTGGGGTTGGTGCCCAGCTCTTTAGCATTAGGAGGTCTCGGTTAGGTTAGGCGCCATGTCTTGGTTGTAGTGCTGTTTTAAAATAATTAACTCCTAAATTACAAAAGCACACTGCCATTGTTGCCCTAGCATCGGCAAAACTTTGTTCATTAAGATTAGACTAAGCAATCATTACAGGATGAAAACATTACGGACGAAGAATTTCAGAAGCTTATGGCTGATGGCGACGATTACAGACGACAGAAATTGAACTTCAAAAGGAGTGGAGAAAGACTTTTACATCGCGACAGGTAGACACTGATGCAATTAAACAAAACATTGGAAAAACAAACACATGATCGGTTAAACCCAAATAGAGCAAAAAAATAAGTTTAACAAAAAAATTATAAGTTTAACAAAACTAATTACCTATTTTTTGTTAACACTGTGTTTGGCGGGACAACTTGCAGCTCTTCACGAACAAACGATCTTTTAGGGGCAGGCCTTTTAGAGATAGTAGCACGCTAGATGAAAGAGTTTCTCTTAAATAATACACGGGAGGGTCTGTTTTCTTAATTCTTTCAACTTCATACACATCTACGCTCCATATAGGGTCTGTGGCTCTAATTCTAACATCGCCCTCTGCCTCTCCAGGAGCATACAAGTATCTTACTTTTAGTCCAAACGGCAGAGTTTTTGAGTCCCTGCACATCTTCAGTATGCTATTTTTTTTTAATTTTATTGCATTTACTGGCTTCAGTCCTGTTGCTTTAAATTCTTCATTGTTCATGGCACGTAAGACTGCAGGCAATCTCCTAACCCATTCTGTGTTGCGTTCTCTATCCATAATTTCTCTGTGATATTGTAGGTAAACAGGCGTTCAGCTAAATTCTTATTAAAGTTTCTACTAGGGTTTGTGATCGATGGTTGCCTGGGATCCCTCTCTTAACTGTAACATGCCGCTTTAAAAACAGCTGTTTACAGAGCCTTTAAACTCTTTTCCATCATCAACCTGATCAACCTAGGATTACTTTATGGGCCTCGCATGTATATTGTTGTAAAGCCACAGCCACAGCAGTTGAGCTTTTATCCGTTAAAGGTTCAGCGTCTTTGTATCTTGAAGCCATGTCAACAACTGTCAGAGCATACTTAAACTTTTTTTTTCTAGCTTTGTCATGTGGAAGATACAAGAAGTCCATTTGGTGGTGTCATTTGGAACTGAGTTAACAAATCTAGGCCTTATTATTCTTTTTGGGGCAGGTAGATATATTTGCCAAATTGCATGTTTTGAAAGCCAGTCTTTCGCATCTGATTCAGACACTCTAGCAGCTTTACTTAGTTTTTTATAGCGGTCTTTCTTCCAATACCCTTTAGGAGAATAATATATTTTGTACATCGTATTGTACATCGTATTGTCCATAAGAAGGACTGTATTTAATTGTATTTTTAATTGTTTTTTTTAGATTGTTTGTGCAAAATATAGATTGCTCCATAGCACCCACAATAAACCAATTTCTGCTATTTTCGTTCTTCTGGACGGTCATAAAGTCAGACAGTTCGGGGGCGGTGCTGTTAGAAACTTCTTTCCTGTCACTAGTAATACTCATTCATTGCCTCATCAACGTCTGTAAATGTGTGCTCTGCATGCCCCTGTTCTCTTAACTTTTTATTAATAAAGTCTAAGCGAGCATTTCGTCTTTTCTCATAAGCGTCTCTGCCTTAGCTAAATCTTCTATTGCCTTGTTATGACGTTCTCTCTCTTCATCGGACCGCAATTTACTAAACATATAATTGCTTCCAGAGAGGCTAATGCATTAACATAGCTCCTCTACCTCATAACTACTCCGCCATCTTTTATAATCAATATTTTCTAGAATTAATCTTTTCTATGAACTAACATTTTCTGGGATAATCCCCTGTGTAACAAGAAAGTCTTTAGACGCAATCCTGCAGTAATTACAACTATACTTAAAATGTCCTCATGTCTAACCTCCTAGATCCGCCGGCTTCATTTAACTGTTTTTTGCTAACCGCCTATAGCCTATACTAAGGCCGCTAATCACAGCAGAATGGTAAATCGTAATTGATAATCTTTTTTTCACTCATCTTTTTATTAACTAAAAAATATTAAAATAATCATAATACGAAAGGCTGTCTATGTGGCTTTTTAATCATATAATCTTTTGTTGTTAAAGCTAAAAATAAAGTTGCAATAGTTTTGGCGAATCTTCTATCTTTCCCATGTTGGGCGGTTTTATTCCTATAATAAACATTTGCAAGGTGTTGAATAAACTATAACGCCAACGATAGGCACTGCATAATTAACCAGCGTTAAACTATGGTTTTAAAGTATTATATTATTTTTTATTGCTTTTAAAAATGGATTGTGACGAACTAGTAAAGTTGGAGGAGCAAGCAGACTACTCCGTAGACAACTGCATAAAGAAAGATTATACTCTCTGGCTGCGTGGGAAAACTAGACAGTATTTTGGTGTTGAACTAAGTATTGAACAGATTCAACAATTGTCCACATCAGACATTGAGAAGTACTACGCTAGGTACGAAGCGCAGTTAGGGTCAAAATGGTTAGATCGGTGGGTCAGACAATGATTAGTCTATATGCTAAGTTACGTAAGTAAGATAGCGCCGGTTGATTTGAAGAAGAATTTAAATACACTTATCACAAGATCCGGTTTTAAACAAGTCCCTAGAAACTCTATGCATGTGACATGTATTACAGATTTGGAACATGTAAGCCCATTCATCATGGTTAAAATTACTTTTAATCATATTTATTTTGATCATATTAAATTTAATCGCAATAAAAAAAAGAGCGATCAGGAGAAGAAGGCGCCACAGGCAATTCGCAGAGCCCTCCAAGGAGCAAGTGAATGCGCACAAGAGCACCCCACAAGTAAATGTACCACAAGTGAATGTGCCGCAGGTGAGTAATGTTACTAAGTCTAAAAGTCCTGGACGTGTTGAGGCTGGCGTAAACGGCTGAATGGAACAACTGAGAAACAAGCAAACAATCAGCAAAACAAAAAATTATTAGATAGTAATACAGCATCGCCACCGCCAACAACACAATTAACAACAACACAATCAAACGATAAGATGTATCATTATGTATTGGGAGCTGCTGTTGTTGCTGGGGGTGGTTTTTTAGCATACAAATGCCTAACACCATACCTAACAACAAGCGCAAGCCCCACAGTAAAGAAGAAGAACCGCCTTCTGCAAAAAAAGTGCAACCTCCTGCAGTAGATCCATTTACTCTGTAATAGTTTTTAAGAACTAGATATAGTACAAGTTAAGAACTAAATAGTACAAGTTAAGTAGTTATAGAAAGTACTTTTAAGTTAAGCGCAGTAAATACAAGTTAGTGCAAAAAATATTAAGTTCTAGTTTTAAGTACTAGTTAGGTTCTTAGTTAAGTTCTTGTTATGTTCTTAAGTTAAGTTCTTGTTAGGTTCTTAAGTAAGTACTAGTTAGGTTTTTAAGTAAGTACAAGCCAGTCAGTCAAGTTAATCTTTTAAAGTTCTCCAATGCCCTACAGCATATGAAAGCTCAGAACTGCGTAATTCTCTTGTTATTGTAGAGACTAGTGATTTCTTGTTAACAGCAGTTGTGTTACTGATGGAGAGTAGAGCGCAGATAACATTTGTGTGATGAAATACTTTGTTTTCAAAGAGAACTTGCTTGTAGTTGTCGTGAGTTATATTTTTTTTGACAACTTCTTTACTTATACCTTTAGCCTTCTTCATTACAGAAGTCTGGCTAGCAACGCTGTACATCTTTGACCGCAAACCAACATATTCTTTGATAACTGTCCCATTAAGTTCATCCTTCATCTTTCCAATTACTTTCTTGTTTACAGTTGAATGTAAAGGACTGCCTTTAGGATAGTCCATGTGTCGTACCACCCATCAGTTCCTTTAGCCACTTCTGTTTCTAAATCCTTATAAAAGTCTTCAGTTGGGACGTCTAGAATAAAACTATCGGTGTCTGTGTAAAGGACTCTTGCTTCTGGGTACAGTGGTTTAAAGTAGTCGTACAGAAATTCTAACATCAATAACTTTGACAACTCTAATACGGTAAAGCCGATAAACACCGGCTTGTCCAACTTAACATCCTTTTTCTTCATCATAATACCAACCAGGCTGTCGTTAAATCTTCTAAAGTCTTGATAGTTGGGTTTAGAGGCAAACTTAATTGCTTGGTTTTCTTTTGTAACTAATTTAACATCTTTGCGATTGTGTACGTTCTCCATGGTTTTGCCAAAACAGCTGTTGTTCATCAGTTTAAAGAAGTCTTTTTCTGAAGCATCAGTGGCTTGGGTTCTAAGATCAGTATTCTTCTTGATGTATGGCCTCATAAAGGCTCTTGGTCAAAAGCAATGATTCTATGAACGGCAGTCAGTTTCAACCCGTGTCTTAGGTAAAACTGCAACAGTCTGTAAGGACACAAATATTTAGTTTTGTGTCTAAGATTAGGCACAAGTTTAGGCGGTTCGATAGGCCTCATCTTTAACCTTTCTGCGGCTAGGGGATAATCGTTGTGGAGATCGTGTAGTTCATACGGATATTCTAAGTCTACTTCCAAGATTAGTCCTATTGGATTATCAGGTGTAAGCTGTGGCAACATACTCAACACAGTATTAACATTATGAGGTCCTTTTATCATTGTAAAGTTTCTCAGTGGAAGTGGTTGACTCATAGCGCATCCATACAGATTGTTGGCGTCTAAGTACATTAGATAGTTGGATGGTTTAGTGGGATCATAATCGTCTAAATATTTGTTGTTGGCTTTGCAGTAAGGATGTGAGGCCATGCTAATACCTCCCCTCAGCCCGTCTTCAATCATCTGAAGTGTGGGTAGATCAGATATTAAGTCAATCTGAATGTTTGTAGACTTTAAGAAGGCGTCCCAAGATAACCCTGGGGCAGAAATGTAATGTGATGAGTCTAAGTTGTAATGTTTTATGCATGTAGATCTGTAATTCTGAAAGACATCTGCCAATAAACACACGTCAGCCAATAAATATTGATCATAATAGTCGCCCATCGTTTCACAGTGTAATTCTGTCCAGGCTTTCTGAGCGTATTCATAGTCAGCATCAGTTATGTCTTTGCCTCTAAGACTAGAAAAGAAAGCGCCTTTAGGGGGGAGCGAGTCTTCGTCAAACCTATCCCACGAGTTCATGTATTCATAGGGGTAAACACCTTTACGCACTAAAGATGGATCAAAGTATTGTTTAGTAATTGGAAAGTCGTGTAGCGATCTGCTAATTATATAAACTAGCCATCAGATGTTGGGCCGAGTCATAAAAGGATAAAGAGTCAAGAGTAAAAGTCATGTACTTTTCTGAAGACTGTGCAATGCAGGTAACCCTCTTATATTCAGAAGTCACTGCTTGCATGATAAAATGAGAATCGTAGCCTCTTAAGTTATGAAAGGAGATAGGCAGTGTCACGGTCGCTAAGCCGGACGGCCCTACCACCCTACCCACACCTATTATACACCAGAGCAGACAACACAGCACACTAACACAACTTTACAATCACGCGCACCTCTTTATTTCACACACCCAAACATACCATGGCGCCACCACTCACGTCCATCTACAACCACACACCGGTATCCACTTCTTCACTGACCCACCCTACCCTACTACGACCTGAGAACCCTAACCTATACTAAAACACCAGTTGCGGTATCATCACTGCGACCTAGGGACGCAGAGATAGCCCGCACACGTGGTGGCTATACTAATAGGGACAAGGATAAAACCCAAGGGACTCTAAACTTAAACTGCTACCACCCACACCTCTCCCCAGGACCCACCCTTCTCTTTTGACCCGGGACCACTATCGCACTGGTCACTGCGTCCCTAAGGGAGGCAACGACAAGTACCCTACACTGTGCTGGCCACTACGTCCCCAAAAGGAGGCAGTAGCTAACACCCCTACCCTACTGCCTAACGCTACACCCCTTCTACAACACCCATGGGACACCTATCCCGGCCCGGAAAGCTCCAGTCCTTGGCACTGTCCGGGGACCCTCACAGACTGACTCCTCCACGGATGACTCCGCTCCTCAGCGCTGTCCGTGGACCCTCGCAGACTGACTCCTCCACGGATGACTCCGCTCCTCAGCGCTGTCCGTGGCCTCACGCAGGCTGACACCCCGAAGACTCTACACCCCGGCGCCGACCGTGGCTTCCCCGCAGTCCGACTCCTCCCCTGCGCTGGGCACGACACCCGGCGCACCCACACACCAGACGCCCTCTCGACGAGTCCGGGGCTCGAAGGACACCTCTCCTCTGAAGCCCCGCCGGACACTGAGGGTGAGGGAAGTCTGGTGCAGCGCCCTCTCACAGGACGCCGAACAGGGTAGAGCAACAGGTGGCTGGGGAACTCCAGGAAGACCCCGGCAGCAGGAGGAGAGCTGCACCCCAGACGGCAGCCGGCCTTCCCCGGTAAAGCAACAGGCAACGGGAAACTGCCGCTCACCTGCCGGCACGCGGCAGCAGACTGCGTGGTCTGGCCCCACCCTCAGGACGGAACAGGATACCACCTGCTGACACAACTGGACAGACAGGACGTTCAACCACACCAGTTCTGCACTGGCTGACGTGGCTGCCAACAGAGACGACACAGAACCCGGCACAGGCCAAGGCACACCAGACCCGACGATGGACCTGGCACTAACTATGACTCGAAGTCACTCAGCTCGACTAACGGCGCTGCCGCCGCAACTACAAGGCGCGTCCACCCCGACGAACACCAGGGACCGAAGTGAAGCTACCCCAACGCATTCCGACCTGGTCGGAACCAAGCGAACTCTACTCACAACACAAAACAGCGATTGGTCAGAGCAGCGTATCCCTCCGCAGAGCTGACACGCCGGACCAACGGAGTAGTTGTTGCTCGTGCAACAGCACGACAATTTACCACAACAACTCACAGACTTGACAACACAACAACAGCCGATATCCTGCCCCGCCTTCGATGGTGTAGAACCAAGGTAACACAAGGGTAACAATCGGAATGAAACCAACCTCCCGCTTCCATCCCTTCAACAAGTGAAGACTGGAATTCAAGAATATTTTATGTCTTACTTCCCCAGCCCCCTACCTGGCCTAATCTTCCACCCTAACCATAACCCCAAATCTTACACACGCACGCTCGCACACCCCCATATACACATATGCACACGCGCACACGCTCTCTGTTTCTGAACTACCATTACTCCAAACCTATGGACGGCTGATTTTCTATCGCCGATCGGTGACACACCCCCCTGCTAAGTTTTAACTACAGGTTAAAACCAAACAAAACTTCTCACTCGATCGGCGTTTACTCACACCCTACCTATGACACTCCACCTCCACACCACTCACTCTGCTCTGCTGTTACTTTTGATGCACCCCATCATCATTCCAACAACATCACTTTTAAATACATCATTAACTGCAAAATACATTATTCAACCTGGTCCAATTCTGCCTTCCACGACCTTAACGCAGGCACTTACAGGCAGCCGTTACACTACGCTCTAATATAAATTTCATAACTGAGGGTGCTCTGACCATGCACGACCGCTATGCAACACGTGCTACAAATACCACACCCCATCAACACTTTGCTACGTCATTCTCTTCCAATGACACTGACACATGGATATCTTCGACAATGTCGACTTCTCCTGACACAGGTAAATGGAACTTATTCTCTCTCTCTCTTCTCTCCTCTCTCTCTCTCTCTCTCTCTCTCTCTCTCTCTCTCTCTCCTCTCTCTCTCTCTCTCTCTCTCTCTCTCTCCTGCAAGCGACTCAAGAAGTCTGCCGCCACATTGTCCTTTCCAGACACTGCCTGCACCGTAAACTGGAATGGCTGCAGCTGCAGCGCCCACCTTGCGATCCTCCCACTAACATTCTAGACCCCGCAGCTACCTTCCTGGGTTTCGTCCTCAATTGACAATGTCGCTTGTACCTGCAACCTGCTGTTGCCAAGTTCTTGTCAACTCACACGTCTCAGCTACCTTGTTCAAGTTGACGACGTATTCTGCCGCTGTACGGAACTCTTGCCTTTCTGGTTTGCAACCAGAGATCCCTCAGCATCTGCATGGGCCTGCGCATCAGTGGCTTCCTTACAAGATAAACTCTTGAGACTCTTCCCTTAACAGTACGCTGACACTGGACACATGACTGGCAGTACCGACGAATGTCAGCATGCATGCCTGGCCAATAAAAATGGCGACCAACTCGCTCCTTGGTTCGGGTGGTACCTAAGTGTCCAGACATGGGTACGTCGTGGGCTAGCTTCATCACCATGGCCGTAGTTCAGCTGGGACGCAGATTTGACTCGCTACGTCCTTGGGACCCTCAAACCGCCGGACCAGTACACCAGATTTCCGATCGTACGTGACTCGTCCAAACTTGGTGTGGAAATGCGTCCTGCTTCGCATGCACTCCGAGCCTTCCTCAAGGTTTCATCCTGGTCCTGCATCTGAATTAACTGCTGGGTAGAGGTGTTCAGAATGCACTCCTCGACGGGCAGCGGTACTGGTTCTTGCTGCTCCCTGGCTCTCTGCGCACGTGTCTGCACTGCCCCTACCAACGCTGGGTCTGCGTATACAGGCACACGTGTCCAACCGGAATCTCCTATTTTCTTTGCGAATATTCCCGATCAGGACTTCCTGCACAGGGCTATTCATGACTAAAACCTCCAACTTCCCTGCGATGAATGGCGACTTCAACTCGATTTCCGCCACAGGTAACACAGACCTACATCTGGATTCAGCCAACACTACTGGAACTGTCTCTCCTGTGTACGCGTCTGCTGGCACCAACCACTTGGCCACTACGGTGTATCCGGCACCAGTGTCTCGTAATCCATTGGCCGGAGTTCCGTTAACTTCTACAATGCACGCAGGATCGTACCGCTGCTCGGCGCATGGGCGACACAACGTAGGGACCACTCGAGCTTGGGGCTGGTCACAACAATGAACAGCTCCAACAGAATGGGGCTCAGGGCATTTCCTAGCGATGTGGCCTGGCTTCTTGCAGTTAAAACAAACTATGGTCGATCTAGGCCCTTCTGATCTCCTGTTCGGTTGCTGTAGTGCACCATCACTTTGTTGGGACCTCTCTGCAGACTGGCTCTCTGTCGTTTCATGCCCATTACCCAGGTTGGGCTGGTTAACCGTTCGGTCTTGCTTCGCCTTCCTCCCCAACCTTTTGGCCTCTGCTAAAACAGTAGCTTCTGTCGCCATTTGTTCAGCAGTTTTCGGGCTTTTCTTCCGGACCTCGATCGTGAACTCTGGTGACAGCAACTGGTAAAACTGTTCTTGAAAAAGCAGATCCTTTACATCCTCTGCCACACTCTCATCTTTGCCCGCTGCCGCACACCAGAGGGAAAACCACCGCTTCATCCTTCCCAGCACCTGGGCGAAAGTCTCAGCAGCGTCCTTCTTGATGCTTCTAAACTTTTCCCGGTATGCCTCAGCATCTAGCCTGAAGTGGCTGAACAGGGCGTTCTTTATCTGATCATAGTCGCCTAACTCCTCCACACTTAACCGCATCACTGCTTCTCTAGCCTTTCCTCTCAGCAGAGACATCAAACGTGTCGGCCATGAGGTCTCGCTCCACTTGCACATCTGGGCCACACGCTCAAATTGGGCGATGAAAGCATCCACGTTGTCGTTCTCTCCTAACGGCTCAAGGTGGACACGCTTCGTTTCCTTCACCTCAATCAAGCGTTTCCTATGCGCTGCTTCATCTGAGGCCTGTCTTCTTGTATGTTTAGCTCTCGCTCTCTTGCCTCTAACTCAGCTTGCCGTGTTTGAACTTCTATTTCTCTTATCGCCCTTTCTTCCTCCATCTTCTTCCTCTGCAGTTCCAGTTCCCTCTCATCCTTCCGCTGTAACCTTTCCCTCTCCTCTTCGATCTTCCTCTGCTTCATCTCTAGCTCCGCCTGCTTTAACTCCATCTTCCTCTGCCTATCAGCTTTCTCCTCTTCAATCCTCCTCTGCCTATCAGCTTTCTCCTCTTCATCCTTCATCTTCTGCCTCTCTAACTCCCTCTGCCTAGCAGCTTTCTCTTCTTCATCCTTCATCTTCTGCCTCACTTTCTCCTCCATCCGGAGCTCCAACTCTGCTTCTCTCGCTATCTTCTCATCCTCATTACGGACCGAGTCTGTGACAAACTTGGCGAGGTCTCCCCCAGTTAAACCCATCGCCGCTCCCAATTTGACAAACTTTGCATAAGCCCCCGTCCCCTGTTCTTGATCCACCCCCGCATCCTGGTCACTAACCTTAGGTTTGGTATCTGCCGTAGGGGCCTTTGGATCCATGACACTATCGGGGTCGTACTGCGGATGGGATCGGGTGTGTTTAGACATAGGTTACCCCTACCACACAGAGCTAGCAACAAACAGTATGCGATCTGAGCGCAACTGGAGGTTCCCGACTACGCACTAGCCCCTGAAGCAACCTAGCACAAGTACACAATACTCTCAATGAGTCACGCAACCAGCACAACTCCACCCACACTTGTGTACCTCATACCCACATGAGCTCCAACCCATGCAATATTATCAATGCACTGTCTGGCCACTGACTGAATCACGTGACACCGTGTGTCAACCGTCCACTGTGGATGCGCACCAGTTACCCTCGGTCACCGGCCTCACTGTCTCTGGTAGGCCACACCCACACGATCACAGGGCACTTGCACCCCGCCCGTCCATATGCACTCTCAACCCCTTAGTGTCACAACCCTGCGCACCCTCGTGCTTTCCACGCACAGTCACCTGGGCTTACTCTGCCCTTAATCCCCACAGGATATCCGAGCACACAGCGTTCAGTCACGGGCTGGGTACCACTCTACCTACTCACTGGGGTATACCACATAAGGGACACAACAGACGCCTGGTACCCTTCCGGCACCTCACCTACACTGCACTGCGTAGTCACTCACACTTCCAACATCCACTCAATATTTATTGATCACTCATACCTCACTCACTCGGTAGCGCCAACCCATTCACACCAACACAAGTGCCCTGCCCAATGCCAATGGAAAGCTGCCTGAAGTGGACAGGGACACTACGTACCACCACCCAGGGTACTGGCACGCTCCCACCAACCACCCACTCACACGACGTACACACCGGACACAACACCCCCCTACTCCCTTCTAGCTACCTATCACCTACCCAGAACCACCTAAGTATGTACGCTGCATCTCCACCAAATGTCACGGTCGCTAAGCCGGACGGCCCTCTACCACCCCTACCCACACCTATTATACACCAGAGCAGACAACACAGCACACTAACACAACTTTACAATCACGCGCACCTCTTTATTTCACACACCAAACATACCATGGCGCCACCACTCACGTCCATCTACAACCACACACCGGTATCCCACTTCTTCACTGACCCACCCTACCCCTACTACGACCTGAGAACCCTAACCTATACTAAAACACCAGTTGCGGTATATCACTGCGACCTAGGGACGCAGAGATAGCCCGCACACGTGGTGGCTAACTAATAGGGACAAGGATAAACCCAAGGGACTCTAAACTTAAACTGCTACCACCCACACCTCTCCCCAGGACCCACCCTTCTCTTTTGACCCGGGACCACTATCGCACTGGTCACTGCGTCCCTAAGGGAGGCAACGACAAGTACCCTACACTGTGCTGGCCACTACGTCCCAAAAGGAGGCAGTAGCTAACCCCTACCCTACTGCCTAACGCTACACCCCTTCTACAACACCCATGGGACAACCTATCCCGGCCCGGAAAGCTCCAGTCCTTGGCACTGTCCGGGGACCCTCACAGACTGACTCCTCCACGGATGACTCCGCTCCTCAGCGCTGTCCGTGGACCCTCGCAGACTGACTCCTCCACGGATGACTCCGCTCCTCAGCGCTGTCGTGGCCTCACGCAGGCTGACACCCCGAAGACTCTACACCCCGGCGCCGACCGTGGCTTCCCCGCAGTCCGACTCCTCCCCTGCGCTGGGCACGACACCCGGCGCACCCACACACCAGACGCCCTCTCAACGAGTCCGGGGCTCGAAGGACACCTCCTCCTCTGAAGGCCCCGCCGGACACTGAGGGTGAGGGAAGGTCTGGTGCAGCGCCCTCTCACAGGACGCCGAACAGGGTAGAGCAACAGGTGGCTGGGGAACTCCAGGAGAACCCCGGCAGCAGGAGGAGAGCTGCACCCCAGACGGCAGCCGGCCCTTCCCCGGTAAAGCAACAGGCAACGAGGAAACTGCCGCTCACCTGCCGGCACGTGGCAGCAGACTGCGGTGGTCTGGCCCCACCCTCAGGACGGAACAGGATACCACCTGCTGACACAACTGGACAGACAGACGTTCAACCACACCAGTTCTGCAACTGGCTGACGTGGCTGCCAACAGAGACGACACAGAACCCGGCACAGGCCAAGGGCACACCAGACCCGACGAGGACCTGGCACTAACTATGACTCGAAGTCACTCAGCTCGACTAACGGCGCTGCCGCCGCAACTACAAGGCGCGTCCACCCCGACGAACACCAGGGACCGAAGTGAAGCTACCCCAACGCATTCCGACCTGGTCGGAACCAAGCGAACTCTACTCACAACACAAAACAGCGATTGGTCAGAGCAGCGTATCCCTCCGCAGAGCTGACACGCCGGACCAACGGACTAGTTGTTGCTCGTGCAACAGCACGGCAATTTACCACAACAACTCACAGACTTAACAACACAACAACAGCCGATATCCTGCCCGCCTTCGATGGTGTAGAACCAAGGTAACACAAGGGTAACAATCGGGAATGAAACCAACCTCCCGCTTCCATCCCTTCAACAAGTGAAGACTGGAATTCAAGAATATTTTATGTCTTACTTCCCCAGCCCCCTACCTGGCCTAATTTTCCACCTTAACCATAACCCCAAATCTTACACACGCACGCTCGCACACCCCCATATACACATATGCACACGCGCACACGCTCTCTATTTCTGAACTACCATTACTCCAAACCTATGGACGGCTGATTTTCTATCGCCGATCGGTGACAGGCAGTTTCCATGTCTTGGGGTCAAACTTAAGCTGAAGATTACAATTGTTGTGCGCAGCCCCTCTAAACTTTCCAGTAATGTGATCGTGGTCTCTTACAGCGTTGCCTAATAATTCTTTATTACATATCCAGCAGTGTGTAGATGAGTCATAACGTTCTTGGTCTTCAGGAGTCATAACAATGTCTGAAAGTTTAGTGGTTGGATAATTGATTGCGAAGTTGTTTCATCTGATCTAAAAATCTGCTGGCTGCGTTGGGACCTCTGTAAATCTCAGGTGTTGTGCGTTGACCATCTGACCTAACAACAATAAAACGCATAAGAACAGATCTGATGGTGGGTTAATAAGGTTGTTTTTTGTTCGTGCTGTTGTGGACCGTAGTACTGCGGTAAGAGCGATTCAAAGTCAGCATAAACCACATACGGACTCACTGCATTTGTGTACATTTTTAAAAAACTAACCTTAGACCCAGGCTTAGGTGTGAGGAGTTTGGTTTCACAGTCTACAAAACTTTACAATGAGTCTATGACGGGCAGCTGCTTCTATAGTGGGGATTCTAACTAAACATCTTCTACAAAGCTCCTGTTTAGATTTTGCTTGATGTATATTCTAAACAGTCTGCTTATTGTTCTAATTAATACATAACGACTCTTGGGCCCATCTGCAAACAGATCAAGTCTACATGTTTTTTAAGGGGTTCGCCAAAAAGTAGGGGCGTTGGGAGAAACCCTTTAAAAGGGCGCTAGATCAGCTTCTACGGGACCATGTGTATACGTTTACAGTGATGGTTTGTTTTGCTCTTTCAAACTGAGATATACTTTCTATACTCGCTGGAAAGGTTATGTTTTTCAAAGTTCAGTTCTTGGTTGTACTGTCATAATTAGTTTACTCTTTCTGCGTTCTTTATAACGGGATGTAAATGTGCTAAAACACACCACATAAAACACATGTTGTCAGGATTTTTATGTTAAAGACTGCTCGTTTTAAAACTAACTCTTTTGGAGAGGAAGGTAAGAATTGCCAACTAAGGATAGAACTTTTGTTTGTTTCAATTTGATTTCAAGGACTGTCCCTTCAGACCGCCAGAACCCCTAACTTTGCTTCTTCGCTTGCATGGTTAAACTGTAGAGCATGTAGTCAGCCCAGTCAGAGTTAAAGCCGCGATAGCTGATAACTTCTTTCCGGTTTTGTTGAAACCCAGACTTCCATGTTACTACATCGGGAGTTATATAATCAATCAGAACGACCAACAACACTTTTACTGGCGGCTCCATCTGAAGAGACTCGGATTTTAGAGATAGCATCTGCTACGCTTTCATGAACATTTGTGGGGTTAATGATGCCATGTCTACTTCACCCAAACATTTTGCTTAATTGTTTGTCACTACCTTTCACCAGTGCGCTGGCTGGCAGTTTTCAAACTCAGACACGCTTGTGAGGCTCATTTTTAACTCAAATATTTACGTAGATTAAAAAAAAAAAAATGTAATAAAAGTAAATAAAACACGCTTTTTATTCTCGCCCAAGCGTTGCAACACTTCAAGACACGTTAACCGTACAATAACACCCGCCAATATTTTAGCTTTTTCTGAATCACTACAGTCAATGTTTATCACTTTGGTTGCTTCTTTAAATAGTTCACAATGATCTTTTATTATATTGTTTACATCATTCTCAAACCCAGATCACTAAAATCAATGTTTAACGCTTTCATTGTCTCGTTAAATAGTTCATTACAATTCTTTAAATCAGATACACTAGATCGGCAGCCATTTTTAATCTAAAAATAAATAAAAAAAATAATTGTAATTCAACTGTTATTTATAGTCTTTTTCTAATCATAAAACCTAATCTTTATTAAAGCAAATAGTTACCCCTGAAGGACAAGTAGAAACAGTCAGATTAACATCTTGAGAAGCCATATAATCAACTAATATGGCAAACAATTTTATAGCTTGTGGGGGCCAATAATCTTGTATTTCACTGATGGCCTTCTTCACGCTTGTTTGTATATTTATGTGAATAAAAAGATCAGTAATTGATGTTTCAAGCCTGCTCCTTAACCTTTCTCTTTGACCCTTCCAATTCAACGTGTGAAGTATATTAGTAAGCTTTCTAACTTCTCGGGCTTCATTTTAAAACAGAATAAAATTATAAATTAAAAAATTAATTAATCAGTTTCTACCTCCCTCATTCACTCCCACATCTCTCTCCCTCATTCACTCCCACATCTCTGCCTGTCTGCCTGTCTGTCTGTTTACTTCTTTGTCTGTCTGTCTGTCTCCACCTCCCCCCTCTGTCTCTCACACACGTATACACCCATACACGCATACGCACACACACACACAATAAACAAACACACACACAATAGATGGGAGGTGCTTGCAGGGAAATGTGAAGCAGGGCTTTTTGTGGTTCACACTTGAATGACATAAATTCGAGACACCCGCCAAAGCATTTATCAGAGTCCTGAATCAATAATCACAGGATCTGTTTCAGTTCTATTGGCAGCCACCTGAAAAGGCAGCCTTTGTAAGTGAAGTGGGGCGTAAACACAGCTCAAGTCGGTCGACGATGAAGGGAAACTGCACACACGATCGATAGCCAGGCGGTTTTGCAAAACCGTTAGGCCCGCATCATGTGTTGTGGCGTTCACTGAGAGCTTGCAGGGTATTTGTCGGAGGTAGACTGAGAGGTTGTTTCCAATAGTCTCCAAATTCAGGGGCTTGCAGCATGGTTTGAATTTGTTTTAAATTGCTGAAAATAAAGCTGAAGGGGAGGCCAACAGTGTAAAAACTGAGGATACCCAAAAAGCACTTTTGAATCAGCACGCAATTTGCGAGCATGATCATCAAATATCCGCATTTCTCTTTAAGCCACTGACCCCAAGTTTCTTTTATCATTCCAGCTTTTTTGCCTCTTCATGCCAGTTTTTGCAAAGATTCAAAAAATTCCCAACTGAACGTAAATCATGATTGTTTGAGCATCCTGCTTCTTCAGATTTCTCACCCCCTTTCGCAGCCTGTCCACAACTACATTTTCATCTGTTGTGGTTGAAAAAAAGATCTTCAGAAAATGTTTCTCTCAAAATAGCTGATTGAACGTCAGCCTGACTTGACATAAGGTAGTTATGCAGCTCACCTGTGTTAACTCTTTCCTTCTTGCTTTTTGCCTTCCTTACTTTAAACAGATGTTGAAGTGTTGTTTAGGCTTCTTTGGCAATTTCTGTGGCCCTTCTGTTTTTGCTTTTTCGATTATTTCTATCATTTTTAAAAGTAGTATTGATTCTCCCGCAAAATAAACATTTCTTCTTCAGTCCACAATTCCGTTGGTGTTGGGGTGGTAGCGGGAGAATTTGAGCTTGTTTAGAATAGAAAAGCTTGATCCATGTCAGTAGAATTAAAGTTGATGGTTGTGTTGAGAAATCTAATAAATTTTGATGAGCAACTTGCAATTCCAGAAGTTCTCTCTCTAATTCTGAAGAAATGCTGTCTTAAGACATAAATATTTCTGGTAAAATCACTTCTATCACACGTCTAAACAGCGCATCACTCTCACACGTCTAAACAGCGCGATCCTCCAATGTGAAATGGCGGGGCAGTCAATACAGCTTAAGCTCAGCCCGGCAGAAATACGTCATACTTCCCTGCTGATTGGTTGAGTGTGCACGTGTGAGGCGTAGGCTCCTGTGCAGCGGAGCATGCAAAAACAATGGTGACGTTCAATATTAATTGCAGCCAGTCTAGCAGCCCCAGCAGGTTGTGAACAACAGGACTGCCAAACATAGAAATTTTTAGTTGATTTTATGTTCTCAGAGAGAATGTAAATATGTTTGTTCACGATCACCAAATCTTATCTAGCACGCAAGCCCCCATTTTAATGTGCTGATTGCGTCGATTTTTAGGGTTTTGCGTTTTAAATTTTTTTTGTAAAATAGGTGTTATTTTGGCCAAAACTGATATGTGATGGACGTGTTTTGGATGTGAAAAGGGGGTTATCGTGAAAAATTTAAGATAGGGGAGCTTGAACCCGCATATTTACATTCTCTACTGTCACTTTCCCCATTATCCACAAAAACTTTCTCCGCGAATCGTGGTCGTTTTGTGAAACCTATTGCCTTGGAATTTTCTCTTGCAAGCCGTTTACCTCTTTTTTTCTTATCTGAAGGCATGGTTGTGTGTATCACGGGTCACGGGACTTCAGAAATATATTTATTTGAATTAAAACTAGCACAGAAATCGCACAGCATGGGCGCAGCCATTTGCAAAAGGGAAGTAACTCAGGCAAAACTCGTTTCAGGTACAGATTCGAAGGGAGCGGTTCGTTTTTCTACGCAATTGTAAGGAACCAAAATGTCGAAGTTAGACTATAAATCCATGTTCGAGGGTTAGTTTCCAACCCACTTTGAGCCCAAATATTTCCATTATGGTGTTGAAATTGAGCGATAATTCAAATGTGGATGTAAATAAACATATTTATGTATGCAACGATTAAAAAAAAATAATAGGTTCTCAGAAAAACGATTGTTTGTTTAAAAAATTTAGGTAGGTCTGGGCCCCCCAAACAGCTTACGTGCTACGGGAAAAAAAGACGTTTGGGAGGAGGAGAAAAGAAATAAGATTGTCACGTGTGTATATATCAATATTAGAAAACCTCAGCCCAGATACCTCTGATTCTCAAGCAGGATGGATCATCACCAAAACCCGATCTAGTTAAATCAAGTGTTCCTTTGGAGTATTTTTGTCAGATTTATGATTCTCCCAAAAGAGTAGCAAGACGATAAGGGTTTCTACTGGATCCTGCTTCCCTTTTGGTAAAAAACAATTTCATATTTGCAAAATGTAATCACTCTAAAATTGTAGATCATCCTGCAGTCATCAAAAGTGTCCACACACAAACACACACACACACACACACACGCACGCGCGCACACACACAGACACACACAGACACACACACACACACACACACACACACACACACACACACACACACACACACACACACACACACACACACACACACACACGTGCGCGCGTGTGAGCGCTCTCTCACACGCACCTTTGCACGCACAACCACATCGTGGAAAGAGGAACAACTTATTTTTTAATGATTGACTACAAGTTGTCTAAAAGTCGAAAGGCAAAAATGAGAAGACAGCCTGTTGGGGCTGAAAAGCAGGAATACACATGCAGAGAGATTCAGCATTATTGTAGGCAAAACTCCAAGCTGTAACAATAGTCATCATTTCACCAGCCAAGGTTTGTTTGGGAAGGGCGTCTTGCATATTGTTCTCTCAATATGTTTATAAGTCTCAATACGCATATGAAAATATTGTTTTAGTGTTGTCTTTTCAACGATTTCATCTTTGAGAGACACCAGAAAAAGTTGGACAATATATTTTGAACCTGAGAAGATGCATGCCCGTTTTCAAGATAGCGTGGGTGGGAAAAACAGTAAACAAGTATGGAAAGCAATCGTAAGAAGGATTTTTACCATATTAAAATAAATTTGGGCAAAATGAGCCAACTAACAAAAAACGATAGATCAATAGCGACAGCTGAGTGTAAGCGTGTGTGTGTTTGCGTATACACGTGTGTGTGTGTGTGTGTGTGTGTGTGTGTGTGTGTGTGTGTGTGTGTGTGTGTGTGTGTGTGTGTGTGTGTGTGTGTGTGTGTGTGTGTGTGTGTTCTCACAGCCCCAGTCCACACCAGAACAGCTGAAGGACGGTCAGTGGAACTGCTCAGTGCCACACTGGCCACACTTCCAGCCACACCTGGCCTGCAACCTGAAAGTGCAGTGCTCTGGGGGAGAGGACGAGGAACACTGTGGCTATCCAACCTGTGGCCGTGGTGGCTTTATGGTGGATGGCCACTGTTACGTGCTGGTCAGACCGGCTGGTCCACTCGTTCACGCCCAGGCCAGGGAGAGATGCAGAGAACTGGGAGGTTACTTGGTGTCATTTTCCTCTGTGAAGGAAATTGAAGCACTGCAAGATGTGGTGTGGACTCGCAGTCGCAAGTTTGACTTCTATGTTGGGTTGACTCATGTGTCAGGTAGAGAGAACCCTATGTAAGTTTACATTCAATGGCTTGTTGTTACCTGCCTTGAATGTTCGTAAGCTCATATGAGTGAACTGTGTATGTAGTCTCTGTATGTCTTGCACAACGCTAGCTATTTTTAAGTTTGTGTACTGTGCGAGCGAGATGGTGCCACAGACAGTTACAGCAATCAACAGCGAAATACCGTACAGAATTCCAGGCTCCCGCACTAATAACCTTTTTATCCCTATTTTGTGAATAAGCTGTTCTAATGTAACATAAAAATATGGGTCATCACGATTAGGTCCATAAAGTTTCACAAGCAATAATCCAAGTCCATTGCTTTTATTGAAAAAAAAATTGACAACTGCATAGTTATTGTTATTATTGTCATTATTATTGTTAATGTGATTGATGTGGTGGTGGTGGTGGTGGTTGCTGTCATTGTTGTTTTAATTGTAATATGATAATGATGGTGATGACGATGATTGCTGTCCTAATCATATTACCCCATCTATTGTTTTCATTCTCATCCTTCCTCATTTTCGTTTTCTATCATTACCATTATTATCACTAACATTATAATTATCATCATTCTTAGTAGTTGTAATGTGACAATAGTCAGCCACATCATCCTCTACAACCACCACCCCTATGCCCCTTTTTGTCCCCTGCCCTACCCCCACCCCACACCCTACTTATACTTTCTAACTCTGTTCTCTCTTTTTTCTCTTTATGTTCCATGATGCAAATTAATAATGAAGTCATTCAGTCACAACAAACAACAAACAAAAAAAGACGCTGACAATAAAGAATGAAAAAATTAAAGCAAAGCATGATAGTATCAGTTCACACACACACACACACACACACCACACACACACACACACACCACACACACACACACACACACACACACACACACACACACACACACATACTTAATCGCATATGCATACTCATATGGAGTAATAATCAACGAAATATCACAAAAAAGGCAGCGTGCAATATCCATATTATTTGCTTGGTACCTCTTCATAACTACAGAATGCGTCTGTACCAGAAAAAAGAAAGAAAGAAAAAATGTATTCAAGTCTGATTTCAAATTTTTTAGTCAAAAATAGATGTGTAAAAGGTCCAGTAATTATGAAAATTCCAGTAATTGCCACATACTTTCATACTGTATTCTTCGACTTTGTATCTGCATTTTAATTCTTTTATGATTCAAGAAACAGGTGGGCATGTACTATTCATTTCACATTTAAAGATGTATTGTTTAGCAAACAGAGCTATAAAGTCTTAACAGCATCTGTTTTGACACCAATCTCCACACCTAATATGCCAAACGTTTCCGTGAGTTTCCTAATATAAAACAATGGACCTTTTTTCTTAAATAGGTTGTCAAGGTCAAACCAAGACTGGCTAGCAGGTTCACAGCCCCAAAGAAAATGTTCAATACAATCTTTTTCTTCCTTACAAAAGTTACAATGGTCATCATTTACGATTCGAATTTCTTTTAGAGCTATGTTTGTTGCAATTATCCTATGTACAATTCGGATTTGAAGCCATTTTGATTTGATATCTTTAATCTTTTGCACTTTGATGAAGACTTTTTTTTATCTGTTCATAAGACATGATGTTTTTATTGAGTCACTGGGTCATGGAAGACCCAGGAAGCACAATGCAGGAAGATCATTTTTTACATATAACATTTAAACTATAAATGGACCTAGCTGTTTCCAAACAAAATAAAAGAATATAGCCCTAGAGCCATCAGATCCAGGACTTTTTTCCATTTTGCATTTCTTTCAAGGTGCATCCTGCCTTCTCCAAAGTTATTTCACCTACTAAGAGGTTTTATCCTTCTATTGTGGTAATTCTCTCATTAAGTCCTTTGTTTCACAATGTTCAACATTCTTATTATTTTCATAAAGTTGAGCATAAAAGTTGTTCACTTCAGAACTTATTTCGTCTGGATATGCGTTTATTAATATAATTTCTAAAATAAAATTTAATTTTTTTTTAAAATTTAGAAACAGAGTTTGTTACTTACCGCCAATGACATTGACAAACAAAGCACTCCCTCCATCACGTGTCTTGTCATGTGCTTTGTTTGTCAATGTCATTGGCAGTAAGTAACAAACTCTATTTCTAAATTTTACTTCGCTTGCCACCGTCAGTCACTCCATTTTGAAAAAATATGATTTCTGTTTTCCAGATTACAGAAGTATTTTTTTTTTTTTCAGCATCAGCCACCCATCTAACCTTAGGTCTAAGCGGGACTCCCTCCATCACCGTTTTACGTAATGCAGCCAGTTCTTGATTTTTTTCTTTAAGTGTCTGTATGTCATCATGTGTTTTCAGTTCTTTCTTTTCAATATATTCGATATCAAACACGAGTCTGTCTTTTTTGTTTTTCTTGCTTTTTCCTTTTCATTGTTGCATATGCAATTTTTTAATTCTTGATTTTATTAAAAAAATTATAAGGAAATTTTGTTTGGTACATTAATTTGAATATCAATGTTTGATACTTTATCTAGTGTATCATCTTCATTCTGATGAACAGCATATTCTTTCACAATGTGTGTCATTTCTGTTTGAATTTGGTAAACATATGTTGTATCTCTTAAATTAAACAGTGAACAGTTAAATTCCAAAAGCTTTTTTTTTCCTTCCCAAAATGACAAACTCAGAGTTACAATAGAGTGGTGTGATCAGTAACCTGGTAGAATGTTGGCATCCTCATAATATGAGTAGAAGTCATCTGACTAAATAAAAAAAAAATCAAGTCCACTTTGTTAAAGTAGAGAACCTTTTCACCATGTCAGTCACCCACATTCAAGAATACTTTCTCTCCAAATATCATTCAAACCTAATTCTATCACCATTTCTTCTATAACTTGCTTTGCTTTAGGATAACTAACATATTTGTAATTATCATAGTCATATGTTGGGTCCATCACAAGGTTCCAGTCTCCTACTGCAATTATTTTTTTTAAACTTGTATATTGCTTTATGGTTTCAAAGAGATCTTGTTAGAAAGAGGGTTGTCCCTATTGGGACCATACACATTAATATGAAGTCTTTTTCCATTGCTGTAAAAGAGAGTATTACATAATTTCCTTCACTATCTCTTTTCATGTTTTATATTTTAAATTCAAAGTTGTTATTGAATAATACTGCCACACCCCTTGAGTTCCCTTTGAAAAAAAGCAAAATATGTCTTGTAACCCCATTCACATCTCAACATACTGTTTTATTTTTTCATCAAAATGTGTGTCTTGTAAACAATAAATTGAGTCAGATTTTTGCTTGACAGAATGGAAGATGTCTCTCCTTTTTTGCAGATTCCCTAGGCTTTGACAATTCAGTGACGAAAATATTAGTCTAGCCATTCAGCCCTAATGTAAAATTCTTTTAATGCCAGACAGAGACACCAGTAAACATTGAAAAACGACCATGCGCTAAGTTTGTTTGGAGGAATATTCAATCTCTGACAAACCAGCACACCAATTAAGCTTAGAAATTCTGACCAAGAGGCAAGAACTAAAGATGAATACAAACATGATTCAAACTTACAAACCCAGATTAAAACAAATTATAGATAAATACACATGTCTCAAAACAGCACAAACACAACTGGATATACATAGATCCAGATAAATTCTAGCTTACAAAGGTTGCTGAAATAGAAATATACAACCTTTAAAAAGGAAATATAAATCTGTTAAATTAACTCCGGCAGTACCTGAAGCACTCTGGAGCACATTCATAAACTTACACATGCATATGCACATGCACACATATAAATTCATACATATATACTCACACATGAGTGCATATGCATAATCAAATCAAAGAAAGAATGGAATGCTCCCTCTACAATGTACATGTGTAAAGAGGAAAGAAGTTCAGTTAATGTTTTCTTTTTTATCGTTAAAAACCACTCCAAATCCCGCCCCTCTCGCCTTCTTTTTCTTTGTCTTACAAACTTCAAGTAGGATTAGCAGTACATCCTTTTCAATCTCTACCATCACCCATTAACCCCCACCTCCTCTCGCACTCTGCCTGCAGTCCGCCGGCTGTTTCCTTTGATCCTAGCTGACCCCAGGCAAGTCCCCAGCTTCATCCCCCCTCACCCCTCTCTCTCTCTCTCTCTCTCTCTCTCCTATTTGATCGGTTATCTAGTTGTGCAGGTGAACACTCGTGTTGAGATGAGGGCAGCGTGCTCTCTCTTCTCTAGTTCAGAGAAGCTCCCCCACCCCCCTTCCCATCCCCTTTTCCTTTCCCACATGATGTTTTCATGGGACAGACAGCCCTGTGCATGTTTCACATGTTTTACTAACATCCCCCTCCCCCTCCATCCTGTTATTTTTCTCTATGGTGATATTATTGGCTGTCGTGTTTCTCTGACAACCTGTCAATCAGACAGACATCAGAGACCTGATGTGTAGATTAGATACCAAAAAAAATGAAACACAAGTCTCCTCACTTCACCGCTCCACAGAAGGCTGTAAGACTGATCACCAAAGTGAGCCAACAAAGAAATAGAGGTAGATTGATGAACGTTCATTTCTTCTACTCTGAGATCCTGTGTCAGGTTTCAGTGATCAACCCAGAAGAACTGTAAGTTAAAAGTCGTAAGACTATGCAGTGACTGCATTATGCTACATGTTGTAAGAGTGTAACGTTTTGCCACAACTTGGTAAAACCTACCAAGATATTTGGTTAACATTCTATGTAAACAATATGAGTTTTTGCCAGAATTCAATACTATCTGTAAGGAGGCCGACAGGATAACAGTATGCCTCTACTGGGTGAAAACTGTTAAGGTGATTATGAATATTGTTAATTGTCTCAATGCTTGTCGATTCTAATCAACATGTGCACTTTGGCTAAGTGTATTCCAAGGTACTTCAGCTGAGTTAATACTTAAAAATGAAGAGGTGTTTGACTTCAATTGTTGAGCATTGTATTACTGTCTCCTATCACTTGTTAAAATCCATTCAAAATATAAGTGAAGAGCAAAAGCGGACACTGAATATGATGGCAGATATACTTATGCTTGTCTCATCCTTCACCGGCTGAGATCTCACACATTTACTGAAAGCCAGAGGGCAAGTGTGAGAACTTGACAAGCCAGACTCTCAGCTACATAACTACAAACCAGATTGCGTCTTGTGAACAGATCCTGGGTTGCTATCCCTGTCCCTAGTTTGCCTGTTACTGGCCCAGCACAGCAGACCTAAACCAGCCTGCCTGAAGAGACAGGTGGATCAGTCACCAGCAACTGAAGAGAGATCCACACTCCTCTCTAACTTCGGGTATGTTCTGATATTCCGCATGGAATTCAACTCAATTCATCCAGAACTTCCTCTCTCATGATGATGAGGTGATGTCAGCCCAAACAAAGACTGACTTGACTGATTTGACTGAAACTGATTTGTATATTTTGCACTTGCATACATAAGTAAGGTTGATGTGTGAAACTACACGTAACTTGGTCAGTTCTTTGTTGCTCATGTGTTATTTAATGATTGACTTCATCTCTAATTCGATGCATTAGAGCCACAACTGTTTATCTCGAAAAAATTGTGTTTTGACTTTTTCATATTTTTAGGTGTATTAATACAGTCTGTTTAACATGCTGAAACATGGTTATGAAACATTTATTAGTTTTTGGTTTATAGCAAAGAAACAGTTGTTGCCCTGTCCACATCCAACCAGATTCTGCATGCCACAAATGAACAGCTAGCAGTCACAGACTGTGGCCCCAAGAAGGAATCATAGAAAGGGGAATCACCACTCTCAGGCCAAACTTGTTTATGCTAGCAGTTATCAGTTGTTGGCTGAGGAAATTCCTGCAAGTGAAAGAGAAAGGTTGGGCCATTAGATTACACCGCCCTGCAGGTCACTTCTGGGTGGGGAAAATCAGGCACCGGAATGGCAGAATTCGGTCAAGGAGGGGTCAGCGGGGTTCAGAGGCTTGTTTCCCACAGATAAGGAGAGTGTCTGGAGAGATGCTGGTGTAAACAAGTGGCTATATACCAGCACCTCCGGCTTGTACCGTTCACACTTTCCCTCACACTGCATTCAGGAGACTTCATTGGCAGTTTTTTGCTTCTGCTTCCAACTCCACTGACGTCGTATTAAATCAGTAAGTCTCTCTCTCTCTCTCTCTCTCTCTCTCTCTCTCTCTCTCTCTCTCTCTCTCTCTCTCTCTCTCTTTGTTGTTTTTGTTTTTGTTTTTTCAGGGCTCATATTGGCAGAATAGGCTATGCCTAACATGTTTATCCCTAACCATGTTACGACTGACTCCTCTCTCTCTCTCTCTCTCCTCTCTCTCTCTCTCTCCTCTCCCTCTCTCTCCCCCCCCCTCCCCCCCCCCCCCCCCCCCCCCTCTGTTTTTGTTTTTGTTGTTTTTTCCTCTCTCCCTCTTTCTCTCAATAATAAGAAACAAAATTAATGTACTGTCTATTTGTTTCCTTTTTCATAATACCTTTTCCTTAATATTTTGTACATGCAGTTAATTTGTTTACAAAAGTGTATTAATTGAACACATTTTCAAAGACGCACAGAAGCTTTCTTGTAAATATGATGAAATAAATGCTGTGAATAAAGAAATATGTGTAGCTTCATTGTTTTTTCCCTTGTACAGTTGGCTTTGCTGCTCATCCATATTGGTAAATCAGTAGCTGAAATAAATAGCAAAACACCGTTTGAAGGAAGAGATGTTGTGAAGACTGTGATACACGATTTAACTGGTGCGTTAATCATTTTCTTTGTTCTCCCAATCAGGCACCATGACTGACGACAGTTGGTCAGATCTTGAAATTGATGAGGAGACCTGCTTACTTCTTGACCAGCATGAGCCAGCATCTTCTCATGGAACTTCTCAAGGTATCGATCATTACCTCAGTATTGTTTGTGATGACAGACTTTGTAGCAGGAGAGAGGCTGAGGGTGGGAGTAAAGCAAGTAACTTGAATCTTATTGAGCAAGTTTTGTCTACGCAAATATAGTATTGTGTATACTATATTGTTACAGTTTCAGTTGTTCCCGAGGCGGTGTCAATGCGTGCAGAATATCCCATATACGCCACACCACATCTGCTATTTTAGCTAATGCTTCATCGACTTCATATCCCAATGTGCTAGTAAAGCCTCGGGTGCATGCTGGGTATTTTCATGTTTCTGCAACCCACCAAACACTGACATGGATTACGGGATTTTCAACGTGCGCATTTTATCTTCTGCATGCATATGCACACGGGACATCGGTTTATAGTCTCATCTGAAGGACCTGGGAGAGGAGAGTCAGAACAAATGGTAACTCCCGCTAATAAACGGACGGCTCAACCGGGACTCGAACCCGGGACCACAAGATCACGATCTTGCGTCTTACCGATTGGGCCAACCGCCTCCCCTATACATATATATATATATATATATATATATATATATATATATATATATATATATATATATATATATATATATATATATAATATATATATTTTCCTAGCCACACTATATATATTATAATTATATTGTATATCATAAAAACAGTTGGAAAGAGCCCAGGTCACTGTGTATACATGAATGAGTTTGGATGAAAGCAGGTCTGTCAGAAGCTGATCAAACAGAATTAAAAGTCTGTCTTAATTAAAACGCTTCATAAAAAGCATATCTTTAATGTTTCAGGGGGAGATCCACTTGCCACTGCAATTACTGAAAGCCACAGAGAAGAAACCCTTCATGACCTGGCTGTCCGGATTCACACCAAACGTCTGGATACTCTTCTCTTGGCCAATGGCATGGAGAGAAGACCTGTGTATCCTGATGGAAATTGCTTTTTTAAAGCTGCCTCCATTCATCTGGACAACCACACTGAAACCACGCTCCGTGCCTCTCTGTGCCAACATATTGAAGAAAACCTGCATGCCTACCTTGGCTTTTTTCACCTTGATGAAGGGTGTGAACAGTGAGAATGATCTTTTGAAGTTTGCAAAAACATCACTTGAAGAAATGCGAAGATCAGGATTCTGGAACAATGCTGTTAATGATGTGATGCCGCTGGCACTGGCCAACCTCACAAAGCGACGACTGAAAATCTTCACAAGCAGGAAAAATAACCACGTCATCAACATCTCTCCATCTCTAACCAATGGTAGCAGCATTTTCTCACCCATCTACTTGGCATATCTGGCATTGAATAATAGCGAGCACTACGACGGCTGTGTGAAACTGAAGAGACATCTGTACACTGTGTTTGGAATGACTGAAGAATTAACCACCCCACACATCAATGCAACTTCTCCACCCCCACCAGTGGCTGAACCTGAGGCACAACAGTCACCACCATGCCAACATTCCCACACCACCACCACCATCTTCACCACCCCCTCCAGTGTCAGATCCACCAGAACCACCATCAACACCACCATCAGTGTCAACTCTAACAAGCAATTCTGGTCCACAAGAGAATGAGGACTCTCCAAAAGCATCATCTCCATTTCATGAAACTTCAGAACAAACGCAAGTCTACACAACACCACAGAAAAAGACACCTCCGAAGAAACGAAAAGCACAGCCTGAGAAGTGGAAGAAAAATTCAAGAAAAATGCTGAAGCTACAGGCCAGGAGTATGTGACCAGCAGAGGGAAAAAATGCACGTAAAAGGCAGGTCCAAGACATAGACTGCAAATGTAGACTCAGATGCAATGAGAAAATCGGCTTCGACAAAAGGCTAACAATATTCAACACATACTATGGGCTTGATGCATATGAGAGACAAAAAGATTTCATTTGTAGACATGTGGATCAAAAGGACACCAGAACATACCTCAATGACAACAAAGAGCCAGTAATAAACAAGAGACAGGTTTCTAGAACCTACTTTTTGACCACAGATGGGGAGAGGGTGCAGGTATGCAAGACTTTTTTCCTAGCCACACTGGATGTGGGCCACGGATATGTCACACATGCTCTACAGCACAGTCAAGATGGGACATTTATTGGACAAGATAATCGAGGCAAGCACACACCTGCTAACAAGACTGCTGATGAGGATAGGTCTAGGGTGAAAAGACACATAGAGAGCTTTCCAGCAGTTGAGTCGCATTATTGCAGGCAGGGCAGTAGAAGGAAATTTCTAGACTCAAGGCTGAATATTAACAGAATGTATTCACTTTACTGTGACACTTGTAAAGAAGAAGGGGTGGTGCCTGTATCCTCTAGCTTCTACAGACAGATTTTCAATACTGAGTACAACTTGGCATTTCATAAGCCTAAAAAGGATCAGTGCCTCATCTGCACAAGGTATCAGGAGGAGAAACGTGCTAAGGAACTGACAGCAGAAAGACAGAAGGAGTACGAGGAGCACCAGGAGAGGAAGCGACAATCACGAGAAGAAAAGGAGAAAGACAAAAATTGTCACAGAAGCAGGAGGACATTCACACAGTCACATTTGATATGGAGGCAGTGCTAACAACCCCATGCTCCCTAGTAAGTCAGGTTCATTATAAAAGAAAGTTGGCAGTTTATAACCTGACCGTATTCTCACTTTCAGACAAAGAAGCCTCTTGCTTTGTTTGGAATGAATGTGATGGAAACAAAGGATCTTGTGAAGTTGCCACCTGTCTTCTGCGTTACATCCAGTCATTGCCAGAACACATCACCCATGTCATCTTGTATTCTGATACCTGTGGCGGACAGAATAGAAATCAGTTTGTTGCTGCTGCTCTTCATTATGCGGTCAAAAGCATTGATCACATCCAGATCATCGACCAAAAGTTTCTGGAAAGCGGCCATACCCATATGGAGTGTGATTCAATTCATGCTACTATCGAGAAAGCGAAAAAGAATGCATCCATTTTCATTCCAGATCAGTGGCATACAGTCATTGAGATGGCAAGATCAAATTCCCCATACACTGTAGTTCCCCTTGAATATGCTGACTTTCTGGACTTCAAACATCTTGCTTCACACACAATGCGGAATACCAAGACTGATATCACAGGAGCCAAAATCAGCTGGCTGAAGATTAAGTGGCTCAGGTATACAAAGGAGGAAGACACGCTGTATTTCAAATACGGAATGACAGAGTGTTTTCGGAGCCTGAAGATCAAGGGAAACAGCCGTCGAGGTCGCCAGCAAGCTGTCAGCAATGTGCAGAACCTTCCTCAGCGGTACACGGATCGTCTGCCTTTGTCTGAAGCAAAGAAGAAAGACCTCCTGGACCTCTGCCGGCTAGGGGTTGTGCCACAGCGACACCATCAGTTCTACCAACGGCTGCCCAGCGCCAGCACGGCTCCAGACAGGCTTGCAGAACCAGACATTACCGAGAAGGACACAGAATCTGAAGAAGATCTGTAAAATTTTCATTTGAGTGAATTTGACAGTGCGCCGATGTCTGTTTTCATTCTAAACAATAGGTGCGCTTTTTTTTTGTTAATGTGGAATCAAATCAGTGAAATATATATATGCTATATTTACTTTCTCTATTGTGGATAAATCAATGAACTATATCAATGCGGACAATTCTTTTTTTCTGCTGTGGAAAATCGGTGAACAGTTTCTTCCCATTGTGGACCAAGCAGTGAACTGAAGTAGGATACAGTGAACAGATTTTTTTCCTTTTGTGAATGATACAGTGAACAGTCTGTCTCCACCCCACCCCCACTCCCCTTTTGTGAATAAACCGTGAACTGTGACAATGTAGACAGTTGTTCTTGCTGTGGATGATTCATCCTTGTGTGGATTTTGGAGACAGCAAACAAGGTAGGCATGCACAATTTTGCATATGTGTTCAGTCTATTGTATATTTTTGTTTGTTAGCATGACAGTGTGAAGTAAAGTAGCTTTAGGGCTTGGTTGCATTCACCTCTGCCTGTGTGTGTGTGTGTGTGTGTGTGTGTGTGTGTGTGTGTGTGTGTGTGTGTGCGTGCGTGCGTGCGTGCGTGCGTGCGTGCGTGCGTGCGTGTGTGTGTCGTCTTCTGTTCACAGACTTTTTCCAGAAACTGTCGACGTTATTTTCTATAGGCTATTGATCTTAACCTTTTCCTTAATAACAGCTTCACACAAGCCTATCCAGTCCATTCTTTTCTATCAGGAGTGGTTCCGAGCAAATTAATAGTGTAAAAATACAAAATTAGCTTAGTGTAAAACACGGTTCAAGAATTGTTAAACACTTGTTACCTAATGTATGACATGAATTATGTCAAACTTCCAAGGCCACAACTATGTGTTTCATTCGTGAGCACTTGTTGCCCAGAATAACACATACAAAAAACGACTATGTTTTACACAACAACTGATTTTCTTGCACATAACAGATTGTGATCTGTAAATGTTCCATACAGTGGGACAGTTTGTCCATGCCACAAGTGGCTAGAGCCATAGAAGACAGTTGTATTCCAAACTATTACGGCAAACTGATAGGAATGTTCCAGGCCACAAGTCACTATCCCATAGCTGATCAGTTGTGGCCTGAGGATTTCAGCTGTTAAGGTCTTACCGTTGTGTGCCACAACTTTCTAAGTCTTGTTAATAAGTTGTGATTCAAAATTCTGGGAAGATGAAAGCCTTTCTTTTCAGACCAAAAGTGTTTACTTCTTAAGATTGCGTAATTCTGTGGTTTCCATTTGAGTTTTTTTAACCCTCATTTGTACAGCTTTAGAACACCATCTAGTGTTTGTTTTTCCCAAGTTTGGAAGTTCTGCGCGCAGAGGTGTAATTTTCGGAGACCTGTGAAATCTTTAAGTGGCCATTTCTCAAAATGGCGTTTTTCAAGATAGACAGTTGTGGCTCTAATGCATCGAATTGTGACTTTGAACTACAAGCACTTTTAAGTGTACACGCCTGAGGAGAATTATTCCTGAGCCACTCTCGAGGGTTTTCAACTGTCCCAAGAAAGAAAGTTCTTTCCATGACTAGTACCAGAAAGTTGCTCTTTCCATCACTAGTAAGAGAGAGAGTGGAGTGGAAAGTTTAATACATCAACTACTCTAAAACACAAATATAGAGAGACACAAATCTGAGTCCTTCCCCTAGAGGACCACACCTACCCACCCCAACTCTCGTCACAGTATTAGTATAAGTATTTCATGCTTATAATATCATTACTTTGTTGTTGTAGTTGATGTTATTGTTGCTGTTGCAATTGTTGACTACATTAGCATCATCATCACTAATTTAATCATTCTAGCCTTTATCTTCTCTCCCTTAATTCTTTTGCCTTTAGTTTTATTCTGTTCTTTTAGTTGTTCAAATTATGTACCCAGATTGAAGAGATAAGGGCTCTGTGTTCGTCTTTTGCTTTCATTGTTCTTAATGTTATTAGTCCCGCCTGATGAAGACCCAATAGAACAAAACGTGTTCTTTTAATGTGTTTGCCTTTTTGTTTTGTTGCCCAGTGACTGTTTCTTTTTTTATCTTTTTTTTTCCTTTTTTTCATTTTCCGCCTGCAGTCATCGCACACTGAGGAAAAGAAAAAAAAATAACCGTCATCGATGAGATGTGAAATTAAATTATTCTGAAGTTGACTCTCCTTCTTTTTTTCAGACCTTAGACGCTTTAAAATGAAAACTTGTTTACAACAAAGTAGTTTTATGTTTGAAATAATGTATGATCCTGTCCATTTGTCATTGAAAAATATGTTGGACATGAATTAATTTGCTATATTTCCAAGGATACGATACCTCTGAGGGAGACTGATCTTTTTAAGTCGAATGTACACCTGTGGATGTTTGTGGAATAAGATCTAAGCTTTATTTAATATGGATACTACCTTTGCAATTTTTTGGTTGGTTGTTTGTTTTTTAAACATGTCATATACAGCTTACAAAGAAATGTGCTGACAGCATCATTTTAGTCATGTTGTAATTCATCAGATACTGTTTCATGCAGTGATCATGCTCTCTCTTTCTCTCTCTCTCTCTCTCTCTCTCTCTCTCTCTCTCTCTCTCTCTCTCTCTCTCTCTCTCTCTCTCTCTCTCTCTGTTGCATGCTAGCGCTCCCCCCATCTCCACCGCTCCTTTCAACCACTTTCGACACGAACATGAGAACTACTCGTTCTTCCTTAGTTTATCCAATCAGTTTGGCAAACGATATTTACCACGTAGCCACCAGTTGTTTCACTGACGACTCGATTCCTTTTCACATGACAGTTCGCACAATTTCTAATTTGATAGCATGTATACCTTATTGTTTTCTATGACAATATCTCTCCCCCCCCCTTCCTCCCCCTTCCCCTACCCTCTCCACAGGAACACTAAGAGGCCCAGCCAAACATATAAAAGGAGAAGTCATATCAAAATCTGTGTCAAAATCAGAGGTTTTTTTATTATGTCTACTAAATACAAAAGGAAAAGATGCTCCCATGATTCACCAAAAGGGGGAGAAAATGATGAATCCATCCAATCATCCAATCATGACAATCTCAAATGGACTACGAACATGGAACAAATGGAATATCCTTGTGTCTGTGGAAAGCGTTTCGCTACCACCCGTGGCATGAAGATCCACAGAACAAAGATGGGATGTGTGAAGACTCGTCTGAATGAGCAGCAGCGCACTGCATCAGCAGATAAGACGTCGGAAGACCAAGGCCAGGATTTAAACCACAGTGCCAAGGACATCCACGCTGTTGGTTCGGATGAGGAATTTGCACAGGCCTTCGACGCCAGGCGCCTGAAACTCAACCTGCCACGAGCAAACGAAACTGAAGATTGGGAGAAACTGGATGCAAAAATCGTCCAAAGACTCGATGCCCTGATGGGGAAAAGCACCCTGGAACACAAACTAGCCACATATGGGGATATTGTGTATGCCACATGCGGACACGCCTATGGAGCAAAACTACCAAAGAGAAAACACCTCCAAAGAAATACAGACTCCAAGGTTCAAGCTGGATCTGGTCAAGCAGGAACAAAAGTGAACTTCATAAGGCTTAACTTTCCTACAAATATCAGGTGTCCCAGTAGCTCAGTGGCTAGAGTGCGAGTCATTAAGTGGAAAATGAGCATGTCCAGAGGGTTATGGGTTCGAATCCCAGCCATGGCTCGTCCCAAGATGGGAAAAAAGGGGCAGCAGAGGGACATCCGGAGTCATGAACCGGGTGTGGCCCAGCCCCCCCTAGAGTGTCAGGAGATAAGGGCCGAAACACTTGCTTGAAGGGGGCTTCTCTTCCGAGGACTCTCTGCTGCCACGGTCTCCACGAGTTTCTTTCTACTCTCGCCTGCACTTGACTGCAAGATAACATATATTACAGACTATTCAAATAAATGTCTCAATCCAAAAAAAAAGTTTTAAGTATCCCTAGGTATTGAATATGTGCTGCACAAAATGGGATGCTCTTGTTTCCGAACGTGTGTGTGTGTGTGTGTGTGTGTGTGTGTGTGTGTGTGTGTGCAAGTGCGTGTTTGTATGCGCGCACGCATGTGTGTGTGTGTCTGTATGCGTGCGTACATGCGTGTGTGTGCGCGCGCGTGTATGTGTGTGTGTGTGTGTGTGTGTGTGTGTGTGTGTGTGTGTGTGTGTGTAGTACGATTGTGAAAGACGTCTACTCACAATGTGATTCTCAGTCGGTTCTGATGCGATCTGTGACAAAGATACAGTTTCGTGACGCATCAAGCAGACGACACCGTGGCTTACTCCATTCCTGTTTTATGGCAAGGTGAGGGGGTGTGCTTGTGTGTGTGTGTGTGTGTGTGTGTGTGTGTGTGTGTGTGTGTGTGCGTGTGTGTGTGATGTTGTTGTTGTTCTTCTTCTTCAGTTTAACGTCTTCCCACTAAAAGTGATATCATACGATATGTGTGTGTGTGTGTGTGTGTGTGTGTGTGTGTGTGTGTGTCGGGGAGGGAAGGTGGAAGCCACAATTCTGTACACATCGGTGGTGTCTGAATGAAAATGCAACAGTACGTGCATATCCATTGGAATTGGTATGCAGTCCTTGTATGGCAGTGGGTGAGGTCGGGGTTTATTAGTTGTGGGAAGAATCACTTAATCTTTATTGTAATTCATTAGTTACTATTCCATGCAGCGATGGTATTCTCTCTGTCAGTCTCGCTGTTCTGTCTCTCGGTCACTCTCTCTCTCTCTCTCTCTCTCTCTCTCTCTCTCTCTCTCTCTCTCTGTGTGTGTCTCTCTCCAGTTCTGTACAATATCAGATACTTACCATTGTGTGGTACACTCACAACACTGATCGACGACTACGTTGTCCTCAAAGAATGTGAAAACAGGCACGCCATTCACTATGTGTGTGAGCTGCCTCTGTCGTCACTGAACACACACACGCAGACCCAGACTTTTCACTCCCATGGTCCTCCTGTCACGCTGCCAGACTTGGGAGATACTTCAACCGTCGCCACCTCCCGCTTTCCGCTCTCTTTCTCCCGCTGCTCTGACCTGCACTGGACCTGGGAGTTTTTGGCCTGTGACGTGGACAGCCACTGCTGGGCCATAAGTGACGTCACACCTTCTTCTTCTTGGGACGCTCCGGTGTCTTCGTGGTGTGAGGCAGCTGTGACGTCATTTCCGTGGTACTTTTTCTGTGAAGCTGTGGAGCAGCACGTGCCCTTCACGTTGGTGTGCGATTTTCACGTGGACTGTTTTGATGGCAGTGATGAGGAGTTCTGCACCCATCATCCCTGTCCACCTGATGCAGTTCCGTGCGGGGACAGTGGACAGGTCAGTTATCTTCCTGACTTGAAACGCAAATCGAATCAACTCTGTCATCGTCACTTTTAGATTCTTTTCAGTCTTTTTATTTTGCCTCAATGGGCTTTAATGAAGTCGTATCAATTCATGACATTTATAGGCCAGTCAACCACAGAGATAACGATAGGGCTGCAAGTGAGTTTAAATTGAAACCTGCACCCAAGACGTTAAAATTACAATTAAGAATCAATTCATGGTCAATGACAGTAAATCTTTTCTTAAACGACGTTTATTCTGAACAATTTGTTAAATCAGTAAAACAAAATCCAGGAGGAGCGGGAGGGAGAGGTAGGAACAAATCACAGCAGAGGGATTTAGATCTTTCTGGAATCATTGTATGAATTTACAGATTCCCTCGCACAACAATGGGGAAAAACAAAAGCTACTGATCTCAGGAGGGTTATCACACAGTATGCATTATGGAGCATCTACAACCAGTAAAAGCCACGACAGTTTGAAGTTAGTACGATGTACATGTAACTTGTACAATAGTGTTAGAAGTTTAATGTTCCTGTGGGGGAAAAAGTGTTGTTTTAGACACTGTACAGTTCAGAAAGAGTTCCCTGTCTGTGTCCACAATTTCATCTTACCGAGCTTATAGCAAGTGAGACTCCTCTGTCTGCCTGTCTGTGTCTGTCTGTCTGTCTGTCTGTCTGTCTCTCTCTCTCTCTCTCTCTCTCTCTCTCTCTCTCTCTCTCTCTCTCTCTCTCTATCTCTCTCTCTGGAAGTCGTGTCAATAGCTCGTGCGGTATATTTTGTTAATTAACACTTTCTAATCAGTGCTAATGATGATACATTTAGTACCAATCAATTTGTGAAGACGGACTGATCATACCGTTGTCACATTTATTGCATAGAAGTGTTTGTGGCCAGGTTTACTGATGTTTTCAAGTTTTCATGCAGAAAAGGTCCGAGGCCATTGTGCGTGCACGGGTTAGCAAGATCAACCTGTCCTGGCCACTGAATTTTGTTCGGACTGCTTGTCTCTTGTTCACCGTTTTGACAGCGTCGTGTGCTTTCATCGACAGTGACCAGAAACCGGTCATGTCATCTGTCACTCAGGACGAATTACCGGACCGCCCCCTCCGATCTTTCTTCAACCAGGTGCTTCTCTCAACTCTACTGGTTACAGATGCTAGCCACCAGTCTCAGATTTACAGTGCGGAAACAGGTACCAGTGTCTTATCAAACTAGAGTGAGCGTGTCCTACGAGACAAGGAGGGGTCCTAATGGAACTCTTGCCATTTGCTTCATAGTTTTCTTGTCGGGATTTCTCTTGCAATGTGGCGACATTGAATCGAATCCTGGACTGCTACGAGTGCTGAGGGGAATGAATATGCTGATCACACACTGGCAGTGCATGTTCACCCCCCACCAACCAATGACTCAACCCTACCATCCGTCCGCTCCGCCTCCTCACCCTTTCCCTCCTGTTCCTGCGGGTTCCTGCTCCCTTTCCAGCCTGATATGCGATGGATGCAAAGCATTGTGAACCACCTCAGCAATTCAATGTACTGCTTGGCGGAAAACATGAAGAGGCAACTGCAGGAAGTGAACCAGACACAGTTAGCTCTTACGAAAGTGATTGACAATCTGAGGGAATGCTGTAAAACTTTAACGACCGAGAACGACCAGCTGAAGGCAGGTGTTGACTGCATATACGGCAAATGTAAGCAGCTAGAACAAGAAAACCAGCAACTCTATTACGTTCAAAGGCACTGTTCTGACACAGCAAACAGTCTGAATGAAGAAGTGGAAAACTTGAGGCCAACTCCAAAAGCAACAACGGCCGTTTCTTCAATGTCTACGAGAGCTCTCATGAACACAAAAAAAAACATGCTGCGAAAAAGTTGTTCAAGCTTTTGAATAGGTTTTATACAAACAAAACATGGACTGTTGCCGACATAGAGTGTGCCTACCGACTTGGCCAAAGGCAACACAATCAAAACCGTCCACGTGTTCTGCTGGTACGTCTCCACACTTTCCCCGACAAACTCATCCTTCTGGAAGACTTGGAAAAAAGAAAACAGATGGCAGATGAACTTGTATTGCCTCTGACCTGACCACTCGACAACACAGAACAATACAGCAACATATGCAGAATGGGAGACATGCATATTTCCACAATGGACGTCTGCAGTTCAGAAGTCGTCGTCGTCGTGGACCAGGCCATCAGAGATCGGCCCGCAACACCATGCCAGCGTCCCCCACCAGGGAAATGCCCAGAGAAAGACGCTATGCTGAGCGGACATTCAACGAACGGTGTTTCAGACCTTCGTCTTCACCACCCCCATCTCTGACATGGCAGAATATCCGTCACTTTCAAAGCAACAACCATCGCCTAATCATGAGCAACTGATGCAGCCTGCAGGAACTCCGAGAACAGCCTGTGATGATGGTGTTGTTCAGGGGGAAGCTGATCCAGAAAGCAACGGACTGGACAGATGCTATGAAATTCTGTCCCCTCCCAGTGCGAAAATTGAGGTTCCGGCTTTCCTGACTGACGTCAAGATTCTTACTGGCCACCCCGCTCGTGAATCATGCTGTCCATCTGTGGTGAACGACGCAGTCCCCCAGCTTCATCAGGACAGCACCAGTCAAGATGTTTCCGGCTTTCTGAATCATGAACTGTCACCTGTCTTGTCCCAGTCTGTACATGCTTCCTCCGGTCCTGACCATCCCGCTGACATCAGCCTGTTCGATGCCGAAAGTCAGACATTTGTAAAACAGAGATTCACTTTGGAAGGAGAACCATGTGACAAAACAAGTGAATTCTGGCTCCCACAGAGCAGTGTACACAATAACAATGACAGTCAGGATAATCCATCGGTTAACACTGAGAGAATCACACAGTCAGAGTCCTTTCTTGCCATTGAGAATGAACTCAAACAAACGCCAATTGTTGGCCCTCAAACACGCAGCAAGGTTAAATGCAGACAAACACAACTCACAGAATCATTTAGAAGCACTCCAAGAAAATAAAGATGTTAATTGTAATGTCAACAGCTAGGGACTCGGCCATGCCCATGTTCATAAAAGTAATGTCCAAAATTATCTGTCCTTCGTCACATACAATATAGGACTGACTTGTCTGTATGACCCAAGCATTTAGGTCATATCTGCGTACGTTTGATTTTGTCTTCCTTTCTGAATTTTTTTTCTGCAAAGTTTCCAAATTTTCTTTTCCCAGATTATTACGTCTTTCTTTCACCTCCAGTCACACTGACAAGCTATGTTACAGCAAGGCTATCTGGAGGTGTTGCAATGCTTGTAAGAAAACGGTTGAAAAATATTATATCCTTGATTCATGTGGAGTTTAACAACTGTATCGTACTTAAGTTGTGTAAGACACCTACAGGTTTAAAGACAGACTGTATTTTGCTTGCTATGTATTTGCCTCTATTTCAGAGTACGTATTATAATGAAACTGGTATCTACAATGGCGTGTCTTTGCTTGAACAATGTCTGTTAGAAACCTTTGAAATTGCTGGTGATATTCTTGTTTTGATATGAGGTGACTTTAACGCAAGAACTGGTGGAAAAAATGGGCGAGATGTTCTGCTTTTTGATATCAATCCTGTCATTTCTTTTGACGATACTGTCCATATACGGTCATCTAAAGATTCCATTGTTAAACAGTCCGGAAAATATTCACTGGATGTTTGTGACCAGTTTAATTTAGTAATATTGAATGGTTTGTTATCTGGTGATGAAGAAGGGGCCTTTACTTACATAGCTCACAATGGAGCAAGCATCATTGACTATTTCATTCTGTCCAGATATATCCTGGACCTTGGACTCAGCATTTATGCTTCTCCTAGAGTGGAATCCAAACATATGCTTATTGAGTTGAAACTTAAATTATATCCACCAAATGAAACTGCTCTGAGTTCTAGCAGACAAGCAATAGTAAAATACATTTGGAAAGTTCCGAGTTTAAATCTAAGTTTTACTCAGAAGAAGTATTGTCACTGATGGCAAGCGCATTCGGCTTGACCGACATCAATATCAATTATGCCTTGTTAGAATTTAATGAAGCTACGCATAAAGCAAGCTCAGTTATACAAAAAGAGGTCACGTTGGACGACAAAAAGAAAAATGCATGGTTTGATGGTGAATGTTGGATCAAACGTCGTTTTCTGAGACAAACTTTACGGAAGTTCAAAACATCTCAAAAGTCGCCAGAAAAGGCAGAGGAAGACAGAATACAATATATAAATTAAAGGAAAGAATATAAGCATGTTCTTGCAGAGAAAAAAAGAGAAACACAAAGAAAAAGTTCTTAACGCACTTCACTCAAGTTCTAAAGAACCAAGCATTTTTGAAAACGGTCAGATCTTTAACGAAGAAAGAATTCACACAAAGTAACATTACTCCAAATTTGTGGTATAAACACTTTAAGGATTTGTTTTCTTCCAGTGTCAATGATCACAATCTGGAGGAAAACCACGTGGACGTGGATACAAATGATGATGGTTCTATAGTGATTAAAAATCTAAATTGTGATATTACAGAAGACGAAATACTTGTCGCCCTTAGAGCTTTGAAAAATAACAAAGCTCCTGGACCTGATGGTTTGATAAACGAATTTTATAAGTATTGTAGTTCGTACGTAGCACCATTCTTTGTTAAAAACGTAAACAAACTTTGAATTGGGATTTTTTCCGGATGAATGGACAGAATCTGTAATCCATACTTTGCATTAAAAGGGGATATTGATTGCCCCAACAACTACAGAGGCATTTCCTTGTTAAACGTATGTAGTAAGATTTACAGCTTCATTTTGAACAAACGTCTCACTGCATGGGCAGAGGACAACAATATTATACATGAAGCGCAGGCTGGATTTCATCGCAATTACAGTACAATAGACTATGTTTTCACTCTTTTAGCTTCAGTATAGAAGCAGCTTCTTAGCCATTGTAAACTTTATGTCGCATTTATTGACTTTAAAAAGGCCTTCGATTTAGCAAATAGAAATTACTTGTGGACAGTCCTTAAGAAACACGGAATTAATGGTAGAATGTACAGAGCAATCAAGAGCATGTATAGTGTTGTGAAAGCTAGAGTAAGAGTAGGTAGTGATTTGACAGACGCGTTTTTATGTCCTCTTGGAGTAAAGCAAGGTGAAATATGTAGTCCCATTCTGTTCTTTTTTCTGGTCAATTAATTGGCAAATGATGTCCACACTTTAGGAAAACATGGTATCAAGTTGTCACTGGATGACATTTTGGAAATCTTTATACTTCTTTTCGCTAACGATGTAATTCTTTTGTCTTATTCTGTGACTGGCTTTCGGCAACAACTGAAATTCTGAAAAATACAGCTAGAAGACTTGGTCTTCAAGTGAACTTTGACAAATCTCAAATAGTTATTTCTAGAAATGGTGGATACATTTCATCAAAAGAAAAATGGTTTTACGGCGTTAGAAAGATTGAGATTGACAACAGCTACAAATACCTTGGTGTTATTTTTTCTCCAGGCCTGACATTTTCATATGCTTTGGAAGATGTCACGGTCGTTAAGTTGGACGGCTCTACCACCCCTACCTACGCCTATCACACACTAGGTCGGACAACACAGCACACTGACACAGCTTTTCAACCATGCACACTTCTCTGTTTTAACATACACACTATGGCGCCACCACTCACGTCCATCCACAACCGCACACAGGTATCCCTCTTCCCCGCTGACCCACCCTACCCTGCTACAATGACCTGGGGACCCTAACTTTCCTAAAACACCAGTTGCGGTATATCACTGTGACCTGGGGATGCAGTGATAGCCCACACACGTGGTGGCTAACTACTAGGGACAAGGACTAGCCCCAATGGGCTCTAATCTCTAAACTACTACACTCACTCGTATCCCCGGGACCCACCCTTCCTTTTTGACCCGGGAACACTACCACACAGGTCGCTGCGTCCCTAAGAGAGGCAGCGACAGGTACCCTATGCTGTGCTGGCCACTAGATCCCTAAAGAAGGCTGCAGCTAACACCCCTAACCCTACTGACTATTGCTACAGCCCCTTCCTACCACAAAAATTAGACACCCTTCCTCCCCGGAAAACCCTACTCCTCGGCGCTGTCCGTGGCCCCTCGCAGGCTGACTCCTCCACGGAAGACCCCGCTCCTCGACGCTGTCCGTGGCCTCACGCAAGACGACTCCTCACCGTGATGAACACAACACTCGCACACACACCAGGTTCCCTCTCAACGGGCCTGACTCTCAAAGGAATCCCTCCTCCACTGAAGCCTCCACCGGAACTGAGGGTGAAGGAAGGCCTGGCGCAGCACCCCTCATGTAGCGCCTGAACAGGGCGGTCCTTCCCTCCTGGGAAAAAGCAACAGGGGGCTGGAGAACTGCCTCACAGACAGCAGACGGTCTGGGTGGTCTCCCCCTCCCGGGAGGGCACAGATGACAGGAAGTCACAACTCACCTGCCAGCACGCGGCCGCCGACTGCGGCCCCAGCCTCGGCACTGAAGCAGGATACCTGCTGAAACAACTGTAGGCCACTACTGTATTGTCGCTAATAGCCGAGTCATCAAGGCACATAGCCTACTTGGTAAGGCTTTAACTCTCCATCTCCCTTGCTTACTTCCCACTTGGACATGAGAGTGACTCCTCATATTTCGAATACCCCCCCCCCCCCCCAACCTGTTACTCCCTTTTGGGGGTTATCAGACCCATCTCCTGCCAACCCTTAGCACAGCAGTAAAGTCATATTTCTGCCTGAGCCAATCCACGTTATTCCACATGAAATTAGGTATCACATCCAAATATCGGAAAAGAAAAAGAAAACAAACCCAAGCGATCCCAACGCGGACTCCATGGGCCCCCCTAGGAAATGCTATGTAGTCTAGGAAATGGGCAACTTCACAAGGAGATGTCCTCACGCTAAACGTAATAATGAGCATCTCTCTACAAAACTTAACTTCTAACGGGGTCCATGTTCACACAAGAGAATCGGCTCGGAGCCACAATCCCACACATTCTTACCCCTCTTTGCACTGTCAAGTATAATCATATATCCAAAACCAGCATGATTTGCTCGCCAAAATTTCCATCCAGCACCCCACTCTCATGTCATCCCTTGTCAGTTAACCCAGTTCGTATTCCTTGTTATGCCAACAACCACACTTCATGCAATATTACATGCCGCACACCATCCATTTTTTCCTACCGACTGCTAAGCCACTCGCCTCAACTTTACCTCTCCCTTCTTTCTGACTACTAAAATTCATAATGGAGCTGCCACCATGCAACCTAAGGTATCTTTTTTCCAACCCTGTTTTGTCACAAATACATATATCCCTGTATGTGTGATGACTGTCACTTGTTCTACAGAAAACTTCCAACCATACGGACTCACTGTCCTGTACAAAATGCGTACGTCACAATGTGCACATAACACCTATCATTGCGCCAGTCTCCTTGAAGGGTGTCATAAAAAGACTTGCCTTCACGCTCATATCGCTCTCAACAAAACCTGGTGCGCGTGTTCACACATACACACACACACACACACATCAAAAATATAGTCTGCACGCGCACGACCCACGCGTCGAGAACCATGACTCTAAGGAAAGTGAAACGACACCAATATAATTTGAATGGTCACGACCGTACCCCAGTATAAACCACTCACACACAAACCAGCCATGGCCCTACTGCACAGGTAACCCATTCCAATGCTGTGCAGGGCAACTCCGAAATCGTTACTCAACTTCAACGCATTACTACTATTTACAACTGAAAATTGAGCACAATCATCACACCTCTTCATGATTCACGCAGACACAGCTGCACCTGACTCATATTATGATCATATATCAAATACAACTACTCTTACCACTATCTTCTTGAAACAACTGAAATCAACATAAGCTCGCCACAATCAATATCGTGCCTCACCGTCAATCAATAATTGTTATATTGACCACAAGTTGTCTAGCCAAACTGCCCCTTTACAATCGAACTCAAGAACCGCTATGTGCACAACTTACAAGATATACTGAAAGAGGTGACAACAAAAACTGGCTGACAACAAATTTCAACCACGAAACAAAGACGACATCGTACAAGACATCCAGTATATGCAACGAACACAATACCAACTAATCACAACATGAGAAACCACAGTACAACTCGACCATAATACAAGGCAACACGGCGAACCACAACACCACGAACATAACAGATCACCAACCTGGACAAAGAGACGATCAACCACACCAGTTCTGCAACTGACTGAAAGTGGCTACCAACAAGGACAACAAGGAACTCGGCACAGGCCAAGGGCACACCAACCCGATGAGGACCTGGCCCTAACTTTGACTTGAAGTAACTCAGCACGAGCTAACTGCGCTCCCGCCGCACTTCAAGGAGCACGTCCATTCCGACGAACACCAGAGACCGAAGTGAAGCTACCCCAACGCATTCCGCCCTGGTCAGAATCAAGTGAGCTTCACTCACAACACAAAACAACCATTGCTCAGAACAGTGCATCCTCCACAGAGCTCACACACCCGACCAACCGACTAGTTGTGGCTCGTGCAACAACACGACAAATTACAACAACAACAGCCGATATCCTGCCCCGGCCTCTCTCATACGGAACCAAAGCAACAAAGGGTAACAGTCGGAAACGAAACCAACTTCCTCCTACCACTCCCTCAATATATGAAGACTGGAAGGCAAGAATACTGTATGTCCTACTTCCCCTGCCCCCCTACCTAGCCTAACCTTCCTACCTAACCCCGAGGACCTTATCCTAACCCCCACCTAACTAAAACCCCAACCCTCAACACACACACACACACACACACACGCACACGCACACGCGCGCGCTCGCACGCACACGCTCCCGCTCTCTATCTTGAGATAGCACTCTAAAACACATGGAAGAGCTGGTTGAGGTCCGCCGATCGGTGACAGAAGACATGGCTCTTAAAGCTAAGAAGGGTGTTCTTTGCATTTTAAAACTGCTGTGGACAATTGGTGACCAGTCTCCTTCATTGTTTTTTTTTAATTTTTTTTATTTTTTTGACTGTCAGATCCAACCAATGCTCACTTACGCTTCTGAAGTATGGGGTCTTACGGCGGATCATACAATTATTGAAAGGGTGCATATGTTTGCGCTTAAGAGATTCCTGAACGTCAGTATCAGGACGCCTAATGCCCTTATTTATGCTGAAACTGGGAGGTATCCTCTTTACATGTGTACTAAAACCAAATGTATACAATTTTGGCTTAAATTAATAACAATGCCTGAAGGCCAACTCCCTTACAGGGCTTATAAAATGTTAAATAATCTTCATTGTAAAGACAAGAAGAACTGGGTTTCTAATGTTTGCTTCACATTGTACCGCTATGGATTCGGCCACGTTTGGGAAAGTCAAGGAGTATCTCATATTAATGTTTTTTTGTCTGAATTCAAACAGAGATTAATAGATTGTTTCCTGCAGAACTGGAATGGTGACGTTTCAGGAGAACGATTCTCTTTTTATACCTCTTTCAAGTCAGTTCCTAATCTTCCGTAAGCTGAGTTTAACATAAATTACATTGCTGTTAGAAATTTACTCTTACGTTTCACACTAGGTGTGTCACCATTGAAGAGTCATGAATATTGTTATTACTGCCCGGTCACCTGACACAACGTTTTGCCCGTTTGTAAAGATGTTCCAGAATCTGAACTTCACTTTTTACTTGTGTGTCCAAATTATTGCGACATCAGAGAAAAATACTTATGCAGCTGTCACACGGGCGAAGACTTTTCCAAGACTTCTAAAATTAGGCACATCTCTAAGACTTTTTCTCCTGTGTGACTGCACGACCAAGACCCCAGACGTTTGGGAAAATCCGATTCTTCAGTCTTGGGCCTAGTCGTGGGTTATTGGTCTGGACCAATAACTTTTTCAAGTTTTGGCGACTAAAAATCGAAAAAACATCGGCGAAACGTCCTGTCGGGTCCTGTACAGTCCTGGCCAGTGCTGCCCAGTCTTAGTCAGTGCCGCGCGGTGTTGAAAACGTCCGCGAGACGTTTTGGGTGACGCAATGGGGGCGTAGCTGCCACGCGCTGGAAAAAAAATAGGTCGATGCGCGCGCAGCACTGTTGCAGGTTTGGCATCAGTCTTGGCTAGGCTAGTCCTGACCGGTTTTGAAAACGTTCCCTCGAGTCTTCTCATGTTTTACGGGACCCGCCGAGCCAAGACTCAAAGAAGACCTGCACAAGTTTTCCAGACTTCAAACTTGGTCTTGGCAAAACCAAATACAGCGTCACAGCCAGCCAGCGTCTTGTCACAGCGAGCAGGCAGCGAGATTATAAAAAAGGGGCGGTGCCTTTAAGTCTTGGAAACGTCGTGGCCCGTGTGACAGCGGAGGCGAGACTAAAAAAACACCAAGACTTTGGGGCCGTTCTATTTATGGAAGTCTTGGGAAAAGTCTTCGCCCGTGTGACAGTTGCATTACCTCGCAAATTTATCGCGCGACCATCAGCGTTTACAATGACCCTTTTAATTGCGAGTGAGAAATATTGTAATGTAGTTGGCTGGTACCTTTTTGAATCTTTGAAAAGGTGATTTCTCGATATGGAGCAATCTCTAAACAATAATTAAGACTGAATATAACTTATAAAATAGTGTAAAACCTTTCATCATATGCTGATAGAACAAATGAGTGCCCAGAATCATTGTTGTTTTTAGTCGGCACCGGACCAATATAACGTACATAAACAATCGGAATTCTAATATTGTTTCTGTTTCATATATTTCATACATACTCACCGTCATAAATATTCTCATATTTGCAAATGTTATGGTAACCTATATGATTTGCACATGCGTGCGTGCGTATGGGTATGTGAATATATGCACGTACCTGTGTTAGTCAACGTTATTGCGCATCTGTGTAGTGCGTGTTCGGTTTGCGTAGACATATATATACGAATGTACTGATTTTTTTTTTTCTACTTACTTGAATTTTCCATATTATGAAGTTATGCAACCTCCATGACACATATGGCCTAGTTCATTAAATGTTCTGAGTTCTCTCTCTCTCTCTCTCTCTCTCTCTCTCTCTCTCTCTCTCTCTCTCTCTCTCTCCACAGATAATACGGATGGATGTGGTGCTGTGTGTATGACTGTCTGACTCTTACTTTCACACGTTTGGATGCGTGTAACGATTATTCCTTACACCCACACACACACCATGCGAATTTCAAAACATTATAAACACATATCACCATAAATCATTAGTATAAATTGATAGGCACAAATCATTACACACCACCACACAGCGAGCAGATCAATATTTTTACATCACAGCGAGCAGATCAATATTTTTACATTAACTAAAATGTCAATACACATGGAACTTAACCGTCAGATATCAATACACTCCACCACACAGCATGCAGATCAATGTTTCACATAAACGAAGGTTGCAATTCACACAGATCTTTAACCGTCAGATATCAATACACTCCACCACTCAGTATGCAGATCAGTGTTTCACGTAAACGGAGGTTGCAATTCACAGGGATCTTTAACCGTCAGATATCATTACACGCTACCACCCAGCCTGCAGATCAATACTTCACATACACATTTCTTTTAGTACAACCTCACTGACACAGACCTCGCTGGCACCGTCAGTAGTGTCCCAACAGACACAGTCCACACACTTGGCTGCACCGAGCCCAAGTAGTCTATAGCACCAACCAGGGTACCCACACGGCAAGCAGAGCCGCCCACGAACACAGTTGAAGCGAAGGGTCACAGGATACAGCAAACTGCGTCGAACTACCGACGAACACAGTGTTAATTGTGGTACCAAAGGGTACAGCAAACTATGACGCACTACTGACCAAGCAGTCAGCCTCTCCACGTCACTTGACGGAGACAGCGACGAACAAAATCAAAATCGGTCCCAGGCTGGACTCTGGCATCCCCGTTTTTCTTTCTATCTCGCTCCCGTTTTTTTCCGTCATCATACTATCTGATTCTATATTGACGTCATAATACTTAACTTTTAGATTGACGTCACAGACAATGACCCATCATTTTTCCCTGCATTCTGCACCTGTATTGCTTTTAGTCTTTCTCCAGATGCCAGTGAATTAAAACCGTAGTAAAGAATCCTACAATCTTCGTTATAATTTTGTTCAGGCCACTAATTCAATCTCTTTCGTAAGAATCCCTTGGCAATATAGAATCACGTCTGATACTGTTTCAGGAGTTGTGCTTATTAAGAGAGTCAATACTAACCCGCTCATAATCAAAGTAATATTATTCGTTTTCTCTGGCAATAAGAACGAGCCATGCTGTGAGGTCACTATCTAATTGACAAAAGGGCAAGACATACGTCGTTCGACAGGTGATTTAAATACGGTAAGGACAGACGTTTGCTCCAATAGATATAAGCATCTCCCTTTCAGCCCTGTTTAGGTCAGATAATTCCGTTAGATGAGAGAGAGAAAAGAGAGAGAGGGGGGGGGGGGGGGAGAGAGCAAATATAACTGTCATTTGACAGCTTTATTCAAGACTGACACTGTCGCTGCTGTCTTTATATTCAGTGCTTTTCTCACCGTCAGTGGTGCAACATGAAGCAAGAATGCGCGAATTTTGCAGATGAAGAAGGCTGTAGAAAACCTGTAGGTGAGGTAGCCTATAGGTTAAACGTAGCCACGAATGCAGCCTGGAGATTGAATGACACTTATTACGATGATCATGACCGTCATCTTCCACCCCCTGCTGTGGTAGTCTTTAATACGAAGGTCTATGGCAAAATTTTCTTTGAACCGCTGCCTCTTGCAGCTGACAGTGACGTTAGGGATGAGACCACAGTGTGTCCACAGACCCATTTCCAGTGTCCTGGTGATGGTTACTGTCTGCCTGTCTTTGTCCTCTGCAATGACATGAACGACTGTCCGGGTCATGAGGACGAGATGCAGTGTGAGCAGTTCACATGTCCAGGGTTCTACCGGTGCCGGGTTCCCATGTCTGTCTGCATCCTGACCACGTGTGTGACGGGTTTCAGCACTGTAAACAGCTGGATGATGAACGGTTCTGTAATCACCTGTGTCCCACGAACTGCACGTGCCAGGGTCTTTCTTTTCATTGCAAGACAGAGTTCAGTGCCGAAACATTTCCTGACATACGTTATTTAGACGCCAGCGACAGCAGACTGAAGCCTCAACGTCTGTGGAACAACACCATGCTGGTGTTTCTGGCTCTTCAACGTTGTGATCTCACCACTCTCTCTCTTCCAACATTGTCCAACCTGGTCATTTTTGACGCCAGTCACAACCACATCTCCACACTAACCATAGACATGTTAAGATATACGAATCACCTCAAGGTATTGCTGTTGACAGGTAACCCACTGACTGAAGTGTTTGAAGGCAACAGATCATCAGAGTCGCCAACCCCACACCAAATCCAGGAGTTCAATGCAGTTTCCTCACTGACCGTCCTCAACCTGTCACAGAGTGGCCTGCAGCGGGTGACCGGCAGTTTGCCCACACCACAGCTACAGACACTGGACGTGACAGGATGTGACCTGCACTATCTGCCCGTCACTGGCTCACCCACCATACCCTGTTACGCTCTGTGCATTCAGATGTTCCTACGCTGTGTTGTCCCCAGAACTTGCCTGCAGGCTTCGACCTCAAAAACTGTCACTCCCCTTCCTTTCTCTTCTCTTCTTGTCGCAGGATATTGGGATCACCTGCTGTGCGTGCTGTGACTGCTATCTGTGCCAGTGTTACCTTGTTAGGCAATGGGTTAAACTTCGTTTTCCTCCATCATGAAGAGAAGAGAAATAGATGCACAACCCTAATCTCCCAGCTTTCTTTGTCCAAGTTACTAATGGGGATGTGTATGTTTGGAGTGTGTGTGGCTGACCAGGTGTACTGGGGGGAGTATGTGTGGGTAGACAGGTGGTGGAGGTACAGTCCCTGGTGTTCCCTGTGCAGCTTTCTGTACCTGTTCTGTGTCCAAGTGTCTGCCTTGATCCTGGTGTGTCTGACAGTGGGTCACTGTGTTCACCTGGCCAGGCCAGACCTACAGGTGTGGGACAGAAGGCAGGTGATGACCTCCAGCGTCCTGTGTTGGGGAGTAGGTTTTACTCTTTCCACCTTACTGCATCTTTTTCCATGGACGTTACACCATCAAACCAGTATGTGTGTCCCTCTCCCCTTGACCAACACCCTGGGTGCCCATGAGCATGGTTTGCATGCTGTGGTCATATTGAACACACTGCTAATGGCAGTGACAATAGCAGGTCAGGTGTACATCTACATCATCGTTCTTGCCAACCCCATCATGTTTCTGGTCAACTCTCAAAGATCACACCAGTTGGACTCTGCTCGCCGCACCATTCCGATCTCAGTGACTGACGCCTGTGGCTGGTTCCTGGTGGATGTTCTGGTGCTGCTGATGCCCACACAAAACGTCATGCCTGAGGACATCCGCTCTGCTGTGACAGCCTTTGTCTTACCATTCAATATGGCGATTAGTCCGGTCCTCTATATGCTGAACGTGGCCTTGGAACGACGCAGACACACCCAGATACAACGTGTGCTGCAACGTCTGCGACACAGGGTCAAAGGCAAGTAGACAGAGGCAATGAAAAGAAAAGCCTGCGCTTATGAAACAATTCACTCACTGGCAGGACACTTTTTACCGATCAAAAATGACAATGATCATAGTTCTCTTAGATCAGTGATATTGTTCCCAAAAGATGTCTGTCTCTGGATCAGAGCGCACAGATATTTCAAGAATGGTCCAAGATTTGCCGCTTTATTGCTGATTAGAAGGAAAAAAACACGACAATACCAACAGCAATGTGTCTTGTTGTTTGAACAGACGCCATTCATTCTGTGTGTTGGGATGTCTTATCAGGTCATAATTTTCTTTCATAATGATATCATGAGCTATGTCTAGTTGGGCTGTCCCGCATGTTGTCGACACGTGCAGTGTATCATAATTCCTTGACTGAATGGAGATGACTTCTGCTGTGCTGTTATGGACTTTTTCATCATGTGTTGTGTGTCATGTGTCATAATTTGGATTGAGATGCGTTCTGCAGTATTGTCATGCCTTTGTCGTCACATGTTGTGTATCATAACACATTGTATTGAAATGTGTTCTGTGCTGTCATGCACAACGTCTCATGCGTTTACTTATACACTTACATGATCTACGATTATCCTGAAAAAATATATGCAAAATTTTAAAGACTTTACAAGAAGGATACTGACGTCTCTTTAGCTAAATATTTAACTCGGATTCTACTTGGAATGATTCTGTGTGAATAAGCAAGGCGACGTTTGATTCCAACATACTAGTCCAAGGCATTGCTTTTAGAACATGAAGTTATGCTACTCAGAAATATGAAGCCTGCTGTCCAGGTGGGTGATGTAGCGACTTCTGTGAATGTGCTGACAGTCAGGGTTTTCACTTCCATACAAAACATTTAATAGCCTCTTTGACTTAGCTGATACAGTTAATCAGTGAATCGCTATACTGTCTGTAAGTTATGTTTCAAATGACCTTACAACGTCTGTTAACAGAACGAACTGTTCTAATTATCAGAAACAAAAGCAATATTCCTCCAAAGGGAAGAAAACAGTATAGACAATCACAATGCCACTCTTATAATTTCGGCCACCTGGCCTTTTTCAAGAGAAAACAAAACAAAAACAATGCAACTACGTGATGTCCATCTTTGGCAACTGGTCAGAGCAAAGAATTGACGTCATAAATATATTACGCAAGTTCTGACATCATAATATGTGATGTCATCAACAAGGGGAAAAAAAAAGGGGGGGGGGGGGTTGCAAGTTGTGTGTGTGTGTGTGTGTGTGTGTGTGTGTGTGTGTGTGTGTGTGTAGTTATACTGTAACCAATGTACTTCAAAAACATAACAATAATCACCATAAATCACAATGAAAATGAAACCATGAAAAATGTTACCATAGTCCTGTCTGTGACTGTGCATGGCATACAAGTACTGTCATCTGAAAAAAAATGTATATACATTTTCTGCAAATCATCAATGTTGTTCATATGTAAATCTGGATAGGGTTGTTAGCTTATTGGGATCATGATGACCTGTCTGATAAGAACTGTTTGTATTGCCTGTCCAGAGAGATTTTTTCCCGTTGATTTGGACTCATCATTGAGACCCGGCTGATTGTGTTGTTCCTCCCTTGCCATCAAAAAGAGATACACCACCTGTTAGTCTGTAGTAATTTCTCCAGCGAGGGTTCAAAAACAGAATCCAAAGACACTAAAACTAGCCAGTGAAGAATACAAAAGTAATATGAGAAGAACGTGCTGTAAAGAGAATAATTACATAAAAATGAAATCGTTATGTAGAGAGTACTGAAAATATTGGATGAGACGAACGTGCTGTAAAGCGAATACTTGTATAAGAATGAAATCGTTATGTAGAGAGTACTAAAAATATTGGATGAGACGAACGTGCTGTAAAGAGAATAGCTGGATAAAAATGAAATCGTTATGTAGAGAGTACTAAAAATATTGGATGAGACGAACGTGCTGTAAAGACAATACTTGTATAAGAATGAAATCGGTATGTAGAGAGTACTAAAAATATTGGATGAGAAGAACATGCTGTAAAGAGAATTTAAATAGTTGTATAAAAATAAAATCGTTATGTAGAGAGTACTAACAATATTGCAGAGAAATCTGTGACTTACAATTGAGGACCCACCGAAAGACACACAGGAGCTCAGAATGTGTTCACACCCAGAGTCGTCAGCACGACTGCAGTGGTCTGTCATGACAGTGCTAACGGCACCCAGGAACCGTGCGTTGCAGCCTTTGCTTCGACCTTGTCACCTGCGACTCTTCGTGTGTTGCACGTAACCGGTTTCACAGGCATTATATAGCAGACAAAAAATATACACAACTTAAAATGATAAGCTTTAACCTACTACTACTACTACTAAACTACTACTACTACTACTACTACTACTACTGCTACTACTACTATTACTACTACTACTACTACTATTACTACTACCACTACTACAACACACACACAAAGCACGTACGAATGCACATCTATATACACGCTCTCATGCATACATACAATGCGCGCGCGCGCGCGCACGCACGCACGCACGCACGCACGCACGCACACACACACACACACACACACACACACACACACACAGTGGAGGGGTGGTGGAAATGTCTCTCTCCATAAGTTCCTGTCCAAGACCATTCCACAAGGTACTGTGGAGGGGTGGTGCAAATGTGTCTGTTCGTAAGTTCCTGTCCAAGATCAACCCACAGGTACTGTGGAGGGTGGTGGAATATCTCTCTCCAAAATGTCTGTCCGCGATAAATCAACAAGATACTGTAGAGGGATAGTGAAAATGTGTTTCCCATAACTTCCTGTCCAAGACCATTCAAGATACTGTAGAGAAGTGTCCACATAACGTGTCAGTCCATAACTCCAGTCCAAGACAATTTTACAGAGCAGCGGAGGGATGGCGGACACGTGTCTCTTCTTACCTTCTTGTCCTAGACCATTTTACAGGTTATGGTTTTGAGGACGGCGGGGGGGGGGGGGGGGGGGGATATTATCTCTACTTATGTCGCTGTCTGACACCGTTCTCTAAAGCACAGTGGTGGGTGGGCCTGTACCTCACGGTGACTTCCTGCCGGGGGCCATTTTCAGAGTACGATGGAGAGTAGAGACACATCTCTCCATTGATTTCCTGTCAACGACTGTTCTGCACAACGTAGTATCAAAACATGTATCTTGCCATGAACTCCCTTTTCCAAGACCATTCTGCAGTGGACAGAGTAAGACAGAGAGACAGGCAGACTGATAGAGAAAACAGTTACAGAATGAGACAGAGACAGAGAGACAGGCAGATGATAGACAGAGAAACAGTTACAGAAGAGACAGAGACAGAGAGACAGGCAGACTGATAGAGAAAACAGTTACAGAAAGAGACAGAGACAGAGAGACAGGCAGACTGATAGACAGAGAAACAGTTACAGAAAGAGACAGAGACAAAGAGAGCGACAGAATTGGGGGACGTGAGATGCAGATAGACAGACAGAGGAGAGAAAGAAAAACAAAACCAGCGAGAGATAGATAAACAGACAGACAGACAGAGACTTGGAGCGAATGACAGTTTGGAGAAGTGTGCAGCGGGACAGACGACCAGAGAACCAGAAGGAGGCAGGCAGCAGCTGGCGAGAGAGCGCTCCCAATCATCGCAATCAAGACCAATGACTTAAACCAGCCTTGTCGCCCAATCACAGATATGATTTTAATTACGTAAAATGTGACAGCTAATCATCGTTTTGTTAAACTCAGTGCAATCAAACGATGTTCTGACAATAAAATGGTTCCTAGCCAGTCAATGTTGTGTGTGCGGGGAATGGGGGGGGGGGGGGGGAGGTGGAGGAGCGAGTTGGTAGGTGGTACATATCTACGGTTTCATCTTTAATGTTTGACAGGGGGAAATGGCAGTAAGAGCGTTATGCATTTTCTTTCACTCGCCATTAACATGTGTTTCTGAGTCACCCTTGTCTCCACATCATTCAAGACTAACTTCAGCGAGTAGTACGTTCCGCGTCTCTCGGGGAATATCACATTTACCCTCGCAAGAGAAGATAATCTGTTGACATAGAGTAGCCACAACGAACGATTCGAAAAGCTTCTTTCTGTCAAGAGATTATCTTCTCTTACGGGAGTACATGAGGATATCGCTGTCTGTGCTTCCTGACTATGAAGCTGGGGAGTCATACTAGATCTCTCCTTCCATCTTCCTATTTTCTGTGTCTTTATCTGTCAGTCTGCTTCCGTCTCTCTCTCTCTCTCTCTCTCTCTCTCTCTCTCTCTCTCTCTCTCTCTCTCTCTCTCTCTCTTCTCCTCCGTCCAGTACTCCATCACTACCATTCTACTCACACCCCGTGCCCACCCCACCACTCCTCTGTCTGGGGAGGCCTGAACAACGAAAAGTAGCAAAACGTTATGCACAGGTCTGAAGTTTTCTTTTAAAGTTCATTGTTTGGGGCTTAGATCACAATTTCATTTTCTACAATAAATCACCGAATTTATTCCGTCGTCTGTGAATTCTTTTTCCAGTAATGTCATTATTTCATTCCCGGAAGCTATCCCAATGTCCCGTCTCACGGTAAGACATATGCTATGGACATAGCTTTAGCTAAAAATGTTCCTATACTTAAGCGTGCTGTTCGCGTTTTATGGCATTAATCAAATATTTCATACAAATTAAAGACGCTCTCGCGATAGTGGTGGTTCCATGGAGACTCCAGTTGACTCAAGTCGAAATGAATAAGGAACTACATTCTACGAAGAAAAAACTGAATCAAGTTATGAACCAATGGTTAAAAAAACCTCCAGTTTCACATACTTTTCTTCACGCCGCAAAAGAGAATGTAAAAGATGAATTATATGATTTCATTGCTGTCTTATCTTTTTACGCCGCTCATTCTTCTTCTTCTTCTTTCTGTAGAGTGTCCACAATCATCAAGTTGATTATTCTGACACTTGCGTGTGTATTTCGTTTTTTATCCCGCCATTAAGGCAGCCATACTACAACATCGATTTAAGTGCATGCTATGTATAATGGGTCATCCATACCAATGGCCAAACTGGCCTTCTCTTCCGAAAGTTGGAGACGGGGTTTTACGTGTGTGCAGGATGTTGTGCGTGCGTTCACACATGGAACCTCGGTTTCTAAAGTCTCATTCGAAGGACTGTATGGGGAATGGAGTCAGAACCAATGTTAACTCTGAGGAAAAAATACTCCTGTACCAAAACGGCCGGCGGAGATGCGAACCCGCAACCCAAGATTACGAGTCCGATGTTCTACCAACTGAGCTGTTCTGGCGCCCAAGTGGGGCCTCGAGGCCCAGAATATAGCAAGATGCCATTGCTCACTCCTGACCATGCTGGGCACCTCTGAGGCTCTTCAAAGGTGGGACAGTATTAGGTGCCCACTGTTTTATGGGGGAATGTGCCACAGTGATCCGTTGCCTGCCATTCTTGTTCTGTCAGCGAGTCACCTGCCACTGGAGCATTAAGAGGTTCCCCTATGGCTCTGAGGACAACCTGGATGGGGAAACCAAGGCGCCAAACTGCAGACTGGAGAAGAACACCCTGGAGGCTACATCAGTGCCCCGTCTCCTGTCTGCTGCTGTCAACCTCTTTGGATGGAAGTACATCAGACTTTGTCCAAGACAGTAGGTGTGCTGACAAGAATTCAAGTAGAGCACATATTTCCAGGCCAATCTTAATGAAGTCTGAGAGCGCTTGCTTCTCAGCAAGTCCTTTCTCACTGTGTGCCAACAGTAGGCTTTGAGGTCCATGTCATACGCTGTTTCTAATCGGCACGCAATACTAAGTGAGGTTCATTTGGATCTTTTTCAATAATAAGACAGTAAGTCAGTTGGGCCCGCGGTATAAAAGTAAAGGTAGCGGCTGCAACAGGACGCTAATTAGCGGAATCCTACGTGCCATTTGCTAAGAGTCAGCGGCAGCACGCCGTGCCCTGAACCTCGTTATTGATCGATCGAGCCGAACGTCACTCAGGCCATCAGAATTCATACTGTCAAGGTGGTCACAGAAGACGATCGCTAGCAGCGAGCCAAAGACGGTCATTGTCGTATTCAGTAGTAGACTGTGAGCCAACTGCAGTTCCATGGACAGGACAATGGCGTGACACAGGTGCCCGTGTAGACTGTCCGAGCGGCGGACGATGTGCTGAAGACAGCACCTGTAGTCTGGATCACTGGACACTCTCTGGACATCACGGCGAATTCTGTCCTCCAGCTCTGTCCAAGTTCCAGCGTGGGTCCCTTCCCTGGGGTGAAGTCTTCGCGTGACGTCATGACCAGTCATCTTTAGTGTGTCGTCAACGCAGTCAACGTAACGGAATTGATCTTCAACATGGCGATCATGCCCGTGGACCGAAGGCGGTGAACACATTTAATGACCGACGTTGTTGATGCCACTCAGGCTCACGCAGAGCTTTGGGTAGCCACAAGTCGTTCAGGATGTCTTCCACGCCTTCTGAGGGTATGTCATGGAAATTCTGGCACCGTGTCGTTTCACAGGATTTCTGTCCTCTTTTCAGCATGGCTGTAATTGCTTTTCTCTTCCCGTTTTCGTGCAATTTTTTTTTTCTGGGTGGTTACTTTGAACAACTCGGAGTAAAGATTAAAATAAAGGTACAACCTTGAGGCTCATTCACTTCAAACAACTAAGTGTAAGGGTTAAAATGGTAATGGAACAGTTTTACGGCTCATTGTCTTCAAACAACTGGGTGCAAGGGTTAAAGTGGCAATGAGACAGTTCACCTGTTGCTGAGTTAGCTTCACTGTTCAGCCCGAGTGGACAGTGATCACACGGCCATTGCTGATGGGGAACTCACCAGTTCTTACAAACTGGACTTTCGACAATGGTTTCTCTTCTACAATGGATTTAAGTCGATCATTAAACTTTCTTTTAAATGTCGAAGATCATACCTTTCAGATGCGTCATATCTTAATAAATGATTTATTACAAGGCCATTTCTCTCTCTCTCTCTCTCTCTCTCTCTCTCTCTCTCTCTCTCTCTCTCTCTCTCTCTCTCTCTTTCACACACACACACACACACACACGCACACGCACACACGCACGCACACCGCGCACTGACAAAATGCGCGCGTTAGATGTTTTATGGGTCGGCCTCTGTTTTTCCCGCTTTTAGTCTCCAGTGTTTTACAAGCGTTGTCTAACAAAGGTACCAGGCCAACTCCTTTCGCGTGGTTTGTGCAGCGTGCGTGCTACACGTGCGAAAAACAAAAACAAACAAAATTTTTTAACATACACCCTTAGCAAGTGATCTGAATGTACAAACTGGGTATCTTTGCAGTGCACATCAGCAAGGCGTTGTGAAGAAATGACTGTAAGAAAATGAAAGTCAGTTCTTTTTTCGCTGTTTTCCTGCTGAAGTTTCAAATGTACAGATTTCAACACTTACTAAACGTATGAGGGAAAGTTATAATCCCTGTTAACCTGATATAGTCAAGTTAACGTGAAAAAAGATGCTACCATACGAAGAAAAAAACAGTAACTGAAACCAGCGGGATCATTGAAAGAAAATACTGGAAAAACCAGTCACAGTATATACAAGACCTGTTTTGCTACGGAAAAAGTCCAAGAGATGAACTCATATGCATCTACAGAGTCATTCGTGTGTCTGTCACACACATCTGACCAACAACATAAGCCCAGGGAATGGCTGTCCACCACGCTTCTGATCCAAGCTGCAAAGGTGCGAGACAAGGCGAGCTTCGTCATGAGATGTGTGCACTATGCCCGCCAAGAGTGGATGAAAACAGTGTTGGTCCTGAATCGTCTCAAGACCAGCGTCCATCGAAGAAACCAGGACGGACATCACCGGAGAAAGTGGACAGACGACAGGGTACGGTATCCATGTTCCTGTAAAAAACGTTGAAAGTCTCATCCATGACGTTTGCTTGGCGGTGAAGCCGGATGAATCTTATGAGGGCACTGACTCCTCCATTCCCCGTCCTCTACAAAGTCTGGCGCTGGCAGTGTAGATATGACTTTTCATGTACTGGTCACTGCCATCAGGAGCTTAGAGATGCACTGCGCGGACGTTTTGTTAACAGGCGGGAAAAGTTTAGGCCAGTTTGAATTGATCTTTAAAAGTATGTGTTACGTGTCGATGTTGAGAGGTCAGACTTTTTTTAAACGGTCGATGTGAGGGTGGAACTGAGGAACGCGGACAGGGAGATAGAATGTCTGGGGGTGTGCGAACTTGAAACAGGTTTTGATTATACTTTACTGGCGCCTTTCCTCAGCAAGGCAGTAAGACGGTTTTGACGTCACGTCGGACACCATGATAGCAGAAATGTGTTTTTCGCTGCGAAGGTGTGCGCACATGGCGGAAATTTGCAAATCATATTTTTTTTAAGTCTCAAAGATGGACAGACTGGGCGGGTCGGGGGAAGGAATGGGATTAGCAGAATATCCTCGCTGACTTCCGACCCTCTCCCCGTCTGTACTCTTCGGGCTTCCTTCATAGCTTAGAGATTCTGCCCAACAACGTCAGTGCCAATTTGGAGAATATGCAGAGCTGTGTACTCACTTGCATTTGTTACAGTCACTACAGTGATCTTAAGTTTTTGAATAGGATCTCAGATAATGTGGCCAGATGCGAAGAGTTTTGGGAATATGCCTCTAATAGTGGTATTTCTTATACTTGGTTGCCTACTTTCAGTTTGTCTAATTTGGGGCAATTCTCTCACCCCATTTTCAGTGGCCCTTCCTAGGACACGCACACATTGTGGTTTGCGGGCGTTTATAGCCACGCCAGTGACCCAGACATCACATTGTGGTTTGCGGGCGTTTAAAAACCACGCCAGTGACCTAGACGAAACACGAAAATGGGAAGGGCCACTATTGGGCAGAGAAGAGGGCAAGTTAAGACTTTCCAAACCACACAAACAAGCACAAAACCACCGCAGGCATATTCCAACTTTACACTTTTTGGATTAATTATATATACTGTACAAACTGAAAGCTTTCATAATTTTATGGTGTTTATGCATAATTGGGGGTGTTATTAAAATTGTTTTTTATTCAAGCAGAATAGTTTTAAAGGTTAAAAAACAACTGTGCTTTAAAGTACTTTTTAGTAGCTACTTTGTACAATATTTATATTAAAACTTTAGCAAAATTAAACACAAAAACACAACTTTTAATAATTAATTCTCTCTCACTGATCTATAAATAGATAATTTATTCAGGGGACGTAATTATATTTTTTGCAGTAGAAAGAAACTCGTGGAGAGCGTGGCAGCAGAGAGTCCTCAGAAGAGAAGCCCCCTTCAAGCAAGTGTTTCGGCCCTTATCTCCTGACACTCTAGGGGGGTTGGGCCACACCCGGTTCATGACTCCGGATGTCCCTCTGCTGCCCCTTTTTTCCCCCATCTTGGGACGAGCCATGGCTGGGATTCGAACCCATGACCCTCTGGACATGCTCATTTTCTACTTAATGACTCGCGCTTTAACCACTGAGCAACAGGGACACCTGATATTTGTAGGGAAATTAAGCCTTATGAAGTTCACTTTTGTTCCGCCTTGACCAGATCCAGCTTGAACACCTCTCTGCCGCTTCTGCCATTGCTTTCAGGGCTCTGGTTTTTTCCTTCCCTGCAACTGAGAGCTGTTTCATGAGGCTGTATGCAGACGTTCCTACAAATCCCCTAGCTCCAATTTCTGCAGTGAGGACTTTGACCTGATAGCCTTCTCTCCTCAGGCTGTTTGCCAGATCAGCATACTTTTCAGTCTTGTAGATTTGAGCTGCCTCCATTCTGTTCTCATATGGCACCGTGAGCTCGATCATGATCAGCTGCTTGGTTGACTTAGAGTGGACTACTATGTCTGGTCTCATGCCACTCTTGCTGATGATCTCTGGGTGACTCTTCCATTCTGGGAGGTCTGCAGTGCACTCCCAGTCATCTGCCCCATCCAGCAGACTCTGCCTGCATGTTTCGAGTGGCACTGTTGTTCTTGGCCATGATTTGCTGCCTCCTGCGTGAAGAATGTTGCGGGTGCTTTTGGAGTCCTGATGCTCCCTTTTGTGGTGTTGGTACTAGCCCAGACTACTTGTACAATCTCTTTGAGCACTTGGTTGTGCCTCCATGTGTACCTTCCTTGAGCCAGGGCTACTTTACATGAGCTTAGAACATGCTCCACTGTTTGCTTTTCATGGCAGAGGAGGCATGCAGGATCGTCTGTTTTCCCCCACTTCACCAGGTTTGCATTTGAGGGCAGAAGGTCATATGCAGATCTGAGAATGAAGCTGATCCTGAGAGGGGCCATGTGCCAAATGTCATTCCAAGTTAGACTTCTTTGGAGTGCATTCTCCCACGTTGTCCATTGCCCTTGCTGGCTCTGCTGGACTGCTTTTTGGAGTCTTTTTTGGTCTTCTTCTTTTCTCATCTCCTGAATCATCATGTCTCTTTTGGCTTTTCCTTTGGCCTTTGACCACCATTCAGTTTTGGTCACCCCAGTCCTTGTCTGTTGGTCTGTGTGTGTCCTGTTATTTCTCTGATCTTGAGACTTTCTTTTGCAGAATCCATCGCCTCTTGAACTTTCCATTTTCTGCCTGTCTTCAGCTGGGGCTTGATTGTTTCTACCACCTTGTCTCCTGAGTCCTCCAGCATGCTTTGAAGTCTGATCTTCCCTGCTTTGTATTCCTCCAGGATGGATTTCAGTGGTAGTTTGAGCTTTGCTTGGCGACAGTACAGCGCGATGTCAGTCAGACAGGGTGGGACACCAAGCCATTTCCTTGTGAACTTGTTGATTTTGGCTTCCATTGCCTCCACTGTGCTGGTGCAGATGTCGTATATCATCAGAGGCCATAGGAGCTTTGGTATCAGCATGAACTGCAGACACCAGACCTTGTATTTGCCAGGGAGCCCACACTGGTCAATGGTCTCCAAGCCTTCTTCCGCCATCTGCTTGGTTTCTTTTGCTCTTTGTGTGTCTTTCAGGGTATCATCATACCATCTTCCAAGGCTCTTGACTGGTTCTTCTGTGACTGTTGGAATGGCCTGGTTGGCAACACTGAAGACCACAGATTCGGCCACTTTTCCTTTCCTCAGTAAGAGGACTCCGTGATTTCTTTGGCTTGAACTTCATTCTGGATGAGGCAACTATGTCGTCCAGCCTCTCCAGCACATGACGTGTCTCGTCTTCTCTGGATGAAATCACTGTAGTGTCATCATGAAGGCCTTGAGAGGAGGCATCTTGTATCCATCGCCAAGATTGTTTGTCTCGCGTTGTTTGTTGCTGCTTTCAAGATGAGTTCCATTGCCAGCACGAACAGTATCGGGGAAATTGCACAGCCCATTGCAATGCCCACTTCCAAGTTGATCCAATCAGTTGTGTACTCCTTGGTAGAGAACCGCATTGAGAAGCCATTGAAGTACTTCTTGAGCATGTCGCGGATGTTCTTTGGCACATGGTACATCTCAAGAGCCAACTGTATCATCTCATGGGGCACAGATCCATATGCGTTTGCCAGATCAAGCCACACTACGTCCAAGTCTCTCTTTTCTGTTTTTGCTTTTTGGATTGCGTCCCAGATCATTGTGGCGTGTTCTACACAGCCAGCCACGCCTGGGATGCCACCTTTCTGGACTGACACATCCAAGTACTTGTTTTCCATCAGGTACTTGGTCAGCCTTGCTGCCATGACAGAGAAGAAGATTTTCCCTTCGACGTTCAGTAGTGATATTGGCCTGAAACTGGCTGATGTCACTTGAGTTTTGCTCTTTGGGGATGTACACACCATCTGCCGTCATCCACTGGCCGCTGATTTTCTGGTTTCTCCAAGCCGATCGCAGCAGCCTGTGGAGCCACTCAGCACCTTGGGACATTTCTTGTAAAGCTGGTAAGGTATTCCGTTTGGCCCTGGTGATGATTTGGCTCTGGCTTTGTCGACCACCTTCTTGATTTCCGCCAACGTTGGAGGCTTGCCATTGAACTGTTCCTCAGGGTTGGTTGGCCACACCAGACCTTGAATGTCGAGTGGTGCTTTGCTCTGTGAGTCAGAGTATGTTTTCCTCAGATGCTGCTCAAGAACTCCTTTGTCCACACTTAGGGTCCCAGATTTTGGCTGCTCAAACAGTGTTCTGGCAAACTGGAAGGGGTCTCTGAAGAAGCGCTCTTGTGTCTTCTTCTTTTTGCTCTTCCTCTTCCTCGCAGATTCCGCTTTGCTGAGGGCGCTGTGTTTTTCTTTCAGGTCTTCCACAGTTTTCCCAAGCCTTGTTTTTCAGCTGGCAGTGCGGTCTTCATTTGCTTCTTGAGGTTGTTCTTTTGGACTCTGATCTTGTCCATCTTTTCTTGGCGTCTGGATTTCTTTGGAGGTGTTTTCTCTTTGGGTAGTTTTACTCCATAGGCGTCTCTACATGTGGCATACACAATGTCCCCATATGTGGCTAGTTTGTGTTCCAGGGTGCTTTTCCTATCAGTGCATCGAGTCTTTGGACGAGTTTTGCATCCAGTTTCTCCCAATCTTCAGTTTCGTTTGCTCGTGGCAGGTTGAGTTTCAGGCGCCTGGCATCGAGGGCCTGTGCAAATTCCTCATCCGAACCAACAGCGTGGATGTCCTTGGCACTGTGGTTTAAATCCTGGCCTTGGTCTTCCGACGTCTTATCTGCTGACGCAGTGCGCTGCTGCTCATTCAGATGAGTCTTCACACATCCCATCTTTGTCCTGTGGATCTTCATGCCACGGGTGGTAGCGAAACGTTTTCCACAGACACATGGATATTCCATTTGGTCCATGTTCATAGTCCGTTTGGGATTTGCAGTCGTGATTGGTTGAGCACAGATGGATTCATCATTCTCTCCCCCTTTCGGTGAATCCTGGGAGCATCTTTTCCTTTTATTCTTAGTAGCCATGGTTTAAGGCAAAGTGGGGAGCCAGCCCACAGAGCCCTTGGTTCTGGTCTTTCCCAGTGTCCTCCGGTCTTTCCCGGACGTCCTCCGGCCTATTCCCGGAAGTCAATGGTTTACCCATGCATCAGTAGAAAGAAACTCCTGGAGAGCGTGGCAGCAGAGAGTCCTCAGAAGAGAAGCCCCTTCAAGCAAGTGTTTCGGCCTTATCTCCTGACACTCTAGGGGGGTTGGGCCACACCCGGTTCATGACTCCGGATGTCCCTCTGCTGCCCCCTTTTTTCCCCCATCTTGGGACGAGCCATGGCTGGGATTCGAACCCATGACCCTCTGGACATGCTCATTTTCTACTTAATGACTCGCGCTTTAACCACTGAGCAACAGGGACACCTGATATTTGCATAATTAAAGGGAGAAAAATCACTTTCAGTCACCAGTCAAAAAAAAAATAAAAATTTTTTTTTTTTTTTTAAATTAAAAAATAAAAAAAATAAAAAAAAATTAAAAAAAATTAAAAAAAATTTTTTTTTAAAAGTCACCTTAAGCCACCTCAAGGTCTTAGTTAAGTTTTTAATCAAGTCACTTCTAAGTTCTTACTCAAGTTCTCAAGTCATCCTCAAGTCACTTCTAAGTTCTTACTCAAGTCATCCTCAAGTTGTCCTCAAGTCATCCTCAAGTCATCCTCAAGTCACTTCTAAGTTCTTACTTAAGTTGTCCTCAAGTCATTCCTCAAGTTCTTACCCAAGTTAACCTAAGATCATAACTAAGTCATCCTTTAAGTACAACCAAGTTCTTATTCAAGTTATCTTATAATTATCAAAAAAATACAATCTATGTTTTTATCTTAAATAGTAGGTGTCTAATATAGTACACACACGCCTCAAAAAAACGCGTCATCGTTGAGGATGTCTTGCTCAGCGTCTTTGGCGTGTAATTGGTCAGCATAGATCTTAATGAAGTTCTTACATCCTAAGCAACCACATTGATTACAATTCTGGTCTATGGAAATGTTTTTTATAGACTCCATGTCTTTATTTATTGACTTCATCATTTTATAATACGCCATGATCTATTTTTATTAAAAAAATTAAAATTAAGTTCTTAAAATATTATTGCATTATAAATGGATCAAAATGATCTTTTGTTATTGGCGGTGCTGGCGTGCTGTTGTTTTTTGTATTTAGAGGTTCAGATTTTTTTGATTGCTTTTGTTTGGCTGCCATTGTTTATATATTTTATAACAGTAATAACTGCCCCAACAGCAGCAATGGCGCCAAAAATGGCAACAGTTTTAAGTTCAATATCCCATAAAGACTTTGGTGCTGTAGGTCTTGTATCACATGGAGTTTTTATAGCGGGCATTGAATCAACTTGTTCTGGCGCTGGCGGTGTTATGTTTTCATGATGAGTTATATTCTGTAACATTAATTTTTTTTGTCTGTTCCACTCTGCTAATTTTTTTCCTGCTTTAACACGCCCAGGATGAGGATGCTTTTCACTGGCCCCCACCTGGTTCAGTGTTTTCTGATTCTGCTGATTTTCTGGCTTGGTTATTTTCTCCACCTGATTCTGGTTCTGATGATTTTCCAGCTCGTTCATTTTGAAGGGAAACAAAATCTATATGATTAAAAGTTATTAATCCCATGATTAATGGCGATAACAATGTACCAAATCTATAGTATAAATCACATCCTAGAGACTCTAATGACTTTGTTAAAACTGGATCTTGCGTTAAATCATACGTAAGATCTTGTTCAGAATCAATGGGAGCAAATCTACTGACTAGTTTAGTGTACAAACTAAGAGCCGTTTGCCCCACACTTTTTACCATTCTTGACCCCAGCTGCGCTTCATACCTGTTATGATACTTTATAATGTCTTGTGGCGACATCTGTTGAATCTGTTCAATGCTGAATTCAGTTCCGAGGAACTGTTTTGTTTTTCCGCATGCTGCCAAAGAATACAGCCTTTCCTTTTTGGGCATAATAGCTGGTCATCAACCAGGTCATTTGTAATCATAAGTTCAGGAAGGTTTAATAGATCATCGGTGTTCATGTTTTATTACTAAATATAATTATTTTATTTTTTTAAAATGAGCACCGAAAAAACTATTGCCAACCTTGTGTACCATTCTGCTGTTATTGGAGGTCTAAGTGTAGGATACTCAATGCTTGGGAAAAGCCTGTTAAAAATAAAGCCAGCAGATCTTGGCAAACTAGACTTTGAGGATTCAGCAAACTGATTGCTATTATTGCAGCTTCGTTTGCTACGAAAGATTTTCTAGTCAAGCAAGGAATAATTCCAGACAGTATAAATATGTAAATAAAAAATACCTTTATAAAAAAATGGCTTCACTCGTAATGATGATAGGTGGCGCTGTGGTGAATGCGCTTGCTTTTAGCGGAAGTAATTTCGCATTTAGTAAACTACGGGATGACGGCGAGAGAAAAAGACATAACAAAGCTATGGAGCAACTAGCAGCTGCACAAGACGCCTATGAAAAGCAGAGGCTTGAGCAGTTAGATTTTATTAATAACACACTGAAAAAACAGGGGCATGCAGCTTACACATTTAAAGATGTTGATCAAGCGATAAAAGAGTATTATCTTGTAACGGGCAAACCAATCGAAACATTACCCCCACCAAAATTCAGTGACTTTTATCAACCATCAGAAAAACAAAAGACGCAAGAAATCGTGTTTATTGTCTTTGGCATGACCGTCGTGTATTTTGTTGCGCATAATATTGGCTGAATAAAAATGAACAAAATCTATTATTCGCCCAAAGGATATTGGAAGGGTATCACAGCAATAAAAAGCTAAGCCAAGCAGCGGGAGTTAGTGAACAAACAGCAAAGAAATGGTTATCTAAACAAGCGATTTGGCAAATTTATTTACCTGCACCTAGACGAATACAGAGACCGCACTTTGTCAATACAACTCCAAACGACACCCATCAAATGGATCTTCTATATTTACCCTCTGATACGATTAGACGAAAAAGATTTAAGTACGCACTTACAGTCATTGACATAGCTTCAAGATACAAAGATGCGGAACCATTAACACAAAAGAGTGCTTCTGCTGTTGCTGTTGCCATACAACTGATATACCAACGAGGTCCTTTAACCTACCCTCGCATGATTTAAGTCGATGATGGAAAAGAATTTAAAGGCCAAGTGAATCAATTACTGTTAAAACATAGAGTTACCATTAAAAGAGGCATTCCAGAGTTCACAGATCACAGGCTTTAGTTGAAAACTTTAACAAACAGTTAGCTGAAAGACTTTTCTCCTACCAGTATCACAAAGAGCTGATTGACAATTCTCGCAACACAGAATGGGTTAGAAGACTGCCCTCAGTTTTGCGCGCAATGAATAATGAAGAATTTAAAGGGCTAAAACCAGTACAAGCAATCAAAAGAAAAACAATAAATGTTGCTGAAGGAGATTCTTCATCCGGCAAACTATTGCCATTTGGATTGAAAGTAAGGTACCTTTATTTACCGGGGGAAGCAGAAGGGGACACTCGCATCAGGGCAACAGATCCTGTTTGGAGTGTTGATCCATATGAAATAAAAGAATTGTAAAAATGAATCCGCCCGTGTATTATTTACGAGAAACTGACACAACAAAACAACCAGCTCCTCAAAGATCTTTTGTAAAGAAAGAACTGCAGATAATCCACCAGACACAGTTCCGCTTAGTTAATTTACGTAAATATATTTGAGTTTAAAATGGAAGCTCAGAAGGAAGCGCAGAACGAAACAAGAATGGTAAAGGAAGAGACCTTGAAAATGATGCGGGAATCATTTCATGCGTGTAATGCTATTAAGGAAACATTTTCGAGGATTAATCAATGCATGCTAAATCATCCAGATCACCTACAACTTAAACCCCCAAATTGGGAAAAAGAATATCTTGAAATAATAAAAAAAATTCGAACGCATCAAGCAAACATGAGAAAAGATTTAAATGAATTGGATGAAGCTATGTTAGATCTTATAATAAAAGTTGATGAAAAATATAATCCCCCCTGTTTATGCGACCCTCCAGTGCCCGATTGCATATGAAAACTCTGGATTATCAAACACGCGCTTTGTGTTTGTTCTATCTAGCGACTTCTTTGTTACAACTGTTGTGTTGATCTCATGTAGATTAGATCGCAGTTTTACGTTGTCATGATGAAAAGTCTTATTGCCAAACAATGCTTCTTTGTAGTTGTCATGTGATATGTTTGACTGCACAACGCTGCGAGATATTCCCTTTGCTTTCTTAATGATTTTCTCCTGGCTCGAAATACTGTACATTTTCGACCTTAACCCCACATACTCCTTAATCACCTTTCCAGATAATTCATCCTTCATCTTTCCTAAAACCTTCTTGTTAGTAATTGAATGTAAAGGCGAGTCTTTAGGGTAGTCGGATGTGTCGTACCACCCCGCATGCCCTTTAGCTACTTCGATTTCCATGTCTTTATAGATGTCTTCAGTAGGGATATCTATAACAAAACTATCTGTATCTGTGTAAAGTACTCTGGACTCTGGATACGAAGGTTTAAAGTAGTCATAAAGAAATTAAGCTTTGATAATTCTAAAACGGTAAACCCAATAAATACAGGTTTGTCTAATTTGACTTTCTTTTTTTTCATCATTATGCCAAAAAGCTGATCATGAAATCTTTTAAAGTCCTGATAATTAGGTTTTGAAGTCAGCTTAATTGCTTCGTTCTCTCTGGTGACCAATCTGACATCTTTACGCTTGTGCGGATTCTCCATAGTCTTTCCAAAACAGCTGTTGTTCATCAGCTTGAAAAAGTCTTTTTCTGAAGCATCTGTGGATTTAGTTCTGAGATCAGTGTTCTTCATGATGTATGGTTTCATGAACTGTTCTTGATCAAAAGCAATTATGCGATGAACTGCTGTCAACTTCAACCCATGTCTTAAATAAAATTGCAGAAGTCTGTAATGACAGACATAATTTTTTTTGCCTCGAAGATTGGGCACAAGTTTAGGCAGCTCTCTTGGATTCGTCTTTAGACTTTCTGCTGCTAATGGATAGTCATTATGCAGGTCATGGAGTTCATGAGGATATTCTAAGTCAACTTCTAGAATGTATCCGTGCTGTTGATCAGGCGCCAAACTGCCCAACCACTTTAATGCCTTTTGAATATTTTTTGGATTGTCTTCTGTGTACATTTTAAAGTTGCGTAATGGAAGTGATTGCGCCATTGCCCATCCATACAGATTGTTTGCATCTAAATACATGAGATAGTTAGACCTTTTACTCGGATCATAGTCGTCCAAGTATTTGTTGTTTGCTTTACAGTAATGATGCGACGCCATACTAATTCCTCCACGCAATCCGTTTTCAATCATCTGAATCATTGGTAGGTCAGACAATAAATCAATTTGTACTCCAGTAAACTTTAAGAAAGCATCCCAGCTCATCCCTGGCGCAGAAATATAATGCGCAGGATCCAGGCTATAATGTTTCATGCAGGTCTTTCTATAATTTTCAAAAATATCCGCCAACAAACATGTATCAGCCTTCAAGTATGAATCATGATAGTCTCCCATCGTTTTACACTTTAACTTCTGCCACGCATCTTGAGCATGTTGGTAATCGGAATCGCTAATGTCCTTTCCTCTAAGACTAGAAAAGAACGCGCCTTTAGGTGGAAGTGTATCTTCATCAAACCTTTCCCAACTGTTCATGTACTCATAAGGGTAAACACCCTTTCTAACAAGCGTTGGGTCAAAATATTCTTCCGTTATTGGGCAGGACTTTAAGGACATAGCCAGCGACTCTAATGAACCCATCATGTGCTGCATAGAGTCATAAAAAGACATGTTATTTAAAGTGAAACACATGTACTTTTCTGATGACTGTGCAATGCATGACACCCTGAAGGCATCGTCCACTGCTTTCATTATAAGGTGGGAGTCGTAACCTCGCAAGTTGTGAAAGAATATAGGCAGCTTCCATGTCTTTGGTTCAAACTTTAATTGAAGATTGCATTTACTGTGCGCAGCTCCTCTAAACTTTCCACTAATGTGATCATGGTCTCTTACTTTTGGATTGGCTTCTTCACCGAGTTCTAAACCACAAATCCAACAGTGAGTGGCTAAGTCATACTGTTGTTGATCTTCAGGCGTCATCACGATTTCAGATAAATTCAGATTATTAGAACAGGCGTTACGCACGTGCTGCATGCGTTCTAAGAAGTATTCTGCAGCATTAGGCCCTCTATATAATTCTGGCTTTGAATAAACACCATCCGACCTAACAATAATGAAGACAAATGAACAAATCTGATGATTACTCACTATGGCTGTTTTAGGAAGTCTCTGTGGGGTTGGGCCTTCATAAGGAACAATAAGCGATTCGAAGTCTGCGTAAACAATGTATGGACTTGTTTGCAGTTTTTTCCAGTTCTTAAAACTAACTTTAGATCCTGGCGGGGGCGTAATTAGTTCTGTATTACAGTCTACAGAACTTTTACAATGTTTTATATGTTCACTCGCGGCTTGCACAGATGGAATTCTTGTTAAACATTTTCTGCAGAATTCTTGTTTGTTAGTGTTTTTTGAAGTATGCGCCAATAATCTACTCATTGTGCGTATCAATGTGTAATGTGGTAGCCCCGCTGATGAAGACATTAGGAGTAAGTCCACATGGCTTTTGGCTGGTTCGCCTATTGTTGGACTGTCTTTAGACACCCTAATAGGCGCCAAATTTGTTTCCTCATCCCACGTGTATACATTAACAGTTATTGGTTTGTTTTGTTCTTCAAACTGATCAATTTGGTCTACACTGACAGGAAAGGACACCCCACTAAAGTTAAGATCATTGATGTAAGGGTGATAGTTAGACACTCTCTCTGCGTTTTTGCGGACGTGATGCAGCCTTGCGAGAACACACACCACATAAAACATTTGTTGTCTGTATTCTTTATGTTTAGAACTGCTTTTTTTGCAACTAATGCTGGTGGTAGTGGAATGTAAGCCTTGCCTACAATCGGTGCATACTTAGCCTGTTTTAATCTAATCTCTAAGACTTCGCCCTCTGACCAACCAGAGCCTCTCATTTTGGCTTCTTCAGCGGCCACATCAAACTGTGTAAGCAGTTGGTCTGCCCAACCGGGTGTTAAGTCATTATGAGAAAGAATAGTCTGTTGTTTAGTCGAGACCCAGACTTCTAGATTTTCTTCATTTATTGTTACATAGTCGATTAAAACAGCTAACATTACTTTAACTGGCGGGTCTATTGTTAGTTTACCTGGAACTTGAGAAATAGCATGCACAACACTTGCCCGTACGTTTGCAGGATCAATGACTTCTAAATCAATATCATTCAGTGCTCTTGATAAACGCTCTCCCTCAAGCATTCCTTCAAACAATTCGTCTGGTCCTTCATATATCTTATCCATGCTGAGTTTCTTTTTCTAACTCAAAATATTTATTTAAATTAAAAAAAAAATACTTAATCAGAATCAATATCGACGGTCTTTTTACGCTTGGACTCATAAACTAAAGTATAAACACCTTTTGTGTTGTTAATGCGAGCTGTTTAGAACAGAGTGTAATGTTTCGTTTACTTTTTTTAAGCATTCCTTTTTTATCTGCTCGGCGTCTGGCTGTTGAGAAAAACTTGCCCTCGCCTTTCTTTGAAGATCAAACTTTTGTCTTTTATAGTCATCAAAATCGGCCTGTAAACGACTAAATTCTTCATCCGTGATGTTTGAGTCAACTAGTGCTTTATTATTGTCAGTTTGAACGAACTAAGTTTAGCTGTTATTAGTTGAACCATAGCTGTGTGCTTTTGGAGTTTAGTTTTTAATTTTTTGCTAGCAGCACTTACAGCTAATGAACACAGGCCGAGAGCTAAAGACAAACCGCCTAGAGGTAAAGCTGCGGGCGCACCAACGCCTGTTGCTAAGAGACCGACACTTGTTCCAGCCGATAGAGCACTTATAGTTGATGTTCCAGTATTAACATAGGTAACAGCATTACAGGCAGCAGAATACCTTCGTCTGGTTTTGCTGTATTTCGAAAGGTCTTGCTCTAGTTTTTGTTGCATTTGCGTAATGTTGGTTAATCTGAAGGTTTTTATGCCTGGGGTTTCTACTATCTCTTCTTTAGGCGGTTCTGGCGCTGTAGGCACATTTGGATAAACCTGAACAGACATGCTTTTTTAAAATAAAAAATATTTTAGTAATGTATATCTTTTAATCTGTTCTCTTGAATATTCAGCTGCGCATCATATACTAAAAACAAATATACATTAAGCGGTTTATCGCCATCTTTTTTTTATCAATTTGAATGTTTATTATGTCTTTAACCGTTTCTCCCACTTCCATGCAACTGATTATCCTCTGTCGATCTTAGATCAATCCATAAACCGTATTTTGTTGTTAAATAATCATCGAGTCTAACACTGTGAAGGTGCAGATCTTTAGACACAAGGTCTACTGTTGGACTTCTATGCCTCCCGCCGCCGAACATTTTTCTTATTTCATCAAAATGCTGATAAGGTTTAAGCCCACTAGCGTAGATTTGGTTAGGACTGCCCTCAATTGTACATTGTACTTTCGTTATTTTAGGATTAAGAAACTTTTCAGTTTGTCTTTCAAATGGTTCTTCATCTTCGCACAGCAATAAAATACCTTTGAGTGATCTTGCTGAGACACTAAAACTAAATTCCATATAGTGTCTGCCCTGCTTTTAGGATGTGTAGAATGGTGAATCACTCTTTCGTAATATATTGCTAATTTTGACTTATATTGCTGCTCAATCAGCCTTGCTAAGTGAGGATTGCTAACAATGTCAAACTCTAGCGCGATGTCAGAAATGCTGTACTTTGCTTCGGTGTCTGATGATTTGATGACACGTTTGTATTCATTAAAAGTTAGTTCATATGACAATCTGTCTTTTAATGCTCCTTGAAAGTATGGCGCATGCGCTTTTAACAACTCAAAATCTAAGGGAATAGAAAAGCGATTTCCATACGCAAACTTTAGAGCTTAGTGCTTTTTGCTGCTTTTTTCACCTGCGCCGAGTTCGACGCCTATTCTAAGTTTTAGCGGTTCTTCATTGTCGATTCCTTGAAACGCAAGATCGTCCCTTTCATTATTGGTTAGCCATAGATCAGAATAGGTTAAAAATATGTCTGCATTGTGTAAAGAAAATATTTCTTGCCCCTCAAGTTTTATAGAAATTTTCTTAACGATTGCCCGCCCCAGATTCTGGACAACTGTCCTGCTTGTGTCTGTTGTTGATTCGAGTCCTATTTTGAAAGTAAGTCGCGCAGAGCCTGGCACAACCACTTCATCTGCTCCTAGGTCTGGAAATTTGACAGTAAGAATTTGATCTGCATCAATAGTAGACGGATTATTTGGAACAATAATATTCCGTTTATTTCCCTTCACGCCAAAGGCTCTTTCAGTCTTCTATGCGGGTCAAGAATCGAGCCATATGTTTGTGACATTTTTTATAAAACAAAATAAAAAGTTAATTATTTAAAAACATGGCAGGAATTGAAGGTGAAGAAGATTATGATGTTTTTGATCGTGGAGACGACATGAGTGAACCGGCTCCTTTGATACAGCATCGCTCAGCGCTCTCATTGCGGCGTGAATTAACAGAAAGTACGGTCGGAGCATTTTACAAAAGTTTAGGCTTAAAACCCCCCGAATTTGTAGATCCTAATGATTTTGAAGTAAAAGACGGTCATTTGTATGTGAACAACGATCAAGGACAACGTGTTCCGCTTACAGATAAACGAGACCCATTAAAGTTTTTAGCCAAGAGTACAATTAGACAAAGACTCAGTGTGAGAGATCAAAATCGCCTTGGTCTTGTTAGACCAAAATTAAGGACGGAGGCAGTTTCTATACTTCAAAACACACTGCAGGAACTCCCGACAGATAACCAAATGCAAAACATGGAACTTAAAGAATTAAATCAATCGGCAGACGAATTAATAAATGCAATAGAGGCAGAAACCAGTTTTTCAGAAGAAACAGCATTAAAGACTATACACGACTCACCGCTACCCATGCGAGAAATAGCGGCCCTTGATCATGCTTTAAGAACCATTAGAGGCGAATTAACAAACAATTTAGCAAAACTGGGTGAAATAAATGAGCATATAAAAAGAGAAAAAGAAAAACTCGTTGAGGCTGATGACGCCAACTTAGGGCCTGATATTAAAGAAAAAATAGAACAAAGACTAAAAGATCTTGAACAAGAGAGATCAGCAAGACTAGAAGTGTTGTCTACTAACCGAGAACAATTACGAACTCAAGTGAGCAGAATAAGAGAAACTATCCAAAGAATTTTATATGAAGACACAACGCTAGCAGAACGAATCCGAACACTGTTTAGAGAGCAGGGTGTCACATTAGCAAGTGTTATAACTGCCTTAGGATTTGCAATAAGTACATTGGTGTTGGCTATTACAGGAGGCGGTGGTCAAAGTTCATTACCTCCACCGCCATCGCCTCCACCTGATAAATCGTGGGTAAAAAAACAGCTTGATCATCTTGCGGATTTATTAAAAAAATTAGCCAGTAAAGCTATAGACTCTTTACCTGGAATATTAGGAAGTGTTGTTAGCTGGCTTTTGTCTACTGCAGGCAAAGTAGTTGGCTTTATGGCCGAGCACTTATGGACATTAGTTCTCTTTATAGTCGGGTTAATATTTAGTAAGATAAAGACCAAGTAATCCTATGCCAGTTAATCCAAGAACAAGCGCTGTCTTTTCAAATTCATGGTCATCGTGAACAAAGTCCACGTCTTCAATGGCTTTTGGGGGTTGGGTCTTGAGGATTGGATGACTTATTCTTGGGTGTTTGTTTACTGCTTGCAATATTACTGGCTCAGAATTTATGTCGTTTTTCCCAACCTTCTGTTCATTGCCTGCTATAAGAATTTCATTATTATAGTTTATTATTGTTCCTATCTGGAGTCTGAGGTCAGAAGGCAGCATGTATAAACCAGTGTCAACAGCAAAGTCTACTTTCGATCTTGCGTATTGTAAAACATTTTGGTACCTTTTAATACTTGAAGGTAAATCAACTGTAGAATTAATGGCGTCCTCTAAATTTGCTAAGTATTGTTTTTGCGCGTCAAAGCCAGTAGAAGGATCAGTTATGCTCGATCTCGCCTGTGCTTGCGAACCTAGCAAACACCAAACGTAAGTACGAATAGAGTCGTTTATTCGTTCTATTCCTGCTTTAGTTAGGCCCTTAGAAGTGTCTAAGATAAATGTTGTCCATGCTGTTTTATGCTCTTGCTCTAGGGACCCGGGCTGAACAGTTGTGCCTGAAAAGAAAGATTTGAAAGGAGGATGCCAGTCATAGTTATACTTTCTGTGCGTGCCCCGAAAATAAAGGACGCCTAGGCCATGATTAAGATCCAACTTTTGTCCAAAGTCTGTCTTAACATTAATATTGAATTCGTTACAGATCCTTTCAAAAGCCTTCATGTCTATTCTGTTGCTTAATGGATTAAACGGTTTGTCATTTGGCAATGGCGCTTGCAGTTCTGTCAAAATACGTCTGAAAGTATAATAAAAATGAAATCTATACACTGACCTCACCAAAGGATCATGGTGATTTAAATGATCGGCATACGACACTCCACACCCAGTTGATGCACAAAACACGGCAAAGTTTAACTGGTTCTGATAAAACTGCATCGGATGACTAAACCACGCTTTCTTGATGTGGTCGTTTTCAGTAGGAGGGTTAAGATAGCTCTTCAATGGAGTACTCACCTTTTTATGAAAAGTGACAGTCTGGGTCACAGCAATGTCAAGGGTGTCAGTTGTTATATTTTTAAGATTGTAGTGCGGCCCAACAGAATATTTTGCGCCAGTATATTTGAATGCGCTCATTTTTATTTCGTTTAAAAAATGTTTGTAACAATAACAACTCAAGACCGCCCTTCGTTTTTAGAACATGCTGTTAAGAACGATTGCGGAACCAAAATGGTCGCGCTCCATGAAATTTTTTACAAAGTCGTATGGTTTAATATAAGTGAATCCAAGAATAATAATAAGGTTCTAAAAGTTGACAAAACAGGGGCCAAAGTTAGCCAGTTAACAATACCTGATGGTTATTACGGTTTTGCTCACTAAAAGAAGCAATGAGTAACTTTGACATTACTCTCAAACTTAACAATGCAAATCTAAAAACAATGTTAACATTCAAGCCTGAAGAAGAAGGAGGTTACTATTTTGATAAAGAGCTGGCTAAAATGTTAGGCTTTGCAGCTAACAATTATAGATTTAGAGTTACACCAACCAAAACTACTTATGAGGGAGAAAATCCGCTCGATCTTGCATTACATTCATTACTCTATGTTCATTTGGATGAGCTGAGCACTGATGAAAACTTATATGATGGAAGGCCCTCAACTGTTTTAAGAGCTCTTCCGTCAGGGAAAGCTGCATATTGCGATTATGAAATTATACAATTCCCTAATTTACAGTTTAAAAGATTAGTTTGTGGGAGGGTCGGATCATTTAATATAAAAATCAAAGACAAAGCGGGGAAAGTTGTAAAATGTGATAACCTACACATTGTTTTGGAAATAAAATAATAAACTGTACTAAAAAATAATGTCGCGTGAGCCAGAAGAATCGGGAGTAACATTAGCGCCTGTGAGGTGTATAACTTTAGAATTAAAAGACCTTGCAGACGTTGCGGACTTTGAACAGAATGGTGAGATAGGCGCTTTGTATGGTTTTGAGTACACTAAAGACGGTGATTATAAACGCAAAGAGGTTGGCGACAGCAAAAAGTTTCCTAAACTAGAACAACTGCGCAATGTAGAAGCAAATAATGTTGGCCAGTATGAATATAAAATAGTTCGAAAACCTGACCTCAAATGGCACTTAGAACCATATTTAGAATGGGATATAAAATTTGAATTCATAAGCCCATTTACATTTTTTGACCGTCAAAAAAGTTTCAGAAAAGCATTCAACTCTGGCCCTTTACATGTAAGTCTTATGCCAGATGACAATAGTCGGAAAGAGATTGAAATAACGCCGTATGAGAATAAACAGTACATCCTCCACAGAAAAGAAACGGTTTTAAAGGACGCTTCTACAAAATTACAGTTCTTTCCACAAATGAAATTAGGAGACACGTTCACAATGATATTTGAAATTTCTGTCTTAAAAGATGAGGCGAGGAATGGGGCTGTGGGCGTTAGTGACGTCCTTTTAAAAGGAATTCTAATTAGCTGGCAAAACTTAGACGTTGAAAAACTTAAAGTTACTGTCGTCGTTCTTCACAATGGCGAGGATATTAAGGTCATAACAACAAGCAACAAAATCAATATTAGTCTAAATAGAAACAATCTTACAGCACTGAATTGGATTAATCTTACACATTTAGGCCTTATTGGGTTTTATTATACTGAACAAGTTTTGACAGAGAGTATGATAAACATAATAACTGGATTAGATTAAATTCTGTTATAAAACTATGGAGCAGTTAAACTTTATGACAAAAACCCCTCATTGTTCATTAATTTGTGGACAAACTGGTTGTGGGAAAACAATATTTATCCTAGACCTATTACAAACAGTTTATCTCTATAATTTTGATTATATTGTGATTTTCTGCCCAACACTTAAATGGAACAAAGCATATCATGATAGAAGGTTTATATGGACTGATGATAACATATTTTTAGTTAATCCCAGCAATAAACTGAGTGAATGTTTAGAACACTTTTATAGATTGTTTGAAGGAACGCAGACGCTATTTATTATAGATGACTGTTCGGCAGAAAGAGACATAGTTAAAAAAAGAAACACTTTGTCAAAACTAGCTTTCAGTGGAAGACATGCTGGGATAAGTGTGTGGATTTTATGTCAGAAATATAACTCAGTTTTAAAAGACTTTAGAGAACAATTAAAGACTGTAGTTTTATTTCACATGAAAGACAGAGATGCATTTGATGAATGTTTGCGCGAAAATGATGTTATTGAAAACGATCAGGAAAAACAAAGGATTAAGCAAAAACTGAAATCTGAAAAGTTTAGTAAATTAGTATTGAAAACGGATAATCCTACACAGTATGTTTGTTTGTAGGGTTTACTAGGTAGAGAACTAATAAATGTCTGTTCTGGAGTCGCCCGGCCGAAACTGGTTGAGGCCGGGTGAGCCAGAACAGACATTTATTAGTTCTCTGAGGGTCAGAGGGATAATCCCTACCATTAAAGAAGGAAACCATCTTAAAAGGCAGGGAAGGGAGTGTCAGAGAGATAATCCTTACCATTAAAGAAGGAAACCATCTCAAAAGGCAGGGAAGGGAGGGTCAGAGAGATAATCCTTACCATTAAAGAAGGAAGCCATTTTAAAAGGCAGGGAAGGGAGGGTCAGAGAGATAATCCTTACCATTAAAGAAGGAAGCCATTCCAGAAAGAATTCCTTATGATAGAATAAAGCTATCTTATAGGGCAGAGAAGGGAAGGTCAGAGAGATCATCCTTACCATTAAAGAAGGAAGCCATCTTAAAAGGCGGGAAACAAGGTTCAGAAAAGAAATCTTACACAACAGAGGAAGCCATCTTACGGGACAAGGGGGGGGGGGGGGGCTAGAAAGGAAATGCTCACCTAGACCGAAGAAGCCATCTTACCGGATGGGGATGGAAGGGTCGCAAAGGAAATCCATGCCATGTCAGAGGTAAGATGTCTTGCAGGTCAAGGATCGAAGGAAAGTTCAGAAAGGAAACTAATAGAGGAGGGGCCAGAACGGAAATCCTTTCCATGAAAAAAAGTTGTTTTATCAGAAAGAGGGGATCAAGACTGAAAAACAAATATGGTGATGATTGGAATCCATCTCATATCAGAGGGACGGGAAGAAGGATTAGAACCATGACTGAAAAGAGCTGTCTTTCACAGAACAAGGAAGGGAAGGCTCAGAAAGGAAATCCTTACCATGGATAGTGTGCAACAACGAAGAACGATTCTGAAAAGAGATCCTCACCTATAACAGAAGGCAACCCCCTCAGATGACAGGGGAAAGGGAGCCAAAACGTAAAACTCAACCATGACAGAAGAAAGCCTGTTAGTGGACAGAGAGGGGATGAAAAAAGAAATTCTTATAAGAAACTTTTGCTAACGGGGAAGAGAGGGTCAGAAAAATACCCTTTGCTAAATAGTGCGGTACAGTGACAGCTATTCAGCATCATCGCTCGTCCACAAACTTCGGTGATAGTGCGGCGATTGCTAAGTTCTTTTTAGCAACTTCCTGGCAACATTATATCGGCAGATGGTATCTATGGATGCTTGCCTTCTCTCTCTCTCTCTCTCCTCTCTCTCTCTCTCTCTCTCTCTCTCTCTCTCTCTCTCTCTCCTCTCTCTCTCTCTCTCTCTCTCTCTCTCTCTCTCTCTCGGTTGGCAGCCATTGACGCAAAGTTAGGTTTTTGACCCACTCTGTGAGCGCGCACAATGTCATCCACCGACCATGTTTTTCCTGGCACAGTATCCTTCAAAGATTCTACCACTTTGCTGGCACATGACTCAAAAGTTTCACCAGGAGTTTCAACGAAGCCGAAAAAACGAAGGTTGTCCCGACGCGAAAAGGCTTCTAACTTATCCAGTTCTTCATCGTACCGTTTCCGCAGGTCCGTTAGATCTTCTTGCAGATCTTCGGCAGACTCCGCCGTATCCTCCTGTTTCTCAGCCAGCTGCTCACAGGTTTTCTCCAGACTGGTGGTGCGGTCCTTCAAGTCTGCAATGTCACAGGCAATGGCTTGCACCGACGACAACACAGAGTTCATGTCGGCACGCAGAGCGCCAAGCTGTGACGACAATTTTTCGTTGATAGCCTGTGTCTGATGGTCGAGGATACGCTGGATGTCGGTCAGAGTGAGGGCGAGGGTGATGTATCCTCCCGATCAGATACACCGGTAACAGCAACTCCTTCAGATTCGGAGGACGGGGACGACATGGTAGTGGTAGCTGTGTGCCACCGCTCACTTGGAATGTCCCTTTTTTGACAAAGTATTTTAATGCTTTGTTTTCCGGGGGTACGTATCCCAGTGAATGGTCTAAAGCAATCATATTTCCACTCCATAAAAGGAGACATTAATAATCCCGATAACTATCGTGGTATTGCTCTTTTTTCTTGCCTCAGCAAACTGTATACTTATATATTAAATAAGAGGTTGTCAGAATGGTCGAATACATACAATATTATATCTGAAACACAGGCTGGTTTCCGCAAAGATTATTCAACAATCGATCATATTTTCACATTAAATGCCTTAGTTCAGAAATATCTCGCTCTGAACAGAAAGATTTATGTAGCCTTTGTCGATTTTCAGAAAGCGTTCGACACGGTCAAGAGACATGTACTGTGGAATATTTTACTAAAGATCGGAATCGGTGGTAAAATGCTTTCAGCGCTCAAATCAATGTACAGCTCTGTGAAATTTTGCGTAAGAGATGATCTGGTTTATACCGACTATTTTGAATGCCTTCAAGGACTTAAGGAGGGCTGTTTGGCTTCTCCAATTTTATTTTCTTTTATTATTAACGAATTAGCTGCTTATATCATCAATAACGGTAAACATGGCTTCCAGCTTAGACCTGACACTACTGAGTTATTTTTGCTAATGTTTGCTGATGATATTGCTTTGTTTTCGTCCAGCCCGTGTGGTCTTCAAACTCAGCTAAACAATTTATCTGTAATATCGGCAGAACTTGGACTGAAAGTGAACCTCAGTAAAACAAAAATAATGGTGTTCAGAAATGGGGCTACTTATCAAAACATGAAAAATGGAATTATGGAACCCAAGACGTTGAAGTAGTAAACGTTTACAAATACCTCGGCCTCAACTTTACTACTCGCCTGAGCCGCAAATTGTCTGTCGAAGACATCATTACAAAAGCAAAGAAATGTGTTGTAGAGATATTTAGAACCATGTGGAGAATCAGTTGTACTGACCCAAAAATTTTCTTTCAGCTCTTTGATGCACAGATTGTACCAATACTGTTGTACGCGTCAGAAATTTGGGGTACTGATGAAATAGAAGAGACAGAAAAAGTACATTTATTTGCATGTAAACGGTTGCTGAATGTAGCTCTCCGTACACCACATCTAATGGTGTATGGTGAACTTGGTCGTTTTCCTCTCTTTGTTCAAGCTTCAGTACGGTGTATTTCTTATTGGCTTAGACTTTGTGCATTACCTGAAAACAGATTTTCTAACATGGCTTACCAAATGCTTAAAGAAATGGACGATACAGGAAAGGAAACGTGGGCCACTAAAGTCAGAAGAATGTTGTGTGTAAATGGTTTTGGTCATGTATGGTGGTCACAGGGTGTCGGAAACAGAGAAAGTTTCCTGAAGGAATTTAAACAACGATTGATCGATTGTGCTAAACAAAATTGGTCGTCAAAACTCTCTGACAGCAACCGTTACGAACTTTACTGTAGTTTTAAAAGCTTACTGGAGCGTGAACAATATTTCGATGTTATTAATTCACATTACGTTAGAAACATGTTCACTAAATTTCGCTTGGGAATAACGGATCTGAAGTGTAACAGATATAGATACAAACCAGAATATGTCGACGTGTTACAATGTCCTTTTTGTCTGGCCTCTCAAGAAGATGAAACCCATTTTTTGTTCTACTGCCCGATTTATGACGACCTACGTAATAAATATCTGTCAGGTTTCAATTTGTTGTTCTACAGAACACAGAAATTAACCATTCTCAATACCACTGTTCCAACATCAACAGTGAATCTGGCTAAGTTTATTTTTTATGCCTTCAAACTCCGCAGTAACATGTTGGATCACCGTCTTGTCACGTGCGACTGTGGATAAATTCATTGCTTGATTTGTTGTCACGTATTGCTTACGGGCTGCTGGCCTACTATTCTTTCATGCATCATTTCCCGTTCACTTGCGTAAATTTTTTGATTGTGTACCTGTGTGCTTGCTCGCGTGCGTTTATTTTTGTGTGAGCGCTTGCGCACTCACGTGTTCCATTCCTGTTTACTTGAGAGAGAGAGAGAGAGAGAGAGAGAGAGAGAGAGAGAGAGAGAGAGAGAGAGATAAAGTATTATGTGTGTAACGGCGTAACAGAAAAGCTCCACAATGATAGTCATAATAACTCACTCGATTGTATGGACACAACGTCTGAACAATAAACCGTCTGAAGTCTGAAGTCTCTCTCTCTCTCTCTCTCTCTCCTCTCTCTCTCTCTCTCGTTAAAATCGGTTACGTTATCATACTCTGACTATACAGATCTGGATATTTTACCATTAAACTTGAAGCTTAAATTCAATAAAGCTTTTTTTTCATGTTTAAGATTCTTTCGGGTCGTGCTCCCACTTCAATTACAGAGAAATTTAGATTTAATGAAAATCGCCATTTTCATAAAATTGTAATACCCCGTCCAAGAATAGATATGTTTAAAACCAGTCTTCACTACTCCGGCGGCTTCTTGTGGAACTGCATTTCACCCTCTTGATGTTCATGCCAGCATATACAGCTTTAAAAGGGCACTTCATACCCAACTAATGACTGAATTTTCCAATTCATGCTCTTAACCCCCCCCCCCCCCTCTCTCTCCCTCCCTCCCTGTCTGTCTGTCTGTCTGTCTGTCTGTCTGTTTGTCTCTCTCTCTCTCTCTCTCTCTCTCTCTCTCTTTCTCTCTCTCTTTCTCTCTCTCTCTCTCTCTCTCTCTCTCTCTCTCTCTCTCTCTCTCTCTCTCTGTACTGGTCTCTCTCATCTAGTGTTCCAAAGGTGCTGCTTGTCATGTGTAAATTTTTGTCTTTGCCTACAGGATGGGGTGCCTGTTCAATTATTTTTTTTCTCCAGAAATGTGTTATAATTTTATTGCTGTGATAATGTTTCTTTTATATATATATCTATCTTCCAATAACCATTTTTTCATGAACTATATATGATGACCCCTCCCCTCCCACCCCCACCTGTTTCTGTCTGTCTGTCTGTCTGTCTGTCTGTCTCTCTCTCTCTCTTTCTCTCTCTTTCTCTCTTCCAGGCATTGATTGTGTTCTGTTCTTTTGTGTTAACCGTTTCTTCTTTCTATATATAGCGTTTATGTATGTTTACTTCTATTCTAGATTAGTTTTGCTGATGTTGTTATTGCATTTTCTATATATTTCCCTTCATTGAGGGCCGGATGTAAAAAAGCCATGTTGTGCTTATTCCGCTTTTTCCCTCATTAAAAAAGATTCGTTCGCTCTCTCTCTCTCTCTCTCTCTCTCTCTCTCTCTCTCTCTCTCTCTCTCTCTCTCTCTCTCTGCCGTTGAAGTACCACGCAAAAACAAAGAATTAAAAACATGAATGTTTCATCATAATAACGGTGGTCTCTTTGATGGCATAGAAAGTCGTATATGAGTGGTCACAGTCGTCATTTTCTTTTGTAAATATTAAACTGCCTCAGAAAATGTGAAAGGGGCTGTTGTTGTCAGTAAAATTCGTTTAAACACTGGACAGCCGTCTTCTAGAAGACTTTTCTGCCAAATATTCAGACCCAGTAAATGAAAGCATGCCAGTTTGCATGCTTCTTAACACTTTTCCGAAGCACATCGCTTGTGTTCAAACTGCAAGATGATTTCATCATCGGACAAAAAGCTAGCATGTATATTTGAAAACCGTCCCGTGGTCTCAGTGGGGCCAGTCTTACCTTCAGGTTTGCTGAGACAGCACGGGCAGAATCACAAATGGAAATTCTTGTAAATAGTTCCGTATGGGAGGATTGACGGAAAGCATTTAACAAGGATACAAGTTTCTGTGCGTTATCACACCATTCGCTTTCACAGATTTTTATATTCATTTGTCTGCCTTTCATTCTTTTACTTTTGGGTTTCATTTGGGGGGGTTTTCACTTTGTAGCAGCAGTAGTTGTACTTTTAGTAGCAGCAGTACCAGTGGTTGTTGTGGTTGTGGTGGTCGTCGTGGTAGTGGCGGTGGTGGTTGTGGTGGTGATGACAGTAGTAGTAGTGGTAGCCGTATTAATAGTAGTGCGTGCCAAAATTTGGTCTTTGCTTATTTTGGGGAAAACCGCTGTTCTGACCATGAGAGGATCAAATGACATTAAATAGAGAATAAAGCAGACAGAGTGAGATGGGGAAGAGGAGTGAGAGAAAGGAGACTGTGTGTGTGTGTGTGTGTGTGTGTGTGTGTGTGTGTGTGTGTGTGAGTGAGAGAGAGAGAGAGAGAGAGACAGACAGACAGACAGACAGACAGACAGACAGACAGAGAGACAGAGCGAGAGAGCAGAGATGGTGTTGGAAGGAGTTGAAGCTGAAAAATAGTATGAAATCTCGATTTTAATCTCATAAAGGAAATTAGCGGCTAATACAGATGATAATTTCTTTTAAGCAATGCATTTGAGCGAAGTCGAGAGCTTTTTTTAGCGAGAAACGTAGCCTTTATTGTGAGAGGAACCTATTCTTTTCGGCAACAATACTCGTCACGTTTTTAAAGGAAAACGCCCCCTCCATTTTTACGCTTGACCATACAGTTACTTTGCTAGTCACTCATGGAAAGGCATTCAATAGCATGAACTGGACAAATGTGCATATGTATCCGCAAAAAAAAAAAGAAAAAAAAACGTATGGTGATTTTTGTCTGTCAGAAATGCAAAGGGCATTGTCCTTTTGTGGGTTGTAATCACTGACCATGAATACAATCATCTTGATACACGAGGCAAGTTTACAGGACTTCAGTTCAGTCAGTCAAAATCTCCAAACACCGTAGTGCGCTTTTATTCACGCAATATATAAAGATAGATATGAATGTATATATGTATGTATGTATACAAATTCTGCTTTCTTACGCTGCACTGAAACGAAGATACATGTATTCACAAATCATTGTTTATCTTCATCCGCTGTAAAAGGCGTCGTCGCTAAAGAAGAAAAAAATCACAGCTACAACCAGTTTCAGTTTTCTGCTTCAAAAGCCATCGCCCATCTTTAAACTGCTTTTCGTTTGCTCAAAACGTACACAGTTTCAAGTAAGTCGTTGCCCGAAAATTGCGTATCTTCGACTGGCTTTTTAACTAGCAAGCGTACTTGCCCTGACGTGTGACAAATGTTGCTTTGTTTTCTTGCACGTCATTACTGATGAAGGCGTTGTTTGTTGTTTAACTTTTCTTGATGACAGTTAAGGTTGTTTCATTGTATGCTTTCATGTGGCTTCATTTACTTGATTGATCATGATATGGTTAACACCTGCGCTGCTGTATTTGGTAATATATGTCTGTGCGTGGCCAGACTGATATCTGTTTAGAAATATATTTATTCTTATCTCCTTTCCTGATCTGTAAACATTTCTGGAAATAGTCTGATCTTTATGATGTTTATCTTAACATGTGTTGCCAATTTTGCATACGTATCATTTGATATCTTTTGTTCATATAAACAACGGTGTTAATGATGACAATTTACAAGGAGAAGTTGACTTTCGTGACATCGAGACAGTTGCTGAAAACGCAAATCGCAGATTTTATAGCCGTTCCCATTTGGTGTCATATTCGGGCAGAGGATGATGGCTTGAAAGGTTTAATGAATAATTATAATGCTGGGTGTAGTGCTGTCAAACCCACCCCACCCCCTCACCACACCACACAACACAACTGCTGGGTTTAGTTCTATCAAAAAGAACACACACACACACACACACACACACACACACACACACACACACACACACACACACACACGAAATGAGGTATTTGCACAAACTCATGAGTCAAGAAACCGACAACCATTGATCGTTCAGTTGTCCAAAGATGAGGTTAACAGAGAACTACGCAGCTGATGACCTGTTTACCTGATCAATGCCTTTTCTGCGACATTGTGAGGGAGTGCTTGATACATCATGGACATTTCTGAAGGATAAGAAAAACATCTACGAATCAGTTTTGCTTGTCCATGTTTAGTGAAAGATGCACAAATCTTTTACGCTAATAGTCTTATTTTTCTACTTAATAAGCAAAGTGCTCATACTACGAAAATACATATTAATCAAAACTGATGGATGTAAATGCTCTCAAAAGGTTCAGATTATTTTGTTTAATTGCACACATATACCGAACTGAAGTAAACAATGGCTTCTCACGAGGAAGTGAATTGTGAATGGTAAGGGAAGGTAATGTTGCTTATAGCCCAGCCGACCGCGAAGGGCCATGTCATGTTCATACTATACACTCACTCCCTTACTATTTACAAATACTCAAACACATGAGCAATCAACAAATTTAATCAAACACTATACAACACTTTCCCACCAACTCACAGCTCTTCCATCCTTTACTCTGTACTTGTTTTGCAGCACCTCGCCTCCATTACAACAGATCGCAACATACCCCATCCTGCAGTGACAGGGGAACACGTTCGGGAGTCCTTCCCCAGTCTTGCTCACAAAAGCCAAAGTGACAGGGGATACGTTCGGGAGTCCTTCCTCAGTCTTGCTCACAAAAGCCAAAGTGACAGGGGGATACGTTCGGGAGTCCTTCCTCAGTCTTGCTCAGAAAAGCCAAAGTGACAGGGGGATATGTTCGGGAGTCCTTCCCCAGGAACGAGCGCTCTGGAACTAGAATCCTAATGCAAGATACAAAGTTCCCTAAAGCCTCTCTCCAACAATTTAATTAAACTCCGAGTTTATGATTTTAAAATAGTTTGCTGAAAGATCTTTTTAAAAAAACCCAGATGAAAGTCATCTCTGTTCAAATGCAGTTAACATTTTACAAAGACAATTAACTTTATAAACCTAAACAGGTTTATGAACATTATCAACGTTTGTATACATTTTAGGAAAGAACACAATATGTATATCCAGTTGCAAAGCGAGACGACTGCAGGCGGAAATCTAAACAAATCCCAAACAAATGCTAGCGAACCGCCCAGAGAACGTGGACAAACGAGCCACAAGACAAAACAAAACAACGCCTTCCTTGCGCTGAACCCTGCCTGAGCGATCTGAAGCGATCAAAGCTAAGTGAATTTTCGTTGTTTTATTCGTTTATCACCAGACGAAGACCTAAGAGGTCGAAGCGCGTCGTGTTTTGTCTTGTGGCTCGTTTGTCCACGTTCTCTGGGCGGTTCGCTAGCATTTGTTTACAATATGTATACTTAATACAATGAACATCAAAGCAAAATCTTAGGGTTAATTTAAAGAATGAAAATATATTCTTAAATCTTCCAGTCTCCACTGCCTGGTGAGATTACAAGCGAATTTAACACTTACTTTTCGGACCCGTAGACACCTAGTCTACACTAGCACTTGGTGCTATATTTACAAATTACACTCTGGGGGAATAAGACTTTCCCTGACCTGAAATCCCCTACTAGCCCGCTACCAAGCCAGGCTAACTAACAGAGAGCCCATCCGCTCTCCAGGCTGTCTTCTTGCAGTCTCACAAGAAGAGACAGTCACAAAATTGCGTGCTCTGAACAGCACTCACTTTCAAAATGATTCTCTGACACACCACAGGTGTAAGGGTGAATTTTCTATCCCGTGACTAAATATACCCAGATTTTTTTTAATCTCTCCAGAGCGCTCTTCCTGACAACCCCCCACCAGGGAAAAACTTTGTCCAAAGTTTTAGGAGACAAATTACCATTACTATGTCTCACAAATGCTCACTTATAAGAACATACATATCAACATTGTCAAATTCATGAAATCCAATCTTCTATAATCACCCACGTTAAATTCATGAAATCCAATCTTCTATAATCACCCATGTTAAATTTATGAAATCCAATCTTCTATAATCACCCAAGTACATAAGAAAAACCAAACATTTTACCCAAGCGTTGGCTCTGTACAAGCAACACCAATGACTGTATTCAACACACAGTTTACTACATGTCAGAGCAGACGTTTCAGAAAATCAATGCTCCATCAATATCCTTCACACCCATCATGGTGCAGAATATACACTGAAAAAATGCAGTCCACATCCAAATCACCAAGGCAAAACTTCATTCAAGTACGTTTACATTGGCATAAATCACATACATGCACATACAGAATGAAATATAAACACTGAATTTATAATTCATACATCCATCTCACCAGAAGTTGAAAAAGACAGCAAAAGTTCATGACATACATCACAAATCACGATCGATATAATAAATCTGCAAAAACATTGCATTTTCCAGAAATAGGCGACACCTCAAAACTGTATTCTTGAATTGCCAATGACCACCTCAACAATTTACTGTTTTTTGTTTTTGACGCCTTCAAAAAAAGTCAAAGGCCTGTGGTCAGTCTGCAAGATGAATGGCTTGCCTAACAGGTAGCGTGTGAACTTTGAGAGTGCCCACACAATGGCCAAGCATTCTCTTTCCACAGTAGAGTACCTTGTCTGAGCGTCTGTGAACTTTTTGCTTGCAAACATCACTGGATGTAGCAAACCCTCGTTCTCCTGCATGAGAGCAGCTCCCATACCAGTAGAGCTAGCATCTGTTCTCACCAGAAAGTCCTTATCCAAGTCTGGAAGAATCAACACTGGGAATGATGACAGCAGATTTTGTATTGTCTGCAGAGCGATCTGACAGTCCCGAGACCATGAAATTGACCGCTTACCATTCTCTTTAGTTAGATCAGTGAGAGGGGCTGTGATAGATGCAAAGTTAGGTATGTAACGCCTGTAATAGCTTAACAAACCTAACAGAGAACGCACCTGTCTCTTGGTCTTTGGGACCTGAATACACAAAATCTTGTCAACCTTTTTCAAGGAATGTCCCAAAAATTCCAACTGTTGGAATCCAGCAAACAGTTTGCTTGGTCGGGCAGTCAATCCAAAATTAGTTAACTTCTGTAACACCTGTCGCAAGGAACACAACAATGCACACCAGTCTTCTTGCGCAATCAAAATATCATCAAAAAAACTGATCGCAGCATTCTCATGCAAACACAGTCGTCTCATCATGCGAGCAAAAGTAGCTGGTGCATTTTTCAAGCCAAAGGGCATCCTCGTCCACTGAAATAAACCCATAGGTGTCTGAAAAGCTGTCTTGTGCTTGTCACTGGGATCAATCGGAATCTGCCAATATCCCTTTGTTAAGTCTATTTTCACAAAGTATTTGGCTTTCGACAACTGACAAAAAAATTCTTCAATATCAGGGATAGGTTCAGAGTCAAAAACAGTAATTTTGTTCAGTGCTCTGTAATCTATACAAAACCGTACAGAACCATCTGGTTTCGAGACAAGCACAACAGGGCACAATATGCAGAAGTAGATGGCTCAATCACACCCATGTTTAACATCGTTTTCACTTCATTCTCAACAACCTGTCGTGTGGAAAAGGGAAGCGGGTAAGGTTTAACCCTGACTGGTATGTCACTGGTCAAAACAATGCGATGTGGGTCAACAGCTGTTGCGTTTCCAGGTTTGTCAGTAAGAATGTCAGAAAAGTCTGAAAAAATAGCCTCAAGGTCACGTATTTTGTCTTCTGTCAATGACTGGTCAATGTGAACGTCCCTGTAAGTCTCATTTTCCACTGAAGGAACGGTCGGTAGAGTGAAGTCATTATCTGTTGGTTCCTGAACCACACCCACTGAGGCAGTATGCACCACACTCTCAGCAGCAGTCTTTTGTCTGGTTGGATATACAGTGAGATATTCCACAGGTAAGATGTCCTTTAAATCATCAAAAGAACAAACATTGTCACAATTGTGTTCATTTGCCTGTACACTGGAATTGACAGTAATGCACACATCTGCTTGTCTAACGTGATATAACTTCAACATGTTTATGTGGAAAACTTTTCCATCACCATTCATGTCAATTCTGTAATCCACAGGACCTGTTTTTTCCAGCACCTTATATGGTCCTTTCCATCTGACCTGAAGTTTACTATCTTTGTCAGATAGCAACACCAGAACCTGATCTCCAGGAGCTAAAGTGCAAACCTTTGCCTTTTTGTCAGCGTACATTTTATGCTTTTGGGCAGACAGCTTCACCTGTTCCTGAGCCAGAGTACATGTCAACAATCCTGTTTTTGAGATCAAATACATAATCAAACAAAAGTTTGTCATCTTCAGACTGACTGGTTCCTGACCAGTTCTGAGCGAGGATCTGCATCGGACCTCGGGGAGAGCGACCGAACAATAATTCAAAGGGGGAAAACCCTGTACTTGCATTTGGCAGTTCACGGTAGGTAAACAAGAGTGCGGGAATATATCTATCCCAGTCTTTGTGACAATCAAGGGCTACCTTGTGTAACATTGCCTTAAGAGTACCATTAAACCTTTCTACCAGTCCATTAGACTGGGGGTGGTAGGGTGAGGTGGTAGAGGGAACTACACCCAACAAACGGTAGACCTCAGTCATGAGTTTCGACACAAACTGGGTGCCGCAATCTGAGAGGATTTCCGCAGGACAACCCATCCTACAAAACACTCCCCACAAAGCTTCTGCCACTGTCACTGTGTCCATCTTTTTCAGAGGGATAGCTTCTGGGTATCGTGTGGCTACATCAAGAATAGTCAACACACACTGATGTCCTGATGAGGATGCTGGTTTAAGGGGACCAACCAGATCAATTGCAATTCTCTTAAACGGTTCTGTAATGATTGGCATCTTCTCCAAGGGTGCACATGGCACTCTTCCCCTTGGTACAGTTTTTTTGGCAAACATCACATGATTCACAGTACCTCTGTACATCTTTCCTTACATCAGGCAAAAAAAAATGAAGTCAACACGCGCACTAATGTACGTCTTACACCAAAATGTCCAGACATGACAGCATCATGAGCTGTCTCCAACACACATGTTTTCAAACGTTCTGGTACAACAACCTGCATGACATGATCCACATCACTTTTAAAAACACGATACAAAATATACTGTTCACAAAAAGAAACGCAAAATGAAATTTTGCCACCTGGGGTGGACCATACAGTTGAGACCACGCCAAAAACCGGCCCTGATGTATGTCTTGAACATCGACGTGCTAGGATAACATTGATTCCGGTTGTCACTATGTGCACGTGCGTGTTGTGGGCCAGGTGCGACAGTGCAAACATTGGGTTGTGCTTCTGTTGTTTCGCCTGCAAAGCATGCCTAACTCAGTGGTGAACACACGCACACCATGGTCATAGTGCAGTATAAAAGCCGGGTCATTTTGGCAACCGGCAGGCACACCGTACCAAAAAACAGCATGCCACGTTTGAGCCCAGCAGAGAGAGAAAACGCCCTGGGTCGTTTGCAAGTTGGTCAGAGTGCAACTGATGTGGCCCATGCTTTGAATGTCTCCCCCAGTACCATATGCCGACTTTGGACTCGCTTCCAGAGGACAGGGTCATCAGCTGATGCCCCGAGGTCAGGCCGACCTCATATCAAAACCCCAACCCAGGACCGTTTATACGGCAAGCCTTTCTCCCAATCGCTTCCTCCGGGCCTCGCCCACTGCCCCAGGCATCCCCGGGGGGCCCGTCGCATCCCGCCCGGGGGGGAATGCCCCCGGAACACTAAAAGGCTGCTGGGCGAGTTTACGGGCCCCCTACGGGGCAACGAATGACGGGGCGCCATCGACAGCCCAACTGCAATGGTCCCCAAACACAGACACGGGAAACACTGAGGAACCAGGGGCGCCCCTCTGGTTCTGGGAGAGTAAACAGTTTCTGCGCAGCGCCATGACAGGAGGCAAGGGGTTTTCCCGGGGGGTTTAATGAACGAAACCAGCAAAACGGCGTCGACGGGAAACCCCCAAAGGGGGCGGCAATGCCAGGGATGGGGGGCCTCACCAACACGGGCCAGAGCCGGGCGGGTGCGCGGGGAAAGGTCACCTGACAGCCCAGCAAAAGTCCCAGGTAAATTGTTCGGGCCAAAACGCCCCTGCCTCAAAAGGGCCCCTCCCGGGCCGTTTCCAGCAACAACGCCGGGCCCCCCACACAGCACCCCGGACCACAGCCTTTTTTTAACCGCCAACAAAAACAAAAACCCGGGCCGGCCCTTTTTTCCCCCGGATTTGAATCCTTTTTGACCCCTTTGGGGGACGTTTTGGGACAACCCCGGAAGGGGGGCCCAAAACCCCCACGACTCCAAATGAACTTTTTCCGGGCATTGCGGGCCGGGAGTGGGGGGCCCACCCAGGGCAAAACAATCGGGAACATTTTTTCCCTTCATTGCCCCGCAGATGCCAGGCTACCATTGCCCCCCAGAGGGGTCACACCCTTTTACGGGGAAAACCCCATTTGGGGAAGGGGCCCTGCCGATTTCCCTGAGGGCCCCTGGGCGGGTTTCTTTACCAAGCTTTGCAGGGGAACTTCTGTCCTACTGATACCTGTTTTTGTCTTTTTCACATTAAAACGTGTTTCACACTGACTTAAATAAATGTGTTTCAAATCGGCAGCTTGGAAATTTTGCTTTTTTTGGGGGAAACAGTATATAAATTTTGAAAAACAAATTTTTTTTGGGTTTTTGGGTCTGTATTTCACTTGTGGCACTTCAAAGGGGAAAAAGGGGACTTTGGGGGTCAAAACTTTTGAAACTGTTTGAATTTTTCGGGCCCGTCACACAAACCAGACATTAAAGGAAACATTAAAGGTTTTGGGGTTGGCCTGCTAAAAGTCTTTTTGGGGCCCGGGTAGCCCACCAAAGCTTGATTCAAAAAAAAAGAACCACCCCTGTCCACCACAAGCATTTTTTACACCAGGCAATTTTACCAAAATGGATCAGGGGCCCGGGTCTTCAATACACAAGCTATCAAGAACCTGTAAAGTAGGGGAAACAACATTTACTCAGCCAAGGGAAATGCCCCAATCTTCCCACCAAAGGAGACAATTCTGTCTCTCACCAGTGACTTTTTTAGCCGGAAAAAAAGACTTGCAAACACCTCTTTTTGTACAGCCTGGTCTCTAATAAATTTCCCCGGAAAACCCATTAAATGGTACAGTTTTTAAATGAAAAAGGGCTTTTCCCTTTTCACCCCTGTGATACCAACACATGTTCAGATTTTTCCCCCGGAACTTTTTCACCCACATTCCCTTTTTTTGTACATAAGGGAAAGTGTCTCGTTTTGAAACAACCCCCACATTCCACATTGTACACCCTTATTTACCTGTGTGAGCCCCAAAGGTAAATACCTCCAGGGTTCCCCAAACGCAGCCTGTTTTTTTTCTGGGGTTTTTCGGGTTGTGCGTGGGGAGCCGGGGTGGGATTTGAAAATCCGGCCCGGGTTTGTCCCCACGAAAGGAACCTCGCCCCGTTTGAATCTACGACTACGCTGGGGGGGTTTGGGAAAATTTTCTTGGTTTGGGGGCAACGTAACCGACGTTCGTGTCAAAACACCTTTAACCCTTCCTTCCCCGGGCGAAATTTTTCCCGGGGTGGGAAACTTTTGAAACGGGTCTGCAATTTGACAATTTTCTTCTGCACTCTTGAATGAACTTTCCCCGAAGAAAAATTGCAATTTCCCTTTGAAACACTTTTGAAAAAAATTTCTTTTGCAAAAAAGGCACGAGATCGGCAAAATTTTGGGGTTTTTTTAGACAACTCAACCACTGTCTAATAAAGGGCCCATAGGGAAATAAAAAACCCTTGCAAAAGATTCGGTCATTTCCTGGTCGAACCGAGCAAAATTTTTTCGCAAAAATTTCCCTTTTGTAAATTAAAATTTTCCTTTTAAAACCTCCGTTTTAAAATCTTCCCAGGTAAATCTTTTTGTTTGGGCTGAAAAGCGAGTGATAAAATGAAAAGAGCCCCTCCACGAAAAAAAAGAAGCAACATAGACACCCATCGTTTTACGGCCATTTTACATGTTGCGAAAGTTTTTCAATCAAAACAAGAAAGAACAATACATCTTTTTGCTCATCAAAAGCGGGTATTTTTAGGATGTATGGGTTTTTGGGGAGGGCCCAGGGGTCCTTCCCCTTTCAGTTTGTCCATGAACACCCTGCTCCATTTTTACCCTTTCATTTCATTTTTTTCTGATTCATCCAATTTTTAAAGCTCTCTTATTTTATCTTTTTTCCCTCCTGTCCAATTCCAGCTTTTAATGTCCAGCGTACCCTGGTCCCTCCTTTTCTTGTTCCTTTCTTTCCGCCTCATTCCCTTTTTCTTCACACGGGGTTTTAATTTTCCCTAAAAAACCTATAACCCAGTTTAACCCTTTTTTTTTCCCCCTGGGCTAAAAAGCGTAAAAGTCCCCCATCACGAAGCACAATCCAAAACAAATTTTGGAAAATGAACAGAAATTCTTATATCGAATTTAAAAGTTAACATTACTTTTCTTTAAAAAAAGGGGTAACACAACAAAACCCAATTTTTTAATTTAAACAAGCAAAACAAAAAAAATGGGAAAGGTAAAGTAAAAATTTTTTAAATTTTTCATTTTTTTTTTTAAATTTTAAAAATATTTAGAGGAAGGGATTATTCAAAATTTTAGTTTTCAAATTGATCATAGGGCAAGTTTTTGAAATGAAACCCCCAAATTTAAAAAGATCTACCCTAGGGGAAAATTTTTTAAATTTAAAATTAAATAAAACTACTTCCTACTCTAAATAGAAAACACAATGAACTTATAAAGAAAGAAAACCCTAAATAAAAAATTTTAAAAAAAAGAGGAAACACCTTAAATACAATAGTGAAAGGGAAAAAAAAAAAGAACTCTCAACATACCCCCAAAAACAATCACTCTTTTAAAAATTTGAAAAATATCCGGGTTTAAAAAAAGATATTTTTTTCCCTCCCCTACCCACTTTCCCCCTATACGATAATAAAAGGGGTAGGGGAAAAAGAAATCGGAAATGGATTCCCTATATCCCCCAAAGGGTTAAAAAAAAAAAAAAAAAGGGGAAAATCTTCAAATTTCAATATTACCTATGTTTTTGAAATCAAGATTAACAACAAATTTATTTAATCAAAAAAAGGGTTCATGGGGGTCACCATTTCCCCATGTTCATATTTTATACATTTCACCCCCTTTACTTTTTACAAATCCTCAAACACAGACAATCAAAAAATTTAATCAAACAACATACACAACACTTTCAAAAACCAACTCAAAACTCTTCCACCCCTTTTACCTGTACTTGTTTTGCACCCCTTTCCACCTCCTTTTACAACAATCGAAACATACCCCATCCTGCAGTGACGGGGAAACACTTTTTTCGGGCCCTTTCCCCCCGTTTTGGGCTCACAAAAGCCGAATGACGGGGGGATACTTTGGGAGCCCTTCCTCATCTGCTCAAAAAAGCCAAATTTGACGGGGGGTTTCTTTCGGGAGCCCTTTCCCTCATTTTGGGCCAAAAAAAGCCAAAGTGACAGGGGGATACTTTTTGGGGAAGTCCTTCCCCCGGGGAACGAGCGTTTCGGAACTAGAACCTAATTTAAGAAACAAATTTCCCCTAAACCTCTCCCCAACAATTTAACAATTAAACTCCAAAGTTTTAATTTTTTAAAAATTTTTGGGGCTGAAAGATTTTTAAAAAAAAAACCCCCCAAAGAAAGTCATCTCTGTTAAAAATGCAGTTAACTTTTTTACAAAGAAAATTTAAACTTTATAAACCAAAACGGGTTTAATAAACATTCCCAACTTGGGGGGGTATACATTTTGGGAAAAGAACACAATATTATAAACGTAATCCAAAGAACAAAAAAGAAAAACCGGGGGTTAATTTAAAAAAATGAAAAATATTCTTAAATTTTCCAGTCTCCACTCCCTGGTGAAAATTAAAAACCAAAATTTAACACTTACTTTTTGGGACCCGTAGACACCTAGTCTACACTACCTTTGGTGCTATATTTAAAAAATTTTCCCTTTGGGGAAAAAAGACTTTCAAATGACCTGAAATCCCCCCACTAGCCCCCCTACCAAGCCAGGCTGACAAAAAAGAGCCCATCCGCCTCCAGGGTGTCTTCTTTCAGTCTCACCCCGAAGAGACGTCCCCAAAATTGCGTCTCTAACAGGGACTCACCTTTTAAAATGATTTGGGCCTGACCCACCCCAGGTGTAAGGGGGAAATTTTTTTATCCCGTACTAAATATACCCAGATTTAATTTTTTTAAAACTCTCCCGAGCGCTCTTCCTGACCCGGCCCCATCAGGGGTGTCCCCCGTGTAGAAGTCAATTCAAGTCGTTTAAAAAAACTCAATCACATAACCCTTTAAAAAACACCTTCTAAAAACACCCGAAAAAGTTTAAAAAAAACTTTTTTTCCTTTTATAATCTTAATCAATGAAAAAAGGGTTTATGTCTTTTAGAAATTCCCCAAAATCACATCAGGGGGACAAACTTTTGAACAAGTTTTTATGGAGTCTTTCAATAAAATTTTCACGTCTTGAAGTCCCCCCGCAAAGCAGAAGAATATGTTTCTCTTTTAATTTTACAAAGAAAATGGAATGCACCACGGAGCTTCTTCAAACCCTTTTTTTAAAATATAAAAATGGGTGGAAAAGAAGTGGCCTGGGGCAAACGGCAAAACCCAAAATGACTATAAAACTTTTTTGGTTTTACTCGGGAGAGAAATAATCAAACTAAACACAATGGAAAAGGGCGTATTCGATTTTTATTTTTTCTTGATTTTTCTGGGGTTTTGTTGCCACCCAAATCTTCATGTTTTTATCAAAGGGCTCCTAGTTGGCTGATCAATATGCTCGTAAGGGGAAATCAAAAAAATTCCCCCAAATACTCTATTGGGAAGAGAATAAACGTAGTAATTTTGGGTAAAAGGGCCTTATGTCATTTTGATCAAAACCTGTTTTGGGGTTTTGGTGGTGTGTGTGGGGGGTGTGTGTGTGTGTTTGTTGTGTGTGTTGGGGGGTTTGTTGTGTGTTCCCTGCGCGCCGGCAGCGTGTGTGTCGTGCGTGCCTTTTGTGGTGTTGTTGTGTGTGTGGGGGTGTGTGTGTGTGTGTTTGTGTGTGTGTCCTCCTTTTCTCCTTCTTTTCTCTTTTCTCCTCTCTCTCTCTCCTTTTCCCCCTTCTCTCTCTCTTTTCTCTCTCTCTCTGTGCGCGCGTGTTATTGGGGCGCATTTTCATTTCGGGGTAAAACCTGCTTGGGGCCCTTTTGAATGAAAGACGCAAAAACCCATAAGAGGCCGGTATCTAAATCATTGTGTTTCAGTAAAAAAATGAAGAAAGAAACGGTTTGAAAAACCAAAAACTGAAAGTTTCAGGGAAACCAAACTCTATTCACTCTTTCCTTCTTCAATCACTTCATGTTTTTTTTCAAAACCCAAAGGGCAAGGGTTTCCCCTCAGGCTATAGGCCTGGTTTGAATCGTTTCTAAATTTGTCAACACCTCTTTTCCCCTATACAATTTTAAAAGGGGAAAAACCCCACAAAGGCTTGAAAAATTTTACATAAAAAAAACGGGGGTAGCGTTTCCTAATTTTGCATGTTCATGTTTACCCTTTGTCGGTACATTTAAAGGGTTGTTGTGTGATCAAAAATTAACAGTGATTTTCTGCCTCCCTTTCTTCCAGTATTCTACTAACAAAATTTTTTTCCCCCAAACCTTTTTTGTTGAGAGAAGACCGCTTGACTTTCCGCATTCCGGGTTTAATCCAAATTCCCTCAACTCTAATCATGGGGGCCTTTTTGCCAGACTGACAGAAAAGGTTTTCGCCGAACAAAGTGTTTTTAAAAGGGCCCTTTCTCGATGAACAAAAAGCGCCTGCCAAAGTCCGCAGAGTCTGTAACGTTGAAAACCGATCTGACGTCAGTGGCCCCGCACACCCCCTGTTCTGTCGTTTCCCTTTGGGTTTGGGCACAAAATCAAAACACCAATTCTGTGTCTGAAACTACCGACGAACTTTGAGGTTTTAACAGATTAACCCCAGGTTAAATAAGGACAGCATTGTCCCCAAGGAAGACAGCAAGAAAAATGGGTACCCCTAAAACAGACATCTACAAAAACAAAAAACGGGAAATCCGCAACGAGCCAGCCCGGGGACCGAGGGCCCTGGAACACCCGGAGAGGGAAAATGCGAACAGGGGGTGACCAGCCGACCCCCCCTAGACCATTTAAAAAGTTGCAAAACCCCCCTCAGCTTTTTGGGGGGGGTACAGAGTTCGTGACTGCATGCTGGGAATCCTCCTCCACCACACATTCCGAAACCAAACAAAGAATCCCATTTAAAATCAAAAAAACCCAGGGTCCACCCTCTTTAAAACGAAGGACAAGCCCAAACTTCAGGCCATCACTGAGGGCATACCTCCCACATGAAAGGGAACCCGCCCTCCCCCCCACGAGGGGAACCCTTTTACCCTTTCCTTTTCCGAATCTGGCCAAATGCATGAAAGGGTGGAAAACGGCTGACCCTCCCAATGGTCAACTCGGAGAAACACTTGGTTCACATCTTGACGAAGCGTGATAACGATATTTTTCTTTGGGAAAATTCCTTTAAAAAAAACGTTTTTTTCATTTTGGCTCTGCTTCAGAAAAGGGCACTTCTTTTAAAAGGGTAATCTCTTGATGGGGAAAAGGAACGAAGACAAGAGGGCCCAAGGGGTGAGGGCGGGTGTGCTCGGGCGACTGCTACGAACTGGTCGATTTCGGCCCCGTTTCGTCTTGACCCCCACTTTATTCCGCAAGCAAAACAGAGGGAAACCAGGGAAATTTGTCAGAAAAGTGCTCTTTGTGGACAAATTTTGATGAGGGGGCCTCAAAGGTGATCAGTGCCCTCATGTGTCCAAGAAAGCAAATGTAAAGCAAAGGGGACAGCGAAAAAGGGGAGAGAGAGAGGAGAGGAGAAGAGAGAGAGAAGAGAGAGAGATGACGTTGGTTATGATGATGGTGAAGGTGGTTTTAAAAGGTAATATGACGACGAAAGAAAATGACGATGTAAAGTCCCATTTTGATGATTTTTTTTTTCTTGGAATGTATGGAAAAAAACCCCTTCTGATATAAAGTTAGTTGGGACCAAGGGGGGGAAACAGTACATTTTTCAAGATCAAAGGGCACGGGGAATTTTAAAACCCTCATGAGTAATTATTTCTAGGGAACTGACGATAAATACATCCCATTGTTTTTTGGGCTTCACTTTACTCTTCTCGAACTCAATACATACTTATTCCCAAAGGGGTTTAAAAAACATTTTAATATCGTGAGGTATAAATTTTCCCTTTATTTTAACCTTTTGTCAAGTAGTTTACATTTTTAAACCCGGGATAGTAAAAAGAAGGGAAAAACTCGGGAAACACGGGGAAATGTTTTTATTTTTTTCTTAAACTTTTATTAAGATGAAAAAACCCAAAAAGCCCCTTCTCGGTTTTATTCCGCAGACACCTTTAAAAGTCCCTCGAAACCGGGATTTTTTTTAAAAAAAAAAAGGGGTACCTATACAGGATAATTTTACTCTGACTACGAGTCGAAACGTGTTTGGGCCAAAAGGATTTTATAAGCACGTCATTTAATTTACCAATTTCATTTGACAAAACTTAGATAATCTAATTTTCTCTCCCCAAAATTTAAAAAAGGAAAGAAGATGAGACCCCCCTTTTGTTTTTTTGTTGCCCTTTTGAAAATGACTTTTAAAAGAGACAGGGAGACAGAAAGACCCCACAGATAGATTTATCCCTTTTAAACCCACACAAGACAGGGAGACAGAAAGAAACAAGAAAAGTTGAAGCGTGCGTGCGTGCGTGCGTGCCCCTTTTTTGCTCTGCGGGCTCGTGCCCTGGTTGTGTGTGTTTTTGTGTGTTGTTTTGTTTTGTGTGGTGGGGTGTGTGTGTTCGTGGTGGTTTTCGTCACTTTGGCAAACCCCATGGTGCCAAGATAAGAAAAAGTTTAAATTTTTCTGATTCCCTCCCTGTGGGCCCGTCCATTTTCTTCCCCCCCTACGGGGCCCCCATTCCCCTCCCCCCCCCCCCCCCCCCCCCCCCCTCTAAATCACCCCCTGACTTTTTTCCCCCTGGGCAACCCCACGGGATGCGCCTTTCCCCAGGAGAGTCAAGGTAAACCCGTTGGGCAACCCCACGGGATGGGGCCCTCCACAGGGAGAGTCAAGGTAAACCCGTGACAACCCCCAACCCCGGGATGGGGCCCTCCACAGGGAGAGACAAGGTAAAAATCACCATGAGAAAAAACCCCCCAGAGGAGACACTGCATTGCTGCCAAGGAAATTTGGCGACGGGCAGTAGTGCCCCTTCTGATCCAACATATGCAGGACACCACGTAAAATGAGCTCCCACTGACGACAACGACTTTTTTTTCTTTTTTGTTTTTTGTTTGGGGTTTTTTTTTTTGTTTTTTGTTTTTTTGGGGGGGGGGGTCCCATTTTTTGTGCCCCCTCATTGGGGTACTCCCACGCACGCCGTTCATTCCGGGTCCCCATCCAAGCCACATCCCGACTTTCCCCAAAAACAACCCAACATCGCCATCCACAGGGAACAGCCGGGGCATACCTCCACTTGATGGGCGAGGAACCTTGACCCTGTCCTGCAACCGCCTACTGCAGGCCCGGATGAAATCGTCTGACCATCGATATGTCAACTCTGGAGAACACTGGCCACACTGACGAAGCGTGATGAACGAGTTACTTTGAAATTGCCTTAATACGTTTCTTACATTATTCTCGCTAAAAAGACAGCAGGCAAACGAAAAACCCCGGGGGGGGGGTTTCTTGCAAGGGTTTCGCCTTTTCGTCTTGACCCTCCTTGATTCCAGCAAGCAAGACAGAGAAGCCATGAAGCGTCAGAACTGTGCTCTTTGTGGACATATTCAGATGAGGGGACTCAAAGTGATCAGTAACACAGTGTCCATGAACGCCCAACGTAAAGCGGGGAGGTGACACGAAAGGAGAGAGAGAAGAAAGAGAGAAAAAGAGAGAGAGGGAGAGAGAGAGATGTTTAACCAATGGAAGAGAGAGAAGAGAGAGAGAGAAAAGAGAGAGAGAGAGAGAGAGAGAGAGAGAGAGAGAGAGAGAGAGAGAGTAATGACGTTGTTATGATGAGGTGAAGGTGGTGAAGATGGTAATGATGACGACGATGATGATGACATAGTAATGTACGATTCTGATGATTTTCTTTTTTGATAATGTAGGGAAAAACCGCTTCTGATAAAAAGTTAGTTGTACCAAGTGTAGCAAGCAGTACAAATTACAAGATCAAAGATCACGGAGATTAATCACCCCATGATGTACTTATTGCTAGCAACTGACGATAAATAAAATCGATTGTTTTTGGTCTTGCTACTGTAACTCTTCTCGAAGCTCAATACATACTTATTCCAACGTTTTTAAGATCTTTTAATATCGGTAGGTATATTTCTTGATTTTAACATTTTTGTCAAGTAGTTTATCATTTTAAACCTTTGGGATAGTAAAAAAAGCCACACTCGGTGAACACGGTGGAAAATGTTCAGTTTGTCTGTAGACTTTTATTAAGCATGAAAACCAAAATGCCACTTCTCTTTTTGATTTCAGCAGACACCTTTTACGTCATCGATAAGCCTGGCATTTCTTGTAAAACAGAAAAAAGATTGGACCTATACAGGATATTTCACTCTGACTACGATGTCGAAACGTGTTTGACAATGGATTTTGATAAGCCTGTGCAGTAATTACCATTACAGTTTTACATACTTTGATGAATCAAATTTAAATCTCCAAAATTAAAACAGGGAAAAAAAGATGAGACCATTTTGTTTTCTGTTGCCCTGTGTAAAATGACTTCAAAGAGAGACAGGTAGACAGACAGACCGACAGATAGAAAGTAATAGACCGACACACTGACAGGCAGACAGAAAGAAACAAGAAATGGTGCGTGCGGCTGCGTGCGTGCGTGCGTGCGTGCTTGCGTGCTGCGTGCGTGCGTGCGGCGTGCGTGCTCGTGTTGGGGTGCGTGCGTGCGTGCGTGTGGTGTGGTGGCGTGTGCGTGTGCGTGTGTGGTTTGCGTCACTTCGGCATCCGATGGTGCCAAGAAAAAAATTATTTTTGCTGATTCCATTCGTGCCTGTCCATACGACCCACCCCTACGCCGCTCATTCCGTGCCCCCCCCCCCCCCCCCCCCCCCCCCCCCCCAGTCTACAGTCCCCTCCCAGACTTTCTCCCGTGACAACCCCACGGATGGGCCATCCACAGGAGAGTCAAGGTAAACCCGTGACAACCCCACGGTATGGGCAAACCACAGGGAGAGCAAGGTAACAATCACCATGAGAAAACCCACCAGAAGGAGACACTGCACTGCTGCCAAGTGATTTCGGCGACGTCAGTAGTGCCCATTCTGATCCAACAATGCAGGACAACACTACTGAGCTCCCACTGACGACAACGACTTTTGTTCTTTCTGGTTTTTTTTTTTTTTTTTTTTTTTTTTTTTTGGGGGGGGTCTATTTTTTGTGCCACCTCAGTGGTGTTACTCCCACGCACGCCGTTCATTCCGGCTCCCTATCCACAGCCACATCCCGACTTGTCCCAACACAACCCAAGCATCGCCAGTCCACAGGAACAGCCAAATTCCAGTCGTCGTGAGGCAGCCCAGCAAAAAAGCCATTGCACAGCTAAAGCAATAGGCTCATTAGCGACACAAGTCGATCGACTACAGCAGAAAAAGCCACTGCACTGCTAAAGCAATAGGCTTCATTAGCGACACAAGGCGATCGACTACAGCAGAAAAAGCCACTGCACTGCTAAAGCAATAGGCTTCATTAGCGACGCAAGTCGATCGACTACAGCAAAAAGCACTGCACACAATAGGCTCATTAGCGACGCAAGTCACCGACTACCGTAAAATTGAACGCAATGCGTGTTACTTCAGCATGAAAGCCATGACCAAGTTGTCTTTTCCAAACACAGTTCTGACATATTTCATGTCACTGGTAATAAGGTACAGGTCACGGTGATTCCGTCTGTGACGTGAGTCTGGAGCCCAGGCTGTCATCCACGTAGAAGAGGTCAGTCGTGTTGCGAATGCAGCGCCCGTGCAGCACGTGCCTGGATGACAACGTGTCGTGTTCTGTCGACACGTTTCCCTCGGTGGAGATCGGCCAGTTGTATCCGTTTTTTGTCAGCAGGTGTCTGTCATCTCGTTTGACAAACCAGAAAGAATCGTCACTGTCATGAGACGTACGCGGAAACTCCAACACCAGATCGTCTGATTCCAATATCAATACATCTGCTTCATTTGAGCTATCAAGGACAACTTATCTAAAAACAAGTGTTTTGGTCTTGTCTCTCTAGCGATTTTGAGAGAAGAGAGAGAGAGAGAGAGAGAGAGAGAGAGAGAGAGACTCAAGATATTTTATTCATATTACGCCTCAGCCCATCATGAAGGGAATGTGAACATGTAACTCAGTGAAGATATATAACAGATTCAAAATACATGTTAACGATGATATAAATGTATTCATGCACCTTTCAAGAAGTCACAACATCTCTCATTTTAAATCCTTTATACTAAATCAAAGAAAGATTACGCACATCTTCAGGTTTGGTCGATGACATTAACAAACTCAGTTTAAACAGTGAAGGATGTCAATGAATTTAGGCTTAATTAACGTTTCGCGTATACGTTTAAGAGCTGGGCAACAGAGAACAAAATGCACCTCATTTTCTTCGCTTTCAGTACATAAGGGACAAATGAAATCGTTGAACATAGACGTTTTACATCGGTAGCGATGTAATGCCAGCTCAGAAATCCCGAGCCTAAATCTAGTCATAATATATTTTAGGTGCCTATCAATATCTAAATGTAAATAAGGTTTTAAACTGTGGTCACTGCAAAAAAGCTCTATACAAGCCGAATCTATCACTTGTTTGAATATGATCAGACCAAGTTTGCCACCTACTGTCAATCATCCTTTGCTTGAAACAACGTATAAAGCCATGAACATTTCCGACGCCTTTACTTGCCCAAACAAATCCCAATCCATATTCAAACAAACATAAGCGAACATTTGTTACCCAATTTTTCTTACCTTTTGCATCAAGATCAAATAACATATCATAAGCTTTGCGTGGAATCCAGTAATTCTCCATTTGTATCAGCTTAAGCCAGTAGCGAATACACTTAACAGCAGAATTTATATATATATATTGGATAGCGATTTGTTTCACCATAAACAAGGTCATTGGGTGTTCGCCTGTCTACTAAAAATTTCTTCAAAGCAAATAAATGGACTGATTCAAAATGAACAACAGCATTGTCTAGGCCCCATAATTCAGAACCATACTGCACAACTGGCTGTATTTGATAATCAAACAATTTCATAAACAAATTAAAAGAGTTGTTATCTAACATGTATAACCTTTTAAGAACATAAATCAAAGCATTCTTAGCTCTGCTTGCAAGGTCCTTGCATGCAGGAGTGAAGCTCAAGCGCGTAGAGAAAAAAATTCCTAAATATTTATACGCATTAACCGCAGGCATTCTTTCACAGTTATACAGCCATTTTTCTCTCACACTCAAATGTCCACCCTTCCGAAATACTATGATATTACTTTTAGTCATATTAACTTTAAGTTTAAGAGATGCAGCGGCATGTTGTAAGCTGTTTGCAGACCTGTAACTGTTTCTGCCATCAAAACGACATCGTCAGCCAACAACAGAATAAATAATTCGAATGCATGCAGTGAAAATCGAGCGCCATGTCTTCCTTTATTAATTGCTTCAACTGCCTGTTCGTTAATGAAAAGAGAGAACAGAACAGGGCTGCAAGTATCTCCTTGACTTCATCCTGATGTGCAGGCAATGTAATCTGTTAACATAGAACCACATCGAACTCTTGCTTTGACATCATTGCACATGCTTTTAATGCATCTGAATAATTTACCTTTGATGCCATTTTTCAATAGAATTGGCCAAAGGATATTTTGATTTATCGTGTCAAAAGCTTTTCGAAATCAATAAACGCAACATACAATTTTCGATTATAACAAACTGTTTCTGTACAAGAGCTAGTAAGGAAAACATGTGGTCGACTGTTGAGTATCCTCTCTTAAATCCAGCTTGATAATCACCTGTGATATTGTGTTCATCCACCCATTCTTGCAGTCTATTATTTATCACTATACCAAATAATTTACTACTAACGTCGCTCAAGGAAATTCCCTTATAATTATTGGGATTATTGGTATCACCCTTCTTGAATATAAGTTGAATAATAGATTCAAACCAGTTTTCAGGAAACACACCATTATCAAATAGGTTATTAAACAATTTCAGAAGAAAATATATAACTTGATCATTCGAATTCTTTAAAAGCTCGGCAATAATGCCATCGGGACCAGCTGCTTTATGTTTTGTTTTTTTTTTTTAGTTTTCTAATTGCTAGTAGAATTTCATCTTTAGAGATCGGACGATTCATGTAACCTTCCATTTCAACTTCAGCTGAATCCTCATTTACTGAGTTGTCAGTATTCGTCTCCAGCAAAGCTTTAAAGTGTTGAAACCAGAAATCAACTGATATATTACTTCTTGGCTGTTTTCTTTTGAATGACGCATTATGAACAACGTCCCAAATTCTTTTAGGTTTTCCACTGTCGTTACGAGTTTATCTAATAAAGCTTTGTTGAATTGTTTCCTCTTCCGCTTTAGTAAATTTTTATATTTACGTCTGGCAATTACATATTCATTTTTCATTTCAATTATTGTTTCTGTTTTCTTTTCCAATTTTACTGAACGACGAAATCTCCGTAACAATCTTCTTGTGTTTCTTTTACAAAGTTTACATTCTATATCAAACCATTTACATGAATCTCTATTGTTGTTAAATGATCCACATGTTTTCATGGATCCAGCACTTTCTCTTATACAATCGTTAAAAACTTTAAGAGCATTATTTACGTTAACGTCAATCAAATCAATTGCAAGATCAGTTTTTGTGTGTATTTCTTCACTGCACAGAATACTGGTGTATGTAGCAGCACACTGCTCATCCCGCACAATGTTGTGTATGACACAATTCTCCTTTTTCATACAAATATCAGGTGAACATTCCTTGGAAAGAACAACACATGCTGTCACTGGAAAATGGTTGGAATCCATACAGTCAACTATAGATAATTCACAAGAATCAAACAAAATCATAAAAGTTCACGAGAGAGTACGAAATAGTCTGTGACACTGCTACCAGAATGAGATATAAATGTGCAGCAACCTTCATCGTCGCCTTTGCACACTCCGTTCAAAATGCTCAAATCTAACGCGGTGCACATATTCAATGATAATTTTTACCATAGTTGTTCAAAGTACAGTCATTTGAATGTCGAATCATCTTATAGGACAAATTATTGAACTGTGGATCAAACGTGTTTTGTACAATATAATCTTGAGAAACATCAGCTGTTCTACTGTTCAAATCTCCATTTAAAATAACATACACGTCCTTCTGTAACACAAAATCAGTTAAACATTCTTCAAGCATACTAATTCAATTGTCAATAACAAAATAGGTGTAAAATGGAGATCCTTCTGGTGGTACATATGTACAAACATACAGAATGTCTTTACCTAATCCAAATAACTCTTTACTGATAAAAAAACATGCAACAATTAACATGATCCATATCAGTACTTTTAACGTACGGGAAAAGATCATTCCTTACTAAACAAACAAGTACTCCCGATCGTCTACCATGTTTAGTAAATTTAACGGCAGGTTTACAAAACAGTCTGTACCTGGTAAATAAGTCCAACTGACAGTCCTCAATAAATGTCTCAACTAAACAAACAAAATCGAACTGACAAACATAAGAAATGAAACCAGAGTCAAATATTTTTGACAGCAATCCGTTTACGTTCCACAACAACAAAAAACACGTTTTGGTTTTGCGCTCATTGTGTGTTGCACGTGCTCACTCACGCTGTCACGACACGGCACGGCCTTGTCCTGATTAACATCGCAGAGTTCAAGCGTGTCACTTACATGAGGAGCAGGTGAGCGTACAGGCGGTGTTAGGTTACGTTTGTTTCCTCTCGTGCTCCTATCAAAGGGAACAATAAGTCCAGAAAATGGCCGGCCAAAATCATATCTGGATTCACGCAAACTGTCCACTTCGCCAAGGAAGTACTTCTGACCATCAATGAGTAGGTGGTCAAACACCATCGTGGCCCTCTTCCCACCATTTCTGGCTATTTTCAGGTGGGGCAACAGTTTGCGTCTTATCTTCCTCACTTGAAAGGAGAAGTCTTCGCCTACAAAAATTCTGGTACCCTGCAATTTCTTTTTCACTCTGAGAATTTGCACTTTGTCTTTATAAAATGTGCATCTTGCGATCATCGGGGAATCTGGTTTGTTGTTCAAACGATGGACCCTGTCAAACTGGATGTCACTGCTTATATCCAGCTTATTAGCAATGACGTCACGTACTTTGCTTTCACATTGTTCACTGGACTCGTTTTGTTCTCCATCTATTCCATATAATATTAGATTATTCCTTTGGGTCTGCCCTCAAGGTCGTCAGTCTTTCTTTCTAACTGTCCGACTCGAGAGAGCAGATCAGAGTTTTTCTGGAACAAAGTTTGATATTCTTTTTTCACATCATCCACCTTTTTTTCAAGTCCAAC